>CM070771.1:122677871-123277871 GCA_036346955.1 Dipus sagitta | reverse complement strand
AACTGGAAGGTGAGAGAATCCTGGGACAGAACAAATAGCAAGGTAGAGCTAAGATATTTGGTGAACGAGAAAAGTGATTAACAGCCCTGAACTAGACAAGGCCAGAGGGCATTTTTAGCTAAATGAATTAAGAACTTGTCTCTTTGGTTTTTTGCCCTGACTCATCTTTACTTTCTTATAGCTAAAAGGACTTGTTTTAGGAACCATCTCTGGGATGGAGACAGTCCATTTATGGGTGTTTTCAAAGAACCATGGCCAAGGAGAGAGATCATGGACATACTTACTGTGGTGGTTGAGTGTAAAGATATCCCACATAGCCTCATTTGTTTGAATACCTAATCCCTAGTTGATTAAGCTGTTTGGGAAGGTTGTGGAAACTTAAGGAGGTGAAACCTTGCTGGTGAAAGTGTGTCACTATAGAGAGGCCTTGAGGTATTCCAGTCCAGCTTAATTTCTCTCTCTTTTTCTCTCTCTTCTTCCTCTCTGTCAGTGTGATGATGTGATGCTGGATGTCTGCTCTGGTCATAGATTCCCTATCATGATAGACTGTACCTGCTGGGAACTGTAAGCTGAAATAAACACTTTTCTTCCTTAAGCTGTTTATGATTAGGTATTTATTCACAGCAATGAGAAAGAAACTGACACATCTGTGCTCAGGGTTTATGAAGACAGTACTGTACATGGAGCCCATGCCCCCACATGTACAAGATGAGGAGCAGAGAATACAGTTTCTCCAGATCAAAGGGAGAAGAAGGGCGTATCAGCCTTAGCAGGGTCAACTTACACAGAGTGCAAGAAGAGTGAGATCCAGGAGGATTCTGTTTTCAGAAATGCACTGTGGTACGAGCTGGGGGCTGTTTATATATGCAGCTAAGGTAGTTAGTGTCTGCTTTTAAGTACAAGCTGCATAATCAGTATGTATTGATGGTCATGAATTTCAAGCTGCTCCAAGAAGCTCCTCAGAGCTATGGTGAGGAAGCGTGAGGTATGAGGAAGGCATCAATGAAAAGGTTTTAATGTTTCATATTGCGTTGGTTTTCTGTGACTATAACACATATCTGTGATAACCAGTTTATAAGGAGGAAAGATTGATTTTGCTTCATAGTTTGGTTTTGTGCCTGTACCAAGGGAGCACATCATGGCAGCAGCAAGAGGCAGAGGATAGCATCCAAGAAACCAAAAGAAAGAGAGGAGGGTGGGATACCAATATTCCCTTTAAAGCCATTTCACCAAAGACATAACTTCCTTCAGCTATTCCACCTCCTAAAGGTTTTAATAGGGCTATAGAAAAGTGACCAAGTCTTCAACACATTGGCCATTCAGGAGTCAAATTCTATCACATGTAGAGAAATTTAAGCATCTGAATAGAACTTTATTGGTACCAGATGTTCTAGGATAAGGAGTGAGAGAAAGGAAAACAAATCTTACTTTAAGTCACCAAATTCTGCTGCTAAGCATATTTTGACAATTTAATAAGCCAAAAAATAAAAAAAAAATTGAGAAAGATGTTATCATCCTAGTGCAGGAGTAATTCCTAAAATATGTTAATGCCATTGAAAATAAAATGTAAACTAACTTAAAAAAAACCCAAACAAACTTTATCACCTCAGTCTAATCTCTTCTATTTGCCAAAAGTTCTGTCCTCTTTAAAGAGATTTCTTAGCCTCAGAGCCCTATAAAAAGGAACTGTTTTCTAACAGTAACTCACCAGTCACCAATTTCTTCCTGTAAGTCTTTATATTATATTTGTTAATATCTTTATTTGCCTACCATTCCCAGCAACCTTGAATTAGATTTGCTTGTATGTGTGTTTGTGTCTTCTATGAGCTGCTGAGTCTCTGGAGTCTTTTCATCCATTTTCATATTCCCCATGATACCTACCTATGCATGGAGATCTGTGGTAGAAATCCTAAATAAATGCTATTTGCCTAAATCCTCAGAAATTACAATGTTTCCAATAGGATAAGGTACCTGATTATATTCATCATAATAAAACAGTTGCTTTTGGGTTACTACCCAAAGTATCTAGCAAGGTTTTCATGTATTTGGAGAATTCACAATGACAAAAATCATAGTAATAAATAATTACGACAAACTTTAGGTGTAACTCCTGTCACATATTTTAGCAACACCTAAGTATCTGGCTTGTCATCTACTAGGATGCTTCATGTCTCCATCATCCCGAATCATTGACCAGCTGCTCATTCTCCTAAGCCTAGGTCAGGATTATGAATGTTCTGTGCCTCCAATCTCCTTCTTCATTTTAAGAAGAAAGCTTGCTATCATTAGCTGTGCTTGGAGAGTAAAGTGTTATTTGTTTGCATACAGTTGTAAACAACAGATAGAACAAGTTACTCATAAATGATAGGAAATTTAGGATTAGCTTTACTTCCCTGTATCCATGGATCTGGGTAACAATGATTTAAGTTATAGTGGGCAAAGAAAGGCTCTTAGAAACACAAGTATGTTATTAGTGCCTACCCTCAAGGAAGTCTATGTTCTAATCTCTTGGAACCTGTGAATATCTTTTCTTACTTCACAAAAGGCACTTTATAGATATGGATACCAATTTTGAGATTTTTCCAGATGTATGTAACCAGAAGAACCCTCATAAGAGGTAGGCAGAAAACCAGAGTTGGTGAAGAATATACTGAGGGAATCATGAGTTGCAGAATACAATGAAGGCTTTGCACTGGGGCAGAGCTGCTCCCTGAATCCCCTGAAGGAACCGGCATTTGGCTTTAGCCCTTTAAAGTTCACTTTCAACTCCAGACCTCCAAAACTTTAAGCCATCAAATGTGTGAAAATTTAGTGTATAACTCACAGGCAAAAAATGTAGAAACTATGTGGCTGGCATATGATTTTCACATATATCTGATGGTCTCTGTTATTTTTCCTTACACTAAGGTCATGGGGCAAAAAGAATAGGAAAGCCAAAGTACCTGCATGAGTTTCAGTTTAGTTTAGTTTTTTAAAGACCAAAATACCATTGGAATGGACATGCTGAGGCAGCCTTAGAAAGGAGTCCTTTCTGTGGTAGCTTCAAGCCCCATTTATATCCTGTAGCAGACAGCTTCAGGTTCACTGAGATAAACTTCCAGACCAGGCACAATTATGGAGGAAGGGGTATTTATTGAAGCTTACAGACCCAGGGGAAATATCCAAAACATCTTAAGGTCTTCATGCAAACCACAGTCCATCTTCCAAAGGCTCTTTCCGCTTATCAGGGCATCATGCCCTGCCTCATGCCACATCTCAGCAGCAGCTCCTGGAACCATGTTCAATTCATGGCCACTCCTCAAATCTTCCATGCTTCTGAATCCAATACCAGGTGTACAGGACACAGCCATATTCTTAATTCACAGACAAAATAAATCACAACCTTGAAAAGCAGGTTCCTTCTCCAGTCAACTCTTTCCAAAAGAGTTTGCATTTCTATGAGAGTCCTTCATCTGGCATCTTTCCTTTGTTTTAATGTAATACAATTGGACCATCTTCCTTAAGATTGCTAATGTGTTGACAATAGCAGCTTTAGTAACCTAAAACCAGTCTCTGTGCCAGTAAATTTAACTTGCTGGAGGTTTTTCAGCTGAAAAATCTTAAATCTTTCAGTCCAATGTCTTTAGCCAAGCACATGAGTCCATTACAAATTTAACCTTGATCAAACCCTCTGTGCCTGGGCAGCAGGATGAAGCCAGCCTTTATGCCACTAGCCCAGTTCCAACAAAGTCCTCTGCAGTCTTTCCTTCCCCTTAGAAAGTTCATAAGCCAAGCCTCGAAGTTCAATATTGTCTTCCCTTAGAATTCTTAAACCTCTCATCATAATAGTCCATAAAACTTGGCTTACTACTCCAGAAGGCGTCTTCGTTTGCAAGCACTAAGTCCATGCCCATTTCTCCAAAACAAAGGTTCCAAAAGATCAGCATCCACATGGTCAGGTTCATCTCAGTCCACTCCTTGGTACCAAGTTCTGTAGCAGATAGCTTCAAGTTCACTGAGATAAACTTCCAGACCAGGCACAGTTGTGGAGGAAGGGATATTTATTGAAGCTTACACACCCAGGGGAAGTTCCATAATGGCAGAAGAAGCTGGCCTGCTTTCCCAGGACCAAACACAAAGAGAAACACAAGCATAAAAGCCAAAAGCCACAGCACACTTCAGGAACTCCAGCTAAGCACACTTTGCATATCTTTAGATTGAAACCTGAAACCCACCACCACACCTTAAGATCCACCCAGTGACACTGCCTCCAGCCAGGTGGCTGCAGATGCAAACTACAAACAATAAAAAACTGAATATATTGGGGGCCATCTATTCAAACTACCACACATCCCTTCCTCATGGTTCTGTATTTTTGGTGTGAATGCTCTACCTGCTGTTGGAAAGTTGTTGCTAATGAGAAGGTTTACCACTGAAATCATCCTAAAGGAATGATAGTATTATTGATGTCATCATAGGACCAGAGGGGACATTTTAACATTTTCAAATCAAGTATGTTTTATTTATCTACTTTGCTTGAAAATGCATAATTTCAATCCAAGTTAGTCTATGGATTTTGATGTCTACTGTAAGTGGAGGTTGATTCTAAGCATGGTACATATGATTTTGTTACACATTGCTAGGATGCAAATTACCACATTTAATTTTTTTCTAAATCAAGTATACTTAATTAGACTTCATCTTTCAGATTCTGTGGGATATTTATCGTTTGTCATGATCAAGGCCTCTTCTTCTTCCCTAAGGTTCCATGAAACTAGGAGTGCCCCAAGAACATGTGCTACATTGGACATAATTGCCATCTACTTGTGTCACACTAGTGTCCTGCTGGTCATAATAGTCACAAAATAAGATGTCAGTTAAGGAAGTTGTGGGGGACAACGCAAGGCCATAAACAATAGAGGCAGGGCTCATTGGGATCACAGAGTAACCAAGCATCAGAGCTGGACTAGCCCTTTACTTCAAGCAAGATTGTTTCAGGTTAAAACTTCACAAATCCATTTTTGTAGCTTTGGATGATTATCATTTTCTGGAAATACACTGAGTTATTTCCCCCTAGTTTTCTCTGTGTTCCACTGGACTGTGAGTGCCATAAGGGTAGGAAGCAGGTGAATTTCTTTGATGTCATATCACTACCAAAAGGTGTAGTGTTTGGAAAATTATAGGAGGAGGTCCTCTGGCCCCATAGAATCAGGTGAACTGTTATGTGACATAAGCATGTCTAAATAGACTGCCTCATATCAGGCTTCTTTCTTTTTCTTTAGATTTGATTTTTTTCCATTTTATTTTTGACATTTTCATACATGTATACAAAGTATTGCCTTCCTATACCCCCTGAAGTCCTTCTTCCCAATATATCAACTTTCTACTTTCTGATAGAAAGCAAGATGGGAGAGAGAACAATCTTGTCCAAGACAGAGGACCTGAGACTTAAAACCATTTTAGAGTTACAGCATTTTAGGAGAGCTGGAAGCACATGCCAAGGTGGTATAGTGAGGTCTGAAGCCCATAAGAGAGAGAGGCTCTGGACATTTGAAAAATTAAGTGAGGTTTTCCCTTTTATGAGTTACTGGGGGAAAGAAAGGAGTGTGTCTGGACACAGAGTGAAAGAAATGACAGAGGAAATGGAAGAGAGAGATAACTGCCTCTATTCCTTCAAGGACTCAAAGGAGGAGTGGTTGTCCATTACTAGCCTGCTTTTAGGTGGTACCCGGGGCCATTGTACCTGTAACCTAGGTGGCCTGGATTTCCCTGGAAACAGGGATCTGGTTATTATTTTCCTACCTGGCCCTGGACCTCTTAGAGTGACATCTATTTTCTAATTCATGTCTTTATTTTAGTGACTCACTAGGTTAAATTAGAGTTGCTTGCATGAGAACTGGTCCATGATTATGGGTAACATATCAGTGGCTACACCACTGAAGAATATGATCTTCTTCCCCAAGCAATCATTACCTGCTAATAGCTCTTCTTGGAGAAACTAGGTGTCACAAGCCACTCCCCATACATGCTGGAATATTTGTGGAGTCCATCTTGTACAGGAAACCACAGCTGCTGGGAATTCCTGAGATAATTGCCATACCATTTCCAGCATACAGCATTCTGTAGCACTGCTCTCCATGCTCCATACCTTACATGCTTTCCAACCCCTCATCTTTGAGGTTCCCTGAGTGTTTGAGGGAGTGGTTAACATGTCCTATGTGGGGCTGGGCACACAATAGTTATTCTCAGCACTTTTGCTGGCTATGTTTGTCTGCATTAACCTCTCCCACTGCAGAAAAATAAACTTCTATAATTGAGGCTGAGAGCAGCACTAATCTATGGGTATGAATTACTGGAATTCAGATCAACCCCCAAATACACCTTAATGCTGACCCTGGGATCTGCCCACAGTGACACCAAATTACAAACTTTAATAAATTCCTGAATCTATTGGAAAGCATCCATTCAAATTACCACATTCTGCCCTGGCCTCCAACAGATTCCTAACCATCTCACATTACATATTGTTTTTAGTCCAACTTCAAAGGTCCTCATAGTCTTTACCAACTTAAAATAGTTACAAAGTCCTGAGTCTCATCTGAGATTTCAGATTGTTTCTTAACTCCAAGGCCTGTAAAGTAAAAACAAGTTATATACTTTCAACATACAAAGGCACAGAGTAAACATTTCCAACTACTACAAGGCATAATAAAGGGAGTCTGGACCAATGCAAACTCAATAACCATCAAGCAAACACCAAACATTTGCAGTTTAGTCCAACATCATAACCAGTGACTGACAATCTCTGGAATTCCCAATTTGCCCCTCCAGTTGGGCTGAGTAGTTGGAGAAAACTTCTATCCTGAGATAACAGTGCTCCATTGTAGCCCCTGTACAGTCCTGGTATATACAAAACAATTTTAGGAGTCCATGCAAACCATGGTCCATCTTTCAATGGCTTCACTGGCCTGTTAAGGTCATCACACCCTGCCTCATGCTGTGTACCAGTAGTGGCTCCTGGAAACATGTGCACTTTATGACCCATTCTACACATTTTTTGTGCTTCTAAAACCAATACCAGGAGTACAGGACACAGTCATATTCTTTTTTTTTTTTTTCTTGCTGTGGCCCAAGCTGGCCTGGAATTCATTATGTACTCTCAGGCTGGCTATGAACTCACATTGATCCTCCTACCTCTGCCTTTTGAGTGCTAGGATTAAAGGTGTGTGCCACACATCTTGCCACATTCATATTCTTAATTCAGGGATGAAATAAATTGTGACCTTAAAGAGCAAGTTTCTTCATTTCAGTCAGCTCCTTTCAAAAGTATGCATTTTTACCATTCAATTTTTCCTGAGGCATCCATTCCATTGTTTCAATGTCCCAGAGTTGGGCCGTCTTCTTTCCAAATGCAGCTTTAGCAACCAGTCTCAGTGCCAGTACACTTAAACTTGCTGGAGTTTCTCCAACTTTATATCATAAATTTCTCAGTTCCATGCCTTTAGCCAAGCACATCAGTTCATTACAAACTTAACCTTGATCAAACTCTCTGTGTATATGCAGCAGAATGCAGCCTGCCCTTATGCCAGTAGCCCAGATGCAACAAAGTTCTCTGCCATCCTTCCCCTTAGAAAGTTCATAAGCAAAGTCTCTAAATACAATTCACTCTTTAGCATCTTCAACTTCTCACAAGAATAAGTCCATAACCCTTGGGTTACCACTCTGGAAGGCATCTTCAGTTGCAAGTCCCAGGTCCATGCCCATCCCCCCAAACAAAAGTTCCAAAAGACCAAAATCCACATGGTCAGCTTCATCTTGTAGTAATACCCCACTCTCTGGTATCATTTCTCTCACAGTCAGCTTCAAATTGATGTGATGAACCTCCAAATCAGACACAGTTTATGGGTGGAACATCATTTATTTGATGTTTACAGATCCAAGGGAAGTTCCATAATGGCAGAAGGAGTTGGCCCCCTTTCACAGTTCCATGCATAGAGAAAAACCACCAGCAGCACCATAAGCAAGCACACTGAGGGAACCCCAGGCAGAGCACCAGCACTGTGCATATCTTTTACTGGAATTCAGATACACCCCCAAACACACCTTAGTGCTGGACCCTAGGATCCACTTACAGAGACACCAAGTTACAAGCTTAAATAAACTCCTGAATCTATTGGGGAACATTCATTCAAACTACCACAAAGACCATGGGATTCTGACTCAGTTTCCATTACCAGACATGAGTTCTGTCCCACTAGGCAGGCCAGGACTCAAGTCCAACCATAGAATAGTTGATTATTTGAAGAGGCTGTGTGCCACTATTGCACAAGTATGTACTTTTTGTTTGGCTGGTTGATTTCGTAGCCTGCCGGGTCCCCTGTTTATTCATGCTGTTGGTGACCATTGTCTTCCAGTGGCTTCCATAGGACTTTCCAGCACTATAAAGGGACAGTCAGGAGGGAGTTAGTTTCCCTTTCAGCTCTAGCATGGTGTTCTGATGTACTATGACAACAGCCTGTGGTATCTTTAGCAATAGTCTTACCTTTTAGCTCTGGAAGGTTTTGGCAATGGTATATATTTTTTGGGGGATCTCATGGGTCTCTCTGGCCAACAGCTCATCTTTAGGAGTGACCCAGTTCTGGCCCTAGGATTTTACCAGCCAGAGTTCATGGTTTTAAAGTTTAGCTTTTTCTACCTTTGTCCAAATTGTCTACCCATCCCTTTATTGGTGATTATATCTTGTAGAATGCTAGCCTAAAGAGGGTTTCAATGGAACTGTTGTATTGATTTTGTTGTTGTTCCCTCCATAACCTCAATACCCCCTACCCTTCCAAACCCCTCCTACCCCCTATATTTTTTCCCTTCCTTAACCTCTCAAGTAACTCCTCCTTTCTTCTCTCCTTATTTCTTTTTCTCTTCTGGTCTCATTCTAGTGTTATGTCCATATTCCTGATGCTTAAGATCATTTGCAGTCATCTGCAATTGATTCCAGTTAGGAACCTCATATGAAAGAGTGCATGTAGAATTTATCTTTCTGTGTGCCTACATGACCTCCCTTAAAACGATTTTTTTCAACTCAATCTATTTTCCTGCAAATTTTATTATTTTATTTTTCCTCACTGTTGAGTGGATTCCATTGTGCACATGGACCACATCTTCATTATCCATTCATCAGTTGATGGACTGATTCTATTTCCTAACTATTGTGAATAAAGCACCAACAAACATGGTTGAGAGCAGGTATCTCTGAAGTAAAGAGTGGAGTCTTTAGTGTATATGCCAAGAAGTGGTCTAATTGAATTAAATGGTAGATTTATTTTCATCTTTTTCAGGAATCTCTATACTGATTTCCATAGTGGTTGTACTAGTTTGCATTCTCACCAGCAGTGGGTAAGGGTTACTCTTTCCCCACAGTCTTGCCAGCATTTGCTGTTATTTGTTTTTTTGATGAATGTCATCCTGATTGAAATGAGATGAAATATGAGTTGTTTTAATTTACATTTCTCTGATGACCAAAGGTGTTGAACATCTCTTTAATTGTGTAATGGCTATTTGTATTTCTTTCTTTGATAATTCTCTGTTCAATTCTATACTTCATTTTTTTAGTTGGTTTGTTTGATTTTTTTATTGTTTAGTGTTTTTAATTCTTTGTAGATTCTAGATATTATACCTTTGTTGGAGGTATAGCTGGTGAAGATTTTGTCCCATTCTGTGGAATATCTTTTAGCTCTGTTGATGATTTGCTTGCCTGTATAGTAATTTTTAGTTTTATAAGTTCCCAGTAGTTGAGTATTTATCTAATTCCTTGAGCTACTGGATCTTATTTAGGAAGTCTTTCTCTGTTTTGAAGTATTCTCTTTGTTTTTTCTTCTAGTTGTTTTGGAGTTTCAGATCTTACATCGAGGTTCTTAATTCATTTAGAGTTGAATTTTGATCAGGGTGAGAGAAGTGGGTCTACTTTCATCCTTCTACAGGTGATTATCCAATTTCTCCAACACCAGTTTTTGAAGACACTGTCTTTTCTTCAGTGTGTATTTTTGGATCTTTTGTCAAAGATCAGGTAGCTGTATTTTCTTGGATTTAGAGATGGGCCTTATATTGTATTTAATTGATCTGCGAGTCTGTTTTTGTGTCAGTACCATACTGTTGTAGTTACTATGGCTTTGTAGCATATCTTGAAATTAGATATGGTAGCCGGGCGTGGTGGCGCACGCCTTTAATCCCAGCACTCGGGAGGCAGAGGTAGGAGGATCGCCGTGAGTTTGAGGCCACCCTGAGACTCCATAGTGAATTCCAGGTCAGCCTGGGCTAGAGTGAGACCCTACCTCGAAAAACCAAAAAAAAAAAAAAAAAAAAAAAAAAAAAAAAAAAAAAAAGAAATTAGATATGGTGATACCTTTAGATATATTTCTTTTGTTGAGGACATTTTTGTCTATCCAAAGTCTTCTGTTCTTCCATATGAATTTTGAGACTATGTTTTCTCTCTCTGAGAAGAATGTTGCTAGAATTTTTATTGGAATTGTGTTGAATCTGTATAATGCTTTTGTTAGGATGGCCATTTTTACAATATGAATTTTTCTAATCCATGAACAAGGGAGGTCTTTCCATCTTCTTGTGTTCTCAATTTCTTTCTTCAGTGTTTTTTAAATAATTTTTTATTTACTTTATTTATTTGAAAGAGATAGAGGCAGGGGGTAGGGAGGAGAATGGGAGTCCCAGGGCCTTTAGCCACTGCATATGAGCTCCAGATGCATGTGACACCTTGTGTATCTGGCTTACATGGGTACTGGGGAATTGAGCCAGCATCCTTTGGTTTTGCAGGCAAACACCTACACTGCTGAGCCAGGGGTTTAATGAAGTGGCTTGATTCAAGTGTCCCCCATAAACTCATGTGTACTGAATGCTTGGTACCCATCTGATGGCAATTTGGGAATTGAAGCCTTTCTGGAGGAGGTTTATTGCTATGGATGGGATTATGGGTGTTATAGCCAGTTTCCACTTGCCAGTGTTTGTCTCAGTCTCATGTTGTGATGTTTCTCCTGCTGAAGCAAAGATGATTTCACCCTCTGCTCTTGTCATCCTTTTCCCTGTCGTGGAACTTCTCCTCAAGTCTGTAAGCCAAATAAACCCTTTCCTCCCATAAGCTTCTTTTGTTCAGGTACTTTCTACCAGCAGTGAGATGGTAACTGCAACACCCTTTTTCTGCAGTGTTCCCTGAGCCTTGGCAGGATGTGATATACATGTCTCATGGTCACTGATTCTCAATGGTCGCTTATTCTAACCACTCTGATGGAACTCTGACACTTCTTATCTGGCTGATAGTGTCCAAATTGTGCGCATTTTACCATCTGTAAAATATTAATAACAGAGTATTCCCCTTTTCTGTGGGGGAATATTATCCAAGAGGCCCAGTGAATTCCTGAAACTGGGGATAATTTCTAAGCCCAATACTATTTTTTCTATAAGTATCTACCATAAACTTTGACCTTTTCTCTTAAAAGAAGGTCTTTTTGACTTTTCTGACATATCTGAATTGTCAGCATCGTTACTATAATGTTTTGTGGCTGTAATTAAGTAAGACCTTTGGGAGGTGATTGCATTGAGACAAGATCATGAGATGGTGGGTCACTCATGGTGGAATTAGTGCCCTTACAAGAAGGGGATGAACATGGACCTTCTCTTTTTTCCCATGTAAGGCAGCAATGGAAAGGTAGTTGTCTGTAAATAAGGGAAAAGTTTCCTTTCAGGCTACAAATGGCACCTTGATCTCAGACTTCCCAGCTTCCAGAACTGTCAGAAGTCAATAGCTATTGATATTGTCTCCTTTATTACAGCAGCCTGAACTAAAGCACAGCACAGATTTTCTCTCATGTTAAGAGGAAAGCTAGACTTGTTGAGCAGTGTGCCAACTACTCCCAGAAATGGACTGCAACTAAAAATAAGGGGCAAATGCTGGTTGGTGCAGTTGTCTTGCCTTGCCACAAAACAGGGAACACGGGGACAACACCAGTGATCATTCAAGATGGAGAAGTGGATGACATGGATATCTCTGATAAAAACCTGGATACTCATCATTGAAGGAGACTTTAAACACACCCACCAAGGCTCAGGGAATTTTTCAGAAGAGCAGCTGGAACGATTGCAAGAGCGACAGGTTGAGATGTCATGCCCAGAGGCATTCCTGCCCCTAATAATCCACTGCTGGTCTTCCAATGCATAACCCAGAACTCCATGGGGAATACCAGCAGCCCCACTGAGGAAGGCCCCCTCAGAATGGGGACAGAACAGGGGAAAGATGGTACCAACACATGATATCTCCATACAAAGTATGTTCTTAATAAAACAAACAAACAAACAAGTCTACTGGCCTAGAAACATCATGCAAGAAACCATGGTACTTTGCATCCAAATCAGTGAGTCATCTGATTGTTTTGGTATGATCATCATAGTTGTTTCTATATCTTTCAATGATTGATCATTGCATTAATTATTGTCATAATTTTATAAGTACATTTCAAAAGTTGTTACATTTGCTACATGAATAAACTTTCAAATGAGAACATCTGTTGTTTTGTTATTCATAAGTTTTAATAATTTTAAAAATAGAGCTTTCAAATTTGTTGGAGATGGTTTCTTAAGTTTATTAACTTGTGCCATTATTTTTCTTATTTTTTTTTCAATACTGATCTTTAGACTCAAGGGAATTAAATCAATAGGGAGTTCTTCCCTTCTCTATCTCCTCATTCCCCTTGTCCATCATTAGTGCTGTTTGACTGGCAAGGCTCCTGGTCAGCAATATTGAACTTCCATATAAACTTGAAGGTGGGCCATATTGGCAGTCTGTAACAGTCTAAAAATGCATGTTAGAGATAGAGATAAGCAGTTAAAGCACAGTGATTAAATGGTCAGTAGTGCCCTGCCCTGGATAGTGAACTGTGAGCAATGCCTGCTTGGGTGGCTCCAGACTTTGCCACTTAACCTTGTAAGTCTGTGTTGATAAATGAATTCAGTCTAATATTTCCTTTTTGATTTAAGCACTTGCCCCTGGAGTGATGAACTATGGGAGAAGCAGGCTTTCCAATTGCAAATTCCTACAGATGAAATTTTAACAGAATCTATAGTTTGTACAAGAAGATGTATATCACAAACAGAATATACCCTCAGGACTAGATGGTGAAATGAAAGTAAGAAAATCACCTTTAGAGATAATTTGTTGCTGATGACAATAGGAAGAACATCTTAAATCACATGAAAAAATTGCATGGAGGCAATATGAATGTAACTTAATAAACTTGGTCTAATTAATGATGACATTTATTATTGTCAAGATAGAAAGCTGATATATGCTGTGAGGAGATCAGAAAAGAAATAAAAGACAAACAAGAATTATTCGGTATTTTTTGAGTACAGTATAACTTCAGGTGACTAAGGAAGAAATATTTCCCCTAAAGCTGAGAAAAAAGTTTATCATGAAACAGTAGATCTTACCATTTCAACATTGCTCTCATAAATGCATAATTTTTGCCTTTTGGTTTACAAACTAGAGCCTTGGTGTATTAATCAGAGTCCTCCTGTGAGCATGAAGCCAGAATCAACTATGAGTAGCTTAGGTGGGGAATTCAGAAGAATTCACTGGAGAGGCTGTCAGACCTCCACTCTGGCAGCTGTAGAGGGCCCTAGCCTAGCAGGGGTAGAGCTTGTGGGGCAATGCTCTGTGATTATCATTTTCACATTCTCAATAATTTTATCTTTGAATCTATGTTTTATGAATAAAGCTGAATGGACAACAGAGCTGGCCTGAGGATTGGAGCTTGATGGCTCACAGGCCTTTCTGCACTGTAGGACTCTTCTCTATGGCTGCTTTCCCAGCCCGTGATGCCCAGGGGCAAAGCTGTCACATTAAGTAAAAATGAAAACAAAACCCCAAACAAGATACCCAATAACACGTGATTTTCAGGCAAATAGTAAATAATTTTGAAGCATGGAAATGTCTCAAATATTACATGGGATATACTAAAAAAAAAAAAAAATACCCACATCTTACCTGAAGTTCAAATTTAGCAGTGTCTGTATTTTACCAGGCCACAGGCAAGTCCCTGTCAGGCATAGGAAGGGCCTGGGTTGGGAAGACTTGGCCTTTGGTGGCTCCAGGCTGGACATAGTGTGAGTTGTCATCCACTTCTCCTAGAGTTGCAATACTTTCAGGCAGGGACACTTGCCAACTGTGGGAAGGGGAGATGCCTGGCTCAGGTCCACCATTGCAGGTGTGCTGAGGCTGTGAGCCACCCCATGAGCTGTTAGGACTGTCCATCTGTATCTCTGTGTAAGGACCACACTCAAGAGCAAATAAACACTTTTGTGGGACCTAAAATAAACTCCAGAAGAAAATTCAAATGTCTTTGTATCTTTAAGAATACATTTTCCTGCCTTTGAACAAGCATTCCAGAATTCCACTTTGCACTGGTCCCTGCAAATTATTGAGCTGGTTCTGAGGTCATTTAACAGAGAAGGGTTGTGGTTATGTTTGCATTTTGCCAGGAGGTAGAGACCCAACATCGATAGAAATCTCTAGCTTTTTTTTCTTTCCCCTGCTTCTGTACATTAACTTTGATGTTCTTCAAGCTCCCCAAAGCTCTAACACATAGCCACCTAGGAGAAAGGACCAATTTGAACAAGTTGAAATGCAATGTGAATGCTCCCACTTTGATGATGAGTGTGTCCTTCCCAACTTCAGAGTGAGTGTGAAGTGTGATTGTGCATTTGAAGTTGTGGGTTATTATCCTGTTATCAGAGAGCCGGAGGGGGGTGGAAGAGTTAGAGGAAGCCACTGAGAGATGATCACCTTTTCCTGCTTTAATTGAATCTCTCGATGTTTAGTTAGTATGAATCTCATTCCTAGGGCTTCCTTTTTTCAACCTCTGAATTAATTCATAAAATTAATTTCTTAAAACTACAAAACATAAGGTAAGGTCTCCATCTTGTGCCCTTTAACAAAATGTAAAGATGCTTTATAACCCAGCCCAAGGGAACTTCAGAATGTTGAATGCTATATAAGAATTGTAAACTTTCTTGTATTTAGGTTCCTCAAAATTATGTTTGAGAGATTCTCTGGTGTGCAAGATAGTATTAATTCTCCCAACTATTTTTATGTTTGATCACTAAACAAATACATTTAGGGTACTATGTACCAAAAATTTCCCAGAGCTAAAGTTTGCTTGGGGGACTTCTAGACTTGTATATCCTATTAAAACTTAAAATTATTCTGTAAATTCACAACAGGAGACCAGGAAGGATGCTTCCTCTTGTCTATTTCCCACCTTTCTTTTCTTCTTTTTCATTTTGAAAAAGACTCAGGGTTGGAAGGAATGTATTTTAAATTGAGAAATAAAAGTTCAGCCCCAGTGTTATTAACTTACTAAAGTTTTCTCTCCCCCCCCCCCCCCGTAAATAAGGTGTCAGGAACAAACGAGGGGCTATGAAGTTCTCACTGTGCTAATTTCAAGTGACTTTCAGCTGGAGAGAATTGGTTTGGGTTGCCTCCACTATAATAAACTTAGTATAATCTAAATAAGATAAACCCGAGCCTTGGAAAACAGTTTTAAAGACAGATTCCTTCTTAAGAGGAATTCAGAGGCAGTTTTCCTTTTCTGTGTACAGGAGGGGACATTTCACATGTTCTTTAGTACACTTATATGATGGTTCATTAGTTTTGCTTCTCCTTTGAAAAGAAATATGTAGTCCTTTAATGTGAAAGACATGTATGATAATCTTTGGCGAACACATACTAGAGTATGTCAATGATTTTTTCATTGGCAAATATTCGTCGTGTACAGTAATAGATTTCATAGTCATTTTCATACAAATATTTCATGTACTTTATATATCATGTACTTTAACTAAATTATCTACCCTCTCCTTTCCCCTTTCCTGTCTGTTTTACATATTCATTACACCAGGTAGATTTGCTATTTCATTCATGTCCTATGTAAACAAATGATTTCATGTATCTATATAAAATCTAGAATCCATAAATAAGAGAAAACTAGTAATGTTTTTATTTATGGATCTGACTCCATTTAATATGATGATCTCTAGTTGTACCCATTTTCCTGAAAATGACATATTTTTTATTATTATGGCTGAATAAAATTCCATTATGTGTATATACCACAAGTTCTTCATTCATCTGTTGCTGAAACCTGGGCTGATTCCATCACTTGAATATTGTGAATAGTGCTGCTATAGACATAGATATGCAAACATTTCTATGGTAGTTGACTTGGAGTCTGTGGTAGTTTGAATGTATGTCCCTCTAATAAAACACTCAGTATTTAATTAAAGCTTGTAACTTGGGTCTCCAGCTGCTTGGCTAGAGGAGGTGTCTCTGGGCAGGTTGGGGGGAGATCTTGGGGTCCAGCCCTAAGGTGTGTTTGAGGGCAGATCTGATTTTCAGCCAAAAGGTATGTAAAGTAGTTTGAGCTCCACCTGGGCCCCTGCTGTTTGCTGCCCATTCATGCTTGCTGCTTTCGATTTTTAGGGGATGTTTGGTTATTTATGTCTTCTTGGATGTTTGGAAGTAAACAGCTTCTTCTGCAACTGATAGAACTTCCCTGGATCTGTAAGCTTGAAATAAATCCCTTCCTCTGGTAAACTGTGCCTTGGATGTTCATAGCAGCAAAGTGGAGCTGGGTACTACAGAGATCTTTGGGTAAATACCTGGAAATGGAACAGCTGGGCCATATGGTCATGACTTCTAGTTTTCTTGAGGAAGCTTCATCGTGTTTTCCATAGTGCCTGGGCTAACCTAAACCACCATGAGCAGTGTATAAGTGTACCCCTTTCTCTGGATCTTCACCACCATTTGTTATTTTTTTTTCTTAATGATATCTATTCTGACTGGAATCTCAGTGTTGTTTCACTTTGCATTTCCCTGGTGGGAAGGGATGTTAAATGTTTATTCATAAGCTTATTGGCAATTGCACTTCATTGTTTGAGAATGGTTTGTTTCATGAACCCACTTATTATTAGATTTCCTGATACTTTGTCTTTCAAGTTTTTATGTAGTTCAGATATTAGTACTCAGATGTATAGCTAGTCCAGATTCCAGTACTCAGATATATGGCTAGTACATATGCTCCCCATTCTGGAGAGTGTCTTTTCACTCAGTTAATTGTTTTCTTTGTTGTGCAGGAACTTTATAATATTATGCAATCCTATCTATTGATTCTGATTTTATTTTCTAAGCTTGTAGGAGGCCTTTCCAAAAAGTCCTTGTTTAGGCCTATATCTTGGAATATTTTCTCTTAGCAGTTTTAGAATTTATATTAATATTTTTGACACACTTTAAATTGATTTTTGTACAGGTTGAGAGATATGGATCTACTTTCATTCTTCTACATTTGGACATCCAATTTAGCCAGTACCATTTGTTTCTGAGGCATATTTTTTTTGGCATTTTTGCTAAAAAAAAAAAAAAAAGTCAGGTGGCCATATTCGCATGGGGCTATTTCTATTCCATTGATCTACATATCTGTTTTGTGCCAGTAGACAGCTGTTTTTGTGACTAAGTCTCTTAAAATCAAGCATGATGATACCTCTAGCCCTTTATTCCTTTTATCTTGCTCAGGATTGTTTTGGTTATCCAAGATCTTTTGTGTTTCCAAATAAAGTTTTAGATTTTTTTTTTATTTCTGTGAAGAATTAAGTTGGAACTTTGAGAGGAAGGCTTTGAATCTGTAGATTAGAATTTATAAGTGGTTAGCCATTTTTACAATGTTATGTCAATCCATCAGCATGTAGGGGAAGGGTTCTATTTTGTAGTGCCTTCTTTAATTTTGTTCTTCAGCCATAAACTTTCCTCTCAGGATTGCTTTCTGGTGTGTTGTATTTTCATTATCATTCTACTGTAGGGACTTTTAATTTCCCCTCTTCAAAGATAATTTTATCATTCAGTAGACTTGTTCAGTCTCCATGAGTTTGTCTATTTTTGGTTGTTTCTCTTGTTATTAATGTCTAACTTTATTCCATTGTGATTAGACAGGATATAATAAATTATTTCAACATTTTTGTATTTTTAAAAGACTTGCCTTGTGTCCTAATACTAAATCTCATGGGTTATTGAAAAGAATATATATTTCAATATATAGAAGACATGTTTTAAATGTTCTTGATGTCAGTTAGGTTCATTTGATCTACAAAGTAATTCACCTCAGGTGTTTCTCTACTTATTTATTTATTTATTTTTATCTGGATGATCTGTTTATTAGTGAAAATTTGGTGTTGAAGTTGCCAACTATTATTGTCTTGAGGTCAATCTATGCCTTTAGTCATGTTTGTTTTATTGAATGCACCAATGTTAGGTACATATATGTTTAGACTTGTTAGACCATCTTGATGGAGCATTACCATAATCAATATGAAGTGACCTTTTCAAATATCTTCTTGACAATTATTTTTGTCTGAAGCCTAATTTGTTAGATATTAGTGTGGCTGCACCTGCTTTTTCCCCCTATTTTCTTGGAATACCTTTCTCTATCCTTTGACTCTAAGGCTGCGTTTCAGTGAGAAACTCTAGAGGACAACAAATAGATGTGCCTTTTTGTTAAACTTTTTGTTAATTTGAGATAGGGACAGAGAGAGACACAGAGAGAGGTAGACAGAGAGAATGGGCATGCCAGCACCTTCAGCCACTGCAAACAGATTCCAGACACATTGACCACCTTATGCATCTGGCTTACATGGGTCCTGGGGAATCAAACAGGGGTCCTTTGGCTTCACAGGCAAGTGCCTTAACCACTAAGCCATCTCTCCAGCCCCTTGTTAAACTTTTTATTTACAGCTTCCATAAATATAGACAATAAATCATGATAAATCTTATCCCCACTTTCATTTTGCCCTTACAAATCCACCCTCCATTGAATCCCTTCTTTCCAATTATTCTCTCTTCTACTTTGAAGTCATAATTTTCCCCCCTATTATGAAGGTTTTGTGTAGGTTGTAGCAGACACTGTGAGATCATAAATATGGTGGCCATTTTGTGCCTGGAAGACAGCATTGTAAACAGTCTTCCCCTTCATTTAGTTCTTACATTCTTTCTGCAACCTCTTCTGTAATGGACCCTGAGCCTTTGAGGGTATGATAGAAATGTCTCATTCAGTGCTGAACACTGCACTGTCACTTATTCTCAGCACTATGGTGACTTTTGAGTGACCCCAGGGGTCACTACCATCTGAAAAGAGAATCTTCTCTATCCAAAAGTGAGAGTAACATTAGTGTATGGACATAAACCTAAGTGTCTAGAGGGCAGTTTGGTGGGTAAAATATATGCATTTAGCCAGATAACAGCAGTAGTTACTCCCCTAGGGCTTATGATTTCCCCAGAAATAGGTTTTTGACTAGGTTTTCAATATCAGGCATAAAGTCCCTCAAGTGGAGTATGCCTTCAGCCCAATCAGAGAACAGTTGGTTTTTCCCATAATATGCATGCCACTGTTGTACCAGTTGGCATATTTGGCGTGGCTGTCAAGCTGTAAAGCTTGCAGGGTCCGCTACTAATTTCACCTGTTGATAACTTCTCTCTCCCAAAAGACTGCATGCTGCATAGCTCTTTCTAGCATTCTGACAGCTGTTCAATAGGGAGTAGGTTTTCAGATCAGCTCTAGCTTGATTTCTCACTGACCTACAGCCCAAACATATAGTCTTCAGCAAAAGGGTTTTCCATCTATTTCTAGTGGGCAACCGCGAGTCTTGGCAATGGCCCATAGTGTTTTGGGAGCATCAGGGCCCACCACAGACAAAAACTCACTGGAAGGTGTCCATCCCTGGACACTGAAATTTTTCATTTTATATTTTTATTACAATTTTATTTTATTTGTATGTATATTTACATAGGTTACAGTTTTGTATCTCCTCACCCTCAGTCCTCATTTCCCTGAGGGCCCTCCTCAGTAGAGTCCTTCGTATTTCCTGGGGGGTAATTAGGGCCTCTGTCAGTCTCCCCAACATGTTTGGTGTGTTTCCCTGGAGGCAGTTGTCAGGCCAGTACTGGGAGCAATACTCATCACTGCTTCCTCTGCAGTTTCTTCTGGACCCTGGTGAATGTGGTTGAGGTGGCACATCTCTTGGAGAGTAGGTGGCTGTCTTTACTTGTTGAACTGATCTTGAATTTCCTCAGTATTCTCTGCCTCCTGTAAAATAAAATAGATTCTCCAGCCAAAGGTGAGGGCAGCTTTGATTAAGTGGGGTATGTATGTAATTTTGAGAGACATTTTGATGAGGATACCCACTCAACTTGTCAAGAGAAAAATAGGGGCTTCTCTCTGGGGGTTGCACATTTCCTACCTGTGGGATGATGACTTAGTTCCCAGCACCAGTTAAGAGTTGTTTCTCATTGAGTAGGCCTCATGTCCAACCTGAGGGCAGTTGGTTCACCACAAAGGCTATGTGCCAATATTGCACAAGTGTGTACTTCTTGTCCAGGGGGCAGATTGTGTAGCTTTCAGGGTGTCCTGTTTATTTGTGCTATTGGTGACCATTATCACACTTAGCTTCCATAGCACTTTGCAGCAGCTATGAGGGTTTGTCAGGAGAGAACTAGCTTGCCTTTCATTTCCCAAGTGGTTTCTTGATGTCTTGAGACAGAAGCCCGTGGTGTCTTCAGCCACAGGGTCTTTCCTTCTAGCTCCGTTGGGAAACCAAGTGCTTGGCAATGGCATACATTATTTTGGAGACCTCAAGGATCTCCCTGATCAACTGCTCCCTGTGGGGGATAACCCAGTTCTTATCTTGGGATTCAAAAGCCAGAGACAGTGTTTTTAGAATTAACGGTTCTCCACTGTCTTCTGATCATATTGGTCTGGTTAGTCCACCTCCCTTAATTGGGGGAGGGGTTTACTTTGTATACTTATATCTGGAAGGAAGGTTCCTAATGTACTAACTACTTTAGTCTTTAGTTCTGTGTAGTTCCTCTCCTCACTGTCCTTTGACCTTCTCCCTTCCCTTTCTCACTTCTCGTATTCTTTCCTTTTACTAGTTTGTCAGGTATCCCCTCCTATTCTCCCTCTATAGTTTCACTTTTCCTGGTCTCATTCTAGTTATATGCCCATAGTCCTAATGCTTACTGCTTTTTACCATCCTCTTCAGTTGGTTCATTTTAGAAGGCACATGTGAGATAAAACATGTGATGTTTGTTTTTCGTAGACTGAATGTCCTTGCTTAAGATGATATTTTTCAAGTCTATTGATTTTCCTGAAAATTTCATTATTTCACTTTTCCTTACTGTTGAGCAAAATTCTATTGTGGATATGGACAAAATCTTCTTTTGTTAGTTGATGGGCATCTGGGTTGATTCTAAGTCCTAGCTGTTGTGAATACAGTGGTAATATTTCAGTCAGCTTCTTGTTGCTAACAGAAAACACCTGACCAAGAGCATCTTGTTAGTTGGGCTTACAAACTTGTGGGGAAACTCCATGATGGCAGAAAAAACCAGTGGCATGAGCAGAGGCTGGACATTATCTCCTGGTCAACATCAGGTAGACAACAGTAGCAGAGAGTGTGTCACACACTGGCAAGGGGAAGCTGGCTATAACACCCAATAGCCCACCCCCAACAATACACTGCCTTCCAGGAGGCCCCAGTTCCCAAATTTCCACCAGTTGGGGACCTTTCCTTCAGAACACATGACTTTATGGGGGACACCTGAATCAAACCACCATGGGCAATAAACATGGCTGATCAAGTATCTCTGAAATAAATAGTGGAGTATTTAGGGTAAATGACCACGAGGGGAATAGCTGGTTCAGGTGGTAGGTCTATTTTCATTCTTTTCAGGAGTCTCCATACTGATTTCCATAGTGATTTTACAAGTTTGTACTGTCACCAGCAATGAAGGAGGGGTTTTTTCTCCTCACATTGTCTCCAACATTTGTTGTCATTTGATTTTTTAAATTTCTGTTCATTTATTTGAGAGTGATAGAGAGAGAGAGAGAGAGAGAGAGAGACAGAGAGAGACACACACAGAGAGAGAATGAGCATGCTGGGGTCTCCAGCCACTGCACATGAACTCCAGATGCATTCACCACCTTGTGCATCTGGTTTATGTGGGTCCTGGGGAATCAAGCCTCAAACCTGGGTCCTTAGGCTTCACTGGCAAGCACTTAACCACAAAGCCATCTCTCCAGCCCTGATTTTTTCTTTTTTATTATTTTCATCATGACTAGAATAACATGGAATCTCAAACTTGTTTTAATTTGCATTTCCCTGATGACTAAGGATGTTGAATATTTCTTTTTTAATATTATGAATTAGTTTTGTACTCAGCGAATGCAGTCAATTTGGTACCACTTTTAGGCTCATACAGGTCCTACCCTGTCCCCCTGGTCCCTCCTTTCTGAGGTATATGGGTCATGCATTGTGGAGTTAGCCCACAGTTATGGGTAAGATAAATGTCTCTGCATATCATGACCCAACATGTGGCTCTGACATTCTTTCCACCCCCTCTTCCGCAAAATTTCCCTGAGCCATGTTGAGTTGGTTTTTGGTCTGCTTGAGTGATGAGGTGTTGGGGGCCTCTGGGTCTCTGGCTCTCTGATTTGGTAGGAGTTGATTTTTTTCTGTGTTGATCTCCTTCCCCCTTGTGCTGGTACCCAGTTCACCAGGAAAACAGCACCCTTGCTTGTTTCACCAATTTTTCTTAGTTTCAGCCAGGGCCCTTTTGAGGTATGATGGGGTGGCTCTCTCCTTAGGATCTACATCTACAGGTTATTTGCTGCTAAGTAAGTTAGACCATGAGTTTCTTGGACAGATGTTGGTCATTTTCCCCCAGTCTTCCATGTAGCAGCTTCTGGCACTAGACGCGCTGACTGTCTGGGGACTGAATCGCTTCCAGCTTCCAGCCATGCTATTCCATTTTACGTGTCAACCACATAAGGTGTCTTCATCAGTTGGGTCTTACCACTAACCTTTGGTGGGTCATCAAGTGCTCTGACAGAAATCTGTCAGAGAGAGACCTTGTAGGTCTGTCTGATCGGAGGCTCATTATGGATGATAGCCACATGCTGGTACTGGGAGTTACAGGTCAGTGCCCAAAAAGAAAAGGAAGAAAAGATAACTAATATACAAGAGCTAGAGAGAAGAGAGAGAGAGAGAGAGAGAGAGAGAGAGAGAAGCTGTAGAAGATTGAGGTTAGTCTTGATCTTACCCTCTCCAGTGTCTTGTGGCTCAGATGTTCCCTCTAAGGGCCTGGTGAAGGATCAGCCATTTAGTCTGCCTATTAGGATGTAGAAATTTATGGTACCATTGCCGTTTGGGTCTAGATTTGTGTTTCCCATCCCATCCCTTGCCCTCCCTTCCCTCCCCACCCACCATATTGTCTAGTCCACATGATGCTTGCTGGGTATGTAAGGCATCTTGGGTAGATTCAGGTTAGGTGCTGTAGATGAGTGAGACTATGTGGCAATTTTCTTTCTGTGATTGGGTAAGTTCACTGAGAATGATCTGTTCCAGGTTCAACCATTTTTCCTCAAATTTCATTGTGTCATTTTTTTCTTACTGCTGTATAGAATTCCATTGTGTAGATATACCACATCTTTGTTATCCATTCTTCTAGTGATGGACATCTGTGTTGATTCCAGCTCTTAGCTATTATGAATTGAACCACTACAAACATGGTTGAGCAAATATCTCTGGACTGAGGTTTAAAGGTTTTAGGGTACATGCCCAGTAAGGGAATAACTGGGTCTGTTGGTATCTCTATAGTAGGCTTCTTTTGGGAGTCTCCATATTGCTTTCCAAAGTGGTTGTATTACATTCCCACCAACAGTGGATGAGTGTTCCTACTTCTCCACATCCTCATCAGCATTTATTTCATTTGATTTTTTGATGTTTGCTATCCTTATTGGGGTAAGGTGGAATGTCACAGTTGTTTTAATTTGCATTTCCCTGATGATTAGGGATGATAGGACATTTTCTTAAGTGTGTGTTTGCCATTTGTATTTCTTCCTCTGTGAACTGCCTATTGAGCTCTTTGTCCCATTTTGTGAGTGGGGTGTTTGACTTTTTACTGTTTAGGTTTTTGTGTTCTTTGTAGATTCCAGAGATTAGGCCTCTGTCAGTTGGATAAATATTTTCTCCCATTCTGTGGGTAATCTATTGGCTTTGCTTATTGTATGCTTGTCTGTAAAGAAACTCTTCAGCTTCATGTGATCCCATTGGTTGAGTGACTGTTTAAGATCTTGAGCTACTGGGGTTTTGTTCAGGAAGTTTTTTCTGTTCATATATCATGGAAAGTACTTTCTATCTTTTCTCCCAGTAGTAGTCGAGTTTCTGGTCTTATATTGAGGTCTTTGATCCACTTGGACTTCAGTGTAGTGCATGGCGAAATGTGCAGATCAAGTTTCAATTTCCTGCATATGGTTATCCAGTTTGTCCAGCACCATTTGTTGAAGATGCTGTCTTTTTTCCAGCCTATATTGTTAGGGCCTTTGTCAAATATCAAATAGCTATAGTTTCGTGACCCAAAATCCAGGTCCTCAAGTCTATTCCATTTGTCTATACTCCTGTTTTTATGCCAGTACCATGCTGTTTTTATTACTATTGCTTTGTACTATAGCTTTAGATCAGGTATGGTGATGCCTCTAGAGGTATTTCTTTTGCTGAGGATATGTTTGGAAATGCGAGGCCTTCTGCCTTTCCATATGAAATTTGAGATCATTTTTTCTATCTTTGTGAAGAACATTGTTGGGGTTTTAATTGGAATTGCATTAAATATGTATATTGCCTTTGGTAGGATTGCCATCTTCACAATGTTAATTCTGCCTACCCAGGAGCATGGGGGGGGGTCTTTCGATATTCTAAAGTCCTCCTCAATTTCTTTTTTGAGTGTTTTTATGTTTTCATTGTATAGATCTTTCACTTCCTTGGTTAACATAATTCCAAGGTATTTTTGTTGTTGTTGTTGCAGTTGAAAATGGGACCATGTCTCTTATTTCTTTCTCTGTATCTTTGTCATTTGCATATAGAAAGGCTACTGATTTTTGTGCATTGATTTTGTATCCTGCTACTTTGCTATGGGAGTTAATCACCTTCAGGAGTTTTGGGATGGAGTCTCTTGGGTCTCTTACACACACAATCATGTCATCAGCGAATGGAGCTAACTTAGCTTCTTCCTTTCCAAATTATATCCCTTTTATTTCTTTCTCCTGTCATATTGCTTGAGCTAGGACTTCCAGTAGTATACTGAAGAGCAGAGGCGAGAGTGGACAACCCTGTCTTGTTCCTGATCTTAATGGGAATTCCTCCAGTCTCTCTCCATTAAGTATTATTTGGGCCTTAAGAGCTTTGTATATTGCCTTTATTATGTTAAGATATGAACCAACCATGCCAATTCTCTCCAATGTTTTGACCATGAAGTGATGTTGTTTCTTGTCAAAGGCCTTTTCTGCATCTATCGAAATGATCATGTGGTTTTTGTGTTTAACCTTGTTTAGGTGGTGTATTACATTGACATTTCCATATGTTGAACCACCCCTGTGTTCCTGGGATGAATCCCACTTGGCCAAGGTGGATAATGCTTTTGATGTGTTGTTGGATTTGGATTGCAAGGATTTTGTTCAGGATCTTTGCATCTAAGTTCATCAGGGAAATAGGCTTGTAGTTTTCTTTTCTTGTGGCATCTCTGCCTGGTTTTGGAATTAGGGTGATGCTACCTTTATAAAGGAAGTTGGGTAGCTTTCCCTGTTCTCCAATTGTGTGGCACAGTTTGAGGAAGATTGGTCTGAGTTCTTCCATAAAGGTTTCATAGAATTCAGCTGAGAAGACATCTGGTCCTGAACTCTTCTTCTTGGGGAGGTTTTTTTTTTTTTAATTACTTTTTCAATCTCAATAGTGTGATAGTTTGTTTAGGAGATTAATCTGCTCTGAGTTTAACTTTGGCAGATGGTATGTGTCCAGGAATTTATCCATCTCCTCCACATTATCCAGTTTTGTGTAGTAGAGGTTTTTTTTTTTTTATGTTCTATGACCAGGTTGTATTTATTCCAGACATAGTAGGCTAGTTTAACATTTGAAAAACAATTCGCACCATAACAACAGACCAAATTAAACAAAATAAAATAAAGCCAGAGTGGACAATGCATGACCATAACTCCAGTGCTAAAGGGGTACAAGAGATGGGCTGATCAACAGGCTTTACTGATCTGAATGTATTTTTTATTATTTATTTATTTATTTATTTATTTTACCAATTTTTTATTAATTAGTTTTGTATTCAGCAAATACAGCCAGTTTGGTACCATTATTAGGCTCATCTGTGACCTACCCCCTCCCCTTGGCCCCTCCTTGTTGAGGTATACCGGTCATGCATTGTGGAGTTAGCCCACAGTTATGGGTAAGATAAATGTCTCTGCATATCATGACCCAACATGGGCCTCTGACATTCTTTCTGCCCCTCTTCCGCAAAATTTCCCTGAGCCACGTTGGGTTCATTTTTGGTCTGCTTGAGTGATGAGGTGTTGGGGGCCTCTGGGTCTCTGGCTCTCTGATTTGGTAGGAGTTGATTTTTCTCTGTGTTGATCTCCTTCCCCCTTGTGCTGGTACCCAGTTCACCAGGAAAACAGCACCCTTGCTTGTTTCGCCAATTTTTCTTAGTTTCAGCCAGGGCCCTTTCGAGGTATGATGGGGTGGCTCTCTCCTTAGGATCTACATCTATCTGAAAAAGAGAAGCAGATTCTCCAATGGAGAGTAAGTTAGCACCAAGACAAATGAGATAACCCTGACTTTTTTTTATAGAGAATTTAATAGGTGTAGGGCCTCTTGTAGCCCACGATTGATGGTAGCTTGGTATTGGAGAGTGGGCTTATGTTTGGATATGGTTCTGACTTGTTTCCCAGCTCCAGCTATGGGTCCCGTACCACTGAGCGGATCAGTTAGCCAAATCAAGAGCAGTTGGTTCCCCACCATTGCTGTGTGCCACTATTGCACTTGTGTGGGCATCACAACAGGTTATTTGCTGCTACGTAGGTTAGACTATGAGTTTCTTGGACAGATATTGGTCATTTTCCCCCACTAGCCCATGTCGCACCTTCTGGCACTAGACGCGCTGACTGTCTGGGGACTGACTCTCTTCTAGCTTCCAGCCATGCCATTCCATTTTACGTGTCAACCACATAAGGTGTCTTCATCAGTTGGGTCTTACCACTGACCTTTGGTGTGTCATCAAGTACTCTGACAGAAGTCTGTCTTTCTTTTAGGAAACCTTGTAGGTCTCTCTGATCAAAAGCTCATTGTGGTTGATAGCCACATGCTGGTACTGGGAGTTACAGGTCAGTGCCCACTGAGAAAAGGAGGAAAGAGATAACTATATACAAGAGTTAGAGAGAAGAGAGAGAGTGAGAGATAGGGAGAGGGAGGGAGGGAGGGAGGGAGGGAGGGAAGCTGTAGAAGATTAAGGTTAGTGTTCATCATACCCTCTCCAGTGCCTTGTGGTTCAGGTGTTCCCTCTAAGGGACTGGTGAGTAGAGGTTTTTGAAATAAATCCTCATGATGATTCTCCCAATTTCACTTATGTCGGTTGTGATCTCTCCTTTTTCATTTTGAATTTTGTTTATTTGAAGCATCTCTTTTCTTTGCTTGATCAAATTGCCCAGGGGTTTGTCAATCTTGGTTTTTTTTTTTTTTTTTTCTCAAAGAACCAGCTCTTTGTTTTGTCAATTGTCTTAATTGATTTCTTAGTTTCCAATTCATTAATTTCTGCTCTGATTTTAATTATTTCTTTCCTTCTGGAGCTCTTTGGGTTGGATTTTTCTTGCTTTTCCAGTGCCTTTAGGTGGATGGTTAGCTTATTGATTTGGGGTCTCTCTGTCGTTGTTATGAAGGCATTGAGTGCTGTGAGTTTTCCCCTGAGGATCGCCTTCACTGTGTCCCATAAGTTTTGGTATGATGTGTTCTCATCATCATTCATTTCTGAAATTTTGCAATTTAATTTTTTATTTCATCCACTATTTTATTGTTTAAAAGTGTGCTGTTCAGTTTCCAGGTGCCGTTGGGATTCTTGGTGGCTCTTTTGTTGTTAATTTCTGGCAATATAGCATTGTGATCTGATATCATGCAGGGGATTATGTCAATCTTCCTAAATATACGGAGGCAGGCTTTGTGACCCCGTATATGAACTATTTTAGAGAATGTTCCATGGGCTGCTGAGAAGAATGTGGATTTGGGATGGAAAGTTCTGTAGGTGTCTGTTAGGTCTAAGTGATCTATGGTTTTGTTGAGCTTCCTTACTTCCCTGTTGAGTTTCTGTTTGGATAAGCTGTCTATTACTTATAATGGTCTATTGAAGTCCCCAACTATGATGGTGTTTGTGGTTATTTCTGTTTTATTGTCAAGTAGGTTTTGTTTTATGAACTGTGGTGCCCCTGTGTTTGGTGCATACAGATTTATGATTGTAATATCCTCTTGATGGATCATTCCCTTGATAAGTAGGAAGTGGCCTTCTTTGTCTTTTTTGATTATTTTTGGTTTGAAGTCTATTTTATCTGATATTAATATAGCTACACCTGCTTGTTTCTTATTCCCATTTGCTTGGAATACTGTCTTCCACCCTTTCACCCTGAGGAGATGTCTGTCTTTAATGGTGAGGTGGGTTTCTTGAAGGCAACAGATTGAAGGGTCTGATTTTTTGATCCATCCTGTTAGCTTGTGTCTCTTGATGGGTGAATTAAGGCCATTAATATTTAGGTTAATGACTGTGAGGTCGCAATGGGCCTGGGCTCATGTGTGAATGTACAGCAGCCAGAGCAGTAAATGAGCAAATCGGCTGAGCAGGCTAAGCCAGCACAAGCAGGGATCGGCATGGCAGCTGTGTTTGGTGGGCAAACTGATCAAAGGAGCCTGAGGTCCAATGGGCCAGTGGGCATAGCCTGGCCAAGGTCACTTGTGGGCAGGGGTAGCAGGGCAATCACCCCTGTGCAGTGAGGCAAGTGGAACTATGTTGGCCTGGGACCCTTTTCCTACAGTAAGTGTAGGAGTTTCCTGAAGTTGGGGCTGCTTGGGGTGGGGGTGGGGGACTGGTGGGCTACCCACACATGAGGGAATCAGTGATTCCCTGTTTTTTCCCCTCTGTGCCCTCCCACTGGCAATCTATTGGGATTTCCCTGCCCTAAAAGACCAAGTGAACCCTTAATGTCTTGCCTTTCTTTTCTGGGAATGTGCGGTGCAGTTATGTGGTCGCCATCTTTGCCGAAATTCCTGAATATTTCTTTAAGTAAGTACTGGAAATATTTTATCTGTTTATTTAATTAAGAGAAACAGAGAGAGAGAGAGAGAGAGAGAGAGAGAGAGAGAGAGAGGGAGAGAGGGAGGGAGGGAGAGAATAGGCATGCCAGAACCTCTAGCCACTGCAGTCAATCTTCAGACACATATACAACCTTGTGCATCTGGCTTTTGTGTGGGTAATGGGGAATAAAACTTGGGTCCATTGGCTTTGCCTGCAAGTAGCTTAACCACTGAGCTATCTATCCAGCCTTTATATTTCTTCTTCTTTGAGAATTTCTGTTCAGTTCTGTGCCCCATTTTTTGTGTGGATTGTTTTATGTTTTATTGCTTAGGTTTTGTTTTTTTTTGAGTACTTTTTAGATTCTAGATATTAGGCCTCTGTTAGAAGTATAGCTAGTGAAGATTTTCTCCCATTCTGCAGGTTGTCTGTTGGCTCTGTTTATTATATGCCTACAATAGCTTTTTAGTTTCATTAGAACCCCCTGGTTGAGTGTTTGTTTAATTTCCTGGACTACTAGGGTCTTTTTCTGAAAGTGTTTCCTCACTCCTATATCACAGAGATTCTGTCTGTTTTTCTTACCAGTCATTTTAGAGTTTTAGGTATTATATTGAGGTCCTTAATCCACTTGGAGTTGACTTTGGGTGAGAGGAGTGAATCTGTTTTCACTTTTTAATATTAGTTTTGTACTCAATGAATACAGTCAAGTTGGTACCATTGTTAGCCTACTCCCTGTCCTCTCCCCTCCCCCATGGCCCCTCCTTGTTGGGATATATGGGTCATGCATTGTGAGGTTAGCCCTCAGTTATGGGTAGGAGGAAATATCTCTGTGTATCATGACCCAATGTGTGGCTCTGACATCCTTCCTGCTCCCTCCCTCTTCCACAAATTTCCCTGAGCCATGTTGGGTTATTTTAGGTCTGCTTCAGTGATGAGGTCTTGGGAGCCTCTGTGTCTCCGGATACCTGGTTTGGTAGGAGTTGATTGTTCTCTATTTTCATTTTTCTACATATGGTTATCCAATTTCTCTAGCACCATTCGTTGAAAATGCTCTTTCCTTCTATGTGCATTGTTGGCTCCTTTGTCAAAGATCAGGTAGCTGTAGTTGCTTGAATCAAAGCCTGAATCTTCTATTCTCTTCCATTGATCTACATTTCTGTTTTCATGCCAGCACCATGCTCTTTTTATTACCATGGCTTTGACACATAAATTGAAATTGGGCATGGCGGTACCTCCAGAAGTGTTTCTTTTATTGAGGATAATTTTGGATATCTAAGGCTTTTTGTAGTCCATGTGAATTTTGATAGTATTTTTCAATCTCTGTAAAGAACTATGTTGGAATTTTTATTGGCATTGAATTTAATCTGTATATTGTTTTGGTAGAATGACAATTTTCACAATGCTAATTCTACCTACCCATGAGCATGGAAGATCTTTCCACCTTCTCTTGTCAGCTCCAGTTTCTTTCTTGGGTGTTTTTATTGTATAAATCTTTCACTTCCTTGGTTAGTAATATTGCAAAGTATTTATTTATTTTTTGTTGTAGAACAGCCTTATTGACCTCTTTCTTTGTATATTGTCTTTAGAGCATAGGAAGGCTAATATCTTTTGTTGTTGTTGTTGTTGTTGGTTAATTTGAGGTAGGGTTTCACTGCAGCTCAGGCTGACCTGGAATTCACTATGTAGTCTTAGGGTGGCCTTGAACTCATGGTGATCCTCCTACCTCTGCCTTCCAAGTGCTGGAATTAAATGCATATGCCACCACGCCTGTCAAGGCTACTGGTTTTTGTGTCTTGATTTTGTATCTTGTCATTTTGCTAAAACAACTTATCATCTGTAGGTTTTTTTGTTTGTTTGTTTTGGTAGAGTCTTTTGGATCACTTAAGTATAGAATCATGTCAGGTGTGAGTATGACTAGTTTGACTTCTTCCTTTCCAGTGTGTATCCACTTTATATCTTTCTCCTGCTTATTGCTTGGGCTGGAACTTCTAGTACTATTTTGAGGAGTAATGGTTAGAGTGGGCACCCCAGTCTTTTTCCAATCTTAATGAGAATACTTTGAGTTTTTCCCCATTTGGTATGATTTGGGCCTTAGGTACTTTATATATAAAGCATTTATTATGTCAGCTATGGTCCCTCAATCCCTACATCAGAGTTTGTTTTATTTATATAAATATATTTTATTTTTATTTATTTGACAGAAAGAAAGAGAGAGAGAGAGAAGGAGAGAGAGAGAGAGAGAGAGAGAGAGAGAGGAAGAATTGGTGTGCCAGGGCCTCTAGTCACTGCAAATGAACTCCAGACTCATGTGCCACCTTTTGCATCTGGCTTACATAGGTCCTGAGGAGTCGGACCTGGGTCTTTTGGCTTTGCAAGCAAGTACCTTAATCACTAAGCCATCCCTCCAGCTCTGATGTCAAGAGTTTTGATCATGAAGTGATGCTATATTTTGTTGTAGGACTTCTTTTCATCTATTGAAACGATAATGTGGTTCTTGTGTTTAACCTTGTTTATGTGATGTATTTCATTTATTTATTTATTATGTTGAACCATCCCTGCAACCCTGGGATGAAGCCTAATTGATTGGTGCAGTTGTGTATTTGATGTGCTCTTGAATTCAGTTTGTGAGGATTTATTGAGAACTTTTGTGTAAGATCATTAGGGACATTGGTCTATAATATTCTTTTCTTGTGTCTCTGTCTGGTTTTGGTATTAGTGTAATGCTGGCTTCATAGAAGGAGTTGGGGTGCATTCCCTCTTTTCAAATTGTATGAAATAATTTGAAAAAAATGGTTGCGGTTTTTGATGAAGGTTTGGTAGAATTTGGCTGAGAATCCATCAGGTCCTGGAATATTTTAGGGGGGGACATTTTAAATTACGTTGTTAATCTCAGTGGATGTCATTGGTTTGTTTAAGAAGTTTGTTCTTGGGTTAGTTTTGGTAGGTCATATGTGTCTAGGAATTCATCCATTTTTTCCAAGTTATCCAATTTTGTGGAGTAGAGGTTTTGGAAATAATGCCCTGATGATTCTTCCAATTGCATTGGAGTCTATGTGACCTCTCCCTTTCCATTATCAATTTTGTAAATTTTAAACTTCTGTTTTTTTTTTTCTTTTGATCAAATTGGATGGCGGTTTTTCTTCTTAGTTCCCGTTCATTAGTTTCTGCTCTGATTCTATTAATTTCTTCCCATCTGGAACTTTTAGGGTTGGATTGTCATAATTAGTGGTTCTTGCAGGATCTTCGGTAAGTGTTCTCTTCTGGTTAGGTCCAGATTGGAGTGGGATGGCATTATATCTGCAGGTTCTGGTTGCATATTCTTGGGTCAGGAGAGAGACTTGCTTGTCTCACCTGGGAGGCCTCGCCAAGTCTATGGTCTATGGCCAAGCAGGGACCTGTTCCCCAAGTGCTGTGCGTTTGCTGGTCCTTGGTGGTGGGATTGGCTGCAGCTACTGGTTGCAAGCTCAGGGGAGAGGGGCACCTGCTAGTATGGCTGGTCCTTAATTAGAGTATACGGGGGGATTTCTGAATCACAGGGCTGTGTGGATAGTCTGGGACTCTGTTCATGACCCTGCCCTGGTCTCACTGAGTATGCAGAAGTTACCCAGTGCTTTGCTGGGGACCACTTTGCATATATAGGTCTGTCAGAGTCCTTGCTTAACCCGGCTCTTGTGTCTTGCCAGTCAGTTTGCAGGATTCCAGCAGATTACCTGTTTGTGTGCTCCAACAGTACTGCATGTGCTGGTTTTGCAGGCCCAGTCGTTGTGCTCTGACTGTGGAGGTTGAGCTTGTCCTGCCTGGACACAGGCCAGCCACGCTGGGCTGCTTGCCTGTTTGAATGTGAGAGGGTCTGGTCCCAGGTAGTTCCTGCTGTCCACTGCACGCAGGTCAGGAAGAACTTCAGCCCATGTGACCTCATCTGTGCCCTTGCCCACAGAACTCAGGAAGACAGCCCACCTGTGCATGTGGAGAATGGGTACTTGTCAGTACAAATGCATGTCCCAGATGCACAGCACCTGGAACCTGCTGCGGGGCTTGGTGCCATGTCTGAGAGCATGGAGTGAGAAGGAATGATACTCACCCACTCCTCTCGACCCCCCCCCCCCGCCACTTGCACTCAGCTGTGCCATGTTGGTGTTAGGCAAACACCAGTGCACCCCAGTGTGAGAGATCAGTCACTTCCCTGCTTTTGCGCTTTAGCTGTGCTGCAGAACACAGAGCGTGTAGGCATGTGCAGATTCTTCATTTGTGCAGTTCTGTGATCCTGCCCAGTATGGGGGCTCTACTCGGACTCCTGTAGTACTGGAGCCCCCAACTCTTGCCTTCCTTCTTCTCCTCTAAAGTTCTAGCATGGTTATGAATCGGTTATCTTCATTAGAAGTCCTTTGAACTATTTCTAATAATAGTCTGTCGTTTCTGGGCACACCATTATCCACATCCACAGAATACTTATGAACATACTTCTTTTTAAACATATATATTAATGTCTAGCAAATAAGTAGGTTTTCATATGACTTATTCATAACATCCTAAAATTTTGATTAACGCTCCTTCCACTCTTCTTTTTCTCCATCTTTCCCCCTGATCCTACTTAGACCATTCTACCCCCAGTAATCGGACACTCTACTTGCATATTACAATACCCTCCCCTTAAGCCCTCCCTTCTGCTGCCTCCCTTACAGCCCCTTTCCAGTTTCCTGGACTCTACTAGTGAATTCTACTTCAACTCACATAAAAATCTAAACATTTCTTAGCTGGGATCCACTTATGAGAAAGAACATTTGGCTATTGACTATCTGTGCCTAGGTTACCTCAGTATAATCCTTTCCAGATCCATCCATTTCCCTGAAAATTTCATTTTTTTTTGTCCCACTGAATATAACCCCATTGTGTAAATGTATTATATCTTCGTTATCCATTCATTAGTTGAAGGGCATCTACTCTCATTCCATTTCCTAACTATTATCAATAGAGCAGTAATAAACTTGAATGAGCAAGTATCTCTAAAGTAATGTGTAGAGTCTTTAGGATATGTAGTAAGGAATAGTATAGCTGGGTCATATGGTAAATCTAGTTTTAGCTGTCTCAGAAACCTCCACACCAATTTCTACAATAGCTCTACCAGTTTACATTCCCACCAACATAGAAGGGTTCCTCTTTTTCCACACCTTTGCCAGCATTTATTGTCATTTGTTTTCTTGATGATAGCTATTCTGACAGGAGTGAGAGGGAATCTCAGCGTAGTTTTAATTTGCATTTCCTTGATGGCTAAGGATGTAGAATATGTTTTTAGGTCTTTATTGGCCATCTGTATTTCTTCTTTTAAGAACTCTCTATTCAGTTCCATAGCCCAGTTTTTTTTTCACAAAGTTTATTTTTTCATTTGCAAGGAGAGAGAGAGAGAGACAGAGAGAGAGAGAGAGAGAGAGCAGAGAGAGAGAGAGAGAGAGAGAGAGAGAGAATATTGACATGCCTGGGCCTCCATTCACTGCAGATGAACTTCAGGTGCATGTATCACTTTGTGGTAGAACTAGAAGGCCAAACCTTGTTGGAAGTAGTAGGTCATGGTGGGTGTGCCCTGACCCTTTCATGTCTCTCTACTTCCCATGTCCTTCCTCCTGATGTTTCTCTTTTGTCATAGGCCTGATAGTAATAAAACCACCTGACAATGGACTAAAATCTCAGAAATGTAGCCAAATGAAATCTTTCCTTCTTGAAGGTCCCCCCTCCACTTAGGTATTTTGTCACAGCAACAGAAAGTAACTAGCATAATGTTTTCAAAATTAGGGCTGGAAAGATAGTGCAACAGTTAAGACACTTGCCTAAAAAGCCCAAGGCCCTAGGTTTGATTCTCCAGTACCTATGTAAAGCCAGATGCACAAGGTATTGCATGCATCTGGAGTTTGTTGGCAGTGGCTAGAGGCCCTGGTATGCTCATTCTGTCTCCTTTTCTGTCTCATAAATAAATAAATAAATAAATAAATAAATAAATAAATAAATATTTTTAAAGTCAGGATAAACATAGGGTAATGTGATAGTGTGGTGGTTTGAATTGGATGCCTCCCATAATTCATGTGTTTTGATTGCTTGGTCCCCCTGAGAGTAATTTGGAGGTAAAGTCTTGCTAGAGGAGATGTGTTGTTGGTGGTGGGTCAAGGGCATTGTATTCAGTACCTCCTTGCTACAGTTCAGTGAATTCTACTGCTGTTGTTTTCTACCTATCATGGCAGAGGTGATGTCCAGCCTCTACTCATGTCATGCTTTCCCCTGCCATCATGAAGCTTCCCCTATAAGCCAAACTAAAAGTTTTCCTCCTATCAGCTGCATTTGATTGGGTGCTTTGTTGCAGTAACTACTGCAGGTAGGGTTTGATTAATCCTAGTCTACTACTTTATCAGGCTTCCAGGCTTACTTTAGATTGGCTTAATACAGAAATGTATTCTATCTTTCTTCAGAGGACTGTGTGTTCTAGATCAAAGTGTTGGCAGGGCTAGTCTTTCTGAGGCCTTGTTCCTTAGCTTTGAGAAGCCTACTGTGTTGCTATATCCTCACATGTTCTTTTGGCTGATGCCTCTTGTGTGCAAACTTCTTATAATAAGGATACCACTCACAGTGGTTTATGGTCTATCTTAATTGTACCATATCATATCTTTGAAGGCTCTATCTCAAAATAAGTCACATTATGGGTCCTGGGCCTTAGGACTTCTGCATAAGAATGTTGGGGTGAGAGGTCATAATTCAGTCCAGAACACATATCAGTGAAACACACAGAGTTGGAAGTGAGGACTTGAGGATGAAGGAATAAAGGAGATGGAGAATGATGGTTGATATTTTAATCACTTTCTGTGGTTTTATACCCTGTGCTCACTCTTACCCTGCCCTGGCTTTCAATTTGTCTAGACCATCCCAAATTGTGTTGTGCCTAGGAGAACCCAGGCATTAATATTTCTATGAGGCAGAAAATTCAAGGTAGAGTTTGGGTATCATTATGGTAGGTTTGGACATGCTCACAGTGAGGAAATTTCATAAGAAGGAAAGAGGCTGGCAGAACAGAGCAAACAATAGGGCAGATGCTGTCCTACTGTGTCAAGACTCCTCTCATGAAGTCCTGTGAAAGTCTGGTTCTAAAACAACTTTCTGGGTGTGTTTTATCACCAGGGCTCGGCCACATGAATGAAGGCCACAGCAAGCCACAGCAAGCCACAGCAAGCCACAGCATACCTTTGAGTTTCCAGCTTCTTTCTCTTGTTTTCCCTGTCATCAAGTTTGGTTCACTGGAGAATAGCCATCATCAGCCATCACCCATAAGTCAAAAGGTCACTCAATATTTGTGTCTATTTAAAGTTGTTGTGAGTCAATTTATAAACAGAATACAAGTGCTGTTATTTGCGAAGTGTGGCTACATTCAATTGATTAGAGGCTGAAACTTGTGTGCAATGGAATGAAAACATTATAGAAAAAGCATCAACATTGATCATGCTTGAAACATTTTGCACCAGCCACTATAAAACATAGTCTCTATACCTGTTATAACATTTCCAGGGCATTCTGGAATTTGCCTTTTCTTTTTGTTTTGAAAAATCAATTGCTGTTTTTTTATTTTCCAAAACTTCATTACTTCCTAATTTTCCTAAATTTCTTTTTCTTGTTAAGGACATGCTAAATAGCTGAATTCATTATCTCTGAAATTAATAAGGTCATTAGTTTCCTAGCAACTGCCAATCAGGGCAGCACTGCCAAGGAAGCATTAACCCCAAGGAATCTTCTGTAAAATTATTAAGTATCTAATTAAATTTAGTTTTAAAAGGATACCGATTTCAAGCTGGAAGGCTGTTATAAATTGCTCATTGACCAAATTGTGGTCCTCATCCCTTCCTCCAGTGTGGTGGTGTTTGTGGTATTTGCTGATGAAGGCCTTTGGGAGATGATTAGGTTCATATATGAAGTTGTTAAAATAGTTCCCTGATAATGGAACTAGTAACTACAGGAAGAGCCTCTTTCTTTCTCTCTTTTCATGGGCATGCAGAGAGCAAGGCCATGTAATGAAAGACAGCAAAAAGTAGTTGAGTACAAGCCAGGAAGAAAGCTCAGCAAGAACAGCATCAGATGCCATATTAATCTTGGGATTCCTAGACTCAATAATTGAGAAAGTCTGGGCATGTTGTTGACCATATATAATCCCATCACTCAGGTGGCAGAGGCAGTAGAATTGAATGTATGAGACCAGTAAGGGTTATATAGAGTTGCAGGTCAAGAAGCCCTACTTCACAAAACTAAAACTGACCAACCAACCAACCTACCCAATAAACAAAACTGTGCTTGATGAGGGGTGGTGACCGGTGTGGTGGTGCATGCTTGCAGTGCTTGTAATTACAGAATGGGAGAAGGATATGATGCAGTGTTGGAAGCCTACCTAGGCTTCAATATATGGAGAATTATTGCCTCAAAAAAAAAAAAACTCTCCCGAAACAAACAAACAAAGATGATAATAAGGAAGACATTTAACCAGATAAAAATAAACAAGTGAACAAACACACAGGTGGAAGTGTAAGCCTAGGGAAAAAAGGGGGAATGTCCCTGAGCTTATTTTAAGTATGGTTGCGCATGTAGACAGATTTTGACTTTGTGAGGAGGGCCAGATAATTGAGTGAGGTTCAAAGGCAACAAAGCCATTCACTGTGCAGATGAGGGCGATGAAACACGGCTCTTGCAAAGCTTTGTTGTGCACAGAGAGAAATGTCTGCAAACCAGTAGGAGAATATACCATCCATCTTCTGCAACCACTGAACAGCACAGACTGGGAAACGGCTCACCATTTAGGAGGTGAGAGAACCCAGGTGAAGGTGTGTGTCTGAAGAGGACTTTTCTGCTGCCTTATAACATGGAGGGCGACACCATGGAGCAGAAGGGCAGGTGGAGAAAGAGAAAAGCATAAGGAGCCTGTATTATCCTGTTATAGGAACCCACTCTCTGATAATGGCATTAATCTGCTGATGCAGGCAGAGCCCCCATTCCTTGCTTCATTTTGTGTGTTTTCATGGAGCTTGTGTGTGTGTGTGTGTGTGTGTGTGTGTGTGTGTGTGTGTGTGTGTCTGTGTATGACTGCAGGCACGTGAGTGCCACCGCTTGCATGAGGATGTTAGAAGACATCCTTGGATTTCTGTTCTTGCCTTCCACCTTGATCAGAGGGAGGGTCTCTCATTGTTCTCCATTGCGTTGGCCAGTCTAGCAGGTGTGGGAGCTCCTTTTTAGGGGATTCCCTGATCTCTGCCTCCCATCTTGTCATATGCATGCTGGGATTATAGACACCTGCTACTGCATCGGGCTGTACGTGACTTCTGGGGATCTACACTAGGGTACTCTTGCTTGCATGTCGACGGTTTTATCCGTTGAGTCATCTTCCCAGCCTTCATTCAATCTTAAGGATCCCAGGTTACCATAAGGATACCATTACAAAGACAATGAAATTTCAACCTGGGTCTTGGTGGGGGGGGGGGCACACATTCAAATGATAGCAGAGAATTCAAAAGATGACCAATTCAATGAAATTGCTCATGGAATCCTTGGCTTCCACTTCTCTTTGCACACATTGGGTGCTGCTACACTTGGAACACTGCTAAATAATTTATAATGCTTCTCTCATTTTCCCAGAAGGCCCAGTTTCCTGTTCAAGGTGATTGATTCTTGCCTCTTCTTATCTTCTCTAGTAATTTGTCGGAAAAATTTAGCCTTTTCCTAACTTTCCTCTAAATTCAATCAGGTCTCATAAGCCAGTTCTAGGTACAAATTGTTCAGACAACTTTCCAGGTTTCCCAATACAGTTCCAATTTCAAAAATGCGTCAAGCAAATTCTGTTTACACCCAGCATCATTGTCGACTTCTTACTGATATGCTGATGTGTTAGACAAGATTACTTTCACATAGCCACATGTTCAGGTACAGCCAATTCTCATTCTTCTTTTATCCTCTGCTCATTAAACCACCATTTGCTTGGTACTTACTAAGTGTACTTTTTTGCTCATACTATTTTTTGTTTATTCTTATTTATGATTTAACCATGAAACATACTTCTCTGTTCTTTAATTCCAAAATGAAGTTTTAACAAATGGTATTATTATTATTATTTTTATTTTTTTTTTTGTTTTTTTGAGGTAGGGTTTCACTCTAGCCCAGGCTGACCTGGAATTCACTATGGAGTCTCAGGGTGGCCTCGAACTCACGGCGATCCTCCTACCTCTGCCTCCCGAGTGCTGGGATTAAAGGCGTGTGCCACCACGCCTGGCTAACAAATGGTATTATTATGTATTGCAGTAAAGTTACTTTGAAAGTATTAACTATTTTTAGTTGCTATGGGGTCCCTCACTGTACAAATGTATCATAGGTTTGATTTCTTATTGTTTTCCTTGTATTTCTAATTTTCCCTATAATAAGCATCTTTGTGTGTGCCTTTTAGGATATTTGTTCAAACTCATGAGGTACAATACTTTTATCAGTTGTGTTTGGGCATTTGTGTTTATTCTTTAAGGGATGTAAAGGACATATATTTATTGCTTACAATCTCTCTCTCTCTCTTGCATTTGGAATAAATTTTGGAAAATATTTCTCATTTCAAGGCATATGGATATATTATTTTTGTAGTTGTGTTTGCCATATTATATGTTTAATCCACATGTTGTTATTATTGTTATTTTGGTTTATCAAGGTGGGCTCTCAGTCTAGCCTGAGCTGATCTGGAAATCACTATATAATTTCAAGGTGGCCTCGAACTCATGACAATTCTCCTCTACTTCCTGAGTGCTGAGATTAAAGGCATGTGCTACCATGCCTGGCTTCCACATGCTGATTTTGAGGGAGTTGTCACTACCTAGTGGTGATCATCTGCTCTCAAAGGTATCTTTTCTCTACCAATCTCAAATTATGCTATACTTCATTTCTTAATATGTTTATCTTCTGTTGCTGGATTTTATTTTTGTGGGTTTGTTCCATCCTCTTACTCATGAAGTAGCCTCCTTAAGTGGTGGGACTCTCTCCTCAGGCCCTTGTGTCTCACTGACTGATTGATGTTGTTATGAAGTCTATTCATTTCTCTGTTGCTTTTGCCACAAATGCTGTCACAATTAGTGGATCTAGCCTACTTACTCCATGTGGTGGTTTGAATAGAATAGATGGCCCCCAATATATTCAGTTGTTTATTTTTTTATAGTTTCCATCTGCAGCCAACTGGCTGGATGCAGTGTCACTGGGTGGGTCTTAAGGTATGATGGTGGGTTTCAGTTTTCAATCTAAAGATATGCAAAGTGTGCCTAGCTGGAGTTCATGAAGTGTGCTGTGTGGCTTTTGGCTTTTGGCTTGTGCTTCTCTCTCTCTGCTTGGTCCTATGAAAGCAGGCCAGCTTCTTCTGCCATTATGGAACTTCCCCTGGATCTGTAAGCTTCAATAAATCCCTTCCTCCATAACTGTGCTTGGTCTGGAAGTTCATCTCAGTGAACCTGAAGCTGTCTGCTACACTCCACCAGACTGGATTTGTTAAGAGGAGAATATGTTGCATCCACATGTAGAACTCTATGTATCATACATAGTTGTTTTAAAAATATTTATTAAATAACAAACATTTGTTAAATGAATAGAGTAAAAATGTAAATGTTTACAAAAAGATTTGAATGAACTCATCAGAATGATAGGATCCAAGCAATGTAACATTTACCATGCATTACTGTAATAATAGGAAAAAAAGAAAATTCTAGAAAGTTACTCTAAAAAATCAAACAAAAATTATTTTGAGGTAGGGTCTCAGGTGGCACAGGCTGGCCTTAAATTCATGATATAGCCTAGATAATTTTGAAGCCCTGTTCTTCCCTGCATTTACCTACAGTGCTGGCATTTCAAGCCTGTGCCATCTTACCCAACTGAAACTAGAAAATCTTGAAAATGTTTTCATGTTTTTCCCGTTTAATCATTTACCTGTTTTTAGTTGTTCTTCATAAGAGTTTCTGAATATGGATCTTATGCTACCAGTGTCTTCTAATATTTTATAGAGAAATTCTTTGTAAAACAGTAGAATTCTTACCAACTGTATAGAAAATATAAAAATTCTTTTTTAAAAAATTATTTTATTTATTTATTTGCAAGTGACAGACAGAGAGAAAGTGGCAGAGAGAGAGAGAGAGAGAGAGAGAGAGAGAGAGAGAGAATGGGCGCGCCAGGGCCTCCAGCCACTGCAAAGGAACTCCAGATGCGTGCGTCCCCTTGTGCATCTGGCTAACGTGGGTCCTGGGGAATCGAGCCTCGAACCGGGGTCCTTAGGCTTCACAGGCAAGTGCTTAACTGCTAAGCCATCTCTCCAGCCCTAAAAATTGTTTAAGATAAAAAAGACTAAAGAAAATAATTACATAGTATAGAGGGCTAATTTGTGGAAATTAACTTAGAAACAATACATTTTTAAAATTTATTTGTGCACACATATGTGTGTGGGGGTGGCGTTGGGCATGTCAGGGCCTCTTCCTACTACAAGTGAATACCAGATGCTTGTGTTACCTTCTGTGTACAGCTCACATGAGTGGCTTGGAAATTGAATCCAGACCAGCAGACTTTGAAAGCAAGTGCTTTTAACCACTGAGCTATCTTCCCATTCCAGATATATTTTTCTAAAAGTACATTTGTTACTCCCATACCACTCATGCCATGAATGCTCCAGTCGACACCCACTCCACAGGATAGAATTCATGTCTGGTCCTATAAAACTGGCCCAACTCATATGGTTAGGGACATAGGCCCTATGGGGGAACCTACTGCTATGGTTATGATAAACAGACTGTATGTTAAACTGCCTTCTAAATACATATATTTGTTCCCATAGATTAGTACTGTTTAAAGCCTGATCACAGAAGTTTCTTACTACAATGGGCAGAGGTTAATGCAGAGATTCATAGCTGACAAAATTGCTGAGAATAAGTGGCTACTGTGTGCTCTGCTTCAAACACAACATCTAAACCACACCTCTGAGGCCCAGGGAGCCTTCACAAAGAGGGTGAAAAGAATTAAGAGCAGGAGGATGGAGAGGAGGGGTGAGAAATGTTGTCATCTGGGTAAGTCATGGCTGTTACACTAATGAACTCACGGTGGCAGTGGTTTCTTGTGCAAGACTGAGCCTGCCAATACATCACCATCCATGGTGAAGGATACATGAGACAGCAGATCTCCCCGAGTACATAATGGCACTTAATGATTGCTAAGAGGGACATCAGGCTCATCAGTTATATAGCTATTGGAAAGTTGCCCATTCCACAATAACTAACTTTCCACTTGTGATCATGCAAGCAATCCTTATTCAACTTAATGGATTAAAAAAGGCATGTCAGACCAAATATATCAACTAATGCAATGATGGCAAATCTGATATGGGGTAAACCAACTGCTCTCTGATTGGACTTGAGGCCCACTCCATGCGAGGGAACTCATGCCTGGTACTAAAAACCCAATCAAAAGCTTATGGCAGAGGAGGTTATAAGCCCTAGGGGAGGGACTATTACTGCCATATGACTGAATGCATATATTATACACACCAACTGCCCTCTAAACACTTAGGTTTATGTCCATATATTAATGCCACTCTCACTTTTGGTTACAGAAGCTTCTCTTTTCAGATGGCAGTAACAACTAAGGAGACTTAAAACTCAACAAAGGGCTGAGAAAAAAATGACAGTGGTGTGCTTAGCACTAAGTGGGACATTTCTAACACACCCTGCAATGCTCAGGGACCATGTGGTAAAGGTTGTGGAAAGAATGTAAGAGCCAAAAGAAGGGAATGTGTGCTTTGTGTTTTCTTTCTTTCATTCATCCATTATTTCTTTCATTTTCTGTTTTTTTTTTGACAACATTCTTTATTTTTTTTTTTTCTTTATTAGTCAGTTTTGTATTCAGCAAATACAGTCAGTTTGGTACCATTATTAGGCTCATCCGTGACCTATACCCTCCCCTTGGCCCCTCCTTGTTGAGGTATATGGGTCATGCATTGTGGAGTTAGCCCACAGTTATGGGTAAGCTAAATGTTTGTGCATATCATGACCCAACATGTGACTCTGACATTCTTTCCACCCCCTCTTCTGCAAAATATCCCTGAGCCATGTTGGGTTCATTTTTGGTCTGCTTCAGTGATGAGGTGTTGGGGGCCTGTGAGGCTCTGGCTCTCTGATTTGGTAGGAATTGATTTTTCTCTGTGCTGATCTCATTCCCCCTTGTGCTGGTATCTGGTTCATCAGGAAAACAGCACCCTTGCTTGTTTCTCCAATTTTTCTTAGTTTCAGCCGGGGCCCTTTTGAGGTATGATGGGGTGGCTCTCTCCTTAGGATCTACATCTATCTGAAAAAGAGAAGCAGATTCTCCAATGGAGAGTAAGTTAGCACCAGGACAAATAAGATAACCCTTACTTTTTTTAAATAGAGAATTTAATAGGTGTAGGCCCTCTTGTAGCCCACAATTGATGGTAGCTTGATATTGGAGAGTGGGCTTATGTTTGGATATGGTTCTGACTTGTTTCCCAGCTCCAGCTATGGGTCCCATACCAGTGAGGGGATCAGTTAGCCAAATTGAGAGCAGTTGGTTCCCCACCATGGCTGTGTGCCACCACTGCACTTGTGTGGGCATCACAACAAGTTATTTGCTGCTAAGTAGGTTATACCATGCATTGCTTCGACAGATATTGGTCAATTTCCCCCAGTCGCCCATGTAGCACCTTCTGGCAGTAGACGCACTGACTGTCTGGGGACTGACTCTCTTCCAACTTCCAGCCATGCCATTCTAATTTGTATGTCAATCACATAAGGTGTCTTCAGCAATAGGGTCTTACCACTAGCTTTTGGTGGGTCATCGAGTACTCTGACAGAAATCTGTCTTTCTTTTAGGAAACCTTTTTGAGGTAGGGTCTTGCTCTAGCCCAAGCTGACCTGGTACTCACTCTGTAGTCCAAGGCTGGACTTGAACTCACAACGATCCTCCTAACCTTTGCCTCACAAGTGCTGGGAATAAAAGGCATGCACCCACACACCCAGTGAAATGAGTGCTTTGCAATACTGTCTTCCAGACACAAAGTGGCTGTCATATTCATGACCTTATAGTGGCTGACATTGCCTACATAAGACCTGCATACTAGGAGGGAAAAATTGATGACATCAAATTACAAGAGAGACTAGTTGGAAAGACGAAGGCATTCAGAGGAGGGGGTATTTGCGGGGGGGAAAGGGAGCATGGTGTGACAGGATTATGATCCTGGTTTATTGTCTACATATATAGAGGTTGTCACTAAAAAGTTTTTTAAAAAGCAAGAAGGTAAGATGAGGGAAGAAGAAGGGTGTTAATGGGAGACGAAGAGGGATGAGAGAGGGTAATTGGGGGAATAAGACAAAGATAAAAAAGTACAAAAAATACACTATATACATGTATGAAAATGTCAAAAATGGAAAAAAATACATACTTTTGTTTGTGGACATTTTAAAATTTATATTCAAACAATTTAGTTTGATTTTTAGCCTTCTGTAATAGCAAGCATTTATTTGCCTTTATAGTGGTTCTATAGGAACAATCTTTAATAGTTCTCAAAAATAAAGTTAAGAAATAAAACATATGCTAAAATGTGAAGCAGGGGATAGTGGAATGGCCTAGAAGCCCCAATTACTTGTTATTCTAGAGGCTGAGGCAGGAGGATCTCAAGTTGCAAGGTCAATCCTGGATAACGCAGTGAGATCTCATCTCAAAAGAGAAAAAGAAAAAACAGTGATACAACTTTATTCTGAATATATTTCAAATTCAGACCTCAGACTTGGCTATTTTCAGTTTGTTCTTGAGAATACATCTGTGCACATGATTTACTCATTTTATACCAACTGTGCTTTGCTCATCTGAAATTAGAAAGAACCAGGAACAGACCTCTGTTAAAATGACCACAGTGTACTTTATTTAATGATTTTGGTACCTTGTGTTGCAGTAAAATAAAAAAAAAAAAACTACAAAATCCAAATATATAAAATTTCAAGTCTTTTTTTTTTAAAGTTTTACAAGAAAAATTAGGTAACCCAGGAAATTTATTCATTATGAAGTACTACTTTCCACTTCATTTCATCACAAATTGTAATTTACTTAACAGACCAAAGTGACTATGGTACTGTAGTACACCAAATACTCCACGCACTGTGCTTTGAACAGAGCACTTGGAGTCGCTGCCCTGAGATGGCAGCCTCCAGCCGATAAAGACACGCTTATGATCCAAACGCTAGAGGAATGTTTGGATACATGGACTTGAGATATATATTTATATATTTATATATATTTACAGGAAAAAATTAATGACTTGTTTAATTCTTTGTCTCAAATAAAATTTCAAATACATTTGTACAATGTTTACAAAGTAAAGCACAAGAACCAGCAAGGTTTTCATTCAGGTCCAGGCACTGTGCTCTTCCAGAGGAAATGTCTCCGTCATTCGCTACGCTCATACCTTATTTCTGAAATGGAGAAAGAGACTCAGGAATGGCGATGGGATTAAAATCAGAATGTCATGTAGACAGCTGTAATCAAGGAACTGAGAAACACATAGATGATTCTCTCAATTTTGCTGTTCATCTGCCACCTGTTCCTTGTTTTCACAGCTAGATTTAAAACAACAAAAATTGAGCAGAGAAAAGAGCACAAAATATTTAAGGCAAATTAAGTGAATATAGAGCAGCCTCTTTTGGTGTTGAGTGGAAATGAAGATTTTTAAAAATTTCCTCCAAACCAAACTTACAAACAAATCAAATGGAGCAGAACCTCCTGAGGTTGGGTTGCGTATGTCATTTATGAATTCTTGAAAATTGTTTTGCACCTAGTATGTTTTGAAAATTTTGATGAAAATATTTGTTGATTGCAAAGTGCATGATTTCATGTTTCTAAATAAAACCATGGTAGCTGAGGTAGATAGATGTAAAACTTATGGAACTCAAAATAACTGGAAAGTGAAGAATCAATGTCAGTAGCAAAAATCTTGGCACAGTGGTTTAATAGTTTAATGCAGAACAAACCTTTGTATTTTCCCAGTAGAGGTTATTACTTAACCTGGAATAATGGTACCAATTGTGTTTGTTTCTGAGCATGGAAGGAAACTTGTTCCCTCATCATCTTATTTACAACTAATTCTTTCATCATTTCTGTATCAGAACCACCACATAAAGTAGCTACTTTATCATTACTAGACACTCCAATCTGAACTGTAAAAGAGAAATTAGTGAAAACTGATTAGTGAAGGGTGATTTTGCTCTCACATCAAATTTTTTGCCTTGTCTCTTAAATTAGTGTGCTATTTTGTTTCAAAGAGGGCAGAAATCTCTGGGTCACTGGTTACTTGCTTTCTTCTGAGAATAGAAAACATGGTCACATGGCCATCACTATGTCCTTCCTGAGGCTACTGAGCTTCTGGCTACTAAAAAGACAAGCAGAAATTACTTAGCAGAAGCAAGGTTCTTCCCCAGATATAATTGTGGTCCTCTTCTGTTCTGTCCCATTTGCCATAGAAAGTGGATCATCAGTAAGCAATTGACCAAAAGATTTATGAAAAGTGTTTTATGAAACTAATACACTAGTGATGTGGTTAGATACAAATAAGTTGGGAGACATTTCCTTTAGGTCATGTAGAGTGTGTGTGTGTGTGTTTAGAGACTAGAATGTTATCCAGATGGAGCCATAAAAGTCGGCAACCACATTGATAAAACATCACATATGTGATGTTTACATAATGATGGACCCACAGCAGTAAAATCACAATATCTTTGCTAATGACTAGTTTTAAGTCTTATTTTCAGAGATGGCTGTGGAGAGCTTCAGATATAAGGGAATTCTTGAAGAGAGAATCAAGTCTTCCAACAATTACATGCATAGTTTATATTGAAATGACATGTGCTTGTCACTTGTGTTTTTATCTGCTTGGTGAATAATCTAGACTATCACTTTAAGAAGCTGTCCAGCTCTGATGTCTCTGGTTGTTTATACTTTGTGAGGAAGTCCTACTATGCTGTCATTTTTCTCTGTCTACCCCTGGTTATAGCAAATACACTTGAATCTAGTTCTAACAGTCAACTTCAACGTTCTTATATGAAAACAAATAAAACATATTTATTTTCATGATGAAAAGGATATTCTGTTGCATTTTTGGCTATAAAAATGAAATGTCAATATCAGGAAGGTGGTGTAGAGGAAATCCAGGAATACCCATTGTTATTTTTATTTTAATTAAATTAATTAATTAATTAATTTTTTTTTTACTCACTGTGCTTACACAACTAGTCTACCACAACAGGAATTCTGGTGTGGCCTGACAGATTTTATTTAACATAGCATATAAATGGCTATGTTAAAGTTGTTCTTCAGAAAGCTTAATATCATGCATTATGAATATTAAACCAGTTTAAAAGTTTAAGGCATTGCTATACCATTGGCAGCTAGATTTTAGAAGAAATTATATTGAGTGCAGATATTATATATAATCCAAACATAACATGATTATAAATCTACTCAAGAAAAGTTTTTTTTTAATTTTAAATATTTATTTATTTATTAGAGAGAGAGAGAGAGAAAGAGAGAATGGGTGTGCCAGGGCCTCCAGCCACTGCAAACAAACTCCAGATGCATGCCCCACCTTGTCCATCTGGCATATGTGGGACCCAGAGAATTGAAGCTGGATCAGTAGGCTTCACAGGCAAGCACCTTAACCATTAAGCAATCTCTCTAGCTCCTAAGAGAAGGCTTTTGAAACTCACTTTCATATTTTAAGGGTTTGTAGATTTTTTGAAAAGTAATATAATTATTACATAATATTATTTATGCATTACAACATTTAAAATTATTTTTATTTATTTATGTATTAAGTAGAAGAAAGAAAGGGGGGGGGACAAGGGCATGTCAGGGCCTCTAGCCACTGCAAACAAACTCCAGATGTATCCATCACGATGTGCATCTGGTTTACATGGGTACTGAGGAATTGAACCTGGGTCCTTAGGCCTTGCAGACAAGCACTTTAACAAGTAAGCCATCTCTCCAGCCTGCATGACAACTTTTATGCATGGAGCCCCATCATTAAAATGTTAAGCCATTGTTAGCATAGTTACCTACTTCATTTCATACTTAATTGAGCCTCTATGCCTCAAAAAATTACAAACATTCATAACCACAGATCATACTATTTAGCATTTGGCTCTGATTAGGTTTAATCACTTAAGCAAGAGAGAGTATATTACTTTGGTGGAGTTGTACAGGATATTCTACTGAGGTCACTCTCCTACCCCCCTCTCTAACCTTTTGTAGAACTTATATCTATGTCAGCTTCTTTAAAATAACAGAATGAAGATAAAGCAACCCAAACACTAATGTGGCTTCTACTGGGTTGCAAAAAGGGAGATATTTCATTTTAGAAGTTAAAAGTAAACTCAGAGGCTGAAGAGATGGCTTAGCTTTAAAATAACAGAATGAAGATAAAGCAACCCAAACACTAATGTGGCTTCTACTGGGTTGCAAAAAGGGAGATATTTCATTTTAGAAGTTAAAAGTAAACTCAGAGGCTGAAGAGATGGCTTAGCGGTTAAGGTGCTTGCCTGCAAAGCCTAAGAACTCATGTTCAAATCTCCAGGTCCCATGAAAGCCAGATGCACAGTGATGCAAGTGCACAATGTTGCACATGTGCACAAGGGGGCACACACATCTAGAGTTCATTTGCAGGGGCTTAAGGCTCTAGTGTGCCCATTCTCTTTCTCTCTCTCTCTCTTAAATAAATAAAAAAATTTAAAAAAGTAAACTCAGTATAAATGATCTAAAATCTAATCTCAATAATATCTGCTGAAGATTTCTCTAAGAGTGGATTTCAGAACACCACTTGCATCATTAATTCTCAACTGGGTAACACACACAGTTCTGGAAAATGTAGCTTGGGGGTCAGTTAGGCAACTCCTCAGGCATCAGAAAAAGCCAGGTTTTTCAATAAACATTAATAAAATTCAGTTTGGTTAAGAGAAAAATGGTAGATCTATATAAAGAATCTCAATGACATTATGGAAGGAGTTAATTTTGTCATTAAAAAGCTCCAAATTCCATCCAGAAGGAAGGTTTCTATGGAATTGATTCATGTTAACATTACTAAAAAAAAAAAAAAATCTCAGAATTAAAAACAATTCTATATAGACCTTTGGAGGACAAGTTTTACCTATATTTACATAATTAAGAGTAACTGTATTCTTTGTTTGGGTAGGTATTGCTGCTGTTTTCTTCAGACATCTCCACCACCCTCTTCTTAGTGTATCCCTTGTGAGGTACATGGCTCTCCTTTGTTATCATGTTACTCAGCAAGAGGGACAGTTGCTTTTTTTTTCTTTTGGTTTTCTGAGGTAGGGTCTTGCTCTAGCCCAGCCCAGGCTGACCTGGAATTCACTCTGTAGTTTCAATGTGGCCTTGGAACTCATAACAATCCTCCTACCTCTGACCCCCAAGTGCTAGGACTAAAGGCAAGTGCCACCACATCTGGCTTGGAGAGTGCTTTTTAAATTCAAAGTGCTTTGCCAACAAGCCCCTGTGAGGTAGGTAAACAAAGAGCCTCTCTCTCTCGCCTCAGTTTCTGAGGCTGAAGAGATGGACCAGGGATTAGGGCTTAGGTGGGTGGAGATTCCTTGTTCTGTTCTGTCCATCACAGAACCACGCCTCTTAATGTCCTTGTATCCAGAAATATATTCCATATTTTAAAAGAATATTGTTTCATAGACTGTATTTAAAAATTATAACATTCAACTCAGAGATTTTTGCTTTTTAGTTGACCATCAATTCCATATCAATGATCCTATAATCAGAGACAGTTAAAAGAAATAACTATTTTTGGGGTTGTCAATTACCACCTCTTTGTTGCAAAATTAACTAGTTATCTTCTCAATAACATGAAGTACAAACATTTAGTAAAGGATGCAGTGAAATAAAAATCTCAAAGAAAAAGTAAAGCAAAGCCAAATTGTCTTGGTCCACATGGTAGCTGGTTCTAAAATTTTTCACAAGCATCTGGGCTGCAGCTATAGCTTGTCTTCAGGGTAGGGATCCAAAACAGTTAGCACAGGGCATGGACATGCAGGGCATGGATATACAGGGCATAGGTGTGAGGCTTTGCTGTTCAGGAAATCATCATCTGAGATTGGAATGGGTCCCAAGAAAGAATTTCATTTTCTACCTCATGAAGCTATTCTTAGCACTGAATATAGAATTTGACACAGTCAACACATAATATAAGGGCTTTGAAAACATTTGGACCATCTTTGGAACTTTCTCAAGATCTATTCATAGGTGAATACCTCTCTGTACTCTTTGCACCACTTATGATCAATACCACAGGACAAGTTTGGCAACATAAGTACTCTTAAAACAAAATTGGTCTGGATAGTGTGTGTGTTTTTCTGCCAAGCTTCAGATCAGTAAATGTGGTAAGCACACACAACTTGAGAAAATCCATGTATTTACCCACTCAGAGCCAGTAAGTGTGAATCTGCCTGAATATTCCCAACCTTTCTTATGGAAGGAAAGTTTTTTTTCTTTTTTTCCTTGGAAATTGTATCGGAGATTACAAAGAAAACACTAATTTTTCAGCATTCATGTTAACAAACTAGTACTTGGCAACTTGAATGACATTAACAAACCAACTTCAACAAGATATGTATTTTGTTTGATTTGGGGATAATACCTTCCCCCCCCCCTACTAACACCATAAAATTTTCCATGAAGCAACTGCATGAAGTAATCTAAATGTTTTTATTTTTAAAATATAAGGAACACTTAAAATTAAAATGTCTATCTGAATGTTAAAAAATTAAAAAAAAAAGTACTTCCCTTGAACTATTCTATAAGGTATACTTTGCAAAAGTTTAACATTTATGAGCAGCAGCAGAACAATGGTAAAATGTGAAAAGCACAAGGCTAAATAAGAAGCTTCCTTGCCTGGAAAAAGCTGAGTGAAGGCCTCTAGGAACTGCTCCTCTGATGGTCAGCACAACCATCATGTCTAGAATGCACAGGGCAGAGCCTCCCAAACTGCCTGCAGTCATGCATTTGTGGAAGGTAAATAGAAATCAGATAGCATTTGCATTATTTATTTCTCTTTGTATTCAACAAAGAGACATTTAGCAGCAAAATATCACCAGCAAAAGATTACTGCACAAGGAAGTTCAATTCTATTATCTACTACCCCTGAGCAGTTTATCTATCCAGGCAACACCAGACAACCAGATGGAAAATGGCATGTCTCAAACATCTGTACTCTTCCAGATAGTTTCTAGATGTTTGATATCATGAAGACCAAACTTACTGCTTGAGTGACTGACTTCACTTTTCACTTGGATAGTTGCACTCATGTGGACAGTCTTTACTTTTTAATAGCTTCTGTAGTGTCTACTTAGGTTTAGTAAAGATGATTTAGCAATCATGTGGAAAATTCAAATGCTGAAATCCTCAAATGAACAGAAATGTAGTCATGAGGAAAACCCAGAGCTTGAGGGTTATCAATTATTCCAATTGGGTCCAATTATTCTGTCTAGGTAGAAAACTTGCTTAACTGTTATTTCTTGTTTATTGTTTCCATTTTTTGAAAATTATTCTCATAAGAATTATTTTTCCAACCTGGGAATAGATACAGACAAGGTAACTGGTAGAATCAAGATCCAAACCATGTTTCAAAGAGGCTAATACTGGTAAACCTGGATGAGTTTGAACACAAAGCCTGTTGTGATGCTATGATATATTTACAATGGGATGTTAAGTAAGGCCATGGCAACCCTGAATCTCATTGCTATTTAAAGGGGGATAATCATATGATTCATGTTTCACAAGAAAGAATGACTTTACAATACCATATAATACCTGGTTTTACAACCCCTCAGAAATTCTCAGTGTATGGAGCAGTTTAGGGGCTAGAAGAACCACCATGAGGTCAGGCCTTTCATAAGGGGGCATGCATATTATTGTGATTATGAAATGGCAGTGACAAATTTGAGCATCTGCTCCGTAAAAAAGTAACTATCCTTAAGAAGGCATGTACAGGTTTTGTCTTCAGTTACAGACCTTGGGCCTTTACATTAGTAGAAACCCTCTGTCCTGATATTCAACACACGTATGGTCACTCTCACCCATGAGCATTCTCAGAAAGGACTGTTTATTGCTCCCATGTCCCCCACAATTAAACAACGCATTGCATGTTACAGAATGTCTCTTGCCTATGTTGACACTGGAATTTTGGAAATGAGCATTTTCTTCAATTTGTTACCTCTGGTTGCCTGGCATTTGAGAGTAAGTCAGATGGTAGCAGACCACTTTATTGACTTTTCTAATATTCCATTTTAGTCCTTTTAATAAGAGTTAGTTTTGCCAAATGACTTGCTATGACACCAGTGCTGATAACTAGGAATGACATCTTGCAGATAAACATCAAGATGACTGCTTAGGACAGAGAAATATCTCTGAGACAGAAGAAAATTGATCCCTGCTCCATCCTCTTATTTTTCTTCCAGACTCCTTACTTGATACATTTTATGACTTCTATTCTTTTTCTAGGACTAATTCCTAAAAGTGATACCAAAAGGTCAGGCAGAAAACTTCGTAAGAACAGAATGATGTCTTACACTTGCATACTCTAAAATTAAGTCTGAACTTCTAGAAACTTTATTCTTATCTTTCTTTGAAAATAGAGAAGTGGAAGGGAGCATGATTTTTATTTTGGAGACTGTCTATTTACTTCCAAGTGAAAATGTAGGCACTAAAAGTATTGGGTTGGTAATCTTTAAGTTCATAACCAAGATTTTATGGGAACTGAGAAGCAACAGGATAGTTGATTCCACCCAGAATCACATAGTTTGGAAATGATAATTATTCAATTACTTCACCCATGCAAACTTGACCTCAGAGATGGAATTATAAATGCAAACTTTACAAATTGATTATTACATCACTGACAATGGCAGACACAAGAAAAAATAAAATAAACAACCTTACTCAGACTTATTGGCTACTAAACACATGACACAGACAATTTTTTCCATTTTCAAACAGTGGATTTCAATCCACTTGAAGCAAGTCTCTATGACCCATACCCATTTCACTTAGCCACACAAGGCCCTAGATATTCATTGACTGATTTTTTTCAAAGCAGATCTTACTGGCAAAAACAAAGAAAATGGATGAATATTCATGGTATTCACGTTGAGGAAACAGGCAGCACGATCTCATTAGCTCTGCTTCACAGAGGTCTGTCTCTTGTGGTCTGGGCACATCATGTCATGATACTGAGCCACAGGCTCCTTCCCACTCACTGATCAATGTTCTTTTGCAGTAGCTTGATTACAATATTACAAGTCAAGAATTTGTAAGATTAAAGTGTCCATGACATAAATTAACTTCAAATCACTTCCAGTAAAACTTGACAAGTTCCAAGATGTTTCTGTAAATAAAAAAAGAAAAAAGAAGAGAAGAAAAAAAAAGAGAAGGAGATCGATAGCATCAGCAACAGGCAGCTTGGTGGCAGTCCAGGCTATTTCTGAGGGTGACTGGTTCACTGCAAACCTTCCTTATTTCTTTTCACAGAGCACCTTGCTTCAAATTCAGACCCAGAAACGTGTTTCACCCTAGGATTTGAAATAGACTTTGGAGATCTACTTCCTTTTCATTCATAAAGCATTAAGGTTAATAAGGGAAGTTGAGTATCTTAGTCCTTTGAAACAAAATATAAAATGAAAATCCTAGCTGGACATGGTGGTGCATGCCTTTAATCCCAGCACTTGGGAGGCAGAGGTAGGAGGATCACCATGAGTTCAAGGCCACTCTGAGAATTCCAGGTCAGCCTCAGCTAGAGTGAGACCCTACCTTGGTAAACAAACAAAACAAAACAAAGCAAAACAAAAAAGTCCTTTCACTAGCTTATTAGTATCCTTTGATTACAAAATGGTATCCAATTTTTCCCATTTTGAAGAATAAGTAATCATGGGAGGCTCCATAGAAAACCACAAATCAAAGTTTAACTGCTGTGTGAATTGGAACAGTACAGAACACACTCAAATGCTTGTTTTCCAGAAGCAAATGGATTGCAATGCTCATGTTCAGTGCCACATTCTACTGGTTTGTAATCAAAATAGGAATTTCTTACAGTGATGGAAACTCAAAATATATTTTCAAACCAGTGATATTTTAGAACTTACTGATAATTAATTTGAAATAATTAAAAGTGTTGATTGGATGAAATTCCATGCCAGAATGCCAGTGCAACAGTTAAATTTAATAAGCTTAAACACAACATCCCATTTGTTCTTATTAGTAGCACTTGAAGTAAGAATTTAATTAATTCTATTTCAGTGCAAATTAAGGAGTAGAGAATGCAAAGGGCCAACCTGTTTGATTTGGTACAGGGAAATATAATAAAGACATAAAACCTTACATTTTTTGAAATTCTAATAACAGGGTAGGTGACAGACTACAATAATAGCACAAGAGAAAATTTTGTGTTTCCACTATGCTGTTAATATTTGCTCATTATTTTGATTAACTACCTGGATGTTGACTTGATGTTAAATGTGATCTTTGCTCTGCAAACATCTTACTAGCAGCTACATCTATTTCTTGCATGATACAATGGCTAAAATAGTGACAACATGGGAACAAAGGTAGTTATGGTAGCTTGGACCTAGAAATCATGGTCAAGACATAGCATCATTACCACCTTAACTCATGCATTAGTGCTATTTATCTTCATATTTATATTGACTTATGTTGGTCACTGTGTGTGGTAATTGCTTATTTGGAGGCTTACAGGACAGTCTTTTTGTGTGTGTTGTTTTGAGCATTGAATTGGGTATAGATACTAGTAAGAGAACTGATAGCATGTCAAAGCATAAGAGTGTTTGGGATGAAGTTAGGGAACTAATTCAGTGACTCATGACCTCACTGTGAGATGCTGAGATGCAATGCTTCTTTGAACCTGTGTATGGCCTAGTGGTCCTAGTCACAGGGGTCATGCTTACTGACCAAGGCCCAGCAAGGGATGTGTGACAGTGATTACTTGAGTCTCAATGGTTTCATGTATTAAATAAGAATGAAGTAACATGTAGAGTTCCTTTCGGTGACTTCTGACTTTATTGACCTCTAGTTTAACTCAAGTTCTGAAAGATTACTTAAATCAAAGTATGAAGGTAGCTTATTGCTTATGTATTAAATTCAGAATGATTACTGAGAACTCTTTAAAAAATAAACACCAGGGTCAGGGAAGTTTTTGGTTTATTATTTGCTACCTTTTCAGTATCAGTTCAAACAGCACATAGGTTCATATGTAATGTCATCATTGAATGAATTATGACTGAAATTTGTTGACTTCAGGTATGCTACAGTTAAAGTGATAAGGGAAAGAATACAGCAATTGTTTTATAATTAAATTCAATAAACATTTGATCAGCACTTTCTATAGTCTTTAAATCTAGACCTTCTATTTGAGATAAGGTTCTTGGATTATTTGGTGGGTAGATGTGATGGTTTAATGATCATTTTAGATATTACATATTATGACCTGCAAAATATTATATAAAGTTTTGCACAAACAATGTTGGCAATGGAACATAATTATCATATAATATAAAAATGATATCACTTCAAAGTTTCTATTCCCCATCCCTTTCTCTATCTTTCTTCCTTTCATCAAATTAAGTAGTGGGATTTAGTTATTTTTCAATGGGCTTAACAGGATTATATGTGGAGAGAATATAAGAGAAACATCAGGTTAATTTGTATTTCACACTTAATTTAGTGCAGCATATGGCCACAGAAGGGAACTGCTGCCTGGAATGAGGAAACAGCTCTGATCTATCTATTCTGAATTAGAACTGAGGTAAAATTCAGTTATAGCTGATAGAGACTTCCCTTTCCCATCATTGTGTTTTTTATTGGCCTTTTATTTCAGAAGACATCTTTGACTTTGAAATGAAATGTTCCTGGAAAAAATGGAGCATCACAACACATTTCTGTTTTTCCTGACGACTTGCCAAATCAGGCATACATTTTCATAGATACCATTGGTCTCAGAGATATTTTTGTTGGTAGGTGTTGGACATAATTCTCAGTTTTACTCTTTCCTAACTTTGGAGCCTTTGACATATCACAGATTCTGAGCTGTATCTGTGCCAGCAGAAATGATGTTGAGCTCATAGCTGGTTGGGAGGAGCACGGGAGATTATAGCAGTATGCTCTTTAGCATAGCACTAGGCACATTCTAAATTTTCAGTCATGTTGACCTATCAATCATGGTAAGCAGAATTATGAGAAAACCCAAGGGCAAGCAGAATTTCAACTTAGTTTGCTTTGTAGTTATGTCATGTCAGTGCAACATGTAAACATGCCATGTCGGAGACATTCCAGCTCCTTATTTAGGAAAATATAAGCTCCTGGTTTGCTGAATTTTGAATTTCTGAGTGAGATCACTGCATCAATATGAGAGTCTGATTTTTGTTCCCTCATGGAATCTTAAGAGCTTCAGGTAGATGGTGAGACACCTGAAACTTTGACCACTCCAGGGAGAGTTTCTGAGCCCCTTATTTCTGTGGGCACATGGCAGCTTGCCACTTCTTCCATTTGGCTTTCTGCTGTGGAAGCAGGCTGCTTGTGAGCTAGCCTAATTGCTACAATTAGCAAAATTAAATGGCTCATTATGTTTTTATACAATTCCACCCACATGCCGCAGTTTTGCTTTAGCATGAGTAACGATCCTGTTGGGGCTGTCCGTCAAGGGCACGTATCCAGGCATTTGTCATGTGAGCTCACTTTCAGGACAGCAACTGGACAAGACATATGTCAACAGAGAAATGTGCAGTGGCCCGATACTGCCCATAGGTGCCTGAGGGAGGAGAGAGGTCGCCACTCAAGTGTTAGGTCATATCACAGCCAGATACAGGGCAGAGTGAGAGGCTCAGACATAGGGGCTAATGAGAACATGGCTATCCTTAGCAACTTTGAAGCATACAGGTATCAGGTGGCAGGAGTGCTATGAGTCAAAAGTTGGCAGAAGCAATGCTTTTGATTCTTTTCAAAACTGACAGTGGATCCCTGAGGTAAAGGAATGTGAAGTGATCTACCTTCACTGGAATGATTCTGAAGACCACATAGCTAGCTGTGCTGTCAGCCCGTGCTTGCCCCACCCTCCCAAAACCAGATTCTAAAAGGCAGTCTGAACTATTTTCAAAAAAGGCTTTAAGGAATTCTCCTTAGAAACAAAAATCTCATCCATGCTTTATATAGAAACAATAATGGCTAATGTCAAAGATGTGTGCAGAATGCAAAACAGTATATATTTAGTCTAGAAAATAGTTCATTAGAAAAAAGTCTCCACATTCTTGTCCAAACATTGTGTCAGAACTCGCTTCCATTCAGTAGCATCCAGTACATTTGAAAGTGTGTGTCAACTTACACAGTACTGGTAAGGATAGAAGAGGTTTTCTTGGCTTAATTTAGTCTCCCATGGAAACTTTGAAGTGACACATAGCTGCTCTATTCAGCTGCTTGAAAGACAAGATTCTTCACAGGTAACAAAAGGCTCTCAGGTCAAGGGGCAAGGAATTATTTGTAGGTATGTTGTATAGGCATGGACTATAAGACTAGTTGATATGGAAAAAGAAGTAGGTGAAAAGCTTCTTATCTATAAGTTCATGTGTCAACAACTCACACTTAGTATGAACTAAGGAGTAGTGTGACTTTATCCTTATCATCTGATATGTTAATAACAATGCTCATATATGACTTTTTTAAAAAATAATTGAGATTTAAGTTATTTCCATGGATTCTATATTGGTCAACACTGTCACTTTACTTATTCATAGAACAAAATAAATTGGGCATTTAGGAATTTGCCATAAATTCTTCATTTTAGTTTTTTAAAAAAAATTTTGTTGTTATTTTTATTTATATATTTGAGAGCGACAGACAGAGAGGAGGGAGAGAGAGAGAGAGAATGGGCGCACCAGGGCTTCCAGCCATTGCAAACGGACTCCAGACGTGTGTGGCCCCTTGTGCATCTGGCTAAAGTGGGTCCTGGGGAATTGAGCCTCAAACTGGGGTCCTTAGGCTTCACAGGCAAGCGCTTAACTGCTAAGCCATCTCTCCAGCCCTTCATTTTACTTTTATCTGCAGATAATCTTTGTATTTTACCTTTTGAAAAAAATTTAATTTACATAATCCTGACCTCTTTGCAAGGAACTCTGTTTCTTTTTTTCTCAATAGCTCTTATCATAAATGAATTATAATTTATACCATGAAGTCAATATTATTGAACTGGACAATATGTACTTAAGTAGGACAATGTAAATATACAAAGAAGATTTAAGGGAGATAATTATGTTGGGAAACCAAACTTTGACATACATGGGAAATTGTTTTTCTTCCACAAAATAAAGTTTCAATATGATTAATACATATGTATGTGATTTAAATATGTATTAATTTAGAAATGCTAGATTTTGAAGAAAAAATATAACATTCCTCCCTTAGAAAACATCATCATTTTGGCAAACAATGACTGTTAAAACAGATCCATTTTAGCAGAATCAAAGGATATTTAGGCTCACCAAATCCCAAAAGAGGTGTAAGAGTCCATCATTTCTATTTGTGTGCTATTCAGTGATCATCTCTTAGGTTATTCTCTATCTAATCTCTGTGCAGAGTTTATAGTCAGTAAAGTGAAACAGAAAGATCTACAATACAACTTCAGAATCAGTGTTTATTCCTTTGTACACTGATGATGTTTCCTTAAATCCCAATTTTCTAAACTCTGCTATCTGTATTTCTGTCCTTCACACAGTAGTATGATGGGTGTGCCGTGCTTTTTTAATCATAGAAGCAAGATTAAATCATGTCTTAACTCTGAGGCTTTCTTCTTCCCCTCCTACTTCTCCTTCTTTGTGTTTTTTAAATCATGTTTGAAAAGTTGCAATCATAGCCTGGTAGATATGTCATTCACTTAACAAGAATTCATCACTAACTGTGAGGGTTAAGATTTAGTATCAACTTGACAGGATCTGAAATTACCTAGAAGACAAATCACTGGGCATGTCTGGGAGAGAATTTATAGATTAGATTAATTGAGGTGGGAAACCCCACCCTGCCTGTGGGTGGCACCATTCATGGTCTAGAAAGTGAGCTGAACCCTAGCGTGCATCACTTTCTGCTTCCTAACTATGACTGATATGACCAGATGCTTCATCCTCCTGCTGCCATGCCTTCGTCTCCAGGATTGTTTGCATCCCCTTGAACTGCAGGCCAGAATAACCCTTCCTCCCTTAAATTGCTCCTTGTCAGGTATTTTGTCACAGAAATGAGAAAAGTAACTCGTACACTAACTGAAATATCATAATCTTCAAGTAAATCAGATAAAAGACCTTTTACAGTATTTGGGAAATGATTGAAAAATTCAAAGTTCTTACATTTGCCTGACTGCTTCACCTCCAAGACAAAACATGGTACACTGCCTTTTATTTACATTATAGTTGTTTCACTTCTTAACATGTACATGGGAGATAAAGTTTAGAAATAATTTAGAACTTACATGTTTGAAGAGTGAAGGGGCCTTTGAGTTTGCTTTGCTTGATAGTATTATACTTTAATCTGTTATTTACTTATGGATTCAAAGGTATAGTTCAACTGAGAAATTCAATTTTCAATGGTAATTAATCCAAAGTTGTGTTAGAATTAATGAAACTATTTATGATCATAAGTGGAGAATTTTCCAGAAGGATTACTTTTTCCTTCTTACTGTGGGGATGCAATGTTTTCAACATTTGCTAACAAATAACAAATCCTTCTGGAGCTTGATTGGTGACCAGGTAATCTTTCTACATCCATCTAAAGATTAGTGGAAGTCTTGCTTGGAGGACTAGATCATGGAGTACTAGCAAATATGTCTGATAAAAATTGTCTATGTTTAAAAAATTTGCTTTGGGGCTTTGTACCAAAATAAGTCCTAGGTTGAGCCCTCTGCCACTTCCTGTAGATGTCACCTGGGGACAAGAGTCTTTGGATGATACATCCATTGCAGGTGGTGGCTCTAGAACTTGATTATTTTACATGACTTAGAAGTCCAAATAAATGAATAATTCTGTGAAATGGAGGACTTCTTTTCCTTTTCTTGTGTGTGAGTTGACAATTACTAATATATCAGTTGGGTTTGTATAAAACTAGGGAAGGAAGTTTAAGACATCTTCCACTGTGGTCAGGCTTGTTCTAATGGATAGATGAAAACAATCATTTGCATCTTTGATTTCCTGGGAAACGTTGGCCAGTCTTCACAAGCCCTTTCTAGTTAGGCTGCTTCTCTCTTCACCTGATGTTCTGGCAGCACCCCTGGGTTCCCAGGGGCCCCAGCTTGCAAAAAGAGTAGAGCAATCTTGCAAGAGACAAGTGTTTTTAATCTGCTGAGGCAGGCTGATGGATTTGTGGACCAGTGTCTTACATCCCAAGTGAATATGACATTTAATGTATTTTAAATGATTCTAGGTCTATAAAAAAGTGATGATGCCTATATGTATACCCTACATTTTTATTACAAAAATATTGAAATAATCCATGAGTTATTCCACTCTGCACCAACTATAAAAAAATACTATCAAAGTTTGACCGGCACTTTTAGTGCAACAAAAAGCACCATGACCAAGGACACTGAGAACAGAAAGTGGGAACGTTTACTTGCTGTACGGAGGTATTTAAAACCCAGAAGATTGTTGTAAGAGTGAAACTTTACAGATGATTCAAATACAAATCTTAATGGATAGAGAGACAAGCCCTCAATCAGTTCAGAAGGTTTCCTCACAGCATATGCACTGTATGTGTATTTTCATACTTACTAACAAGTGTCCTTACGCCTCTAGAGGACACATCACTTTAACCTTGGGCTAGGAGTCTGCACATAGTGGAGAACTTGATGGTTCTTCTCTTGTCTGCTTTGTGTGTGTGGGGGGGGCTACACCATTAATTCTCAGTTTTGGGGACTTCCATGACAGTTCTATGGTTGAGTGGAGTTTGGCACTAGAAAGATGTGGCATGCTTTTCTGGAATCACACCTGTCTATGCAAACTCAGCAAACATCTCTCTGCATGTGGAAGCAGACCTGGTTCTGGCCTCTTCTCCTGTGCCTCTCATGGTGCGTTCCACTGTGAGTTGCACAAACCTGGGAATCAGACTTGCATTCTGTCCCTCCCCCAATCTCTCTTTGTGGATGTATTAAATGTTTGCAGTTGAATACTGAATCATGGTTAGCATTTAATTTATATTGTGGAGTGTTCAAGCTCCTTGGTCTTGTCGAAAGCCATACATGTGCTGCATAGGATTTCTGTCATAAAGGATGTTCTCAACTGAAAACCTAAACTAAAAAATAAATCCTGAAACATGTAGAAGAGAAATCATTCCATCAATGTGGATACACGTGTAAACACTTGAGTTTGCTGTCCATTATACAGGCTTTCCCACACATGGCATTGGTCTGTAAATCAGAAAACGATTGCAAATTCTTTTCTAAGCAGTGCTTTTTTCCTGGAGTCTTGAGGAATATATTCTCTCTCTCTCTCTTTGTTCTTCTATTCCTATGGGAATCAGAGCTTTGTATTTTGCATTCAGGAAAATCCCACAAGATATTTTGACAGAGGACTGGTGTGTGTGTGTGTGTGTGTGTGTGTGTGTGTGTATTCAAAATTCAGTAAACTCCATCAAAATACCCTACCCGAGTGATTAGAGGCAACATTTTTCATAATAATAGTACCCTCTGGTGGATGTGCTCCGAGTTATGCTGGAGGAGTTTGGTAGCAACAGTCGCACTACGCTGGTATTGCCCCTTCAGGTGAATGAAGAGACTTTCAGTACTGCTGGCTTGAATGGAGACCAGCAACAGGCAGGCAGCTGATGGAAGATCAAACCATATCATGATAACGGTCAGACTAAGAACACTGTAGCTCATTGCCCTACTCTAGGATGACGTGTCATTATTGCCACAGCCCAGTTGTCACCCCTTCATGTGGACATTGTGGCTTGTGCAAGTCGTTCTGTTTTATAAAGTGGTTTCATATTCTAACCGCTCCTGAATAAGGGCGTCATCTTTGTACTGCAGCCTTGGAGGAGACGGTGAGCATTCAAAGGCTAAGATGGCCTTTCTCAGGCTTCGGTCCAACACATGTCTCTCCCATGCTGGGTACCTATTCCGGAACAGGTCAATTTTAATAACCGATTCTTCAATCCGTGGTGGTCGAGATGATGGGGTGGATGGGGCAGTTGGTCTCACCTGAAACACAGGTACACATCCATCTCGCTCTGCAAATTTCTGATCTCGGTCACTGGCAACACTGCGGTTGTTGGAGATGGACCGAAGGGTGCTTGTGGCCACTTCTGGAGGCAGAGAGAAGGCAGTGGCAGGGTCTTCACAAGCACAACTTGGTGACTGCCCAAATCTGGGCCCATTGGGATGGAAGAAGGCATAGTACATCAGCATGAAAACAACGCCAGTTAAAAAGCTGCTGAACACCACGCACAGCGCGGGGATGGCAAATGCATCTGCGATCTGGGGAGCTTTGTAGAGGTACCAGAGTGCACTCAAGGCTGTGTTTTCCAAAAGGATCACAAAATAGTAAATGAACAGCCGGCAGCGTGTCCTGCCTTCCTTGACGTTGAACCAACTGAAGATATAGATGATCCCCACCACCATGTCAAACACAATCTCTTCCCATTTGGTGATACAGAATTCTGTCTCACAGTGGACGATCCAGAAGGTCATGATGCACCAGTGGAGGACGATGAAGATCCCAAAGTACAGCTGAAAAACTGAGGCAAAGAGGGCGAATGTGATGACCCTGGCGGCAATGGTGAAGAAGTGCCAGCAAAACTGGATGATGACTGCCATGTAGCTGATGGGCTTTTTGTCATCTCGAGAGTCCCGCAGGGCCTTCTGGTAGGAGGCCAGGGCCCAGGCCAAGGACACGAGGGAGGCTGCTGCTGTGAAACCTACAAAGACAAACAGGAAGACATTGGTCAAAGTGAGGGGCAGTGATGGTGTGGGTGTCAAGTCACTTTGGACCTGGTAGCTTGGAGCAGGCTAGTCTGGACCTCACAAGACATTCTTAATTTCTTTGAGTTTCAACTGGTCTAAAGGTTCACATGCAGATCCCAGTCCTCTCTGAAGTGAAAAACAGACAGAATACCAGAAGGCAGTGGGAACGCAACCAGTGTGAATGCTGAGATCTGAAATGGTGTGTATTTGGTGTAAATCAACCAAGGAGACAATTTTTGTGTAGCAAGAAAACCATGGGTTGGAGGTTGATGCAACTAGGCTGGTGCTTCAGCTAGAAAACTTATTACCTGCATGACTGTGGACAACTACTGAAGCCAGTGACCTTGTTGATGAAACAGTGACCTTCGAGGCTCCCAACCAGCTCAGAGATTCAGTGGTGCACAGTGAGTCACTCCTACAAGACACTGAGAGGCTAGCTGCTTTCCGTCCGCACTTCCAGGAAAGAAGAATATAGCTTGTTTCCAAAAGAGGTCTGGCTCTTTTTTTTTTTTTTTTTTTTCAACTAAGGGTAGGAGTTCATACAACAAGTTTGTCATGTTTTTGATACTTGGTGTGCACCTCCTCATAATGCAATCCAATATTCTCCCTGAAACTTTTGTGCATGCCTCCTGTACTGCCTTCATCTCAGCCTTTCATAAGTGAAAGATTCTACAGAAATAGCTTTTTAGCCACTTCTCTTTATTATTTCATCATGCCCGTTTGGGTAGTATTTTCTCAAAGGTTTCTAAACCTTAGGTGCCTTTCCCACTGCTTTCCCACACACTTTTCGGTCTCAGGCTCAGGTCTCTGAGCCCTGGACACCCAGGGCTTCTCTAAGACACACGAGCCTCTCTGGGGGAAGCACTTTTTGAGAGTTCCACATTTTCCATGGAACATTATGGCAAGCTGTGTTGCACCTGGCTTACTTGTGGAGCTGTGCCAAGATTTCTTGAGACAAAGAAAGGTCTTGAGTGCTGTAGAGTTTGTCTGGCTTGTCCTCATCAGAGCCATTGTTAGCATAAACAGATACATTATAGATTTTCTCCTTTTTCGGAAACACTAAAAAGTGTGTGGAATCAATACTTTTGTTTTAAATAATTTATTTATTTTTCATTCGTGTGTGTGTGGGGGGGGAAGTAGCGAATCTGCATATCTCTGTGTGGGGGCACATGTCCATGCATACGAGTACATATGTAGAGGTCAAAGGTCAATTTGAGGTGTTTTCTCAGTTGTTAATCTTATTCTTTCAGACAGGTTCTTTTGTGAACCTAGAAATCACTGGTTTGATGAGATGAACTTACTAGTGAGTCCCAGGTAATCTCCTTTCTCTGCCTCCCCAGTGCTGGGATTATAGATGCACACCACCACCATGCCAGTCATCTCATGTGGGTTCCAGGGATCTCCACTCAGATCCTCATGCTTGCATGGTGGCAAGCACTTTACCCATTGAGTCTTTTCCCCAGCCCTTAAAAATATGTAAATTTTTGCCATGTGACATGTGTGTGTAGTATGTGGTGTGTATGTGTGTGCGCACGCACATGTGAATGCACGCATGCTTCATGGGCATGTGAGGAAGTCAGAGGATAATGTCAAGTATCCCCTTCCATCATCCATCCATGTTCCAAACTCATCCTAGAGATGGAGTCTCTGAGTGAGTTGAAGCACGTTTTTCAAGCCCTAGCAATTCTCTGGTCTGCTGTCCACAGGCCTGGGGTTACAGACACGTATGGCAATACCCAGATATTTATGTGAGTGCTGAGGAGTCCACTCTAGGTGGTTTCCTGCCCTTCTCAGCCTGAGTCACTCCATACCCTCCCAAGGCTTGAGCCTCTAATTTAGGAGAAAGCAAACATTCATCCTGACCATCCACCTTTTAGAGCGCTGGATCTGTGTATCTGTTTATTTGAGACCTCACCTGGAAGCTAACCTGCTCTAGGTTACAAGTTTTGCTTTCTCTTGGAAAGCATGGGAACATGATTTTGTCCTTTATCCCCCCTTTTGGTAATGCAATGCTCTTCTTAGAATGAGAAGGACATGAATTTCCAGGCAGGCTGTCACAGTTCTAAGAACAAGGTTATGTACAGTTTGAGTGAGACACCATGTTTTAAGCCACCCAAACCTATGTTGGGAGGCAGGTCTTGTGCTTTGTATGACTGAGTTCACCTAACCCACATGCTGTGCTCCTTATGTTGGGCAGCCTGGGCAATCAACTGGACTTGGGTTTATATTTATTTATTTGGAAGGACAGAAAGACAGAGAGATAGAGAGAAAGAAAGAAAGAGAATAGGCGTGCCAGGGCCTAGTGCTGCTGCAAATGTACTCCAAACACAGGTGTCACTTTGTGCATCTGGCTTTACATGAGTACTAGGGAATCAAACCAGGCTGCTAGGCTTTGCAAACAAGCACCTTTAATTGCTGAGCCATCTCTCCAGTCCAATCAACCTGACTTTGGATACAACTGTTCAATGATCATAAAGGTGAGATGACAGTTTACTTCATCATGCAAAGCTGATTGTGTGCACGTGCACGCACACACACGTCTTGAGATTTAAAAATCAAAACCTTTGATTATACAATGTTCAAGAATGTTATACCTTTTACTAGCTCTTATCCAAACAGAAATAATACATAGAGAGAGAGTGAGAAAGAGAGAGAATGTGCACACCAGAGCCTTATGCCATTGCAAATAAACTTTAGATGCATGTGTCACTTTGTGCATCTGGTTTTACATGGATACTGGGGAGTCAAACCTGGGCCATCAGGCTTTGCAAGCAAGTACCTTCAACTACTGAGTCATATCTCCATTCCACTACTTTTCTTTTGTAAACACAACCTTACAGATTGTGCAAATCCATTTTCACCTCAACAATTGGCCAGTGCTTAAATGAGCATTGCACAGAAACTGCTCCCGCTATTTACCCGTGCCCTCCATGGTCCCCGTATCTAGGAACAGTGTGTGACTCTGACTGCCAATCAGCATCATGTGTCTCAGCTGGTCACATCTTCCTCTTGCTTGGTACTGGGTCTGGCTCACCAGCATGTTCACAGTGCAAGGCGTGGGTATGGAATTCTCGTGGTGTTGGTGGTGGTGTCTGATGTGTGGTACTTTTGACCACTGACCAGTGTATGGAGTGTCCTCAATGAAGCATTGTGAATGGCGTGTGAGGTGGAATACTTGTGAAGCAGGTGGGATGCAGGTTTAGGAGCACAGGCGCTAGAGTGACTGCAGGATTTGGGGCATAGCTGGTCCTACTATGGCAGTGACTGCAGTCTTCTAGGTGTGGGCAGTCATGGAATGCTCACGCTCATGCAGGATCCAGTACTCAGGCATGCTTCAGGAGCTGGGGCATGGATGTACCTGCTGCGCATGTGTCTGCAGTATCTATGGTACAGACAGTTGCAGAACATTCATGCGGTGAGATCCAGATCATGTGTATATGTGGAGCGACTGTGGCTCCAGCACCATGGCTCAGGTTCATTCTCAGCATTGCAGTGGCTGCTAGATGTTGACGTGTGAGCAAAAGAAGTGCAGGCTGGGAGGCTTGGGTCTGAGGTGCAGACATAGTGGCAGCAGCTGCAGCTCTAGGGTACATCAAGAGCCAAGGGTTCAGACAATGCTAAACCCTCTCTTGGGGAAGGTCTGCTGTAGTGATGACTGAGCCCTGCTGGAGGACTCTTCAGAGCAGGCTGCAGGGTGCTGGGTGAGGAACACTGAGGGATACTCCACTGTGATGGATGCAGGGAGTCTGTGTGTGACAAGGCTGCTGAGATCCTCTGTAGATCAGGCCACAGTGTCTGCTGCGGCATGCATGTGGTGGCTGATACTGACAAACCCACCTCTCTCTTCTGTGTTCTCAGCCACCTACAGGCCTTTCAGATGCAAAACCCCAGAAATCCTAGGTTCTAGTGTGCAGCATGCGCACAGGGTTCAGATCATGCAAAACCCTCTCTGTTCAGAATGTCTGCTGTGGTGATATTATTCTACAAATATTAGGTACCCTCACTATTGTTCAGATAAATACCCCCTAACCCTCAAAGCCAAGAGATTCGCAGCATGGACTACTGAGCACTCACATTTCCTGTAGAAAGTCTGTGGGTATGTGATGACTTCCTTGTAGAGAGCCTGTGGATATGTAATGACTTCCTTGTAGAAAACCTGTGGATGTGTAATGAATTCCTTGTAGAAACCTTATGAGTGTGTAATGACTTCCTTGTAGAAAGCCTGTGGGTGTATAATGACTTCCTTGTAGAAAGTCTGTGGTGTGTAATGACTTCCTTGCCCAAAGGGTATATTATTAGACCTGTCAAGGACACTTCTGGTTTATAATTCCTAGAGAACAGCCTTTGGGAACCCTCTAATGTTTCTGAGTGACAACTTGGTTTCAGGTTCAAGAATAATGAGACCAATTCAACTGACCTTTCCTAGTATAACTTTACTTTTAGAAATAAAAAGCCTTTTATAGTTAGATTTTGAAGGTCCCACAAAAGCGCATCACTCAAAGGCTTGGTTCCCAGGTGGAGCAATGGAGAGGTGGCATAATCCTCGGAGAGGTAGGACCTGGTGAATATTAGTTGAAAGCCCAGCTGCTTTCTCATCCTCAATGTCCTGGCCAAGTTGTGATTAATTCTGCTAATGTGCCCTGACCATGGCATATGACCCCAGGCCCAAAACAACAAGACTAGATGGTTATGGCTGGAATCCACAAAGCTGTGAGGCAGAACAAACCTGTTCACAAGCTGATTACTTCATGTCTTGTTATAGTGACAGAAAAGTGACTAATACAGTTACTACATAAGATTATGGCAAGATTCTTGCTTTTATATTCTCATCTGAATAGAGGGAGTTATCTCCTTTTTTGAGGTGTTTTCTTATTTATTTATTGAACAACAAAATTCTATTTGGGAAGAAACATATACTTGGAATGTTCTAAGTCCCTGAAAGTTTTGAATGATTATAGACATTTATCAACAAAGTCAATAAAAGAAAAAGGAATAGGGAGAAAAACACCCAAATGAATGAAGGAAAGGAAGCAGGGAAATTGAAATTAACTTAGGAATTATACCTAGGAGTGTCAGTTCACAATTAATATTTGACTCTTAAAAGCCAGGCTTTTTAAAACAGCAAAGGCAAAAGTTATGAAAGTGAGAGGTAGCCAAGGAGAAGATGGGACAGGCACTGTGATTCTAGTGAGAATCCTGCGTGGCTCTTAAGCGTCGTGCAACATGTCAGTACTGGCAGCTGGAGAAGCACGCTCTGCAAGGTACTAGACGAAGGAGCAACAGTGATGCAGCAAAGAGGTAAAATGTCTCAATGCACATGCCATGTACATCTTGCTAAATGTTCTTGCCAAGGACTTAAAAAATACAGACATTTAGCTGCTCATCTATACCCCTGAAACTTTATTTAAGTTGGTTCCAATACCATTCTGTGTTTTCTTTTCATTGGAAAAATGTTTATATATGCATAGGGAGCTACCTTAAAATAAGATCAATACATTAATGCCCAGCTTTTCTCTAGCTCCCCCATTATTTATCAGGGCACTTTTCATGCTATTGTGCCTTGTCTCGTGGTCTTTCACATGTACTTGTGCAGTCAGTGAGCGCTAGGTCCCTGAATGAGGTTTGGAAATGCTCTGGGTGATCCTCTACCACCACCTGTCCTGAGCCTCTGAAGTCCTATATGAATCTCCCTTCATACTCTAGGCTGACTGCTCAGTGATATTCTATGAGTAAACTCCTCTGAGAAACCACACTGTCCTTCCCCTCTGGTGCTGGCAGCTGCTCCTCTGTGTTATTACCCCTTCATGCATACTTCATTTCAGGCCTTCTTGTCTGTGGAATTCATGAATGTAGAGACTGGTTTCTATTCATCCCTATAGTCCCAGACACTGTGAAAATGACTAGCACATTTAATAATTACTTGATAAATTGCATTGAATTGAACTGAGTGGAAGTTGTAGATGTTCTAAGTAAAATATTGTTTTGGTGCCATTCTTGCCTATAATAAAGACACAAATGGGCTGGCTCTGGGACTCCTTATTAGTATCCTGGGGCAGAATGAGCCTGTGGGGACAGACTGTATAAAACACAAATCATCAAGAATCCAATGCACATTTATTCCTGGACCAAGACATCTTGCTAATAGAACACAAGTAAATTAAATGAATGCCCTCACCAAATGTAAAGATATTTCAATTAGGAATTTTTATGCTTGTGAGTAGTAAAGGAACACTAATTTCCTCAGGCAGAGGCCTTTATGTTAAAATGATCAACTCCAGATTTGGCTCTCTCCAAATGTTCTAAATGGGTAAGAATATATTAAGCTTTCTAAAATGCATTTGGATGATTTTGATATAATTAAGGAACATTTAAGTTCTAAAGAAAAAAATCCTCTAGAATTGTCTCAGGATTTGGTGTGGGGGGTGTGCAAAGAACCATACAGTTTAAAGATACTCATCCATCCATCCATCCATCCATCCACAATACTGAAAGGTATTTCAGTACCTATGACAGTGGCATAATTATTCTGAGATAAATAGTCACCATTGGGGCTTATTCAGAATAATAAGCTTTTAAAAAAGTTTTAAACAGATAATTGTATAAAAAGATATGCATCTATATAAATAACTAACAGCAAAATTCTAAAAATACAACAACCCAGGCTAATATTATTCCAACTGAGCACTTATTGTTTCCAAGAAGTTTCCAAGAAGCCAAGATTAAGAAAAAAATATCACTGGTTAAATAACTTCATTATTGGACAGAAGCAGTAACTTTGGTCTTGATAAGCTAGAGGCACTGTGACCTACAGCAGTCACTGCACTTTTCCTACATGAGATAAGGCCTAGCTTCACAGACTGCTGTTTACACTTGGCCAGAATGAATCAGGCTGTTCATACACAATCTGCATAGAGTTCATCTCACAGATAAGACAATGAAGGCAGAATGAACCTAGTATCTGAACTAAACAGGCATGAAAACCAGCTTTTGTCAGATATTCACACAGAAAGGGAGTGTTGATTGTGGACAATTAATGGACTGGTATGCAATTGCTAACAAAATTTGACCTTAAAACTGGGTGGGAGATGGAGATACTGTCTTGGGCTCCAATTAGTTCTTCACAAGACACTGAGAGAAAGCAAGTCATATGTGAAGACATGCCACTGAGGGCTGTAGAGGAGCAAAGCATTGCAGACACACCTCCTATGTATACCTAAATTACAGATGTTTTCTCTGGCTGGGACCTTGAGTGGCAGCATTTGGGGTTGGGATATAATTCTGCTTTAAGCTCTTCAGGTAATTCTGATTTGGGCTTGTAGAGACCCAAAACTGATTCAGAAATCCTCCATCCTAACCCAAGTGTGTCCTGTGGGCTGGTAGAAAACACCAGTTGGCTTATATATACATTTCATGTGTTTATGGAGTTAAGACACATCGGTCTTAGTCAGGACACATGTTGTGAATCAGGAAGGTTATCTCTTTCTATATCTCATCGTACTGGGCTATGAAATGGTGCCTACTGGTTTGTTGGGAGTAAAAACAGTCACAAAAATCTGTATTGTGTTGTTTACAACCAGTAGGACCAGATATGATGGCCCTGCCAAAAGATGCTTTCAATGTCTGAACATACATGTTTTTATTATAGGATGACTATATAATTCCTGATTTAGAACAAGATTATTTTAAGATTTTTGTCTGAGTTAGGAAACTAAGATTTTATTTTTAAAATATCAGATATTAACAAGAAAGAAGATGACCAAGAAAATAAAGAACAAGAATAACAGTATAGAATAACTGACCTAGTAGAATTAACAGAATATTTACCCAACTCTAGCTACATACACTTTTACAGGCAACATCACCTATGGTAGACCCACAGTAAGTTCCAGATAAGTTATAGGTCATTTAATAAGCCCAAATTTACACAAGGTTTCTTTTCTGACCATCGTGAAATGAAATGAGATATATGGAAATATGTGGAAATTAAACAATACACTTTAAACAGTTAGTGGGATAAATAAATTTCAAGGAAAATCAGAGACTATCTCACTACACATGAAATTAAAAAAATAGAGAAATGATAGGATACAGGGGAACACTGCTAAGCTAAGACATTTATAGTTATAAATGTTTACAAGTTATGAAAGATCTTCCATCCACAATCTAACTTTATATCTTAGGAATTAGAAAAATAGAACAAACTAAAGGCAACACTAGCAGGAGTAAGGAACTGATAACAGGTAGAGCATGAACCAGTAGAGAACAGAAAAAAATGAGAACAAGTGCTGGTTGTAACTGCACTTAGGTTAAAGTCAAAGCGCTTGCTCTCACTCAGTACTACACTTACTTGGTGCTGGATATATGCAGGTGTATAAAAAATCAATACAATTGCAATCTTTATTTAGATTAAGAACACAATAAAGTACTCAAGTTATTAAAATTATCAATGGAGGGCTGGAGAGACGGCTTAGAGATTAAGGCACTTGCCTGTGAAGCCTAAGGAGCCAGGTTTGATTCCCCAACACCCACATAAGCTACACGTATAAGGTGGCATATGTGTCTGTAGTTTGTTTGCAGTGGCTGAAGGCCCTGGAGTGCTCATTTACTCTCTATGTCTGCCCTTTCTCTCTCTCTCTCAAATAAGTAAATAAATAAATAAAATATTTAAAAATATCAATGGAGGCATAAACTTGAACAGGAAGGAAGAATGTTACTATAGAGCACTACCAGCAGTTGTACTCTTAGGGGTAGGGTAATCTAGAAGAGATGGGTAACTTCTAGCCACACGTAATCCCCTATATGGAAACATGAAGAAATAAAAAAAAAAAATCAGGACATACCTCCAACTTGTAAGGACACTGAATCAAGAACAAAAGAAATTCTCTAACAAAGAAAATCCTTAAGACTTAATAAATTCACTGGTGTGTTCTACAAAAAAAAAAAAAAAAAGAATGTAGAAAATCCTCAAGCACCATCAGAAAAATTTGAAGAGAAGGTAATGTTTTTATATAATTCCATAAGGATAACATTGCCCTGATATCCTGATAGCAAAGCTAGATAAAGACTGCAAGAAAAGTATGCACCAATGTTGCTGATGAATGCTGAAGAGAAAGGACTCAACAAAATACCAACAAAGTGAATTCAGTAGTGCAGTAAGAGACTTATGTACCAGGACCAAGTGGGATTTGTTCCTGGAATATAAGGATGGGGTTCAATATGTAAAAATGAATTGTGATGTGGATATATCTCAGATAGGGAAAGTGCCTGGCATGCATAAGGGCCTGTCTGGGTTTACTCCTCAGCACTGCAAAGAACAGCAACAGAACAAAAATCCAATGTATAAAAATAAATTATTGTAATACAACACATAGTAACAGAAGGAAAGTGAGGAATACATGCACTCATTTTAATAGACAGAAAAATAGCATTTGATAAACTTGAACACTACTTCATAATAAAAGACATTTACTTGTCCACCTAGGAATACAAGGCAATTTCATCCTAATAAAGGCTAGATATGAAATGCCTATGGCTAAAATATTGCTAATTGTTGAAAGACTGAAAGCTTTCTTTTAAGATCTAGCAAAATACAAACTGGAAAACAAATACTTAGTTGTGATGAACTTTGAGTTTGAGAAGAAAACAATTTCTGGAGATGGATGGTGACAATAGTTTTAGAACAAGTAAATGTGAAATACCATTAAATAATGCACTTAACAATAGCTAACATATGACAATAATTCTGTATGATTTATATTTTACCACAATAAAAATAATTAACTAAACTTAGCAGTTAAATCAGAAGTTCTAGGCTCTCCGAGTTTCTAATTTGGCACTAGATAAGTCTAAATTTCTATGAAAAGTTGAATTTGTTGCTTTAGATCGACTTGCCTACTTATTCAGGCACATGTCCTCAGTGTCCTTGACACTTGTGTGTTTCTTGTGTGTTTCTCTTAGCTTGTTACCTTCCAGGGCTCTGTTCTTTACAGGTTTGAACCCATGTAACTTTATCTTGTATCTCCTATTACTATCAGCTTTCCATCACATCTCTGTGATATGAAGAGCTATTCTTATTTACATAGTGATATAATGCAAGAGATTAGCCCATAGACCTTCATGTAGTTTTTGGTTGAATGTTATTCTTGCCCTTCCAGCTCTATACTATATGGGCACCAGTTTTCTCATTTGTCAAGTGGGAATGACAACATCTATGTTTCAGGGTGTTCAGAGGATGCAAGGAGATCATGACTATATAAGCACCGAATATGTGCCAGTCACACACCAGAAGGATCAGTAAATGCTAATTTTCTCCTTCTCTCTCCTCCATATGTTCTTCCTATAGGAGGTAATGGTCACTACTTCAAGTAGCTTTCATAGATCAGCTGTGGGAAATGACTAAGCAGTGTGGTTTAGCTTATATGAGGTTCTTTTGTCATGAGGTGACTGAAATTCTGCATGAGGACCATCTACACTTTGTCTTTTAAAATATATTTTAGCCTTTAATCCCAGCACTCGGGAGGCAGAGGTAGGAGGATCGCCTTGAGTTCGAGTCCACCCTGAGACTCCATAGTGAATTCCAGGTCAGCCTGGACAGTGAGACCCCACCTCGAGAAACCAAATATATATATATATATATATGTATATATATATATATATATATATATAATTTTTATTTATTTGATAGAGAAAGAGGGAGAGAGAGAGAGAGAGAGAGAGAGAGAGAGAGAGAATGAGAATGGGCATGCTATGGCCTCCAGCCACTGCAGATGAACTCCAGATGCTTGCACCCCTTTGTGCATCTGGCTAACGTGGGTTGTGGGGAATAGAGCCTGGGTCCTTTGGCTTTGCAGGCAAATGCCTTAACCACTAAGCAATCCTGCCAGACCTCCACTTTGTCTTTTAACTGCAAGTTTAACATGCCATGCAATACAAGCTCAGAGAATAATGACTGAATTTTGTCAGTTCAATAAATATAAACATCAAATGGCATTCATTCAGCTTTCCTGACAATCTCAGGGATTTAAAAAATGGTCACCTGGACCTGACAAAATAGAATATTGCTTTATTTATTATCATAAACTTTTCAGTTAGTGTACAAAATATTGAGTTCCATTATGACGTTTTCATACATATTACCATTATACTTTGCTCTTATTTGTCCCTTCCTCCATTGGCCCTCTCCCCTCTCATCCCTTCTTGGCTCTTGTTCCTCCTTCTCCATTCCCCTTTCCCCCTAAGGAGTCCCTCTTCTGCTTTCATGTCATGCACATATGTATGTAATATACATATGTATGTATATATAATATGTAATATGCATATATATTAATATATAATATGTAATATATATATGGCTATCACTACTGGCAAAGATAATACCTATGATTTCAGAAATTTGGAGAAAAATTAAAGTAAGGCCAGGATAAAGAACTCATGGGTTATGTGCTCATCATCCCCTCTCCCCTTCCTGCAATGTTCTCATCTGTTAAGCTTTCTTCCTCTGTGGGTGGGAGCTATGGCTTCTTCAGAACTTCTGACTAACTTGCACCTCAGCATGCTGCTCTGCTCTGTGGCACAGAGCATTCCGGGGAGACACTGTGAGCTTCCGCTAACCTGTACTCTCAAACTCAACTTGAGAAGTAGGAAGGAAGAAATGAGAAAACAAAACAAAAACAATGTTACCAGATTTTTAAATGCTGGGTTTGAAATGCTATACTTTCCTTCTGTCTTACTTTCCTGACAAAAGGAAGGCAAATCTAAGCTGGAAGAAAGTCTCTAGGTTTCATACTGAATTCCAGTTACAACCCAAATAGAACAAAACCAGAACCAGGGTGTGTGATCTGAAGACAGAGTAACAGCTGTGTCTTTGTGTCTTTAGCTGATCACTGTGTAAATACATAACAAGAACAGATTAGCATTATTAGTGTATGATGGCTTGCCTGGGAATCTGCAATGGCAGGAACTGATCTGTCCTTGGGGGCCATCTCACAGCAGATAAGATATGGGACAGCAGTCTCTCAGGGCAAACAGAACATGCTCTTGAAAGTCTTTTCAAGTTTCATACTTGTCATTTTGCAAAAAACCAATAACAGAAAAGACATTTCACCATCTATTAATTTTCTAAAGATAAAACAGAATTCTTCTGTCTCTAGGATACAGGGAGCTCAGCACTCTGCCATATGGTAGGTGAGAACTCTCCAGTGGAACTGCTGTGGCACTTAAATAATAAGTATACCTTGATCTCAAACCTCAGAGGGATTGCCCATATACTATCTTACTATAGGCTATGGGTTTGGGTACTTTTCTTTTGTAGTGTTTGACTTTGGTGCTTATAGTTATGTGTGAAGAGGGACTTTATAAAAGCTCTATATGAAATGAGTCTTGGCCATACAGGAAGTGAGCATATGCCTAACTCACACTGCTGCCTGCTTGTGAATTTTTGGTCACCTCTACTGCAGGCATCTGGAATATCCAGATGATTACATCTCCATCAAGAGACTCAAAATATGCATCAAGAGGTTATTGTGCCCTTGGTTTATGGATTATTTTCTTAATTGTCTACTGGAAAGGCAACTGCTTTCACATACGTCTACTCTTTCTCAACTCCAGCAGAAGCTTCCCATAGTGCCTGCTTGCAAAAGCTCCTAGCGTTTCCGTGAGAACACACTCATCGCGAACTCTCTAAATTGATGTTTCTGGAATGTCAATTCCTCATAACTCAGATAAAGTCTTTTTTTTTTTTTTTTTTTACTTGTAAAATTTTTGTCAGCTAACAACCCCTTCTGGATTCTGTAGATACTAGTTAATTTCCTCATCAACAAGATGATGACTAAATAAAAATTTATCTTACGTTTGACTCGAATGTCAAGGGGCAAACTGGCCTTTTGTATGGCTGGTGAAGTCATTTCCCACCTCCAGAATAGCCACCTCAGGAAGGGCCCTAAATTCGGTAGCCTGGGATTGAATCCTGGTCAGTCAAGTCACTTCCTATTGCAGAGACGTGTCAATTTCCTCATCTACCAAACATGGACTCATTTTTCATCAGAGTTTAATAATTTTTTTTTGTCAGTATCCAGGGTTAGCTGTCCAGGAGAAAAGAAGCAAACTCCCAAATTTCCTTGCTCTTGTAGACATAGGTTCGAGTGGGAAGAAGATACAAAGAAAGAGAGGCCCCTTTTCTCCCTCCCAGGCCCAATCAGACCCAGTCCTGCTTAGCTTCTGAGATCAGACAAGATTGGGCATGTTCAGGATGGTATGGCCAGAGACCATGATTCCATTTTCTAAAATGGTTAGATGGAGAATATTGGAGTGCTAGTTTTGCATGGTATGTTGCTGTGTGACATTCTGGGATGATCCCTGTGGGGTTTGGGGACAACTGTCCCAACAGAACAAAGGATCATTGCTCACTGTTGTGATGAGGCCAGCCACCATGTTAGAGAAAATCAAGGGCCATCTACATAACCTACAGAGTCCAATATAACAGGAACAGAGGGGTTTGTGTCTGAACATGGTGTCATCCCACCTCACATCAGACAGGTGACCTCCAGACACCACAGCCTTTGTGCCCAGACCACTGCAAACCCCATCCCAAGAAGTGTGTGTATGAGGATAGGTACCCTGACTCTCTCCGCATCCTGACCAGGTTCTCTCCAGAAGGAGAAAGTGACAATGGAGCTTGGACTTCCCTGCCAAGGAGATTTGATTTGTCCAATGGAAGAGCAGGGACTCCCCTGGTCTTTGCTCACCAGACATACTCTTAGAGGTACATTTATCAGGCCTAGTGAGACGATGACAACAATCCTGCACTCGCTGTCATTGGTCTTCTGGCTCTGGGAAGTGTGACTGAAGAAGTGAGTTAGAGGGGAGTACCCACAAGGTAAATCCGCATATGCCATACCAGGCAGAGCAAGGGCTTACAGGCCATGAGAGGCTTTGGGTTTTGTTTTGCACAGGGAGGACAAGTGTTGAGGGGCCTGGTACAGAAGACTGATACTACTGGAGCTTGTATTGCACCAGGATCACTCATGTTGTTATGAGGTCATTAACAACAAGCATGACATCAGGACAGCTAGTTAGAATGCCATGGGAATGATCCTGGAGGCTTGGAGAAAGTGAGAATAAGCATTAGAAACTTTCAGCTTCCTATTTTGGTCTGAACAAGTGGAAGAATGTGGCTCACAATTGCTGGAGGTCATGTCTTCTTGGGAAAGCAATAAGAACACTAATGAGACCTACTTTACTGAGTTTCACTGACAGCAAAAATGTCAATAAAACAAAATGTTAGGATGAAGCACATATGTAATAAACATTCAATAAATATTAGCTATTGTTTCCCCAAAAGTATAACACATTTTAAAAATCAGCAGAAGAAACTTATAAGCTCTGTATCTGTCCTGTGGTCTATTAAAACACACACAAATGCTTTCACAACTGTTTCATAGATGTCTTATCAAAGCACTCTTCCTAATTATATTTAGTTTAGAACATACATTTTTGTAGTCACTCTATTTGACTTTTAGCATTCATATTAAGCATGGAAATTATAGGGTGACAATAGTTTGGTAAATGGGTACCTAGGGAATACTCAGAAATTTTGGAGCTTAAAAATATCTTTTCTTAGATCATTAGAGAGAAGGAGGTCATTTTTAAGGAGAAAACTGTCTTAGCAAGTTAGTCTTCTGATCCTAACAGACATGGAATGAAAGCTTTACTTAACTTTCAGGCATGGGGTCAGGGGAATTCCTGCAGGCCTTCCTTCTTTGGTCAGAGCAGTGAAAGGGGGATAGACTGAGTAGACTGACATGAATATTTGACTTAATTTTCCCCTTTGACTTTTAAATTTGCTGAATGCAACTATCAAATACATTTTATTATGATGGAATTATAATTTATGAAAACATTTCAGATATTTGAAAGTACCAAAGTTGGAAAATCAATTTCCCATCTCATCCAGAATTAGAATTTATTGTTTTGTTTGAGCTGCATTTGTGATGTGACACAAAGACATTCAAATACAAAAATCACACAGAAAAGCTTCATAACATCCTCTCACTCTTTCTTTCTTTCTTGGGTCTATCTTTTGTCTCTAGTTCCTTAAGGAAAGTAATTGGTCCATAATTGATTCCAATCACAGATCAGTTTTATGATCACAGTGTATGACTTATATGAGAGAATTATACTGCAATCTTGGTGGCATTCTCAATCACTCCCAATTTTTAAATGGTTAAACTGAAGCCCAGAGTACTTGGCTGTTTTAAGATCTCTCCCCATGTAAGGTACAGGATTCAGAAACTGAATCCTGACCACTGGCTACTTCAAATGCTGATGTTAGAGGTCTTAAGGACATGCTAATCAGTCTGTAGCCTAGGAATTGGCTGAGATACTGAAGAGGAGATAGTGGTTCTGTTGCTGTGGAAAAGTTTCTAGAGTCTTCATCCCTATCTTTTAATGGAATTATTATGGTTTATTTTCTATAATTATGGAAGTTGTCAATAAAAAAATAAGTTCAAAAAAAGAACTTAGGAGAGCTCTCCTTTTGTAAAACATCTCTATCCACTCAGATTTTCACATGTTCATTGCCCCAACTACCAGTGCTTCTCACTTATCAATGCCTAATTGTCAGGGTTCCTTATGGAACATATCATCAAAGCCCTCCTAGCTGAAGCCTCACTTTGTGAGGCCCAGCAGGGGGCCCTTTATTGAGCCTGAATTAATTCCTAAGCAAACACTTCTGAGTTCATATTCTCAAGTTTATTTGACCTCGACATTATGCTGGAGGCAATTCTTCTAAAACATATTTTGTATGGTGTCTTTGAGGTGTGTGAATATGTGAGTTTGGTAAAGAACTTCTTTCACTGTGAATGTATGGTTACAAAAGTGATTAACTTACACAGTGCTTGGAGACCACAAGCAATTAATATCATGGTGAGCAGGAAATCAATCCCTTTCTGAAATGGAAAATTGAGCACAGTTGTGGACCAACAGCACTACCGGGTACAGCATACGGCTGTCTTCATCCTCTGTTCCTGTGAGGTCACTCTGATAGAGTCTGACCTCATTCTATTTACTCATGACAAATGAAAAAACCTACAATCATTTACAACATGCTTCACATAGACAGCTTCACATTGCTGGGATGAACATCTCAACCAGACACAGTTTAGGGGAGGAAGGGGTTTATTTCAGGCTTACAGAACAGGAGAAGTTCCATCTATGGCAGAAGAAGCTGGCTCCCATTTGTAAATCCTAGCAGAGAGAAACCACCAGCAGCCAGCAACAGCAAAAAGCAACCAGTGCAAAAATCTGCCAGAGCTCAGACCTCCATACACACCTCTCAGCTGGAATACTGCTCCATGCCCAAACTCATGTTTGGGCTGAACCCCAGGGTCCACCGCCCTCCCCCCATGACACCTCCTCCAGCTATAATTAAACACTTGAGTCTATGAGGGACATATACATTCAAAGTACTACCATGATGCTAAACATTCTAAAAATAGGAATTTTAAGCTATAGCTCATTTATTTCTCACAATAACCTTATGAAGTAGGTATTATAACCAGTACCATTTTATGGATGGAGAGATGAAGTAGGCAGAGTGTCTGGTCTAATAAAGAGTGCTAAATGTTGCCTCTTGATGTAGCCCCATGCTGGTATTTTTTTTACTCTCTCCTAAGACACTGTGGCTACCAATCTGCACACTTCATTTTCCAGGTTTCCTGCTCACTTGGGATGTGTTGCTGGTGACGGGAGGCATTCCCAACAATTGAACAGTGGGAAGAACATGGAGACCACCCTGCTCGTGGCAGTGGCAAGTGCCCGCAGCTGCAGCACCTCTGGAGGGTGGGCATGGCTATCGCTGAGGTGTGAGCAGACAAAGCCTGGGCCTTCTGGAGCCTGCATGCCCTGTGGGGCATCGTGTGCTGTGTGAGTGTGTGTGCGCGCGCAGGCTCTGGAGGCGACACTCCTGCTAGGAGAGCGGGGCTTCCTGCAGTCTCTCATGTCTGACTGCTGCTGCTTTTCCCAGGGTTTGCTCCTTTAGCTCTCCCACTTTTGTCTTCTCATTCACTAATTTAAATAACATTCTGCTTGAGATTCCTAAAGGGGCTTATTTTTTTTCTTGAAGGAACCAGTATTATATCTGCTTGGCCTGTGCTACCATCCCAAGTCCCTTGTGCATACCTCATACGTGGATATACAGAACCCTTTCTCCAGGCTCACCTAATTTAAATAACATTCTGCTTGAGATTCCTAAAGGGGCTTATTTTTTCCTCTGAAGGAACCAGTATTATGTCTGCTTGGCCAAGTCCCTTGTGTATACCTCATACGTGGATATGCAGAACCCTTTCTCCAGGCTCACTAATTTAAATAACACTCTGCTTGAGATTCCTAAAGGGGCTTATTTTTTCCCCCCAAAGGAACCAGTATTATATCTGCTTGGCCTGTGCTACCATCCCAAGGCCCTTGTGTATACCTCATACGTGGATATACAGAACCCTTTCTCCAGGCCTCTTTTGGAAGGCAAGTGAGCCTCACATAGCCACCACTGGCTACTGACATTTCCTCTGCCCTGTCTATGAATAAACTCTTTGGAATTGCATAAGCCCAGTGCTCAAAGGCTCATAGCTACAATAAGTATCTTTAACTTACCAACCTCTCCCTTCAAATCACTTTATGTGTATAAGCCATTTGCCCCTCCCAGCCTTCTTCTTTGTTCCCTCTGCCATCCAAGTTAGACTTGGAAAACAAAGTTTCATTTCTGTAGAGTGGATCCAAGTAGTGGGATTTCATATCTTCTCTATATGTATGTCCCTGAGTCATTCTGGTGCATGAGACTTTTGTCTTCGGAAATGCCTACTCTCTACTTGCAGCACGTTGTTTTCTACCTTTGCTGCTGCATATCTACTCCATGCCTGGGTCAGCTGTGCTAAGCATCTCTTTCCTTCCCTGTCTGCCTAACCAGTTAAGATAGTCTACTACCCACACTGACCTTTCATCACTTCCCCTAGCCTCATCCTGACATGACACCTTCATCTTCTCCAGACTGTGAAAAAAGTGACAACTTTGCTGTTACATGATTCTGACTTGCCTTCCAAAGCTTGAAATTTTTATGCCCAGTTCACTCCTTTGTCCTTTCTGTTCAGCCTTAAACAGAAGTCTACTGACTCACAGGATTCAGCAGCATGTTTCTGGTCTCCCTTGTCTAATTAGGTACTACTATCAACTATTTTAGCATGTTTTCATCAATAATTAAAACCTTCTTAGCACTCTGACAAAGCCCAGCTTTGGGTCCCCGCTGTATTCATTACTAATTTCTGTTCCTTGGTATGGATCCTTTATTGCCAAGGAAAATGCCAGAACTTTGCCCCACTGATTGAGTACACATTCATGCTTGCTTCAACTAGGCATTCACTTCTGCTCCTCAGTCTCATTATTCATGTCTTTTATTGTCCTAGAAAAACACATTTTTATGCTTAATTTCAACTCTTAGCTGGATTGGATTACTGAACATCTCAGGGCATCAATGAGGAACACCTTTGGGCATGTCTGTGAGTGCGCTTCCAGAGAGGTTTAGCTGAAGAAGGAAGGTTCACCGTCCATGGGCTGAGGTCCTGGATAGAATGAGAAGGGAAAAAGGAGGATGACAGCTGAGCACTGGTATTCCCCTTTCTCTGCTTCCTGATTAGCACCAGGGACCAAGCCACACCCTCATTTGTGCCTTCCTTACCATGATCGATTGCATTCTTCTGAACTGTGAACCAAAATAGGCCCTTCCTCTCTTGTTTCTTTTTTTTTGTCAGGTATTTGGGCATATGGATGAGAAAAGTAACTAACACATGCAGTGACCTTTGAAACCACTGTATAAAAGAAATGTGAAAGACTTTATATGCGCTTGTATAATTTCTTAGAGGAAGGGTCTCACTCTAGCCCAAACTGACCAGTACCTCACTCTGTAGTCCCAGGCCTCGAACTTACAGAGATATTTCTACCTCTGCCTCCCAAGTGCTGGGATTACAGGCATACATCATCATGCCAGGTCACTTGTACAAATTTTAAATTGACATATAAAAATTTTCAGCAGAGGGATGGGGAGGCGGCTCAGTGGAAGAAGGCGCTTGCAAGCCTGCTGGCCTAAGATGGATTCTCTAGTACCCAAGTAAGCTGAATGCAAAGTGGTGCATACATGTGTGAGCCCAACGTGCCTATGGCAATGGAAGGCAAAACCAAGAGAATCTGGAACCTCACAAGCCAGCTAGGTTGGCCCCCACACAGTGACAAATAATTGAAAGCAAGCAAGCAAACAAACAAACACAACAGGAGGACCCAGTCTCACTCAAGGTGGAAGGAGAGGACAAGCACACCGCAGTTGCCCGCAGCCTTTCAGTCACATGCTTGCCATGTGCCCCTCCCCCTGCACATCATACACATTCGCACACACACACAATGAAAGAAGTGTTCAGCAGAAGTTTAAATAAGTAAAACATGTGCTTCTGACATATTCAATATGTGCATTTTAAAAATGAAAGTATTTAGCTGGAGAGATGTCTCAGTGGTTAAAGGTGCTTGTCTGCAAAGTTTTCTGACCTAGGTTCAAATCCCCAGTGCCCACGTAAAACCTGATACACAAAGTGACGCATGCTTCTGGAGTTCATTTGCAGTGGCAAGAGGCCCTGGTGTGCCAATTCCCTTTCTCTGCTTGCAAATAAATAAATAGATCAATAAATAGATAAATAAAAGGACTGTATGCTCCTTTAAATGAATCCCGAGTAATAAAAATACCAGGGTACTTTGAAACCCATCATTACCATTTCAGAAACAAAGTTTTTTTTTAAGCACTCTGTGGTTTTTACCTTTCCTTTTTAACTTCTTGAGCTCACATTCTATTTTGCTTCCTCTAAGTTTTATTCTAATACACCTTTATGCTTAATGGCACTTAGCCATCAACTTATTAACTTCTCTATAACAAAACACAGATGGATTTTTACTTATTCATTTTATTTACTCTGATTACATGACTCCATGTTTCAGAACATTTTTTTAAAAATTAAGTTACCCTGAGAATTATGCATGGAGAATTGCTCAAACATGATTTATAATACTGATTGAGAAATATTTATTAAACAAATACCTTAGTCAAAAGACATCTCTTAATTAGAAGGATGGAAATGGGTATCTAGTTACTTAATATATAAAGAGCTGTTGGCTTCTTTACTTTCTTTTGTACACTGAAGGTTTTTTACTGCCAGGTAATGAACAGAGAGAGAGGGGATAGGAGATTTATCTTCTTTTGAGGACGTGGAGGGAACAGAAGGGGAGTAAGTCACCAAGAAAACCTCACATTTTCTTTCTTTAGCAAGACACATTTAAATAAGAGTTCACATGGACACGAGGTTCCAGAAATTGATTCTTTGTGTCCTGTGTCCCCACAGCTGGGTTCCTTGTATCACACTTTGAAGCCCATGTCCTGAACTCTCTTTTCCCTTCAAACCTCAGTTCCTAGGCAATGTGGAAAGTGTTATGAGATCATCTTCCATGCTTACTGCTGCAAAGGCCTAGTCTCCTCTCCTCTCCTCTGCTCTGCTCTCCTGTCCTCTCCTGTCCTCTCTTCTCCTCTCTCCCATACTTTTCTTTTCCCAAGGGTGCAGCCTTATTACTTGCGAGGTTATTTTTTCCTTTTACATTATCATTTTCCCCCTTTATTTAAAATTTCAATATCCTCCAACCATCAGGGAGTGCTTTCTTTCCAATTGCCTTATCTTTAAAAAAAAAAAAAAGTGTTAGGTCTCTACTGGTGGTGTATTTTAAACCAGTTTTAAAATTAAAAATCCTCACTTGATCTGGTCACCTTGTCTATATATATTTTACTTCCATCCCCTTTACAGCTGTATTCTAGAACTGTGAACCTGTAGTCTGATATGTCTAACTCCTCTCAATATTTCATTCCGTCTTCCCCTTCTGCTCAGTTACAGTTCTTCCTATAGTTGTCTACTGACTAAATGCATGGATTTACAATAGCTGTATTCTCTTCCTTGGATGTCAGTTGGGCTGCTTCATGGCTCTCCCCCCAGGGGGTATGCTCCCCTGTGCCTGTCCTGGTGGCTTCTCTTTAGGAAAGGCTTAGCAAAGCACTGTTTGATATTGGTGCTCTCCCATCTTCCCAGTTTCTAACTTGTTCTTCAAGCCTGCCTGTTATTAAGAAGTTGTCTATTTTGGCTCAGCCTTCATCTCTTGAATTACTTCTTTTCAGATTTTCTTGGGGGGAGGGGCTCTTCCTTATATCAGAAAGCAGGCAAACAAAAAAGCCTCAACTTTAGTAATGCTACGGCTGGTTTCAGTTGGAAAGATGATGTCCACACAATCCCCCACAGTCCCATTCAGGGTGAGGTTCAGGTGGAAGAAAGAGAAGACTTTATTTCACCTTTTCCACCCAATTTAGGACCCATTTACTCATGCTGAGCCATGTGAATTTTTTTTTTTTTTTTGTATTCTTTTTACCACTGAATCTGTAATTTGTCTTTTAACTATCTTTAGCAAAGCCTTCCAGAGAGCAAACTTTTTAAACTTTGATGAGATCTAACATCAATTTCCTTTTATGGTTCTGCTGTTAGTGTTAAGCCTAAAAACTCTATGCCTAGCCCTAGATTCCCTGCTTTTTCTTTTTGCTTTCCTCTAGAATCTGTATTGTTTTATGAAAAACATGAAAATCTGTAATTCTTTTTTTGAGTAGTTTTTTGTAAAAGCATCAAACTTAAATAGAATTTTATGTTTTCACCATTGCTTCTATTGTAGTCCACACTGCTCTAATTAACACCAGTGCCTCTCAAAATACTTATTAAAAGCTACTCTTTCTGTTCATTGATTTATTTATTAGAGACAGAGAGAGGGAGAGAAAGGGAGAGAGAGTGAGAGAAAAAGAGAGAAGGAGAGAGAGAGAATGGGAACTCCAGGGTCTTTAGCTGTTGCAAATGAACTCCAGATGCATGTGCCACCATGTATGTGTATCTGGTTTACGTGGGGCCTGGAGAACTGAACCTGGGTCCTTATGCTTTGCAGGCATGTGCCTTAACCATTAAGCAATTTCTCTGGCCCTGTTCATTGATTTTCTTTTGCATCACTATCAAAATTAGTTTGGCTGGGCTGGGAGATGGCTTAGACATTTGAGTGCTTGCCACACTAGCACAAAGACCTGAATTCAATCCCCAGAACCCACATGAAAAAGCTGAGTGTGGCCGGGCGTGGTGGCGCACGCCTTTAATCCCAGCACTCAGGAGGCAGAGGTAGGAGGATCGCCGTGAGTTCGAGGCCACCCTGAGACTCCATAGTGAATTCCAGGTCAGCCTGGGCTAGAGTGAAACCCTACCTCGAAAAACCAAAAAAAAAAAAAAAAAAAAGCTGAGTATGGTGATGTGCACCTTTAACCCCAGCACTGGGGAGGCAGAGGAGAGTGGATCCCTGGGGCTTGCTGGCTAGCCAATCTGGACTACTTGACAAGCTAATGAGCTAACCTATCTCAAGAGAAAGAAAGAAAGAAAGAAAGAAAGAAAGAAAGAAAGAAAGAAAGAAAGAAAGAAAGAAAGAAAGAAAGAAAGGAAGGAAGGAAGGAAGAAGGAAAGAAGGAAGGAAGGAAGGAAGGAAAGAAGGAAGAAAAGGAAAAGAAGGAAGGAAAGGAGGAAAGAAGAAAAAGGAAGGATGGTGCCTGAGGAACAACACCCAATGTTGTCCTCTGGCTCCAACATAAATGGAAGTACACTTGTACACCCCTTCACACACATATAAGCAACTGTACGTTTTGTGTTCTGTCACATTGGGCTGTATCTCCATCCCTTCTACAGTTATAAGACACTTTTTGTTACTGTAGCTGGATAGAAAGTGTGGTAGTTTGAATCAGATGTCCCCCATAAACTCATGTGTTCTCAGTGGTTGTCCTGGTGGCAATTATGGAGGTGGAGGTTTGCTGGAGGAGGTGCATCACTGTAGGTGCACCTTAGAGTTTATTAGCCTCCAGTTTGCTAGTGCTAGTTTGGCTCATTTCCCACTGGCTGTGGCGAGAAGGTGATGTCCAGCCTCTGCTCATGCCATGCTGTCCCCTGCCGCCATGAAGTTGGAGACTGTTAGCGAAAATGAAAACGTTCTTCCCATAAGCTGCTTTTGGTTGAGTGCTTTATCCCAGCAATGGGAAGGTAACTACAACAGTTAGTCATTAAATAGAGGAGACAGGTACTTCTCATTTTATTATTCTTTTACAAACCATTCTAGCTTCTTTGGATTTTAATATGATTTCCAGAACAATCTTGTTTATATCTCTAAATATCTTCCTGCAATTTAATAATAATAATAATAATCATCATCATCTTGTATTACACTTGGAAGAACCTGATACCTTGACTATGTTTAGTCTTCCAGTTCATGAATACAGTGTGCACTTTCCATAGATTCACTCTTTTCATATCTTCCTTTAGCATTGATAATTGTCATCATACAAGTCTAGAAAATGTTTTGGTACTTTTATACCCAAGCATTTCATTTATATGGTTTTGTTCATTGCAAATGTGCAACAAAATAGAATTCATTCTTGCAGGCTGGTCTTGTGTTCTGTGATCTTTCTGAACTATTGTGGATTTTAGGTGTTGTTGTTTGCATGTTGTTAAGGTCTTCTAAGAAGATAATCATGTCACTTTGAAATACTGATAGCTTTATTTCTTTCTATATTGTGTACTTTCTCCCCCTTTCTTGCCTTATCTCACTGACTAAAATTTAAAGCAGTATGTGGATACAGAGGAGAACATACTTGTTTTTCTTCTGATCTTAGAGAAAACGTATGTAGTTTTTGACAATTGAGTAATTTTTAATCGTATGCTTTTGTAGATGATCTTTTTCAAGTTGAAGACATTCTCTTCTTACTTTTCTGGAAATTTTTGTCATGAATGGAAGTTAAAATTTGCCAAATGTATTTTAGGCTACTATGGATCTAATAATTTGCAATACTATTCCTCAGAAAAAAATAGCATTAATATTTTAAAAATCTTTATTGTATGTTTATATGCGTATTGTGTGCATGTGCATATGCATATGTGTGTATATATATATATATATATATATATATATATATATATATATATGTGTGTGTGTGTGTGTGTGTGTGTGTGTGTGTGTGTGTGTGTGTGGAGGCCAGAGGTGGTTGACATTGGTATTCTTCCATATTCACTCTCCACCTTACTCTTTGAGTCAGAATTTATCACTGAACCTAGAGCTCACTGATTTGGGTAGAGTAGTTTCTCAGTGAGCCCCATGGATTCTTTGTGTGAATCTCTCCCATGCTGTGATTACAAACATGTGCCACCATGTTCAGTATTATGTGGTCACTGGGAATCTGAATTCAGGTCCTTGTGCTTTCGTGGCAAGCCTTTTACTCACTGGTCCACTTCCCTAGATCTAAAATTATTATAATTGTGGAAACTGAGAAGTCCATCCCCAGGAGAGCTAATGGCACAGTTCCAGTCCAGGTCTCAAGGCCTGACAGGTATAATTTCTAGTACAAGTCATGGTTTAAATGCAGGAGCAAGTCAATGTTCTAGCACCAAGGTCATTAGGTAGAGCAAAGGAATTCAGTTTACTCAAACTTGAGTTCTATTCAGGCTTTCACTGGATTGAATGAGACCCATCCAAATTGGGAAGGCAACTTGCTTTTTCAATCTAATCAGCCATGTGTAAATCTTTTCTAGAAATACACTTACAGATATACCCAGTATCCAGCCAAATATCTGGGCACTCTGCGGTCCAGTCAATTTGACATAAAATTTAAACAGCCCATCATTTAGTTTTCTACTTTAGCATGTTAATCGGGTGATTACATTGATTGATTTTGTGACCTTGAACAAGATTTGCATCCCTGGATTAAGCCATACTAAGTCATGGCATATAATTCTTTATTACATATTACTCAATTCTAGTTGTTAATATTTTGAGGGTTTTTGCATGTATGCTTATGAGGGATAGTCTTCTGAAGTTTCCTTCTGTATCATACCATCTTTAGCTTACTATGTAGGGTAACATCAACCTCATAAAATAAATTGGAAAACATTCCTTCTTCTTTGCTATGGAAGATTGTCTAGCTTTAGGGTTAACTCTTCAAACGTTTGGTAGAATTTTCCAGGAAAGCCATCTTATCCTGGAGAGTTTGTTTGTATTTTTGAAGTTTTAAAGTTGGTAATTAAATCTTACTCATAGAGACAGGTCTATTCAATTCATCTGCTTTGGATAGATTGAGTTAGGCTAGCTTTTGAGAAATTGTCCATTTCATCTAAGTTGTCAAATTGAATGCCATGCCATTCCTAGCAGTTCTTTGCTGTCCTTGGGAGGGTGTGGGGTCTGGAGCAATGGCTTATGTTTGCAATATGATCCTCTCTCTGTCTACCCAATGGCCAGTCTTATTGGAGGTTTGCCAAGTTTATTGATCTTGTCAAAGAGCTAGTTTTTTTAAAAAACATTTAAAAATATTTTATGTATTTATTTTTTTTATTTGAGAAAGAGGGGGAGCAAGAGAGAGAGAGGGGAGGGAGAGAGAGAAAAGAGAGAAAGAATGGGTATACCGGCATCTGTAGCCACTGCAAACAAATTCAAGACACATGCGCCACCTTGTGCATCTGGCTTTTTGTGGGTAGTGAGGAATTGAACCCAGGTCCTTAGGCTTTGCAGGAAAGTGTCTTAACCTCTGAGCCATGTCTTCAGCCCTAAGGAGCTAATTTTTTTTATTAGTTTTTTTTTCTATTTCTAAAAATTATATTGCCTTTTGCTTTTTACTCTTTACTACTTACTTCTTTTTTTATTTTATTCTTTTAAACTAGTGTACCAACTAACAGGTTTCTTTATGATATTTGATACATGTATTGCTTTGGTTGATTCCTCTCTCATCGCCACCTCTATGCCCTGTCTTTCCCCTGCTTTCCCCTTTTACCTACAGCTCTAGATCCAATGTCATCAGACAGAGCAGAGGAATGCTATTTACTAAACTTTTTCTTCTATTCAGGCCTTCACTGGATTGAATGGGACTGGACCCATGTTTAACATCTCATGCATTCTAATGTCATCTTAACACCCCTCCCCCCTGAAAGCCTCTCTTCCCAGTTTCATAAGCCCCTTTCTAGTTTCCTTGCCTTTACCCTCATATACCTACACATACTCACACTTGTATATATACCTTTAACTTTTTAGAAGCTTCCCTACTATTTTGGGTTTATTTTGTTCTTTTCTTCCTGGGTTTGCTTTCTTATTTATTTTAAGGTGAGAGGACCTTTGCACGTTTCTGCATGAAATGAAGCCATTGCCCCTTAACGTTAAATATTCCTTTAGACTTCATTTGTCACCAGGACATTATTTTGAAGCCTGACTGTTGTTTGGTTTTCATCTGGCCTCTGCTGATTACTCATGTGCTCGGAAAGAAGCTTATCTTTGAAATGCTTCATTTCCTATTAGCACCTTAGACCAGAAACCCTGTATCTAGGCCGAGTTTAATGTCCTATGCCATACTTTGGATATTACCTTGTGCTTTCCTTGGCTTCTCATTTGTGCTTATATTAGAGATTCCTTTGATTATCAAGTTTTCATTTCATGAAAATTCATCTTAAGATTATCCTATAAGAAAACTCATATTAACTTTGCTTAGTTTAGATCTGTAGCTGATAGCAGTAGAATGAAGAGTGATGATTCTGAAGGAATGACACAGTCTGCAAACAACAACCAGGTTAGTGTGAAGGCCATATGCTGCCAATTACATATCTCAACTGTTCCCACACCATGGAAACCATTATGCTCTGAGGATATGTGATGAATGCTAGTCTCATCTGAATGAACAAGTCTGTAGTCAGTTCACACTCATAGTCATTTGTTTTGAAAGCAAATTTCTCATGTTATCTTTTTTTTCCTAAACAAAGCTAATAACCATTCACTCACAAACATCTGGAGTAAGAAGATCTTATGTCTGTAAAGTTTTAAAAATACATAATTAGTAGAAGTATGGCATAAGGCTTCACAGAATATGCTACAGCTTTTAATCTGAGAGAATAAATATATCTAATTGAACCCATTGAATAATAAATAATAAAAATTATTCTTTAGAAGTCCAAAATATATTCAATGAAAATTATTAGGTAGCAAATGTCATATAAACAATTTTCTTTTATTATAATCTTTTGCATTACATTGTATTCATTCTAAGTTCAGTGAGTTTAAATAAGAGATTTTTTTTTAAATATAAAACCAGACATATAATCATCCAGTGCAATCTACTGGTTAATAGATGAATCATGGACAATGCTTTTCTGTGGCGGCCTCTATGTGTATGCTTGCAATTTTTTAAAAAAAATTATTTATTTGTAAGAAGAGAGAGAAAGAGAAAGACAAAGAGAGGTAAATGAGTGTTCTAGGGCCTCTTACTGCTACAAATTAACTCCAAATGCATATACCACTTTGTGTATCTGGCTTTCAGTGGGTACATGGGAATCAAACCTGGGCCAGCAGTCTGCAAACAAGCACTTTTAAAGCAATCTTCCTAGACCTACTTTTTTTTTTTTTTTTTTTTTACCAAGTGTGAAATTTCATCCATTAAAAATGGTCAGGGCTGGAGAGATGGCTTAGCTTTTAAGCGCTTGCCTGTGAAGCCTAAGCACCCCGGTTTGAGGTTCGATTCCCCAGGACCCATGTTAGCCAGGTGCACAAGGTGGCGCACACGTCTGGAGTTCCTTTGCAGTGGCTGGAAGCCCTGGCGTTCCCATTCTCTCTCTCGCTCTCTGCCTCTTTCTCTTTCTCTCTCTCTCTGCCACTCTCAAATAAATAAAAATAAACAAACAAAAAAAATTAAAAATGGTCTGTTCTCTGCCTTGAGTGGCATGTTTTCCTTTGTTTGAATTGATGTAGTATCTCTATCCCCTTCTATATACTAGCTTTACCTTTATGTCACATGTGGGCTGCTTGAGTTAGTGGCCCACATGGCGAGCTTTATGTGGAAGCCCTTGAACTATTTATGTTCTAGGGAAAATTGAAAAAGTTGTTTTCCAGTCTCTACCCCCCCTGTTCACAGAATGCATGTAAAGTGATCCCATAATGTACACTTCTTCCATTCACTCAGATAAAGTAAAACCTCAGTAGCATTTATGAATTATATGACAGTCTACAGAGTGAATTCAGGTCAGCCTGGGCTAGAACAAGGCCCTACCTCAAAGAGTTTTTTTTTTTTTCTTGAAAATTTAGGCTGAAATTCTTTTACACATGGCATTATGTGTCTCACTTGCCCACATCCTTTGTCCCACACCCATTGTCTTGATTTATAAGTGTGGTTTAGTACCTTTGATTACATATTATATGCTTATTATTGTGCATGTGTTCTTAGCTGCATAATTTGTGTGTACATTTTGTATCTCCACTCAGATTTTAAACTCCTCACAGAGAGAATGACTTGCTGTTTAGTATCTGGATTAGAGCCTAGCTTGGGATTCTGAGGCCAGCAGGTGTTCATGAAGTACATTTCAATAGACTGCTGTTCTGCACCCATGCACTCAGCTTCAGAACAAGCAGGCCTTAGGAGCGCCAGGTAATGCAGTGACTGGATATCCATGTATGGATTGCCCAATGAGACCCTCAGGTAGAGCACTGGACACATGGCTCATTTGACAGTCCATGCAAGGGAAGGGACTGTTTTGGTACAGCCTTATGGTATCCAATAGGGGTTTGTAATTGATCAAAAAGGTGTTAGAGATCATTGGTGCCTGAGAGTGAGACATTATTTCGCATGCTGTAATGACTACTAATTGTCCCCCAAATTTTTCTCTATTCTAGTCAATTCAATGTGTATTTATTTTAGGAGTATAGAATATTAGATAACATTTCACTTAAGCCAGTCATGATTCCCTAAAATCCTAAGACACTAATTTCTCTTTCTTGTTTAAAAATATTTTTATAATTTTTTTTACAAGGGGAGGGGGACAGACATACCAGGGCCTCTTGCCACTATAAATGAATTGCAGACACATGTGCCACTTTGTGCATCTGGCTTTACCTGGGAACTGGGGAGTCAAACCTATGCCATCAGACTTTGCAAGCACATGCCTTTATTCATTGAACAATCTTTCCATCTCTTAGTTTCCTTTTTCTTAAAAGACCTTTGTATTCTTTTTTGTTTTTTTACTTTCAAGGTGATGTATGCATCCATTTGTGTATGTGTTGTGAGAATGCAAATATGTAGACAAAAAGGTTGCCTGAGTTTTAGATCTATTGAGGAGGGAGCATGCTATATTAACCCATGCTGTGAATACCCAGAAGTTACCACAACTATGAACACTGAGATACAACCTAAGGTACAGTTTTATATCCATACAGTAGCTATCGCAGTGGACCAGTAGGTTAGAATATGCACTTGTGTTGAAAAGGACTTTTGTGGAATTTCACCAAAAGAAAGCTTTAGAACCACCACGAGGGAGGTTTCACTACACTGTGGAGACAAATGCATCTCTGCAAAGGCCAAGATGAAAACCTGCAGCTTCTTTTGGAACTTAGGGAAGGCTCTTTCCTGAAAACAGGAACTGCATAATTAACAGTGTCCATCTTTTTGTTTGGTTGCTAAAAAAAAAAAAAACAAAAAAAACCAAAAACAAAAACCTCAGAGCTAAATTTAAAGCTCAGCCATGCCAATTATATAGCAATATAACAACTACATGTCTACGTTCTTTTATCATTTGGTCCTGACATTCTATTCATTATTTTCCAGGTGCCCTCTACCTTAAGTATCTAATGAAAAAATGTGGAGCGACTACATTAGAACAATGAATAAGACAGGACTGTTTCTTTGTCACTTAGGATGGGTGGAGGCCTTGGAAAAATCATCGTGCCTCAATATTCACTTTTGAAACAAGCACTATACCTCTTTCTTCCTGACTTCATGGGAGGGCTGTGGGGATGGATTTACACTGGTTAAATTGTAAGGGACTATACTAATGGCATTGTTTGTAGTGAAGTCCCAGCTTTAAAGATTCAGCTACATTTAAGGATTCAGATAGATCACTGGGAGGTAGTGGTGGTGGGGGCGGGGTGTCTGAGCAAGCACAGAGAGAGCGTGTGAAGGACAGAGAGAGGTTCTGGGAAGGATTCTTCTCTAGGGGAAGGAAGATCACTGTAAGCTCCTTGTCTGGAAGATGGGTGTCAGTGGGAGGAGTGGAGCTCTTTGCAGTCAGCTGGCCTTTTCCTGCTATGCTGAGGTTGGGACTCCGTGGAGAGAAAGTATAAAAAATTAGAACAGTCTCAATAAATCATCTGTAATGTACTGAGGACGTAACTGCTAAAATCAAGTAACAGAGCACGCACAATGCTCCCCTTGCTGTTTCTATGCCCTCACCTACTCTCTATTCATCAAACTGTTGCAATCAGTTGGGTTGATAGGCTTTGCTGTCCTCAGACATCTACAGAAATGCTTTTGAAAAAGTTGAATGATGGCCTCTTAATGGCCACAATCTCATTGCACCAATTTCTCTGGAATCCAACAATGTTCACCACTTGATCTAAACGTTCTTCTTTGGATGCACAGCCCTCTGTCTTCTCTTTCAGATGGGTCTTTCTCTCTCTAACACATACCAACACTATGGAATGTGTGAGTTACACTATAAACCTGTTCTCTTTCTGCTCTTTAGGATTTTGTGTGTTCTGCTTGTTATACACTGATAATAGAATGCATGGTAATTATCTAGATTTTAAAATAGAATTATGTTTACAGCTACACGACTGGATTTACATTTTGAGAGGCTTCTTTGAATCAAGGGAAAGTTGGGTTGGAGTTGGAGAGTTATGGTTAAGCCTAGACCTGTGCTTCAGCCTTTACAGACACACAGAAAATATCATTTGAGGAGGCAAAATAATTGAGAATTACCTAGCCCATAGACTCTTGACTAATCTGTCACTGAGATCCTAGGAACACTGAAGATTCACCTTTGCCACAGAGCTTTTTGTTATTTCTAGTTTGGTACTTCTAATAGGATCATGATATTTGAATATCCCTCAGCACCCTCCCCTTTCAAAATGTGTTTTTCTTTTTCATCAGCCCACGTGGGAGTATCCTAGGTTTATTATTTCTTTCATTTTAATATATTTATTTATTTGACAGAGATAGAGAGAAAAAGGCAAATGAGAGAGAGAGAGAGAAAGAGAGAGAGAGAGAGAGAAGAGAGAGAGAGAGAGAGAGAGAGATGGAGAGAGAGAGAAGAGAGAACAGGCCTGCCAGAGTTTCTAGCCACTGCAAACAAACTCCAAACACATGTGCTACCTTGTGTATCTGGCTTTATGTGGGTACTGGGAATTGAACTTGGGTCCTTAGACTTTGTAGGCAATCCTTAACCACCTTAACCACTAAGCCATCTCTCTAGTCCACTAGGTTTATTCATGCCCTGCATACCAGTCACACATTAGAGGCCTGGATTTAACTCTCAACTATGGGTGCATTAATTTTTTTCTAACCTTTATTCACTTGTTCTGGGTAATGTTTCCGGCCTAGTTGCAATGAATTCTGTACACCAGGGCTGCCCACCTGAACTTTTCTCTGATGGTGGACATGTTTCTTCTGCACGGCCCAGGTGGCTATTGAGTAGGGACAGTGTGCCAAATGAAACTGAGGGCTAGGTCTCAATTGTTAACTAGCTATTTGATTTTCAAAGTGGCTCTTGCTGCCAGATGGTTCCAGAATAAGAAGAGCTTATTTGGATTTCCTTTTCATTGAAAATGTTCTGTTGCTTTCAAGCTAAAGGGTAAATTGTAGTGTGAGCCATGTTCCACTTTGAGATTAAGTGGCCTTGAGTTCAATACTTAGTAGACATAATGCCCTAACTTTGCTTCAGTTTCTTTGCCAATGTAAAGCACTTACAGTGGTCATTGAAAGTGATTAATAAATAGAAACTATTAGTTATATTTAGAAAGCATAGTCATTTATGATTATTATTATTCCAGATGCCTTTGTAAGCCTTACAAGTCTCTTTATAATAGGTGACTTACATTGCTTTTCAACTGTACTTTTGATATGCTTTGTCTTGTGCACTAACTTATATATTCTCCAGATTGTTTGTATTTTCCCATAATACTTTCATTTTATTCGTGCTTTTGTGTCTCTGGTTATGTTGGTCCCTTCCTAGCCCATCCTAGTGAACAGACCACAGATAATGTATTAGAAAAACATTATACCTTTAGATGTTGATTAAATACTATGGTGAGAATAGGATGATGAAAAAAATTCACATCTGCAAACCAAGAAGGACAGTGGAATAAGTCCAAGGAATATAGAAATTCAGAGGTGTGAGTGAGGTGATTAAATTTTGCCTTTGAATATTTGATTTAGAAACTATCATACAATGTTCTTTGAGAATAATTAGGATTTTAAAATTAAAATAAGGAGTACTTGGAGGTAAGATTTGAACTGGAAGTTTGGAAGGGGCAAAGGAAAAAATTGCAAGCAGAAGACTATGAGTCGAGCCCCAAGTAGAATTAGAATGTGACTGAGCAGGACATCCACAAGTATCATTTCTCATACTAGAGAAGGGGCCACGTAATGCTGATACTTTAAGAAAACCTGAAGAACCAACACTCTTTGATTATGATTTACTTACATATGAATGAAGGAGGAATTTGAGCCTGAGTATGAGATAATTCCTAAAGTGAGTGGGTGTGTGTGTTAAGGAAATATTTTACCATTATTTTTTACTTCCAAAGGCAAAATGATCTTGCTTAGAAGGCATATACTGTCTTGGTGATTCTCAGTATTTTTTAAAGAAACATGTTTTAGATCCTAGAGTAAATTTAAATGTTAAATATAATAGGGAAAGAGTAACTCAGAGATGAGATAAAGCTCCAGACACAAACTACATATTTTAGAGAAAAAAAGCTGTTTTTATCCTTTTGAGCCCTCAGAGCTGTAATTTGATGACTCAAAGTCAAGAATTGATTTTTATTTGCATGTCTATATGTGTATAAATGATAAAATTTGAACTGACATCCAGGCCCTGAATGTTAACTGAATGATAGGATGCATATCCTTCTTGAAGGGAATGGTGCATTCTTCACTCTGGCTAAGAATCAGTTTACATAACAGTTTGATGACCTACGGCACTGCATCTCAAATATGCACATCTGCGTATGTCCCATTCCACTCCATCATCCTGACTGTCTTCTGAGATGGAAACCGGAAATCTTACTTAACTTCATTAGTTTTTAGAAATGAAAAGCTTACCAGTGGCTCTCCCACTTAAGAAAATCTTTCTCCCTAAGTAAATATAATCAGATGTGCAACCCTCATCCTATTACATTTTGGGAATACCATGTCACGCCCAAAATTTTCATGTCCATTTGCAGTATATTCTCATTCCTGCTAGCCTCAAGCAGCCACTCTTCTATGCTCTGTTTTATAGTTTTTCCTTTTCTAGAATTTTCTTGTAATTGGAGTAACACAATATGTAGTATTTGTGTATATATTTTGAAATCTATTCTTGGATTAATTTATAATATTGAATCTGTTAGTAGTCATTCCTTTGTATTTTTTATATTTTATTTTTGTTTTCATTTAATTGAGAAAGAGTGAGAGAGAAAGAGGCAGATAAACAGAGAGAGAATGGGTGCTCCAGGGCCTCCAGCCACTGCAAATGAACAACAGATGCATGCACCACCTTGTACATCTGGTGTTATATGGGCAATATGGAGTTGAACTTGGATCCTCAGGCACTTTAGCCACTGAGCCACATCTCCAGCCCATGTATTGTTGAATAGAGTTCAATTGTATACCTATTCTACATTTTGCTATGCACTCACCAGCTGACATTTGGTTTGCCCCCTCACAGTGTTTAACTGTTAGGAATTATTTTCATCAAAGCAATTGTGGGCAAAAAATGTGTAAACATACATTTTCATTTCTCCTAAGGAGATATCTTGGAGTGGAATTGCTGGACCACATATTTAGTATATACTTAATTTTTAAGAAGCCACCAAACTTTTCCATGTGAGTACCATTTCATGTAGTGGCAAGAGATACAGATTCTGGTTTATCCCATTCATGCCATTACCTCATATTGACAGTCTTTTGTATTGAAGCTATTCCAGTGGATACATGGTTCTAATTTGCAGTTTTCCCAATTAGTAACAATGTTGAGCATCTTCTCATAAGCTTATTATCACTGAATGTATCCTTTGTTTTTGATGAAAAGTCAAGTCAAATCTTTGGCTTACTTTTGATTGGATTTTTTTTTGTCATACTTCTGGATAGTAAGAGTTATCTATGTAGTCTTAATAAATATCTTATTTCACATGTTTAATTTTAATATGTCTTAGTATATGGATCCTAGTTTTATTTTCATAAGCTGCTTTCTAAAGTCAAGTTTATGGTTAAGTTTTATGAAGCATAATTTATTTATTTAATTGCAAACAAGGAGAAATAGAAGAGAGACAGCAAGAATAGGCATGCCAGGACCTTCAGCCACTGCAAATAAACTCTAGCTGCATGCACCGGTTTGTGCATCTGGCTGTATGTAGGTACTAGGGAACTGAACCCAGGTTGTTAGGTTTTGCTGACAAGGGACTTAACTGCTGAGCCATCTCTCTATCTCTGAAGCTTAATTTCTAATTATGCTCTTTTAAGGGTTAGACTTCTTGCATCACATTGAAGAAATTTATAAACCTTCTCTAAAAGAGTTCTAGCTTTAGCTCTTACATTTGAATTTATGTGGTATTTTAAAATTGTTTTTGTGCCTGAGGTGACCCCAAGGTCTAAGTTCATTATTTTATCTGACGAATATTCCATTCTCCTAGCAATTATTAAAATGACTCTCTTTTCTCCCTGAATTGCCTTTCCTCTTGTGTCAAAACTAAATTGATCATGAAGGTAAGAGTTTATTTCCATACTCTACATTCTGTTTTAATTGATCTGTTTGTCCTTGATACATTATCACTATAGTTTTATTGTTAATTTTGAAATTCATCAATGCACATTCACCAGTTTTGTAATTATCATTTGAAGTTGCTTTGTTTTCTAAGTGTTTTGCCTTAAAGGTTAGCTTGTCGCTACCTGCATAAAAGCCTGTTGAAAGTTTCATAGGCTTGATTCATAGCTATAGCGCAAGCTAAGGAAAATTGTCATATTAACAGCAATGTGTTGTAATCCATAAACATGGTATGCTTTTTTTCATTGATGCTTTCATTTGTTTCTCAAAGTAGTGTCTTGTGTATTTCAGTGTACAGATCTATATTAGGTTCACACAGTCTTAATACCAGCACAGCTTTGCAGCTTTGCTACAATATAGTTGCATTCATTTCCTCCTTTCTGAGTTCCTACCGTTTCCCTGTACATGATGGGTTTGTTTCTTCCTTTTCATTTGTTTCTCTTTATCTTTGCATTTCAGTGGTTGTGTTATGATGAGTCTAGGCTGGATGCTATTGGGCTTATTTTGTGTAGAGTTTGTGGTGTGTCTAAGATTCATAGACAGTTTTTTGTCAGCTTTCGAAGAATTCTGGCCATTACTTATTCACATACATAATTTTCCCCTTTCTCCCTTTCTTGCACATGTATTGATATAGTTAATATATGGTGTCTTTGAGGTTTTTTTTATTAAACTTTTGTGTGTGCATTTTCAGATGGTGATAATTTCCATTCTGTCTTTACATTCACTGTTCTTGTTTACATACTAAACCTGCCATTGAATATATGCACAATTTCATACTGCTTAGTATACTTTTCCAATAACAATTTCCATAATTTATTTTTGAATTTTTGCTTTTTAGAATTTTGTTTCTATTTCTTTACAGAAAGTCCCTATATATTGAGCCATAGATTTTTTTTTTACTTTGGTTCTTTCTTTGCTAAGTACCCCATCTATGGCTACTTAGAGACAGTTTTTACTGAATAGTTGGTTTTCCTGGCTATTGGTTACATTTTCCTGATACTGTGCATATTGAAGTGATTGGCATAAAATAGAAATTTTAGAACATAAAGAGATTACTAATACTGACTTGTCTTCTGAGAATTTTGTTGTTATGATTTAGATAACTTCCATAGATTTAAGCTATATAATATTTCTTCCATATGACTTATGGCTCCTGAGGCTGTTGTTATAGCTTCGAGGTGATTTGGGAAGATTCTTCTCAAAATCTAGAAGGCTCCTCCTCTCTGATGATTGGAATTTGGGTGGATTGGGAAACACATTCAGGGCCAGGCTCTCTAGTCAGCCTTGGCTTCCTGCCAGGTTCCCTAGGATCTCCCCTACATGAGACACAGGCTCTTCAAATATGTGGAGAGTTTAAGGTGGCCCTTCTTGGACCTGTTTCAGCGAGGGTTTCCCTGCAGAAGCTCTCCTGGGCCCACGGCTTGTCACAATGGCAACTGCAAGCTGGAGAAAAAGCTGCAGGTCTTCCACTAGGTTTGCCACTGGCAGGGGACAACACAACAGTGTTGTTACTCACTTCCCAATTGATGCAGCACCATCTGTCTCCCAAGCAAAGACTTCCATGACTTTTCTTACTGGCTGAGCTGGGAGGAGGGATGAGGAAAGCCTCCATACAGAAGGCCACAGGTTTCCACTAGCCTTACCTGAAGTTCTGCAAGAGTTTATTATCTACACATATAAATTTTTGACTGATTTTACATGTTTTTAAGAGATGATATTTTTGCTATATATTCTTCTTAGGGCTGGAAGCTATATTCTCTATATAATAAAGAAGTTATAATACTTGGTAAAGGACTACTGGGAGAGTCCAAAGAAACAGACTGGTCAGGACTATGAGGCCTGGTCACAGCAGTGACACATAGCCTTTATGTGACACTTGCTGTCTTGGCTGTTTCACTGTGGCTTTTTCTTTTTTGAATATTGTATTTTTATTTATTTATTTGAGAGAGACATACAGAAACAGGCAGAGAGAGAGAATTGGCGTGCCAGGGCCTCCAGCTGCTGCAAACAAACTCCAGATGTGTGTGCCCCCTTGTGCATCTGGCTACTGTGGGTCCTGGGGACTGGAACCTGGGTCCTTAGGCTTTGCAGGCAAGTGCCTTAACCACTAAGCCATCTCTCCAGCCCTCACTGTGGCTCTTTCTATTGCTGTACTTGTCTGGCGTTTCACTTCCTCCCTGTGCCATAAAACAAAGCTCTAGCACACTAGATTGGCTATATTGCATTTCACTTGATGTTATGGTATATGTGACAGATCTCTAGTTGTGGTGGAGATAAACAGTGGGCAAGAAGCCAAACATTCAATGTTATAATAATTTATTAAACAGTAGAAGCTCAATAAGAGAAAAATAGATTAATGTGCAGTTCGTAAGCCCAACCTAGAGTCTTTCCCAAATCACATTTTGTCCACTGGCTAAACATTTAATTTATTATCTAGACGTTGTGTAGACGAGCAGATTTGGCGCTAATTTAACCAATCCAGTTCCGTGGCATTTTCTGGTTTCATCTGGATTGCAAAGATCCCTTCATTCCATGACTTGCAAATGTTTAGTTTCCAAGACTAAGCTTTGATTCTCACAGAATGCTCTTCATGTCACTGTCTGGACATGGTGTGACCTGCATGTCATTTTCTGACTAGTAGTCCAGATGTAGAGGAAGATAAGCATTTTACTAAGTCACTTTTCCTAGAACAGTGACTAATTCATATGCATAAAATAAAGTTTAATAAATCATTTGGCAAGGCCAGGCTTATGAATAGAAGTGCATAAAGCACCAAAGAGGAAATCGGTTTGTCTCAACCTAAAAATACACCAAAAGAAAGAAAGGCATTGCAAAATTGTACAAGCTTGGCTGTTCTTTTTAGCAAGTTTGACAGGCATCTTGCCTGCTGGGGAGCTTTGTAACTGGGGCTGACTCAGTCTCAGGAGCGAGGGAGGCAGCTGAGAGTTCTTTACTCACTGACTGATATCCTACATACTGCCTGGAGTGTTTGACAGGCAGGCTCCATTTACTGTGAGAGGTTAATGTTATCCTTCTTCAGAACGAATAGTTTAATAAACCAGTCATCAAGCCAAGTTAAATAAGTCTCAAATTCCCAGTCTCAGGCTCCCAATCCTCCAGCTAGTGAGAAAGCACAGATGGAAATGTGAGGAGCCTATTAGCTGTTCTTTAAAATTCTACAGGTTAGAAAACACAGTGTTCTAAAAATGAAGGACTTGTGGTGGGGGGAGAGTCTTGCTGAGTTTTCTTGCTGTCTGAAACATGACTGCTAGGAGACAGCAGCTTCTTTCCTGTGAAAGGAGGCCCATGGGGCTGTCTGCTAGATAGTAGGGGACAGATACCATTTCATGGCATTCAATACATTTTTAAGTAGAGAATAAAGGTAGTCGTACACAGTAAAGCTGATATAGTAAAAGACAGTGATGGGCTGGAAAGATTTCTCAGGTGGTCAAGGCTCTTGCCTGCAAAACCTAACACCTTGGGTTTGATTCTCCAGTACCCACATAAATCCAGATGCATAAAGCGGCACATTCATCTGGAGTTCATCTGCAGAGGCTAGAGGCCCTGGCGTGCCCATTCTGTCTCCCTCCGTCTCTTTCTTTCTCCTTGCAAAAAAGAAAAAAAAAAAAAGACAGAACGTTTACTTTTGCCCCCATCACCCCAATCTTTCCCTTCTTTCTTTTTTTATTTTTTGAAATTTTTTTTGTTTGTTTATTTATTTATTTGAAAGCGACAGAGTGGAGGCAGAGAGAGAGAGAGAGAGAGAGAGAGAGAGAGAGAGAATGGGTGCGCCAGAGCTTCCAGCCTCTGTAAACGAACTCCAGATGTGTGTGCCCCCTTGTGCATCTGGCTAACGTGGGTCCTGGGGAATCGAGCCTCGAACCGGGATCCTTAGGCTTCACAGGCAAGCGCTTAACCACTAAGCCATCTCTCCAGCCCTTTTTCCTTCTTTCTTGGTCAGCTTCTCTGAGGACTAGTCTTTCTTTCTTGGTTAGCTTTCTTGGAGGACTAGTTTGTGTTTTCTCACTTCATTCTCCCCTTTCTCTTGAGTCCAGAACAAGAGCTCTGGGCTCAGAGTCCATCTGTCTTCTATGACTTGGACCTTGGGATGATGCACGGACTTATCTTCCTTCTGCTTTTGTCACATAAAATCCTTTCTGACATTTTCTTGTACTCTTTGCCCCTTCTAAGTATCAGCTCCAGACTAGGTAGATTGTTTCATGACTGGCAGATCATATGGGGCCTGTCAGGCTAAATGGCCACCTGGAACTAGATCGCTGGGTTTTTACTACAAGCAGCTTCATACCCCACTCCTAACTCCATTTTCATTTTTCTATTTTATTCATTTTTATTTATTTATTTGAGAGTAACAGATAGAGAGAGAAAGAGAGAAATAGAGAGAGAGAATGCACCAGGGCCTCCAGCCACTGCAAACAAACTCCAGACGCGTGCGTCCCCTTGTGCATCTGGCTAACGTGGGTCCTGGAGAATCGAGCCTCGAACCAGGGTCCTTAGACTTCACAGGCAAGTGCTTAACTGCTAAGCCATCTCTCCAGCCCTCCATTTTCATTTTTATTTTTCAGCCGTAGAGGAGTTGCCCTCAATTCAAACAGGAAATAGAACTAAGTTTTGCTGTGGGTTAATGTATTCTTTTCCTTTCACTTTGTCACTGGTTTTGTTGACAATACATAAGCCAGTGTGGCTGTGAGCATGCCTTTCTGTAGGCCTTTGCTCTCTTGAGACTTGCTGGCCAGTGCTGCTACCTGACCATGGCCTTGGGTCATTGCAAGAGTGTTTGCCAGGAAGGTTTGGGCATTGTTGAGTAGGTATTTGATGGGGGAAACCATAAGCCATTATCATCAAACTTTAATGGGTAAACTCATCACAATGGAATTATTACCAATCACCATGTAGTTGGTCAATTAAAGCAGTTTGGTTTCAATTTCACTTTTGGATAATCTCCCAGTGCCAAAATCTTGGCAGCATGACAGAGCCTGCCAAGGCTGAGCTCCACTGATCCACTGTGACCTGGAGATTTAATTTCTAAGAAAAGTACTTAGCATTGGGCCAAGCATCACTGTTTGATGAGCTCAGACATCAGGGCACCAGTTCTCCACCCTACTGAGAATAAAACTGCAGATTCAGGGCCAGTAAAAGCTGAGTATTGGAGTTGGAAGGCAAAGTCTAGCCGCCTATAAGCTGTAGGCTGCAGACAGTAATCCATAGCTCTCTGGCTCATTGAATCCTTCAGACAAAAATGGTTCTAAGCCCCAGGCAGCACAAGAAAGTTTGTTCTGGGAATGAAAGATATTCTTGAGCAGGGGGTTGGGTCCCTTTTCTATTAGGCAAACCCCCACTATTGGCAGAACAGGCAGGGCTGATTGGCAAGGAGGTTGTTGCTGCTCTTTCTGTGGAAACATTTCCCACAGAAGCCTTTTTGTCTCAACTTCAGGTATTTGGTGTGTGTTGAGGGGAGGCACAGATCATATCTCTGGTTTGACTGGGGGGGGGGGTGATTCTGTGTGGGGACCAGCTTAGTGGGAAGGCATTCCATCTAAATCTTCCTCCAAGAGAGCACATGGTCTGAGGAATTTTTTTCTGAATTTTTTGTGCTCTAAAAATACAGCACTAAAGAGGTCCTTTCAGGTCAGAAAGTTGAATCCTGATTTCCAGTTCCTTTCCTCCCAGGAAGGAAAGGTTTCACAAGTCCTTTGTTCAGTGCTGTCAAATGAATGAGGCCAAGATATTCATACAGTCACCTCTCATGAAATTAAATGTGTGCAGAAGACCCAGAATGCAGAGTCTTTCTGTGATTTGCTTTTACTCTCCTCTGAACATTATGTTTTAAAAATTCACCCATTTTTATGACAGTATAGGATTCTATGATAAGACTATGTCACATTATTTTTTATCTTCCCATGTGGTAATTAATGGACATTTAAGTTGTTTTGTCATAGTTGTGATAGTGCTGTATGAATAATCTTCTGCTTATTTCCTGATGCATATGTGGGAATTTTGCTAGTATATGTGTAAAGCAGTAGAATTGCTGTGCTTAGCCTATATGTCATTAAACTTGTGTAACTAATGCTACTTTACTTTGCAAATGGATAGCATAATATACATTACCATTGACAGTATATATGAGAGTTCTCATGGTCCCATCCTCAGCCACACTTGCATTGTGTGACTTTTCAACTTTTGTCAGCTTGCTGAATATAGTTTCAATGTATATTTCCTTGGCTCCTAAAATTTTTGCAGTAATTTTTATCTGTATAATTTGTATTTGCATAAAATGCCCAGTTTATCATTTTAATTGAATTACAGGGATTCTTTATGTATTCTGCATACTAATTCTTTGCTAGTTACATGTCCTATAAAATATTTAGTGTTTATCTACTTCTCTTATTTATTGTGAACTTTTTTACATGTGTGGACATACATGTGTATGGGTACACATGAACATGTGTGCACATGTGTATGGAGGTCAAGGTTGAGTGTTCTCCATTACTCTCCACTATTCTCCACATTATTTATTGATATGGGCTCTCTGACTTGAACTTGGAGCTCATTAATGTGGTTTGTTTAGCTAGCCAGCTTGTTCTGGGCTTCCACCTGTCTCTGCCTCCCAAGCACTCAAATTACAGGCACACACCACCATACCCAGCATTTATGTGGGTGGTGGGGATCAAAACTTAGGCCCTCATACATTTTTGGTACTAGAGCCATTGCCCCACCCCATCTCTTCCTTTGTTCATGGAATTGTGAAGGAAGAAGAGCTACTTATTTTACTGTGATTGAGCTTATTTCTAATTTTACATACAGATTTTATTTTCTGTATCTTTTGAGGAAATTAATCCACATTCTGAGTTGATAAATGTTTTACTTCTTTTTTAAAAATTGTTTTATTTATTTTTGTTTATTTGTTTGAGAGCGACAGAGACAGACAGAGAAAGAGAGAGAATGGGCACACCAGGGCTTCCAGCCACTGCAAATGAACTCCAGACACGTGCGCCCCCTTGTGCATCTGGCTAACGTGGGTCCTGGGGAATCGAGCCTCAAACTCCTTAGGCTTCACAGGCAAGCGCTTAACTGCTAAGCCATCTCTCCAGCCCAAAAGTTGTACTTCTTATACTTTCTTTTTGAAGGTTTTAAAATTTTGTTTTCAAGTTACTTTTTAAAAGAAATTCTTTTTTCAAAATTTTATTTATTTATTTGCAAGGAGGTAAAAAGAGAAAGAGAAAGACAGAGAGAGAGAGAGAAAGAGAGAGAGAAGGGGAGGGACGAGCACCAGGGCTCTAGCCATTGCAAACAAACTCCAGACACACTAACCACTTAGTGTATCTGGCTTTATATGGGTACTAGGGAATCAAAGCCGGGTCATTAGGCTTTGGAGGCAAGTGCCTTAACCACTGAGCAATCTCTCCAGTCCCTCAAGTTACTTTTATTTCATGCCCTAAAATATGAATTCACTTTGAGCTTTCATATCCATATAGAAATCCCCAAATCTGAAAGGGTCTTTCTCCTGGAAGAGAAGTATAGACTGTGTCATTTGTCAAGTATGCATATATGCATGGAACAACTTCATGGTCACTTTGTTTCATTGATTTCTTCATTTGTACTTGAACCATGAGTTCCGAGTTTCAGGTACTGGAGTTTTCTTTCAGCTTTCATGTCTGGACATGCCTTAACTACTCTTCATCCTTGGTTTTCTATATACATTCAAGAGCTAGCTTGTCATGTATAGAAGATCCAGCAGGAAGTTCAATTTGGATGCCACTACCATTTGTGGGTCTACTCACAGCTTTAACATGCCAAATTCTCCTACATGAATTTCTTTTTTAAAAAAAGATTTATTTTTATTTATTTATTAAAGACAGAGAGAAGGAAAGAGAGACAGATGGAGAAAGAATGGGCACACTAGGGCCTCTAGCCACTGCAAATGTGCTCCAGACGCATGCGCCACCATATGCATATGGCTTACGTGGGACCTGGAGAATCGAACCTGGGTCTTTAGGCTTCACAGGCATGCACCTTAACCCCCAAGCCATCTCTGCAGCCCTTCAACATAAATTTCTATCTATTTAAATAATGCTTAACGTTTCTAAAGTTAAGTTCTTAATTTTATATAAAATTCTTACAGTTGTAAAAAAGCTTTTAATTATTGTCAACTTCATGATTATAGACAATAAACCACGATAATTCCTGTCCCCTACCACTTTCCCCTTCACAACTCCAATTTCCATCATATCCCCTCCCTCTCTCCATCAGTCCCTCTTTTATTTTGATGTCATCATCTTTTCTTCCTACTATGATGGTCTTGTGTAAGTAGTGTCAGGCACTTTTAGGTCATGGACAGCCAGGTCATTTTGTGTCTGGAAGCATGCATTTTAAGGAGTCCTACCCTTCCTTTGGCTCTTACATTCTTTCTACTACCTCTTCCTCAATGGACCCTGAGCCTTGGAAGGTGTTATAGGGATGTTTCAGTGATAAGCACTCCTCTGTCACTTCTTGTCAGCACTATGGTGCCTTCTGAGTCATCCCAGAGGTCACTGCCATCTGCAAAGAGAAGCTTCTCTAACCAAAAGTTAGAGTAGCACTAATATATGGGTATGAACACCAAGAGAAGGGCTTACCAGGCAGTTTGGTGAGCATAATATATGCACCTAGCCAGACACCAACTGGCATTACACAGCTAGGTATCATGATTTCCCCTGTCATAGGTTGTTCAGTGTCAGGCATGTATTTGTTCCCATGGAGCAGGCTTCCAATCCAACTAGAGAGCAGTTGGTTTCCCTCATAAAAAGCATGCCACTATTGCACCCATTGACTCATTTGGAATCACTGGCGAAACTTAAGTGTCCACTGTTGTTTATCCCCACTGATGACCTCTCTCTCCCATGCAGCTGCTTGTAGCATAGCTTTTCCCAGCTTTTTGTCAGCTGGTCTGCACAGAGGAGGTTTTCAGCTCAGCTCCAGCTTGATTTCTCAGTGACCTTGCAGTCCAAGCATGTGGAGTCTCCAGCAACAGGGTCTTACCATCTATTCCTGGTGAGAAACCAAGGGCTTCAGCAATGGCCTTTTTACAGATTTTTGCTCTGTTTTGAGGCATGGCATTTTTTTTTCTGTTTTGAATATGTTAGTTCATTCTAAGAACTTCATTTTCCAACTTGCTGCAGTAGGAAAAAAAAATAACAGAATCTTTCATGCTGTACTTGTATTCATTAGTTTTACTGAGCTATGAATAGAAAATAATTTTCTTATAGATTTGCTAGTTTTTTAACAAGTAAGTGATTATAACTGTACAGATAGGGTTGTCTATTTCCTCTCAATGCTTAGAGCTCTTATTATTTCACAATGTAAAAATGTTAGGGCTAGGAGGATAGGTCACAATTTAAAGCACATGTTGGCAAAGCCTGCTGGTCTCAGGTTCAATTCCCAAGCCACATAGCGTAAGCCAGACACAAAATATAGTGTAAGCTTCTGATGTGCAATTGTAGTGGTAGAGACCTTGGTGTGCAATCACACACACACACACACACACACACACACACACAAATTAATTAATTAATTAATTAATTAAAAATTTTATCCAACCACTGAACATAATTGTTGTTGTGAGGTTTTCTTCTGCTTTCACTACGCCTGAATGTCATGTCTTTCTGCGTCTATTGAGTTTTGCCCCTACTTATCTATTAAAGTGGACTTGATACTGGCCTTTGGCCTTGGTAAGTTATTATATTATAGATCATGACATAATATGAATCTATAATTTAGATTCATTTTTTAATATTTATGACTTCCATGCCAATATCTATGAAAAAATACCTTATAACTTTTCTTTCTCAGAATTTCTTTCTTATTTTAGATATCAGAATTACTAGCATAAGAAAATGAATTGTGTCACATTCACTTTCTCACTTCTAAAGAGTTTGCTGAAGATTATGGAATTTACTTGTAAAATCAAATGAGCATCATGGCGATTTTGTAGAAAGATTTGAATCTACTTAATAACATCTGTTTTGAGGTAGGGTCTCTTTCTAGCTAAGGCTGACCTGGAATTCTCACACTGCTCTCAAACTCACAGCGATCCTCCTTCCTCTTCCTCCCAAGTGCTGGGATTAAAGGCAACTGGAACATTCATACTTCCTATAGTCTCCCTTTGGTGGAGTTATTCCACATGCTATCATGTAGAATTGTGTGCATGGTGTATACATGTGTAGGAACTGATGCGACAACCTGTGTGTTTACTGGCAGTGAGCAGAGGAGAATGGCGAGTGCCCCCCCCCCCCCATTGCTCATCCACCTTCTCATTTTTTTTCTTGCACTTTAGGAGCCTCAAAGATTCTCCTGTTTCTGCACAATTATTGACTAGGACTGCAGACATGTGTGGTCATGCCAAGCTGTTTAAGAGGGTTTTGGAAATTCAACCTCCAGCATTCTCAGGCTCACATGGTTGAGCAGAAATGTACTTAACAACTGAGCCATCTCTCCAGCTCCAAACTCACTTTTTAAAATGTACATTGCAGTGTTGTTAATCCAACCTATCTAATTCCAGAATATTTTCTTCACTTTTAGCAGCCTGTCTCATTCCCGCCTTCTCTTACCTACAGAAGCCACTGATCCACTTTGTGGCTCTGGCTTTCCTTAGTCTAGAGAATGCGTATCCGTGGAATCAGATAACATGTAATGTCTGTGCTTGGGTTTTCCATTTTACATGGGGTTTTCAGGGTTTCTTGTGCAGATCCCTACTTCATGCCTTTCTAAAGTGAGTATCATTCATTATATGGAAATATCACATCTGACTTACTTATCCATGGCCATTTGGCATTTTCCATTCTTTGGTTCAATAATTTTCATTGTTGCATTGGAACTTCTTTGTGATTAAAACTGTGCATTCTTTGAAAAAAATAGCAGTACTGTTATGAACTTTCATGTATAAGTTTTGTCAGATATATGTGCTAAAATCCCTTGGGCATGTATACCTAGAGGCAGAATTGTGGTAGCTCATATGATATCGCTATGTTTAATTGTTTGAACAACATCAAATTGTTTTCCAAAGTGGCCATGCTATTTTATAGTTCTATCATCAATGTATGAATTTTTATTTTAACTGTATCTTCAACACACTTACTTTGGACTGAATGTGAAGTGATAGCTATCTCTTCACGAATCAGCTTTTTGGAAACATTTTTCTAGAATTTTTAGGCACAATTATTGATAGCCTCCTTTGTTTATTTGCTTTTAAAATATTTTTCTTTATTTATTTGCAAGGAGAGAGAGAGAGAGGGGGAGAGGGAGAGAGAGAGAGAGAGAGAGAGAGAGAGAGAGAGAGAGAGAGAGAAACAGCCTCTTGTAACTGCCAGTGAACTCCAAATGCATGCCTTATTTGTGTATCAAGATTTATGGGTACTTGGGAATCAAACCTAAGCCATCATGCCGAGCCATCTCTCTGGCCTATATTTGCTTTTTTTTTTTTTTCTTTTTTTCCCCGAGGCAGAGCTTCTCTGTGTATTTAAAGATAGCCTACACTAGATTCACTATGTGATGTCTTGCTTTCCTCTTCTAAAGTGCTGTGACTATAGGAACCTGTGACTTTTTCTATTTTTAAGCTTCCTAATTTAACATTTAACTCACTGACTTTGACTCGTTTTTTTTTTTTTTTCTAATAAACTCTTTTAAACTTAGTATTTTCAGCTTTAAATGTTTTTAGCACTTTTTTTTTTTTTTTTTGGTTTTTTAAGGTAGGGTTTCACTCTACCCCAAGCTAACCTGGAATTCACTATGTAGTCTCATGTGGCCTCAAACTCACAGTGATCCTCCTACCTCTGCCTCCCAAGCGCTGAGATTAAAGGTGTGCACCACCACTCCTGGTCCTTGTTTTTAGCAAATTATATTAAAAAATTATTTATTTATTTATTTGAGAGACAGAAAGAGAGAGAGAGAGAGAGAGAGAGAATGGGTGTGCCAGGGCCTCCAGCCACTGCAAACAAACTCCAGACGCATGCGCCCCCTTGTACATCTGGCTTACATGGGTCCTGGAGAATTTAACTGGGATCCTTTGGCTTTGCAGACAAACACCTTAACCACTAAGCCATCTTTCCAGCCCTTTAGCACTTTTAACCCAAATTATTTTTCAATTTCCATTAGGATTTATATTTATCCAAGACTTTTTTATTTGTTTTGAAGACTATAATGTGTAACTTCCACACATATTGTATTTTATTTGTTACTTACTTATAACTCTGCATTATAGCAGCCAATGAAATGTTATCATGTGATGTCAACTCTTAGAAATATGAAACATGCTTTACAGTACAGAATGTACACAACTGTTAAACTACATCTATGTGTTACTCCAAATTCATATGTACTAAAGTTGAGTGCAGTGTTTCATGTATATCTATTATTAGATCACACCTAGATATTATGTATTTCAAATATTACATATTCATCATCACTTTTGTCTTTCTAACCTATTATTTACTGAAAACTGTACTATAATCAACTTTAATACTAGATTTGTCAACTTCTCCTTATATTTCTGAAAAATCTCTACTTTTTATCTTTTGTTAGCATATTGTTAGGAGCTATTACATATTTTCACAGATTATTTTAATTGTAATTACTTTCTGTTATTGTTCATATATGTGTGTATGCGCATATGTGAGAGTACATGTAGAAACTAGAGGTCAATATTGAGTGTCTTATGTGACTGCTATATACTTCACTGAGACAGGTCTCTTACTTTACTGAATCCAGAGTTTACTGATTAAGCTAGACTAGCTAGTTAGAAAGCCATCTCTCATCTTAGAAGCCCCTTACTTAGTCTAAAAGTTACGTGTTTGCAAGAACCTGGTTCCAGTATGTTTTGAGGTTTTGAACCAGGGGGTTATCTCTACCTTGTTTTTTTTTTTCTTTTTTTTTCCTTTCGGTATGTGTGTGTGGGGGGGCCTGGGGAGTGAGGCCTTGCTTTAGCCTAGGCTGATGTGAAATTCACTATATAGTCTCAGGATGGCCTCAAACTCAAAGGGATCCTTCTATCTCTGCCTCCTGAGTAACAAGATTAAAGGTGTGCACTACCATGCTCAGGTTTACCTATGTCAGTATATACGCCATGGTGTCAGGAACAGAAAGCCCTCGTTGAAACAGATTTTGGCAGGCTCCTGTCTTGGCATCTTCTCTTGCATACATCCCTTACCTTCAGCTGTGGAAGGAGCCTGCTTTGAGTCAATGCCCGCTGAACATATGAGGCTATTTTGGTGCGCTGCTCTAGGTGTTCCCCTTTGAATTTAGCTCAGACGAAGTTACCTCAACTCATCTGGTTATGTATCTTAGGTGCTCCACTGACAGACATTCTGCATCCAGCCTCTCTTGGCTCGCAGTCACACCGGCTAGCACATTTTCTCTTGTGATTGCATCCAGGACGCTTTTAGTCATAATCCATTCATCTTATTTCTGCCTCTTCCTAGTTTCTTTCAAGTCTCCATATTGCCACTGCGTTGCTCTTTGCAACTCACTTAACAGTTGCTTTTAAAGATTTTCTCATTCGGATTATTCACATATCCAAATTATCACTGTCAGGTCTGACTGCAAACCACATGCAAAACAATTCCTACTCAGTCATGAACTTTTAACAAATGTAGACTACTTTTGAAAGTGCTCCTTGGGTATTTTCTACTTTCCAGCTCTTGCTTTAAAAAGTGTGCAATATTTATCTTATTGAATCCCCTAATTTTCCTCCAAAGGTGGTAATGGTTAAAACTCTTACTTTATCTATGACACAAGGGAAATACAAGCAGACAATCATGCTTATGTTTTCTTGCTATTTAATTCTGTGGATGGATTGAATCCAGAGTCTGATTTCAAAGCACATATTCTATAACATGCAGCATAACATTCCCATAAACCATGTGCATAAAGTAATTGACCTTGGACAGGTTACATAATAGGCACTCAGCAAATGTTTGCTCCTCTTTATGTCATTTACATTCTCACATCCATGAGATTTTGAGGGAGTGGTGTGATTTTTAACCACAGAACTCTAAAACTGACCAGGTAGGCATCTAAAAATGTAACTATAATACAAGAAGTTCTGAGTGCATACAGTAATATCTGAGAGAATCAGAATATCTACACTGCCAGATGTATCACTACCTAAGCCTGATTTGGGAATCACATGTAAAGTTCTAAATCTGATGTGGGCTAGAAATCTCCCCCTTTAATATAGCAAATTGAATAAGCTGTTTGCTAAAAATAAATGTTGGTTCAGTTTGGATATGAGAGCCCTGCTATCAACACCTTTGTATGCAACAAAGTTTGTTAACAAAGATATATTTTTTTCCTTTTTTACTGTTAAGAACACATGCTCACCCTGCGTTGAATGGTGATTTGGAACAGCAAATCTTGGACCATTTATAACAGATCTCTTTTCTTTCTTTAGAAAAGCAGATAGGACAGAACTATCAGGGAAAGTAATAAAAAATGCTGGGCACAGACACAGTGTCTGAGAGCCTCTTGGTGCATGCAGACTGGGATCAGGTGTATCAGCAGACAGACTTTCTGTGGTATTTGGATCAATGAACTCTTGAAGCTTGAAAAGTCCATAAAGATAATCAAGCCTAACACCTTTACTTTGCAGAGGGGAAATTGAGAAGAGAAGTGATTTGCAGGGTACCCACCCTTAAACCCTGGTCCGGAACTCTGAAGATCTCTTTTTATAGAGACATGAGACAAAACCACTTCTGATGACACAAACGTGGCAATAAATTATCAGCGTATGAAGCTGGAGGCCAAAGGACCATGGGTAGAAAAGTCGTCTTTTGGTTACAAGCAAAAGTATAGCTTAGGGAAGTTAAATGTCCTTCCAAAGTAATGGAAAAGAACTTCTGGGGTTAAATCCAAGCACAGCTCAGGAATTTTCCAGGATAAACTTCAACTTCTGTGCAACACCATTCTAATTTGGTTGTGGTAAATATAGGCTTCTGATCAGCAATGTGTCAAATGCATTTATTTTTAAATCCCTCTTTACTTAAAAGCACATCTGCAGCTGGTTCTCAGCAGAGGTACAGCATCACTCGCTTCTTCAGTGACCGAGCCAATGAAGGTCATGTAAGAGTTAAATTTCAGTTGGTCAAAAATTGTCACTAAAAATGGAATCACTACAAAATAGAGCACTGAAGGATTCTGTGGAACTAAGACCCTGTTAATTTTCCTTAATAAGAAAAAAATACTTCTGACCGACATAATATGTTTTATTTAAAAATACAGTCCATAATATGATTTATTTGTCCATTGAGATTAGCATAGATAGGATTGTATATGCAGGAAAATGGTGTGCTTGTTAAAGATGTTAGCATCTGAGCAAGAAAAACAGGCTATATTGGAAACTGATTTGCAATAGAACATCTTGTTTGGGGCAGTTCAATGTGCACAAAATTTTACAGAGCGTTGCTTCTTTAATCTGCAAGTAGAATGCTAGCAGTCCTTTAAGGACCATCTGCAAAGTTTCAGGAGCAGCTGCCTGGCTTGTCTCTATACACTATTTTTTTTTTCACTGCGTTTTAAAATTAGGGTACCTGTTAGATCCAACTGTAAGCAAAAGTATGAAATGGGCAAGTTTCGACTGGAAGTTCTTTATACTGCTCCCCATCCCACCTTGAGGGTAACGAGAGGTGAGAGCAATCTCCTCAGCCTCAAATGTATCTCTATGTCCCCCAGGCTTGCTGTCCTCCATTGTACTCAGTTCTAAGGAAGAAGACCCCTCTTGCCTTAGGCGTAATGGGTAACAAGGAGCAGAAAATCAACCTAATCCTAATCAAATTAATGGCTCATCAAATTAGTATATTTGCCCCACAAACATATGGGATATTTAATCCAAATGAAATGCATGTATTTAAACCAGGGATCATTGGCTCACACATATAATCCTAGCACTCACAGGCTGAGGTAGGAGGATCACCGTGAGCTCGATGCCAGCCTATACTACATGGTGAGTTCCAGGTCAGTGTGAGCTACAGTGAGATCCTGCCTCAAAAAAAGAAATAATAGCAACAACAACAGAAATGAAAACGCACACATTTGTTGACAGTTTTGAATAGCTGGCTCCAGTGGTGGAAAAGGTGCATCCTTCCGGTAGATGATGGGGAGCTAACACTTGTGCTAGTAGGTGTGTGAGTGGCTGAACATTCCCTGGACTTTCAAGTGACTCTAGCATGCTTCTCTGCATACAGGAAGCCCCACAGTAAGGTGTTGAGTGATGGCCTAGAAAGTGAATCTGAATTTACATGCCACACATGTCCTTTGAAGATAAGGAAGTTTGGGGCAATAAGCAGGGAAGACATTCCTGTGCAAAAATTTTTGAATTAAATTGCCTGCTTTTTTTTTTTTTTTTTTTTTTTTACTGAATAAACATAAGAGCCTTAAAGAAGAAAAACAGTTGAGATAATCTTCACCATGCTGAGTCAGAAGAAATCCCATTTTCATTAATAGATTTATTTACATAGGTCCAACATATCCTTAGGAGACTATGTTTGCAAACATTCTACAAGGAATAACAATGATAAAATGAAAATTCTCTGGCTATTTTTTTCTGTGCATGGTAATTAAATGAAACTCTCATCTTCAAATCACCAATCCCATGATGTAATTTCATTTTCAACGTAGAATGCATATGATGATTAGATTTCATCCAGTTAACTCATGTTTAATATGTCATTTGTGCATTTTTTGTATTTAGCAAGAACGAAAAATTAGTGTCAAGGAAGAAAACCAAACATGAAGGCTTTTAAACTTATATAAAGTTCTTTCATGATATATTTTCACACATGCATTTAATTTTTTCCATCACTACGACTGTTCTAATCAACAAAAAGATTGAACTAGGAGGTTGACTTCAGAACTGACTCCAGTTAGGTTACTAGTTTTAAAACTAGGGAGGGACTGGCATAATGAGGTATATTTTAAACCCAGAACTCTGGAGGCTGAGGTAGGTGGATCAGGAGTTCAAAGCCATTCTCAGCTAGGTAAGTGAATTTCAGGCAAGCCTGAGTTATATGAAACCCTGTCTTAAACAAAAACAAAAACAATAACAAAAGCAACAAAAAGATGATATGAACTTGATTTCTCTGGCAATAGCTGACTACTTGAAGAGTTAGAATCTTGGGCTCTGTTCCTTTTTCCCATTCTTTTAGGAAATTTTCCCATTCTTTTAGGAAACATTGAATATTTATAGTACATAAGACAACTGGGTGTATGAGTATGTGTGGTGAGCATGTGTTGTATATGCATGTTTGTATGTGGGTGGGTGTAGAGGCCAGAGGTCAATGTGGGTGTTTTCCTCACTTGTTCTCACTACCTTGTTTTTTTGAGACAGGGTCTCTTCTGAACTTGGAGCTCACTGATTTAGGTAGACTAGTTATCCAGCAAGCCTCACGGATCCTCGTGTCTCTACCTCTCCAGTACTGGGATTACAGACATGTGCTACTACATCTGGCTTTTATGTGAGTTCAGGGGATTTGAACTCAAGTCCTCATGCTTGCAAGTAAAGTACTTTACTGAGCCGTCTCCTCAGTCATTTTCAATTCTATTAATTAAACTTGCCTTTCCAAAGGGTTCAATTTGTTCAAGGAATGCACTTCCCCCACCTGGGAGAGATGACAGTGCCTTTTCCTTTGGGGTGAAATAGGCCATTAGAAACTTAAACCTTTCCTCATTTACAAATGTAAGTGCAGGCATAAAAAGGGAGAAATTCACTCTTGAAAATGAGAAAATAGAAAAGTAAACAAAGTCTTGGTTGATGACTTGGTATTTTTGCCTATTTATATATTAAGCTTGTTCAGTCACAATAAGGGAATTGGATTCTATGTGAAAAACAATCAGTTACTGACTTCTGTCTAGATTCATTATTACTTTATGGTAATAATGAAGGCAACTTCTCCTCTCTGTGCTACAATATTAAGGCAAAGTCCAATACTGGTTAACTGCTATCTAAGAAACTATAATTCAGTTGTATGTTATATCTGCCTGTTTTCTATGATACATATTTTGCTTATTATTAAGAGAAAATGGATTGCTATTGGGCTGAGAATAAGCATTGCTGATGGGAAAAGTACACTATGAACTTAAAAATGTATTTGAATCTTGGATTTAAATTTTAAAGAATTTAAATATGATGAAACAGAATCAATACTTCTTCAAGAGCTAATTTTTCTCCTTGTAAAGAACACACTCAGGAGGAGTAGGGTGTGGATGAAGACTCCATTCCCAGAAGTCGCACACCAAAGAAAGCAATCAGTGAACTTCCTTCCCTTTGCCTCAGGAAGAGGGAGCAAAATGGAGAGAGAGAGAGAGAGAGAAAGCTAACTTTGGAGGCCAGGTGTGGTGGCACACACCTTTAATCCCAGCACTTGGGAGGCAGAGGTAGGAGGATCGCCATGAATTCGAGGCCACCCTGAGACTCCATAGTGAATTCCAGGTCAGCCTGAGCTAGAGTGAGACCCTACCTCGAAAAACCGAAAAGAAAAAAAAAAAGAAAAAGAAAGAAAGAAAGCCACCTTTGATTTTGATTTTATATCATCAAATGTGGACTTTTCTGGAAAAGTTAATAAAAAAAAAAGCTTTCTGGAGACTTCTGGGTAAAATGGAGGCATAGGAGCCATGCCAAACCAGTCTAGGAAGGGATTTAAGCAAAACCACAGCAAAATACACTTTTCTTCTGAAAAGTGAAGGAGTATAGGTTATTCTTAGACATAGCAGAGACCAAGATTCACCAGAAAGGAGGAAAATGGCCAGAATCTCACTGAGGTGCCTGTCTATCTGCACGATGTATGCACCTGCCTGGCACTGGCACTGCCTGCCAGGCATGCCAAGCAGCAGCAGTAGCAGAGACCAAATTAGGGGATCTTCCCAACCACAACAGCCTCCTTGCAAAGTGAAGAAATCTGATGGAAGACAACTGAGATCAACTAAGAAGCTACTGAAAGGGATGCAGGTGGGACTGAGTAAGCAACTGCCGGCTTTCTGCACTCTTCCATCCCCCAACCATCAGAACCAGAAACCTCCAGCATTCGGCCCCAAGTGGCAGCACATCCAGAACAGCTGTTCAGAACTCCAGCTCCACAGCACAACATGGAGGGATCAATCAGAGTGGGCACTTATCACTGGTGAGATTGGAAACCACCCCCAAAGTTAACAAGGCCAACTGACAAGAAGGAAACAAGTACATAGACCTGCATTGGAACAGCTAAATTCTCCTTCCATGTCAGGGCAGGTTATGGGTTACATATTCTTGGATGGCTTTACCACTGTCAAATAAGCTGTATTTGGCTGTTGAATATTGTTGCCTTTGCTGCTCTCAGATTTATAGGGCCTTGGTCTTCTGCTTCTGTCATTACTGGGGGCAGGGTCAGATTCAGATCTAGGCTGTCGTGGAACCCAATTCAGAACAGAAATCTCTACCTCCCAGCTGACAGAATTAAGGGTGTAGAACAACATATACCCTTAGGGATTTTGGCTTTATAAGACTATCTGTTTGTTTTAATCTCTAAAATTGCCTATTCTGTGCTGGTTACTGGATTTAACTGACTGTGTATATTGCTCAGTTGAAGTTTAGAATTTGTCAGTAATTGTTCTACCCAGTCCACTAGAATACTTGTTTACCAAGCAAACTCAACACCTAGGATTATTTCTGCCACTGGATTAGGGTACAAGAGCTACACTTGTCACCTTAAAATCATATCCTGAAAGTATATAAAGGTGGATCAGCACATCTAAGGACACTGCAGATAAGTAGAATACCCAAGCATCAAATAAATACAGGATGCAAGAGTCAGTCCATTATAATAAATGAAAAACAAAGAATCAAGAAAATACAATCACACCAAATATTATAAAACCATCAAAAGTTAACACTGATGAGACTCTTTTAGATGAAATGCCTGAAAAAGATTTCAAAAAAGGGCTGGAGAGATGGCTTAGTGGTTACATGCTTGCCTGTGAAGCCTAAGGACCCCAGTTCGAGGCTCCATTCCCCAGGACCCACGTTAGCCAGATGTACAAGGGGGTGCATGCGTCTGGAGTTCATTTGCAGTGGCTGGGGGCTCTGGTGTGCCCATTCTCTCTCTCTCTCTCTCTATCTGCCTCTTTGTCTCTCTCTCTGTCACTCTCAAATAAATAAATTAAAATAAACAAAAAAAATAAAAAAGATTTCAAAAAAATTGATTATATCTCTGCTCAAAGAAATCAAAGAAGAAATGAAAGCATCAAAGAAGAAAACAAAGGAGTTAAAGAAGATAACAAACTGAAAGAGAACACAGGAAACCAGCTTAATGAAATAAGGAGGTCATTACAAGACATGAGTAAGGAAATAGAAATACTGAAGGAAAGCCAGGCTGAAATTTTATCTCTGAAAAACACAGTTGGTTAAATAAAAAACTCGGGAGAAAGTCTCACCAGGAAAATGGATGAAGGACAGAACAGAATATCTAAACTAGAAGATCAGGTGGCAGACCTAATACAATCCAACAAAGAGAAAGACAAGCTAGTAGGGAGGTATGAATAGGAATTTCAAGATATCTGGAACACTATGAAAAGACCAAACATAAGAATTTAGGGTAGAAAGTAGAAGAAGAATTTCAGTCCAGAGGCTTAGTAGGCATTTTCAAAAAAATCATAGAAGAAAAATTTCCCCAAATGGGGAAATAAATGCCAATGCAGATACAAGAAGCTTTTAGAACACCAAACAGACAAAACCTGGAAAGAACCTCTTCTTTCCATGTTATAATTAAACTACTAAACCAAAGAAAATATATTGAAAGCAGTTAGAGAGAAAAAGCAAGTCACTTACAAAGGCAAGCCCATCAGAAAAACAGCAGATTACTTAACACAAACTTTAAAAGCCAGAGGGCTTGGAATGATGTATTCCAAGTTCTGAAAGATAACAACTGTCAAACAAGATTACTTTATCCTGCGAAGATATCTATCCAAATTGATGGAGAAGTAAGGACATTCCACAACAAAAACAGGCTAAAGGAATTTATGACAACTAAGCAAGCTCAGAAAATACTTGAAGGAATTCTTCACGCTGAAGGGAAAGCCAATCACACACAGGAGGAAACAGAAAAAAAGAGAAACATACTCAAATAATAGTTAAAACAAGCAAGTAAAGGGAAAGCAGGAAGCACTACAAAATAAGAAGAATGGTGAGAATAAATACATACCTTTCAATAATAACTCTTACTATCAATGGCCTCGATGCTCCAACCAAAAGACACAGGCTTGCAGACTGGATTAAAAGGCAGGATCCTGCCATTTGTTGCCTCCAGGATGCACATCTCTCAATAAAAGATAGACACCGTCTTAGGGTGAAAGGATGGAAAGTGGTATTTCAAGCAAATGAGACTAGGAAACAAGCAGGGGTGGCTATCCTAATATCTGACAGGATAGACTTCAAACCAGAATTAGTGAGGAAAGATAAAGGTCATTTCATATTGCTTAAAGGAACACTGCAACAGGAGGACATTACAATCCTAAATATATATGCACTTAACATGGGGGTCCCAATTTCATCAAACAAACAATATTAAACTTAAGGTCATAGAAAACACCAAACACAATTGTAGTGTGTGACATCAATACCCCACTCTCATCAGTTGACAGATCATCCAAGAAAAAAAATAAACAGAGAGAGATCTGGATTAAATGATGTCATGGAACAAATGGACCTAACAGATATCTACAGAACATTCCATCCAAATGCTGCAGAACATATATTTTTCTCAGCAGCACATGGAACATTCTCTAAAATAGACCATATATTAGGACACAAAGCAAATCTCAACAAATACAGAAAAACTGAAATAATCCCTTGTACTCTATCTGACAATAATGGGATTAAGTTGCAAATTAGCAAGAAGAAAAACTACAGCGCATACAAAAATTCAAGGAGGCTAAACAGTACACTATTGAATGATGAATGGGTCATTGAAGAAATCAAAAAGGAAATCAATAAATTCATGAATCAAATGATTATGAGAATACAACATACCAAAACCTTTTGGACACAATGAAGGCAGTCCTAAGAGGGAAACTTATAGCTCTAAGTGCCTATATTAAGAAATTAGAGAGTTCACAGTAAACAACTTAATGCTTCACCTTAAGGCCTTGGATAAAGATGAATAAGGCCAAAGAAAAATCAGTAGATGGGAAGAAATAATAAAGATTAGGGCAGAAATTAATGAAATTGAAACAACAACAATAACAAAAAAGCAACCCAAAGAATCAATGAAACAAAGAGTTGGTTCTTTGAAAGTATAAACAAGATTGACAAACCCTTGACAAATCTGACCAGAAGAAAGAAAGAAGATACAAAATTAAAAAAAAAAAATCAGAGATGAAAAAGGCACCATCAGAAGAGATACCAAAGACAATCAGAAAATCATAAGGACATATTTCAAGAACATATATGCCCCTAAGTTTGAAATTCTGAAAGAAATGGATGATTTCCTTGATTCATATGACCTACAAAAATTAAATCAAGATGAGATAAACCACTTAAATAGCCCTATAACAAGTATGGAGATCCAAGCAGTTAGAAAAAGTCTCCCAACTAAAAAAAGTCCAGGCCCAGATGGATTCACTGGTGAACTTTACCATACCTTCATGGAAGAACTAACACCATGCTTCTCTAACTTTTCCATAAAATAGAAAAGGAAGAAATTCTACTGAACTCCTACCAAGCCAGCATCACCCTGACACCAAAACCAGACAATGACAGAAAAAAAGATATTACAGACCAATGTCCCTCATGAACATAGCTGCAAAATTTCTGAACAAATTATTGGCAAACAGAATACAAGAATATATTCAGAAAGATTATTCACCCCAACCAAGTTGACTTTATCCCAGGGATGCAGGAATTGTTCAACATACACAAATAGACAAAAGTCACATGATCATCGCAATAGATGCAGAAAAACCATTCAAAAAAATTCTACATCCCTTCATGGTAAAGCCCTACAGAAACTGGGAATAGAAGGAACATATCACAACATAATAAAAGCTATTTATGACAAACCTACAGCCAATATAATACTTAATAGTGAAAAACTTGAAGCTTGTCCACTAAATTCAAGAACAAGATAAGGGTGTGCACTGTCCTCACTTTTATTTAATATAGTACTGGAAGCCCTAGCTATAGCAATAAGGCAAGAGACACTCATAAAAGGGATACATTTTGGAAAGGAAGAGAGTAAATTATCATTATTTGCAAATGATATGATTCTATACATAAAGGACCATAAAGACTCTATCAGCAAACTGTTAGAGCTGATAAACACATTTAGCAATGTAGCAGGATACAAAATAAACACACAGAAATCAGTAGTTTTCCTATGTACTAACAAAAAACATGTGGAAGATGAAATCAGGGAATTGCTCCCATTCACAATTGCTTCAAAAAAAAAAAAAAGTACCTTGGAATAAATATAACCAAGGAAGTGAAGGATTGCTACAATGAGAACTTTAAAACACTCAAGTGAGAAATTGCCAAAGACACTAGGAAATGGAAAGACATCCCTTGTTCTTGGATCAGAAGAATCAATATTGTGAAAATGTCAATCTTACCAAAAGCAATCTGCATCTTTAATGCAATCCCCATTAAATTTCCAGTGGTATTCTTCACAGAAATAGAAAAGACAATCCTAAAATTCATTTGGAAGGACAAAAAAATCTCAAATAGCCAAAACAATTTTGAACAACTAAAATGAGGCTGGTGGTATCATCATACCTGATTTTAAGCTATATTACAAAGCCATAGTAGCAAAAACAGCATGGCACTGGCACAAAGACAAACATGTAGATCAATGAAACAGAATAGAGGACCCAGATGTTGACCCAGGCAGCTACAGCCATCTGATTTTTGACAAAAATGCCAAAAATATTCATTGGATAAAATATAGCCTCTTCAACAAGTGGTGCTGGGAAAATTGGATATCTATATGTAGAAGGATGAAAATAAATCCTTTTCTTTTTCCATATACAAGAATCAAGTCCAAATGGATTAGGCACCTTAATATCAGACCTGAAACTCTGAAACTACTAGAGGAAAAGGTAGGGGAAACCTTTCAACATATTGGCACAGGCAATGTCTTTCTGACTATAACCCCAATTACTCTGGAAATGAAACCACTAATAAACTACTGGGATCTCATGAAATTACAAAGCCTTTGTACAGCAAAGGACACTGTGAATAGAGCAAAGAGACAACCTACAGAATGGGAGAAAAATCTTTGTCAGCTATACCTTTGACAGAGGATTAATATCCACAATATACAAAGAACTAAAAAAACAGATCAATAAGAAATCAAACAACCCAATTTAAAAAATGGGCTATGGAACTAAATAATACAGATGTCATATAGATATCTAAAAAGTGTTCTATATCCTTACCTGTTAGGGATATGCAAATTAAAATTACTTTGAGATTTCATCTCATTCCTGTCAGGATAGCTACCATCAAGAAAACAAATGAGAATAAATGTTGGTGAGGATGTGGAAAAAGGGAACACTTCTACACTGTTGGTGGGAATGTAATCTGCTACAGCCATTTTGGAGGTTCTTGAGACAGCTAAAAATAGATTTATCATATGATCCAGCTATACTACTCCTAGGCATATATCCTAATGACTCTTCTACTACCTTAGAGATACTTGCACGACCATGTTTATTGCTGCTCTATTCGTAATAGCTAGGAAATAGAACCAGCCTAGAAGTCCCTCCACAGATGAATGGATAATACAGATGTGGTACATTTATACAATGGAGTTCTATTCAGCAATATAGAAAAATGAAATTATAAAGTTTGCAGGGAAATGGATGGATGTGGAAAGGATTATAATAAATGATGTAACCCAGGCCCAGAAAGCCAAATGTCACATGTTCTCTCTCATATGTGGATCCTTGCTACAAATGTATAGACTTGTGTGTGAGCTGGAACCAAAAATCGGTATCAGAGGCTCATAAGCTAGAAAAAGGCTATAAGGGAGGGAGGAGAGGGAAGGACTTAAGGGGATGGTATTGTATATACATAAGTTGAAGAACAGATTACAGGGATGGGAATGGCCTAAATGATGCCAGGGGCAGAGATTGTGTAAAAGAAAGGGGGAGCATCAATCAAAAATGAAGATATTCTGAATAAGTCATATGAAAACCTACTTTTTTGAATAATTGCACATCCAGAAGTCATAGATTGTTACTAGAAAAATTTTAGTGCCAGGGATGAGATACCTTCCAGTGAATTGTTGGCCTGGGAGGTCCCTGTTGCCTCCAAAACATTATAGACTATTGTCAAGGCCCTTGGTTTCCTTTGAGAAACCAATAAGACCCTATTACTGAAAACTTCTCATGCCTGAGCAGCAAAGTCCCTGAGAAATCAAGCTGGTGCTGAGCAGAAAACCTTCTCCCTGTAAACAAGCTAACTGAAAGCTGGAAAAATTCACTGTATGCAACTCTATGGTAGACAGAAGTCATTATCAGTGAAAACAGTGGACACTGGAAGTCTCAAGTTTGGCCAGACAGGCCAAATGACTGAACGAGTGCAATAGTGGCATGTCTGCTCTGGGGGAATCCAACTGCTCTCCAATTGGACTGAAAGCCCGCTCTGTAGAAGGGAATACATGCCTGGTACTGAAAACCTAATCAAAAGCCTATGGCAGAGGAGGTCATGGGCCTTAGAGGTATTAAACCTGCTCTTGTCTGGATAAAAGCATATATTAATCTCACTAAACTGCCCTGAAAGCACTAACTTAATGTTCACGTTCATATATTAATGCTACTCTTACTTATGGTTACAGAACCTTCTCTTTTCAGATGGTGATGATCAGTGGGATGACCCAAAAGGCAACATAGTGCTGAGAAGAAGGGATGGAGGAATGTCCATCAATGACACACCTGTATCACACCCTCCAAGCCTCAGGGTCCGTTGCGGAAGAGATGGCAGAGAGAATGTAAGAGCCAAAGGAAGGGCACCACTCCTTACAATGCAACTGCCCAGACAGAAATTGGCCTTGATGTCCACGACCTCTCAGTTCCTAGCAATACCTACACAAGACCCTCATAGTAGGAGGAAAAGATAATGACATCATATTAAAAGAGAGACTAATGGAGAGAGGGAGGGGATATGACAGAGAGCAGAGTTATGAAGGGGAAAATGGGGGAGGGGAGGGAAATATTATGGTTTATTATCTGTAAGTATAGAAGTTGTCAATTAAAAAATGGGGAGAATTTAATAGGTGTAGGCCCTCTTGTAGCCTACAATTGATGGTAGCTTGATATTGGAGAGTGGGCTTATGTTTGGATATGGTTCTGACTTGATTTTTCTCTGTGCTGATCTCCTTCCCCCTTGTGCTGGTATCCGGTTCATCAGGAAAACAGCCCCCTTGCTTGTTTCTCCAATTTTTCTTAGTTTCAGCGGGGGCCCTTTTGAGGTATGATGTGGTGGCTCTCTCCTTAGGATCTACATCTATCTGAAAAAGAGAAGCAGATTCTCCAACGGAGAGTAAGTTAGCATCAGAACAAATGAGATAACCCTTTTTTTTTATAGAGAATTTAATAGGTGTAGGCCCTCTTGTAGCCCACAATTGATGGTAGCTTGATATTGGAGAGTGGGCTTATGTTTGGATATGGTTCTGACTTGTTTCCCAGCTCCAGCTATGGGTCCCATACCAGTGAGGGGATCAGTTAGCCAAATTGAGAGCAGTTGGTTCCCCACCATGGCTGTGTGCCACCACTGCACTTGTGTGGGCATCACAACAAGTTATTTGCTGCTAAGTAGGTTAGACCATGCGTTGCTTCGGCAGATATTGGTCATTTCCCCCCAGTCGCCCATGTAGCACCTTCTGGCACTAGATGTGCTGACTGTCTGGGGACTGACTCTCTTCCAACTTCCAGCCATGCCATTCTAATTTGCATGTCAATCACATAAGGTGTCTTTGTCCTGATGCTAACTTACTCTCCGTTGGAGAATCTGCTTCTCTTTTTCAGATAGATGTAGATCCTAAGGAGAGAGCCACCCCATCGTACCTCAAAAGGGCCCCGGCTGAAACTAAGAAAAATTGGAGAAACAAGCAAGGGGGCTGTTTTCCTGATGAACCGGATACCAGCACAAGGGGGAAGGAGATCAGCACAGAGAAAAATCAACTCCTACCAAATCAGAGAGCCAGAGCCTCAGAGGCCCCCAACACCTCATCACTGAAGCAGACCAAAAATGAACCCAACATGGCTCAGGGAAAGTTTGCGGAAGAGGGGGCGGAAAGAATGTCAGAGTCACATGTTGGGTCATGATATGCAGAGACATTTAGCTTACCCATAACTGTGGGCTAACTCCACAATGCATGACCCGTATACCTCAACAAGGAGGGGCCAAGGGGAGGGGGTGGGTCATGGATGAGCCTAATAATGGTACAAAACTGACTGTATTTGCTGAATACAAAACTAACTAATAAAGAAAAAAAAATTGGGAAAAAAATGGGGAGAAAAAGCTCACTGTGCATCTGGCTCACATGAGACCAGGAGATCTGAAAATGAGCTCTTAGGCTTTGCAGTCAAGCACCTTAACTGCTAAGCCATCTCTCCAGCCTCATCTCCATATTTAAAGCAATCAGAGGCACTAGCTGTTCTGTCTTCTGGTACCACATTGCTTCATCTCAGAGCAAAGACTGAACTTTATGTGAGCACATTCTAATTATTTCTCCACTTAATCAAGGTCCAGCCACTTCCAGTACATTTGAAATACTGATCAAATTCCTTCACACACACACACACACACATACACACACACACATATATATATATTTGGTTTTTCGAGGTAGGGTCTCAGTCTAGCCCAGGCTGACCTGGAATTCACTATGGAGTCTCAGGGTGGCCTTGAACTCACTGCGATCCTCCTACCTCTGCCTCCCGAGTTGCTGGGATTAAAGGCATGCGCTACCATGCCTGGCCCTTCACACATATTTTTAATTAAGGTTTTCATTTTGATATAACCATAGGTACAAATGCTGTTATAAGCAATTTATACATAGTCTACTCATTCTTCTTGCACCCATGGTAAGTTTTATGGGATGAATTGGATTGAATTGTATCTCTCCTTCCCTAAACTCATGCTTAAGTCCTAATGCTCAGTACCTTCGCAAGTGACTGTATTGGAAGATGGGGTCTTTAAAGAAGTAATGCACTTAAAATTAGGTCATTATGGTGAACCTGAATCCAAAACAATTGGTACAGAGGAAAGACTAAGTAAGATACAGAGAAAAGATAGATATCTACAGGCAGAGGAGAGGCTTCAAAGGAAACCAAGTCTGCCTCCACCTAGATTTCAAACATCCCCTTCAGAGCAGTGAGGAATACATCTCCTTTGTTTAAGCCCCCACTCTGTTGTATTGTATTATGGCACCTTTGGCATTGATATGGTAATATGGACCTGGAATTCACTATGTAATTTCAGGGTGGCCTTGAACTCAGAGATCCTCCTACCTCTGCCTCCCAAGTGATGGGACTATGGCGTGTGCCACCATACCCAGCAAATGTTAAGTTTTTTTTAAAAAAAAATTTTTTATTTGAGAGCGACAGACAGAGAGAGAAAGAGGCAGAGATAGAGAGAGAGAATGGGTTCTCCAGGTCCTCCAGTCACTGCAAACGAACTCCAGATGCATGCTCCCCTTTGTGCATCTGGCTAACGTGGGTCCTGGGGAATCGAGCCTAGAACCGGGGTCCTTAGGCTTCACAGGCAAGTGCTTAACTGCTAAGCCATCTCTCCAGCCCCAAGTGTTAAGTTTTATCTCATGAGTTTGATTAACTGTTTTTCCAGATTGGCAGTACCACTTTCCAGACTCACCAACAATGCATAGGGGTCCTGTTTCTTTGTATCCTCACAAGTATTTGGTGTTGGCACTGTTTTTTATTCTAGCCAATCAAAAACGTATGCAATAATGCCTCATTTGTAGTTTTAATTTGCAATTTTGTAATTGCTAATGATGTTCAACATCTTTTCTGGTGCTCATTGGAATGTGTACATTCTCTTTGGCAATATCCCTTTCCTCTATATTCTAATTGGATCGTTTTAATGGTAAGTTTTGAGAGTTCTTTGTTTTCTAGTTTTTGTAAGATGTGTTTGTAAGTAAGTTTTTCAGTCCATAATTTGTTTTGGGGCCCATATTATCAAAGCAAAAGGTTTAATTTTTATGTAGTCTGATTTATTATTTTTTAATAGATCTTGCTTTGGGTGAAGTATAAAGGTTCTCTTTAGTTCTAGATACCAATGATTTTTACAGGTGTATCTTCTCAACATTCTGTGGTTTCATGTTATACATGGAGGTCTGTGACCTTCTTTGAGGTAGTTTTCTGTGTAAGATCTTGGGTTTTAGATTGAAGTTATTTTACTTTTTTTTTTTTTTTTTTTTTTTTTGAGAATGAAAGTTCAGGTCCTTTCTGTACACCACCCCAGTTGAGTTTGGAACAACTTTTTATAGCCTGGCTTGGGTGTAGTCCTGGCTCCTCTGTTAGCCTTGCTGGTGGTGTGGACATAGGTCACTTATTTTTGGTAGTGTTTGAATAGGATCCACTAATGATTACCTAAAAGTTTCTATCTTGCTAGGAGGTATCATTCATGGTCATTTTGCCAAGCACTTGTAAGCTGGTTTGGGGTTGCATGGTAATAGCTTTTCTTGTCGATTCCTATTGGCACTACTAGGATGCCAAACCTGAATTCTAAATCTGGGAACTATGAGGCAAAAGAAGAACCTAGGGAACTCACTGCTGTGGTATTCATTGGGCACCAGAGGCCTGGGTCTAGTCTGGCTTATCTCTGTGCCTGCCTAATTATTAAATAATAAATGAAACTCTGAGTTTGTAATATATAGAGTTTTGGTTTGCATAGTGGAAGAACTTGGGAGAGATACCTGTATTTCATCTTCCTGGAAGTGGAAGACCTACAAATATTTTAAAAGTGAAATAAGTTTATAAATCACACTTACTTTTAATAGGCTGAAAACAGTCATGAAACATTCTATTTCTCTCAGTAGAGTTTAATTTTTTTGTAGTGCCAATGTCCTTGTACATGCTAGTCAAGAGTTCTACTAGTTAGCACACCCCCAGCTCAGTATGAATTACTTCACCTGAATGATAATCTACACCTACGAGATACCTGTAGTAGTGCAATTCCGAGAAGTGGAATAACTCCTCTGTCAATCAGCTCACTCACAGATGGGGGTAATGACTATAAACTATAAGATTGTGGTAACCATGTCTCCTTTTCTCAATTATGTACTTAGAACACATACTAAGGACTTAATACACATATATGGGGTAAATACACAAATGACATGCCTGGGAGAATATAGCTATCAAGTAGGAGGAGACTTTCAAAAAGACATTCAAGAACATATGGACTTGAAATATGATTGTCATTTAGTTAGGAAGAATTAATCTTCCAAAGTTAAATATGCACAGAGTATTTTATATATAGCATGTATAAATATAGATCTTTCTCCTATTTAAATTTCACAGAGCAATATGAGAAATCCATTTCCATTGTGTTAAATACTTGCTTATAACTGTAGTTTTAATAAATAATTTGTTTTAATTGATACGATAAAATATATCAATTTGGGTATTCATGCAAAACTTTAAATATCTTCTGTATTTTTAACCATTCTGATAATAATCATATAACATACTTTTCCTTTGAGGGAACCCCTTCTTGTTATGAACATCTCTTCTCTATACAGTGCTGTATCATTTATTTAAACAGCAGGGTTTTAAGATTATGACTGATCATCAAGCTCAATAATGCTATTATTATCCAAAGATATATTTGCATGAATGAAAAATGTAGTATTACAGTAATAGTATGATACATTTACTAACATTGACAATTTTTATATGCAGCACTGACTAATTTGCTTTTACTACTTGGAAATTCTGGTAAATTATTTGCTGTTATTAGCAACTGTGGTAGGAAATCATTATACCATCTATGAATTTACAGAAAGCCAGTCAATATAAAAATAAGTTTATCTCTGTGATATTCTTTATACATAAATACTGAACATTTGAACAAAGTGAAAATATTTGACTATTCAGCTTTTTTAGCATAGTTTGGGTTTCATGACTCTTGATGGCAAAATACCATCTGATTTTCAAAGTCGTGGTTGAGTTGTTTCTAAAGCTAGTTTATTCTAAACCTCTGATTCTTTTTGTATCTGATTCATGTGTACATTTTCTGATATACTTTGCTTGCTCATTCATTCATTCAGTGGTTTTGTATTACTCCATTTTTGGTGCTAAACATCAAGAAATGAGAGGACAATCTTAGTTTTTAGCAGGTACATGGTTAACTTTGGACACAGAAATGTAAAATGAAACTTAACATGTGAATTGTTAAGTTTAGTAACAACTGACAAGGCTGTGCTCTCACAACCACAGTTTACCTTAGCTATTGCTATGACAGATACAGATTGTAAAATTCAGACTAAGGACACCAAATAGAGAGAGGTGTAGGGAGAGGGGAAAAGAGAGGGAGAAGGGAAGGGGATGGAGACAAAGAGGGAAAGAGAGATAGAGAAAGAAAGAAAGAAAGAAAGAAAGAAAGAAAGAAAGAAGAAGGAAAAAAGAAAATAAAAGAAAGAAAGACAGAAAGAAAGAGAAAGAGAGAAAAGAGAGAAAGAATGCTGTGGACTTTAGAAAAAGCTTCCAAGAGAGATGATAGCTGAGTGGATTCTTACATAGAGCAGCAGTTAGCCAGACCAAGACAGATGGTGAAAAGAGAAATCAAGTTAGCACTATGGAAACAAAGTAAACTCTGCACAATTGTCTACATCTAACTTTGAAATGTTCAGAGCTTTTCAAATTAATAATAGAACTCCATTTCTGTGTAGTCTTTTCTATTTAATGTTTATACCATTCAATGATAGCCCCTGGTACTCATTTTTTTTTGTTTATTTGACAAATTCATTGCAGCTTAGTGTTGCTGAGAAACCTAAAGGAAGTAAAATATGAGGGTGATCCAATTGGAAGATGGAGTAGGGTGCTGACACTGAGGGCCTGGAGGCTAGAGTGAGGGAAAGAAAGGCTATTTATGGGCTTAAGCATCTAGGTTCTCAAATTGCATTTAATTTTTAGCTTTATCACTCTGAATTTACCCTGCAAGGTGGCTTGAAAGAAGCACTGGACAGAGAGAACAGATATTTCAGAGGATGAGCTGAAAGCTAAGAGGCTCAAACCAGGAAGTGGCAGTAAAACTGGACCTTCAATGATAGACTTGAGAAACAGCTACCAGGCTCAGGTTTTCAATATGCTAATATGAGGAGGGGGGATGTCATGGGACCTTCCAGGTTTTTAGTATGGACAACAAAGAGGGTGCCACCAACAGATACGTATTTTTCAGAAGGAACATAAGGAAGGAGATAGCTTTCATTGTGCACATGCTAAATTGGAGTTTACTGCAGGTAGAAATGTCACAGGAAGCAGAATATGATAGCTTGGAGCTTAGAAGAGTCAGGACAGTCAGGGACAGAGGTCTCATCTGATAATCATCAATATTATGGTGTAGTTACAATCAAGACAACAAGAGGCAAGGAACCAGGGCACAATGAAATGAATGCTGGGGCATGCACAGATTCTAAGGAAAGCTGAGTTCTCCAAGGGGAAGTGTCAAGCAGAACATATGGATTCCAAATTTGACAATGGTTTCTGTAACTCTGACGTCATGGAGGACCTCATTTTGAGCTTGAGCCTTATTTAATCTGCATCTGAGTTTGAGCACTGTGTACCTCTAGGCACCAACATCATCAGTAAGGCTGCCTGATTGTAAGATCAGAAAGAGTTATGCTCCTGAAACCCTATATGCTGGTTTTTAAACAAAAGGGTGTGGTGAGGACTGGAGTAAAATAAATAAGGTGTTCCCCTGATCACAGTTTATGTTACCTATTGCTATGACAGAATAAAAGGGGGGGTTATGAGATCTTCCAGTTTTCCAGAGACTTAAACATGGTTATTTTTTAAATGTAAAGCATCCCACCTCTTTGGCATTGGAAGTTAACTAAAATTTAAAAATTTATACTGGGGACGAATGGAAAAAATTTTTTAAAAAGTCTGTTGTCTACTGTTTTGAGCTCTACAATAGGCAGCTTGAATTGGAGTAACTAAGAGTAACACTGAAGGTCATGAAGTAATGAAGCCTCATTCTCAGGACTGGATTCTGTTCATCAGTGGATACTTACTGCTATGCCATCATATGCCAGGTTCAAGAGATTTAATGGTAAACAAAAGAGGCAAAAGTTTCATCAAATGCATTAAATAAGTGAGGGTCTTTCTCTACCTGTGCTTATTCCATCTCTGATATTGACATGTGGTTGAAACTACCCTCAGAGTTACCATGGAAAGACCACGTGGGAACTTGATTACTAGTGGTCCATGGATTTATAATTAGCTTGTACACTTATTAGCACTACATTTTTAGGACTAAAATTATTAGAAACAGACTCTGGTAATGTTCTGGATTTCTTTGTGCCTCTTTTCTTGTCTTGCCTGTGAAACATGCATCATGAAATGTACTTTAATAAGATGAGATGATATCTGTCTGGCTCATAACCGGAAAGGTTACCTATAAAAATCATGACGGTGGCTGATTTGGCACCCTGTTTATGTGTACAAACAATGGCTTTTATAGTGCTTAGAGGATGTAACTATGACTTTGGCTCATGGAAGTATGAGAACCATTTGGGAGGTAAGCCTGCATTTTGAAAACTATAAAGAAATTAATTTCTGGAACACAATGTTATATAAAGCAGTGAAAAAGTTAAATCAACTGCCAGTTAGTTGCATATTACTGTACATATAAGAGCCCTCATAAGAGTTCCTGGGAGAGGGTAGATGTATGTTTGAATTCTGGAGGAATGGAAGATGGAGATTCTCTTGACAATGAGGTTACTCAGCTAAAGCTTTCTGATACACACCTCTTGTCTGTCAAAGGGAGAGATTCTTGGAAAATCTACTGAACTAGTTGACTCTTAGGTCCAGCTTGTCTCATGTGATAGAACCTGTATGTCACACAAAAAGTAATCAGGCTTGCAAAACTCTAGCTTGCAGTAGAAAGCATATATATTGGTAGAAGTTCAAGGTAAAAGAGAACTTAGGCAAATTTCTATCCTTCATAGAGCTTATAGTTTAAGAAATAAATCAGGCTGTTAAGCAAGAAACCACATAAGTTGAGGGATCTAGTGTGGTAAGTATGTAGAAGGAACAGTTAACTGAGAACTAGCAATGGTTTCCCAGAGGAAGTAATATGAAAAATGACATTTAAACTGATTGCAGAGTAAATAACAATAGCACAAAGATGAGCAGGAGCAAGTGGTTTTTATCTATTTATTTATTTTTACTGAAAATCTGAATCTAATAGAGCACCTTTCTATGTAGCTGGCCACCACTTTAAAATTATATGTCAAGATTTGTTCTGAGGATAATTTTCAAGGTACATAATGTTAACTCAATATATTTATATTACTAAAGTACATGTTGACTGAAGCATTGGCTTGGACTTAATGCCATTTTTAAATGAGTACATCACCTGTTAGCTCCGTAGATCTCAAAGACATGAAAGCTTGTCTTGGTGTTATAAGAACAGGTAAGCCATCTCACCAAATTGTCCCACTCTCTCTCCTCTCTTGTTTAGACTTTGTTACTTTTTATTTAACTTATATAATACTGCCTTGGTGGATTTCCTTATCTCCAGGTGTGTTTTCCTACTCCCAGTTTCTTTTAGGCTTTGGCACACAATTAAATTTCCTGAAGTGCAGCTCTGATTCTATTATTCCTATGCCTGAAGGTTCTCATGCTATTCCACAGTCTTATGTATTACTAATGACCCACTTAGCCTGGCAGTTAAAGTCTTTCACCTGACCCCATCCTGGCTTTCAGCTGATTCTGTGTCACTTTACTCTCTGGGTGTCAGTGTCAAATATTTACTGCTTTCATTAGATTTTGTTTATCATATTCTTTAGTTTCAAGTAAATTTATATCTTTAGTTATGACATGTTGAAATATATACTTCATGGACTAATTCAAATGCTCCTCTGATGTGATGTCCTCTTTTCACCTTCCAATCTCATTATTATATTTCCTCTTTCCTTTAATTTCCATTGTGGAGATAATACATTCCTGTGATGCATTCTGACATGACACACTGAAGACAGGAACTATGTCACTCAACATTGCAGCTTTGATAGATACTAGCACAGCATTACTTCACATTGTAGGGGGGTATTGAGGTCTACAAATTCTTTTGGCTAATAACTTTTTTCTACAACTCATTTTATTTATGAATCGAAACAGTCCTAGTTTAATGTATTTTCTTTGACTATGGCCTCAACTCACAAAACTGTTCTTTAAAACAGCCTGTATATATTTTGCAAGATAGATTAACAATTCCATGTTTTTGCCTTTCCCTTGTTTCCAAAACTCATGAGATTTCAACACATGCATTGAGAAAACACCAGTGCAAACACAGGGGGATTAAAATGTTTAGTGGCTCTGTGGTGCTCATGAAGTGACCAAGGTGTAGAGCAGGGACTGGGAACAAGGTCTATTCTGGGTTTTCCACCTACCTATACCTACTTCCCCTAATATCTCCTTCTCTATTCTGAAGACTCAGTTCAACATAAAGGCTATTACTTAAATCAGTGCTTCCATACTACACATAGATGTCACTTAAAATAAAAAATAGTGGCTGTAGCAAAATGAAAGGGAGAATTCTTTCTTGCTCCTCTCAGTGCCATGGTCTAGGTTCCCTGCACAGACTGTGCATAGTGGTGTGGAGTGAGTAGGTCAGACCCCTGATTCCTGGCTCCTCTCAGTGCCCTGGTCTGGGTGAAAGGTTGGAAAATGATATTCCAAGCAAATGGAAATAAAAAATAAAACAAGCAGGTTTTGCTATATTAATATCTGATAAAATAGACTTCAAACCCAAAGTAATCAAAAAGGACAAAGAAGGCCACTTGTTACTCATCAAGAGAATGATCCAACATGAGCACATCACAATCACAAATATATATGCCCCAAACATGGGGCCACCACAGTTTATAAAACAAAATCTACTCAACAATTAAACAGAAATAAACACCAACATCATCATAGTCAGTGACTTCAATACTCCACTATCATCAACAGACAGATCATTCAGGCACAAAATCAACAGAGAAATAATAGAGCTCAACAATATCATAGATCAACTAGACCTAAGGGATATGTACAGAACTTTCCAGCTGAACTCTACAGAATACACATTCTTCTCAGCAGCCCACTGAACCTTCTCCAAAATTGACCATATATTAGGCCATAAGGTGTACCTTCATAAAGTTTGGAAAATTGAAGTAACTTCCTGCATCATGTTAAATCACAGTGCTTTAAAGCTAGAAATTACCAACAAGAGACACATCAGGAACTCCACCAGCTCCTGGAGAGTACACAACCCAGTTTTAAACAATGAATGGGTCATGGAAGAAATAAAAAAAATTGTTAAATTCCTAGAATTGAATGATAATGAAAACACAACCTACCAAAATTTATGGGATGCAAAGAAGTCAGTACTAAGGGGAAAATCTATAGCCCTAAATGCCTTCATTACAAACACAGAGAGATCACAAATCAAAAACCTGGCTGTCCACCTGAATGCACTGGACAAACAAGAAGAATCATCCAATCAAAAGAGCTCCAGACAGAAAAAAACAATCTAGATTAGAGCAGGAATTAATGAATTGGAAACTAAGAAAAAAATTTAAATAATTGACAAAATGAAGAACTGGTTATTTGAAAAAAATAACAAACCCCTGGCCAATTAGATCAAGCAAAAGAGAGAGAGAGAGAGAGAGAGAGAGAGAGAGAGAGAGAGAGAGAGGTCTCAAATTAACAAGATCAGAAATGAAAAAGGAGTGGTCACAACAGACATAAATGAAATTGGAAGAATCATTAGAGCATACTTCCAAAGCCTCTACTCCACAAAATTGAATAATCTGGAAGAAAGGGATAATTCAAATTTAACTCTGTGTAAGTGGTTGAATCCCACTTGAAAAACTGTGATCGCTTCAATTCTTCAGTGACTAGCCTTACAGTGTAATTTTGTTAAATAATTACTGCTTCCTGATTTTCAATCACATATTTAAGGGAGGGAGATATGTGTGAGGGAGAGAGAGAGAGAGAGAGAAAGAGAGAGAGAGAGACAATGAATGAGAGAGTTAAAGATTTCATGCTGCTGCTTCCTCTTTGTTGATGGACTGTGCTCCAGTGAGTAGTGTTGAGACACTCTTGGGTCTTCATTTTGGCCCATAAGGTAGGTCAGAAATTTCTTTTTCTATCTCTGTCTCTCTCTCTTGCTTCCAGCAAGTAAAATGATTAGTAAGGTAGAAAGACTCCTGGACTTAAACTTCAATGATAAGCTTTAGTGTTTCATCTTGTTCCATCATTAACTGCTTTGAGACCCCTGGCAAATTGCTCAAGCTACCACAGGTTTGATTACCTAATCTCTAAACAAAGTTACCACAAGAATGAAATAGGATAATATATGGAAAAACACTTGATGAACATCAAAGCACTTCACTTCAGTGAAGTGTTATTAGAAGTGTTACTGTTATTAGAAGAAGAAAATAAAGCAAAGGTTTGAATTCAATCTTGTGCAAAAATCCTGAATTGAAAGTCTAATGGGGGGCTGGAGAGATTTCTCAATGGTTAAGACACTTGCCTACAAAGCCTAACAACCCAGGTTAGATTCTTCATTTCTCATGTAAATCCAAATGCACAAGGTGGCACATGCATCTGAAATTCATTTGCAGTGACTAGAGGCCCTAATGTGACCATTCTCTCTCTCTCTTCTCTGTCTGTCTGCTTGCAAATAAATAAATAAATAAAGTACTAAAAATGTCTGATGGACTTATTTTCTTACTGCTTTGAAGAAGCATTCTATAAAGACAAGATGGCATATAACATTCTAGGTTATTCTGACTGTTTATAATACTGTTCAAATTTATTAATATTTATAATTATACCACAGAGAATGATGAGCAACCTTTATAATCTATAAGATAATGAAAACATAGTTTAGCATATTATCTGTTCAAGCCTAAAGATACACTTACAGATGTCCTTCTGGATGGTTTTTTGTTCTAGGTTATAGAGGTGGCACCCTTCCTTTTAACTTAATCTCTCTCTTAAAACTTCACAGATGTTGACTCAGTTTATTGTTTGCTTTCTCACAGAGACAGATTTAGTCAACAATAGCAGCAACAAATCTCAAACAAAAACCCAAAACAACACCACACCATACCAAAACAAAACAAAGCAATGCAAAACAAGGTTATCTCTGCTTCTTGTAGTATTTGACTGGTGACACCAAGCTTTTTATTAAAGTTATCCAAGTGGTGTGATCTTTAGTTTCCAAATAAAATGTCAAGGATTTTACTGTGACTTCAAAAATATTTTATGTTGTTATTATTGGCTTATGTTAAAAGCTAAATATACAAGGAAGAAATTGCAAGATGTTTCCATTCTATTATCTATTTTTTATGCATCCTGGTGGGGGAAGCCACCAAACCAAATCAAACATTCTCTGAAGCTCTATGTTATATATAAAAATGAGAAATTGGATAGCATTGAAGGACAAATCAATCTGATATTAATTTGCTAATATCAGGACCCTAACTGGGTCCCAGGAGATTATTTATTGGTTTGTCACCTGCTTAATATATCCTTCTGTTAAAAGCTTCACGGAACTAACACAATTATGTCACATATTAAGCATATTTAAATACAATTGGAGGAGTAATAAGACACTAAAGGGAAAACCATAATTTTACCATGGAAGTCTAGAACCATTTGATAAAAGCTGAGTTCAACACACTAGAATGCTGAGGAGGTCACATAAGGCCTTTGAGGTTTCCAATTCAGTGTTCACTTTTTGGTTTTCATGCTAATTAGATGATCCCGGACAGTATGCTAGACACTGTTGTAGGTGCTTAGAAACATCCAGTAAACATGCAGCCAAAAACTTTGCCTGTCTGATAGCCATGAGGAAAAAAAATCTGTGTGATGGAAATAAATGCTGATGAGAAAAGAAGGCAAGGTCATGATCAGGAGCACAAGAGGGAAGTCTGGTGAGAAAGACCTTGAAGAAAAAGTGGCTTTTCATCAATTACTTAACAAGAGTGGGGGAAGTGGCTGTGGATATTGGGAAGAGAAGAGCATGGTCACAACCTGCTACAGGAGGTTGAATTTCTCTGAATGGTAGGGGTGGCACATATAGGAGACATTAAAGGGTTTTGCACACAGGTGTGCCGATCAAAGTTTCCATTTTGACAGGGTCAGTTTGGCTGCCATGTTGAAAGTAGGTGGAGGGACAAGGAGGAAGGGAAATGAGTTAGGCCACTGTCTCAGGCGGTGGCCAGACCCAGACACAGTTACTAAATCATGGTTTGGTGGTAGAAGAGAGAGGCTATTGAATTTTGGATCCATTTCTTTTTAAAATTTTTTCTGTTTATTTATTTATTTGAGAGCGACAGAGAGAAGGAGGCGGGGGGGGGGGAATGGGTGCACCAGAGCTTCCAGCCTCTGCAAACGAATTCCAGATGCGTGTGCCCCCTTGTGCATCTGGCTAACATGGGTCCTGGGGAATTGAGCCTTGAACCACGGTCCTTAGGCTTCACAGGCAAGCGCTTAACTACTAAGCCATCTCTCCAGCCCAATTTTGGATCCATTTTTAAGTTGAAACCAACAGACTTTGCTGAGAGAGGAGGTGTGGGTGTGAGAAAATACCATGATGTCCAGGAGAGAGCCTGTTTTTTTGCACTCTTCCAGTTGGAAGAATAGGTTTGCATAAACTGACATGGAAGAGTATGAAAGCAAAAAGATTTGGGGAGAAATATCTGCGCTTCTTTCACGTCAGAAATGCTGTTGCTTCTCATGGCTCAGCAAAATTCCTCTTGATATAATGTCTTTGCAGCCAGTTATGTTGCCAAAGTTATGCCTCTTGGTGGGCAGCCCGTATCCTATCAAAGGGCTACATGGGGGAGGGCTCTCTGTACCTTAAGAAGGAACAGCCAAAAGCCTCTAAGAGGCATGGGCTGAGGCTTCTGTGGCCATCACACCACCATTCAGTTCTCTCTCCTGCCCAGTCCTGCCTTTCCATCCCTTCTCATCACAGGTCTTCAGGGCTCCCGTGAACGATCTTTCTACACTGAAATCTCAGTCTCTCAGGGGATACAGCTTAAAACATCGACTGTGGACTCCTCACATAGAAACTATGCATTTCATCACTTCTTGTCCCTTTGGCTAAAATCAAGTGTATCAACTATGTCCTCCTTCTTGGCATAGCAGCTGACACTCCATTCCACCCAGCACCTTCTTTACAGAAGGAAGTTAATGATGATCCTATTGTCCAGACTTGGCCATATGAAGTCCAGCCCAGTGATACACATTTTTCAATATACTCTCAATGTTATTGAAACTGTGATGTCTCTGAAAAAAAAATAAGATAAGTTAGAACTGAAAAGCATCACTTTAAACTGAATTCAGATGTCATTTTGTCCCTCTGCAACTTGCATACAGCAAGCCAGACACTACCTAATGCTGTTGTTCTCTTAAAAGCTTGGGTGTTGTCATTCTGCTAGTGTGTGGCTGCTCTGCATTAGTCTTCTCCTCAGACCTCTCTTCACAGTTACAACATTTGATTGTTTTATGACTATTATACCAGAGAACACAGGTTTTCACTGTATCCTTGTGAATGGACTGCATTGATAAGGTCATGAGATGTTTGGGATTTTAGGCAGCCCATAAAGAAAGCAACAAAAGCAGCATCCCTTCTAAGTTCATGTTCTGACTGCAGAAGGCGATTGCAAACCTTCTTCTATTCCATTCTCCAGCTGTTCAGTTGAATCAAGCTCACGAGATTCCTAAAGCTGTAGTAAGTGGAAAAGGGTGATAAGAGTTGAGTTTATTGGGTATTTGCCAGGGACTGATAACTTGGTGGAGTTATTTTTTTTTTAATTCTCTCTTTTGTTGCGATACTAGTATTAAGCCCAGGGCCTCCTGCATGCTAGGTGAGTGTGCTACCACTGAGAGACCCCAACCCATGTGGGGGTTCCTCTATTTGAATCTCAGTATGACCTGCCACATCATGGACCCTCAACTTTGAATGCTATAGATTCTCCTAGCGGAGATTCAAACACTCCTCTGCCTGGTGCCTGGATTCATGACCAGCAACTCAGGTGTAATGGGATTGGGTTGTGGCTTGGACATCACAATGTATAAAAGTTCCTTTGGGTGATTTTACTTTAGAGATCTGGAAGAATACCATTGCTCTATGATGTTAAATACATTTATATAAAGAAAATTCTACAGAAAATATTTCATGAAATATGATATAATGAAAAGTAATTGTTGGAAGCAGGGTGCCGGATAGACTGTGGGCACTGCCCCCTGACACATTCCTCCTCAGATCACCTCCTGGTTCCTGATCTCCAGCTGTGTTGGCCTTCCACAGCAGCCAAGCTCTCCCTGCTGTCAAGGATGACATGCCTGGGACTGTTTAGTACACTGATGGCAAGCCAGCTTTCTATCAACAAAATTGATCTTTACCAGATCATATCCAACTAGATCCCATGTGTATAGCAGCTGTTCTTATTCTAGCAAATGAGACGGAGAAGTTAATAGTGTAAGAAAGTGGGCATGCAACTTCCTATGCTATTCAGAGATCTTTTCTAAAACATAGCCCAAAGGGAACAACAAGAACTGTCCTTTATGTATCCCAAGATGAGTCTTTCCCAGCTTTCTGTTTTCTGTACACCTTAACTTTGCGTCTTGCTGTTCTTATTGGCTCTGTTTTCCAGCTCTTTAGTCTCAGTGCTTTCTTGCAGAAGAGCTCCTGGTTTTCACATTCATTTAACTTGCAGGTCTACAGACTAAGGCTTTAATTAAACTTAAAAATTATGGTGAGAGTGCAAACATAATAACCACACGTTGTCTATTGCTCTGAAGACAGTGTCACATTGTTTCTACTGCAGAGGCTTTGGCCTGCCTTTACTCCCAGCCACGGGGCAATGATCTTGGTTTCATCAGTGGCATGATTACTGATAATAACAACCACTTCTTAAAAGTCCTTCCTAATGAACTTTGTTTATGAGGCAAGGTTTTACTCTAAGGCCCAGGCTAGTGTGGGACTGAGTATGCAGCTCAGGCTAGCCTTGGACTCATAGCAATCCTCCTGCTTCAGCTTTCTGAGTGCTGGGATTACAGATGTCAGCACCTTGCTTGACTTCCTAATGAAATCTTGTTGAAAATTAATTTTTAAAAAATTATTTTAATTTAATTAATTTGTTTATGATAGAGAGAAAATATATACACATATATGTGTACATATATATATGTAGAGAGAGAGAATGGGCATGCCAGGGCCTCTAGCTATTGCAAATGAACTCCAGATGCATGTGCCATTTTGTGCATCTGGTTTTATGTGGGTACTGAGGAATCAAACTGGGGTCGTTAGGCTTTACAGGCAAGTGACTTAACCATTGACCCACATCTCCAGCCCTGTAAAATTATTTTCTTGAATATCAGTGCATGATGTGTAGGGATGTGTATACATGTATGTGTGTGGGTCTGCATGCGCTTGTGTGCACATGGCTGTAGAGGCTAAAAATTGAAGTCAGGTGTTTTCTTTGGTTATTCTCCACCTTATGCATTGAAACAGGGTCTTTTGCTGAATGTAGAGCTCACATATTAGATTAGACAAGGTAGCCACTGAGCCCTAGAGATTATTGTCTCTGCTCCCTGGCACTTGGATTACAGATGTGCACAGGCCTTCCCCGTGTTTTTTATGTGGGTCCTCATACACAGGAAGCACTTTACCAACTGAGCCATCTCCCAGTCTGTCCCCCACTGAAGTTTTACTTGCCAGAAAATTGGGGAATTCTTCTGCAACAGTAGCTTTTTATGGGTTCTAATTGGTTGCAAGTGTAAAAGACACCCCTGCCTTCCTATAGAAATAATTTGTTTACCTATATTCAAATTTATTTTTTCTTCTTCATCCATGGTATTGGCACTTAACCCATAACAGGGGCTGAATAAATGTTTGCTAAGAGCAAGGTATGGTATGGCCTGAAGAATTTATTTCTTTTCCTATATTACTTTCATTATTTATTTTCTCATATTACATGAGATTCCTATATTATTTATTTTCTTATAGTACATAACTAAGTTGTTAATTGATTTATGTACCAGCATAATCATTATATATATATTTTTACAACTGTGAGTTTTCTTATTTCTCTGTGTAAACTCCCCCAATACGTAGGCTTGACCTTCCTTTGTTCACATGTGGTGCCCTTTCTGCCTCCTACAAACTTAACAGCACAATGAGAACTCCTGAAGGGCAAAGCTTTCCTAATACCTGATCTGCATAATCTTAGATATCATCAGGACTTTGAGGAGGTGGTACATATCATTGTCTGGCATTTCATTGTCAAGCTGTCTGTAAGATTTCATGTTCTTCCTCTGCATGATCACAGACTATTGATAGCAATGCAAGATGTACTCTGCTTGTTTTGACAGGACTAAATGTTCTCAATAGAAAACAAAAAGAATAGATGTGTACAGTTATCTGTATATCCTCTTCTCTGTCTGGAGGTGTCCAGACACCATAGCCCCTTCTTGAAGATAGTTAGAAAATGAAATTTTTTTTCTTAGTAACATGGAGAAGGCACAGGAAGAGTAATTTTGTCCACTTCTCAGTAGTCTTATCAGACTTTTGGAAAATAGCCTGGGCTACAGCAAGGCATCTTGTGGTCGTGTGTTAGCTTTGCAATAGAAAAGTCAGTATATCCGTGGTCAGTACTCTCTACAGAGCCATGACCAGCTGCCTTTGCTCCTGGTGCTGCGGCTACAGCTGCTCGCCCGTTGCCATTGTCCCTGCTGTGATGGACTGTACTCCCAAATTGTGAGCTGAAATAAATCCTTCCTTAACTTGCCTTTGTCCTGTGCTTTGTCACAGAGAAAAAGAACTGATATACCACCCTGGCAAAAACTTCCAATGAGGGGTTGGAATATGGCTCACAGTTAAAAGTACTTGTATACAAAATATGAACACATTTTTCTTTGAAGGACCACGAAATGACTAGGTAACTTGATTTTGTCCAGGCATCTATTTGATCTGATAATTATTTCCGTTGATTTTTCACACACCTCAATATAGTAATTACTGATTTCCAACCATACTCTTTGTGGAAGATTTTTTCTTTCTTACTGTGGAAGACACAATTCAAATTTGAGTAAATCACATGGCTTCATTATTTCTCCACAATATAGAAAATTACAAGTGATCATAAATCACAGCATAATATCTAATCTACACACAAAAGAACATAGTTTACATAAGTGCAAGCAATCATCTGAAAGCCTATATAACATAAGATCATCTTCATTAGCAATGAGACCTGTTGCTAATATGTAGCAAAGCAACATTTCAGTTAAAATTATACTTAGTACCCTTGTCTCTATCTAGTCATTGCTATATCTCATATAAAATACTACTGGTACAGAGAGGAGGGACAGGCCTTGATTAGGTGGGATCTGGGAGCTTGATATGATGTACACCAGTGTTGCTCATAAAGTAGGCCACATTCTTCTGTTAGGATTCACCCAAACAGAAATCATATCCAGGCTTTTAAAAACTATTTTCTGCAGTGACCTTTCCTTTCCTTTCCTTTCCTTTCCTTTCCTTTCCTTTCCTTTCCTTTCCTTTCCTTTCCTTTCCTTTCCTTTCCTTTCCTTCCTCTCCTCTCCTCTCCTCTCCTCTCCTCTCCTCTCCTCTCCTCTCCTCTCCTCTCCTCTCCTCTCCTCTCCTCCCCTCTCCTCCCTCCCCTCCCCTCCCCTCCCTCCCTCCCTCCCTCCCTCCCTCCTTCCCTCCCTCCTTCCCTTCCCTTCCCTTCCCTTCCCTTCCCTTCCCTTCCCTTCCCTTCCCTTCCCTTCCCTTCCCTTCCCTTCTTTCCCTTTTCTTCCCCTTTTTCCTTCTCTTCTCTTTTCCACTCTCCTCTCTTCTCCCCTTTCTCGTCTTCTCTATTTCTTTTTATTTGACAGTGTGTAACTATGTAATCCAAGCCGATTTATGACTTGAGATGCTCAAGTTCTGGGCTCTGGGATCAGAGTCATGCACCACCATGGCCAGGCAGACTACATTTAAAGGGTCTTGAGTAGAACCATGGATTTTTCTAAAACAAAAATTGATTTGTCTTAAATGAAATTTACAGAATGTTCTTTTTCTGCTGTGACAAAAAAGGGCACTAAACGAAAAAAATGTAATTAAATGCTATCATAGGAAAGTGCATACATGTCATCATCATAGGATCAACATACTAACTGATTTTTGTCTTTATTTCTTCACACTGTGTTGCAGTCAGGTTCACATTGCTGGTAGAAATCATCCAGCCAAGAGCAGCTTGCTGGGAAGAAATGGTTTATTTTGGCCTACAGACTCAAGGGGAAGCTCCACGATGGCAGGGGAAAATGATGACATGAGCAAAGGGTGGACATCACCCCCTGGCCAACATAAGGTAGACCATAGCAACAGAACAGTGCCAAACACTGGCATGAGGAAACTGGTTATAACACCCATAAGCCCACCCCCAACATTACACTGCCTCCAGGAGGCTCAGAACACCTAAGTTTATGGGGGACACCTGATTCAAACCACCACACATTGAAAGGAGAAAAGAGTTAAAGTTGTCACGTATGGATTTCTGGACTAAATAGAACTATGTTAACAACTGGGCAATGTCAATACGAGTATTGGTTTCATTTATCTTCTCATCCCACGCTTCATCTCAGACAGTACTGCCAAGGACATTGTTATCTGATTCAAACATGAGGGTTGTTCTGCCGGCGACTTTAATTACTTTCTCATCAAAGCCACATTGAACGGCTTCAGAAATCTCATCTTTGCCTCCTAGAACACCTTAAAGGACAAATGATTCTCCTCCCTCGTTGCTCACGAGAAAAGGCAGGAAATCATTTGGCTTTGCCCACTTCGTTCAGGCTGTTGGGAATTGTGTATGTACAGTAGGAATGGGAATGCGATGACTAGTCCCATGTCCTCCTAGAGTTGTTAAAGTGGCTAATCCCTTTTCCTGAGCTGACTTTCTGATCGAAGTCAGACTAACTAGTAAGGAGGTATTCAATATTTATTTGTTGAAATATAGTTTTTTGCTAATGAGTTTTGAGGTGGCAGTTAAGTATTTCAGTTCATCTCGCCCATGTGGTTCAGGAAAGATGGTAGTGTGCATTGGCGAGCAAAGTTAAAGAAGCAGAGGTTGTGGATAAATGAATGCTGGACTAGGTGTCAGGAGCCTGGATGATGTTCTTGGCTCTGCCATTGTAACTTTTAAGGGTTTTGCTTCTTCTCTGCTCATCCTTTCCTCCTTTCTTTCCCTCCCTTCCTATTATTAAAATTTTTATTTAGTTATTATATTTTTATTTTTTTTTATGAGAGAATGAGAGAGCAAGGAAGTAAGAGAGACAGAGAGAATTGTGCAGCAGGGACTCCAGCCATTGCAATTGAATTCCAGACACATGGCCACCTTGTGCTTATGTGCAACCTTCCATGCTTGTGTCACCCTGTGCATCTAGCTTACCTGGGATCTGGAGTGCTGAACATGAGTCCTTAGGCTTTTCAGGCAAGCACCTCAACTGGTAATACCATCTCTCTAACTCCTTCCTTCCTATTTTTAAAGAGAGGCTCTTTTCGCTTTTCTTACCTGAGAATTATGAATTGAAATTATAGTTTACTGACAACTTGACAGCCAATAAGAAATTTATAATCATATAACTGTCCCTTCCTACCCCAAATTTATACAGATAAGTTCTCATTGTTCTGGTTAATCAATGAAGGTCAGGCTGGAAAGAGAGATGGCTCAGGATTAAGTCCATAAACCCTGTGGCATCCATTCTGTGTTTTATGCTTCCCTTCATTAACTGGTTAAGGGATCTTCCCACAAGTCTATAAGCATCCGCATCTACCCTGCAATTTCCCAGCACTAGATGAAGATTTGAGGTTTCAAAAGTCTATGAGCTTTTTGAAAATTTTCAGATACCTTAGAGATTAAGGTGCTACAATGTTCCCATGACTCCTCTCCATACCTGATTTTGGGGAGGATAAATATGCATTTGCTCAGATGAAATGGGATTTAAAAATATATATATATTTATTTATTTGACAAAGAAAGAGGAAAAGAGAGACAGAGAGAGAGAGGGGGAGAGAGAGAATGAATGGGTGCTCCAGGGTCTCCAGCCACTGTAAACAAACTCCAGGTGCATGTGCCTGCTTGTGCATCTGGCTAACATGGGTCCTGGGGAACCGAACCTGGGTCCTTTGGATTTGCAGGTAAATACCTTAACCATTAAGCAATCCTTCCAGCCTGAAGTGGGATTTCTTTATGAGAGAGAGAGAGAGAGAGAGAGAATGTATGAGAGAGAGAAAATTGGTGTGCCAGAACCTTCTGCCACTGTGATCAAACTTTAGATGCATGTACCACCTTGTGCACATTTGAGACCTTCCACATGTGTCATCTTGTGCTTCTGGTTTATGTGGGAACTGGGGAGTCAAACATGGCTTCTTAGGCTTCACAGGTGAGTGCCTTACCTGCTAAGCCATCTCTCCAGCCCTGACGTGGGCTTTTGAGGGAGGACTTATTTCCAGGTCTAGCAGCTGACGGGACTGTCACTGTCCTTCATGGATGACTGCAGCCTCAATGTTGTTGGGTAGTTCTATGCCTGAGGGATGAGGGCACCCACTGTGACTGATTATTAGAGCACCTGGCCCATTTTACCACGTTGGTGCTAGGTGGACGTATTCTATCAGTTTCTGTTTCATTCATCTTGAGGATAATTTCTGGGTGCTGGGAATGGGAGGAAAATGCAAATCTCTTTCATGAGGTTGACCTTGTTCCAACAGAGAGATGGGGTAGGGGTCTTCAGTTTCTAGCTTGCTTCTAGTATCTATTTTGATTTGTCACTAGGTGAGTTTTCAATAGACTAAGATCTAGCAAAAACATTCCAACTTAGTGTCATTCCTAGGTTGTCAGCACATGAGCCCAAGTCTTTGAATGAAACTGAAGAATTCAATTCTGACAACTCACTGGATTCTTGTCTATTGTTCTACATATAATATTGAAAATCAATGATGATGATTTTAGAAAAGTAAAAGTTGCACTATAGAGCATGTAGCATGTGCCAGACTATGCTAAACCCTGCATGTATCCTGACATTCAGTCCTCACAAAATCTGATGAAGGAGGAACAGTTATAACCATATTCTCACATGCCAAGATAACAATTGAGGTAACAATCCCTTTCAAAGCCTGGGGCTTATACAGGCGAAGAGTGGTTACCACAGAGACCACTCGTTCCAGCCTGGGTGGCAGAGGGGCTTCTGCAGCCACTGGTCAAGGAAGGAAGACCCAGAGCATGTGAACCAGTGGGACCTGAAGACTCAGTTTCTGTGCATGACAAGATCCCTGCAGATCCTTATATGGAATATCTTGGTTCTCTTGATGGGGGCTTGTAGGCCAGGAGGTGATCAGTGCTGAGGTGATTTGTGCAGAGTATTTGGTAAGTGAACCCAATGGACCAATGGACCATAACACCCTGAATGTGGCCAATCTCATCTGATCTCTGGAGCTAAAACAGGGTTGGGCCTTGTTAGTACGTGGATGGGAGAGAAAAAAAAAATTCTCCATCATTGCTCAGCTTCAGCTAAAATTGTTCAACACAGTTTATTCCAAACAGATGAAGATGTGTTTCAGTGGCCCTGGGAACAGTCAATTACAGAGAATAAACCAGAAAGCTGCTGCAGCGTAAGCCTGTGAGCTTCATTTCTTCTTCAGCTGTGCTTTCTCTACTTCGCAGCAATCAGTTCTTTCTCCTGCCGTTTCATTTTTTTTTCTGCTATTAGAATTCAATAGAAGCTGTTTTATTTTTTTCCTACTGGTTTATGTTTGAAAAGAGATCCTAGGGCCAGAGATTTTAATTATTGCTAGTTATTGTACTTTGTCTCTAATCACATCATAGTAGTGTATATTTGTGGAGTTTCATTATGCTTTGATTATATGTATGGATACACTGAGTAAGAATGGAACCAGGGTATTAGCATACCCATTACTTTATACATTTATTTTTTTTGAGGTAAAGACATTAAAAATCTTCTCTTCTAGCTACACGGAAATATTCAATACAATATTAGTAGTCCACTATCATTTTCTACCCCACGTGCCTTCTAAGCACCTCAGTTTTTTAGACTAAACTAAAGCATGCCAAAGAACCCATACCTCTCTCCCAATTCATGGCTGAGAAACAAAAGTTAAAGGTTCTCCTAAAATCAAATATTATCGATTGGCGGTCTCAAAACGTTGCTGTCATGTCATGTTCTATTGACCTCTCCAGACAAGTCACAGTCAATATCTGCTTTGTTGATTCACTCCCTTGATTCTGAGACTTTACAACTGGAAGCTACTGTTCACACTGTAATGCTCTGTGTCTTCTTTTTACTGTCAGAAGCTTACTTGGGATTAAATGATTTGCTTAATCCTGGGGTGAGAAATTTCTAGACATCACCTGTAAAAGTCCACAGCTGCCCACTACTAATCTGTCTGCCAACCACAGGTTCAGTCTCACTACCTACCTGGTAAAGTTTGGATTAGTTTGACGAGATTTAATGAATTCTTGAGCAAAACTGAAGTTCTAGGTCCAAGGTGCCTTTTTATAACAAGTTTAGTGCACAGTGTTCATTTTATTCATGTGGATGGCTGTCCTGCACCCCAGGCCTGGTAACTGCCTTGTTTCCATACCTCAGTTTCTATCTTGGTCCTGTATCTAATATTTTAGTCTTCTGTGGTTGCTGGACCTCACTTTATTCCTTGCTCTCTACTGATGTCTTCCTGTTGCTACATATCTGTATATGAGTGAGCTCTAGTTAGTGCATGGAGCTCTGCCACATTCCTATAGCTTATGACCTTGGGATACTCTTTCCAGCTGTCAAATTTTGCCCATCTCTCAGGAGATGCCAGGACTCCTTCAGGACATACAGCTCAGAAGCTCAGAAGCTCAGAGGCTCTCTTGTATAACACTCTGGACCTCCTGGCTCCTCTTGTGGTTGTGTTTGCTCTCTTGGAACCTGTGCCACCCAACAGAGGGGATGTCTCTGGGAGCCACCTGCACTCCTAAGCTTCTTTGCCTTCATACAGTGCCTTGGGCCATGGTGTGAGAGAGAACTCACACAATTAATGCAGAGTGAGAGCCGGACTCCTAAGAAGCCAGCATTCTGTTCGTTGTGTCCTTCCTCTTTCTCTTTCATTCATATAGTCTGCCACTGACTAGCCTTGTGCAAATGTGGGTATTTCTCTGGCCCACATTTCCACTGGAAGAAAATCAGGATAATATCTTCCAAGGGTCACTAAGAGTATTGAAGTAACAGTGGTGGAGTACATACTTGTCTCTCACATACTGTGTAACCCCACCTAAAGGCTCTTGCACCTGAGCTCATCACTTTCCTGTAGTAACCTGCTTTGTCCCTGTATTAATAGTGAAATTGAAAAGTGTTGGAGTAACAATATGATTGAGCTCTAATGTAGCTATTCTTTTGAATGTACAGATCACACCTTCTGGGTAGGGACACATGGCATTGAACAAACACATCATGAAATGGAATCAATTGGTTCTATCTAGGTATCAGGCTCCACCAAAGTTTTTTGTTTATTTGTTTGTTTGTTTGTTTGTTTTTTGAGGTAGGGTCTCACTCTAGCCCAGACTGACCTGGAATTCACTATTTAGTCTCAGGGTGGCTTCAAACTCTTGGAGATCCTCCTACCTCTGCCTCCCGAGTGCTGGGTTTAAAGGTGTGCACCACCATGCCTGGCTCCACCAAAGCTTTTTTGTCCCTTTGTTTTCTATCTCGTGAAAGAATAAGCATGAAGAACCTCCACTGGGAAGAGGGAAGGCAACAACAACGGGCATGTGGAACACAATCCAAGGAGTCTTACTAGCTGAAGTAGTTTTACAGATGACAGCAACCTTGTAACACTTAAGCAAAATGGATCTCAGAGAGGCTCAGATCCTTCCCTGAGTGACACAGGAAGCAAGCATGTGGTGAAGCTGCACTTTGAGAACGTGCTTTTGCCCCACAGGTTCGTACAGCTCCACTCTATGTTCTCCCTCTTAGACCACCAGACTCATGTATGAGAGGCAGAGTTCATAGTGCCGATGCTGATAATCATGTGGACACTGGACCTGCAGGTTCTTCTCTATCAGTGACTGTCACATGGGATAGTGAGGATTGTTTTAATACTACTAGATCTAGCATTAAAACATCAAGACTTGCATTCCCGTCCCTATAGCAGTAATTATTTAGGAGGTGAGAATCAGAAGCCTGAGCCCCCAGCAATCTCCCTTGTCAATGCAGGCCCCTCTCACCCTTGATCAATCAAGAAGCTCCAGACCCTCTCCATGTGGAACAAACTCCGTGTGAGTCTTCTCATTATGGACTGTACGGGGTGCATGTCATGAAGCACCTCCCAGCATCCCAGAGTCCTTATGGTTTGTAGACTGTCATCTGGAGTTCCAAAACCTCACAGAGGCCCCCAGGTAATGGTGATCAGGTGTTTTGATGACTAGAGAAGCTCCCAGAAGGACAATCGTCTTTCTTTATCTCTCTGTTTCCTGGTTCTAGGGTTTTCGATGTAGTCAAGGACAAAAATATGTGAATCCTTTAATGTTTAAAATTTCTATTGTCTACTGCTCATTTCCAACAATGATTTTTTTAAAGCATACAAGGTACTTATTGAATAATAATGATTCTTGTCATCCTCCTTGACTTATATTTGCTGTCCTTCCAGGGGACTAAAATAAATTGATAATTAGGATGTCTTTCTTTCAGCCACTCATTGATCCCCATAATCAACTCTGAATGATTAATGTGTATCAGATAACACATTAGATACTTGTGATCCTTGCTCACCTTTACAACAGTGAGTAGGTGCTATTGTCCTTAATTTATAGCTTGGGGAAATAAGGCTCAGAAGTATTAAATCATTTGCCTTGAGTCAGAGGGTTCACAAAAGATGGAGCTGGGATCTGGATTTGTCAGCAGAGACCAACCTCTGTGTGAAGTTTCTGGGTGGCAGAGTAGGGTAGGCAAACCTTGTGTCTGGGACAAAGCAAGCCTGACATGCTCTGAAAGTTAGATGTATCTAGTTTTGAATATGCACTGTGAGATCATGGGTCATGGAAAGGGGCTGCCTTCCTGATGCCTCATCACATCCATGCAGTGCGATGTTAGCAGCACACTCTCACACAGAGGTGCTAGAGGAGTAAGTGAGGTGCTTTGGGTATTGCTCTTAGCATAGGTGGCACTCATCCATGATAGAGTGATTATTTTTTAACCTTTATTTCTGACATTGAATTGAGAGCCTAGAAAAAAATGTGATTTGGGAGGCACTCAGATTTTAGTAACTGCAGCACTACGGTAAAACCAAAATTTCCCATTTATATCCCTGACTGTTTTCACTATCAGAGTTAAGTACATTTTGAAAATTGTATTACTATCAAATACCTTTTACCCCAAAGCCATGCACCAGAGAAATATCATGCACTCAGAGGCATGGACTGATCTTTATCTCTTAGTCAAGAGTTAACTAATCAATTGCAAATTGGTTGCAGCTACAAAATCCAGGGGTATTTTCCTGATGGTTCAAAAGCACATGACATTGAGTACACATGTTGCAAGGGACCCAGATGCTGGCTTTCTGGATATGCAAGTTGGAGGACACATTAAGAAGGATGAAACCAGCAGGGAACCATAAAGATATATACATCTCATTCACATTCACTTTAAGCAGAGACTCTCAATATACTATTGAAGGGGAAGTATTAACATTATTAGTCCAAACCTCCTGTGTTTTGAGTAAGTTTGAATTTTGTTAAACTATGAGCATGTCTGAACACATTCCCCTGTCCTAACTTCCTGAAAGTAATCTGTTTTCAAAATCAAAGGAGACTGGGAATCAAAGAGCAGCACGTGTGTGACCATCAACAGATCCTGGGAATTCCTCAGTCAGCTACTTGGGACCAGTTAAGTCTTACAAAAAGTGGAACACCATGCAAGTCGTGAGTTAGACTGCTGTGGTTTCTTGACTTCTTCCTGCATAACTGATAGACTCCTGGAAGCAAAGAGGTGATGAAATACTAGTGTCTCCCGGCTTCCTCCACCACAGAAAATGTGATAGGTGTTTTGACATTTTCAGGAAGCAGACAACGAAAGCCAGCCAGTTAGGCTGACATTTGCCTTCAAGATTGCAATATAAACTCACTTTCTGCTGCTACTAGGGTTCCTTATTCTCCCCCTCACCCCCTCTCAGCTTGCCATCCAGGCTGCCAGGCCTGATTCATTGCTGCATGTGCCCAATCTGACTTGCACTGGAAGCTCAGAAAAACTGCCCCTCATTCTCAGGAAGCAGAGGAACACTTTAAAAGAAATGTCTAAATCACCTGGTCTATTAAGGCATCAAATTCTTGTACAAATTGTACCAGACACATTTTTCACTGTGGAAAGGCATGGATTTTGTGAAGCTATCAAACCACGTAAAGCCTCAGCACAGGCCAGCATCAGAGACATGATCTGTGCTTGATGTTCTGTGAGGCGGGAGTTACCACAAATACACTGAGACAGTAAAGTGGGATCCAAACACCATTTGTACCCGCACCATGACAGACAGGTGAATGCCCTGGCAAGAGTTCTCCTGGCTTCCCATTGGTCCTGGATATCTATTTTCTCTTTCTCACTTACAAGGCAGCCAGCAAGACAGCCAAGAACCAAGAAGAGGATATATTCAGACTTTGATCAAAGCCTTGCCATTGAGAAATGGAGAGTACTTGGAAAGAGCTGATTCTAGCACGTGAACTGCTGAACTTGCTATTTCATGATCATGGAAATTAAAATAACAAACAGATTAGGAAGATAAAGAGACACAAGAGCATTTCTGTAATTAATATGAAAATGAATGCTTATTTATTTGCTATTTTTCATGGTGGACAGTCCTGGTGAAATGACTTAGCTGCAAGGCACAGATGGAGTTCAAAGCACAGGAGCTCTCAATTGTTTTTTCGCTAATCTTCTTTGCTAAGTGCAACATCAAGCTGGTTTCATTTTGATTTTCATTCTGTTTTTAAAAATATTTTATTTATTTATTTAAGAGACAGCGAGAGAGAGAGAGAAAGAGGTTCATAAAGAGAGAGAGAGAATAGATGTATATTCTTGTGCATATGGCTACTGGGGAATCAAATCCAGCTCCCTAGGTTTTTCAGGCAAGTACTTTAACCACTAAACCATCTCTCTAGCCTTTGATTTTCATTCTTGCTAAAATTGTATTGATAGCAGAACATGGTGATGTGTACTTGTAATCCTGGCACTAGGGCCATAGGATTATGAATTTGAAGCCAGACTGAGCTACATAGCAAGTTTGAGCACAGGCTAGGTACAGGGGAAGAGTTCACCTCAAAAAGAATGTAATTATTCTATGTGATATGTGATTATTTGTCCATTCATCTCTCCATGCATCCAAATATTTCTCCATGCATGCATCCATCTATCCATGTAACCAATCACCTTAAATTCTTATCCTCTTTCTGTATGCATACATCCATCAGGAAACCTTCCTAATATCAACAGTTACCAAAAGAAACTGCATCATACTACTTTGAAGCAATGAGAACACCAAGAGAGAGAGTCTACTAGGACAGTTACAATAATCCATGCACATATTCATATACACTTTTTTAGAAGCTACTCCTGGGCCTGTCTCTGCACTTTTCTCTGCCCAAGGCTTTAGTAGGCTGGTTGAGAGCATGATGGGGTTCCAAGTAATGAGGAGCCAGTGCCGGAGGTCAAGTTGGGAGGGGAGAAGCCAGGTATGCCGTGGGCATTAGATGGATTTTTATAATATGATACCCACCAGGTCCTAGCAATAAACACTGTAAAGTTTCCATTGGGGGATCACAGAGTTTCTAATAATTAAATGTTTCTTGAACGGTTGAGGGGGTGATGAGAAAAGAAAAAGAGAAAGAAGGCAGAAGACCTGGAGAAAGGTCAGTGGAAATTCTGATGGGGTATGTCTTAAATTCTCAGAATGCTGGAATGTTAAACTGCCTTGAAAAGCAAGCTTGCATTCCTGGCCTGGTGTACAGTACATACTCAATACAGACTTGACTGATTAATATGGCAGTGAGAGAAGTCGAACTACAGCCTTTTAATTGCTCAGCTGCTGGCTCTAAAGTGATAGCTGACTGTCAAAGGTTAATGCTTCCTGTAGTTAGATGACATTTTTCTAAAAGTAAGTTTATGTTTTATGTGTTCTTTTCTGATAGTTGCCTATAAAAGACATAGTTTGAATAACTTATTTCTAACTTACTTATCATACTTGTGCATCTCTTCAATATAAGTGACCTAGGTATAAAGTAAGCAAAGGTTAAAAAGTTAGTGAAATCTGGCTGGAGAGATGGCTTAGAGATTAAGGTGCCTTGCCTGCAAAGCCAAAGAACCCAGGTTCAGTTCCCCAGAACCCACATAAAGCCAGATGCACAAGGTGGCATATGTGTCTGGAGTTCAATTACAGTGGCTGGAGGCCCTGGCATGCCCATTCTCTCTCTCTCTCTCTCTCCCTCAAATAAATAAAAGTAAAATATAATTTTTAAAAAGTTAGGGAAATCATCTAAAAGCCCAAGTAACCAATTGGTAAGTGATCATTTTTTATCCAAAGGTAAATTTTATAGACTTAATCCAATTCATAAAACATGTACATTGAAGTCTGTAGATGCTGCATGTTGTAATTCTTAAAAATCAAGAAAATTTAAGTGAAGGTTAATAAGTACAAACTACCTATTAAAGAAATGGTGTCAGGAATATCCTGAGGGGACAGAATGGTATCTATGACTACCATGCAGCAGTCAGACCTATATATGATACTCCTTGACCTTGGGTCAAGCTAGCAGGGGTCTGTTTACCAGACCTGGCTCGGCTGCCTGACTCAGAGCCATGGGTCAGCCTCCCCTTTCTGTTAGCTTTCATCTTCTTATTTGTCATTTCCATTAATTCTAGATCACATGTTCTAGAGCAAAACCATGGTCATCATGCCATTGACCTTTGAAGATTCACTCTGATAGTCATCCTGAGTGTCATCCTGACTGCCACGCCCACAGAATGATAAAGGTAACAAGTGTCCCCAGTCCTGCCCCTAACACACATAGACATCCATGGTTACACAGTGAAATTTAAAAGTACCACTTCAAATTATGCCAAAGGCCCCTAATAATTTTAAATCTGAGCTGGAGAAATTGATACAGAGTGGATAGCCCTAACTTAAAAATCTGAACTCTGAAAAAAAAATTCTTTATTGTTTTTTTGAAGTAGGGTCTCACTCTAGCCTAGGCTGAGCTAGAATTCACTCTGTATTCTCACACTGGCCTCAAACTCACAGCAATCTTCCCACCTCGGCCTTCCGAGTGCTGGGACTAAAGGCATGTACCACCATGCCTGGCCTGAAATGTTTTTTTTATTTTATTTTATTTATTTTTTTTTTATAGTCAGTTCTGTATTCAGCAAATACAGTCAGTTTGTACCATTATTAGGTCATCCGTGACGTGACCTACCCTCCCTGGCCCCTCCTTGTGAGGTATAGGTCATGCATTGTGGAGTTAGCCCACAGTTATGGTAGCTAAATGTCTCTGCATATCATGACCCAACATGTGACTCTGACATTCTTTCCACCCCCTCTTCCGCAAAATTTCCCTGAGCCATGTTGGGTTCATTTTTGGTCTGAGAAAAATTGGAGAAACAAGCAAGGGGGCTGTTTTCCTGATGAGCCGGATACCAGCACAAGGGGAAGGAGATCAGCACAGAGAAAAATCAACTCCTACCAAATCAGAGAGCCAGAGCCTCAGAGGCCCCCAACACCTCATCACCTGAAATGTTTTTAACTTCAAAGTTTTTGAGTGCCAATACTGAAATCAAACCCAGGTGTATATGCCACCTTGTGTGCATGTGCAACCTTGTGCACTTTTGTCACCTTGTATGTATGGTTTATGTGGGACCTGGAGAGTCAAACATGGGTCTTTAAGCTTCACAGGCAAGTGCCTTAACTACTAAGCTATCTCTCAAGCCCTTGAATTTTTTTTCATAAGACAGTTTAATTTTGTTAATATGTAAATGCCAATTTTGTGATTGTCGAGTTAAGATAAGTTGATGTGCATATTTAAATTAGTTTTAGATCTAATATGGATGCATACATCAATGCATTATTTACCCATTAAAGCAATACAAAAAATGTCCTTTTGTAGTTACCATCAATCCTTGAGATTGAAAAGGGAATCTTACTCACAACAAGCTTGTGAACCTCTGAATCTATGGATTCAGACTTGAGTCCTGACGTATACCCTTAGCACCAAAGGCCGTGTAAGCTGTTCTTCAGTGTGTCCATCTCTGTAATGTGCTGATGCTTGTTCCTAAGAAGCTTCTGCAGGCTGGCTGAGATAGGGAAGTGAGGTTATAAGCAGGGACCTGGAACATGTGCTGTGGATGGAGATGCAGCGCTACTGGGCTGGCAGTTTTCCCTCAGGTGTGTAGTTGCTAGCTGGAGAGGTCAGAGCCTGCGTCAGCCCCTGCATCCGCAGCTCAGTGAAAGGAGTCTGCTTTGGGTACCCTTTAGGGACCTGACTCATGTAGGTTCCTTCTCCTTTCCTCTTCACCTGCCCTCTCCTGATGCTTTGTGATAATTACAATACCTCCCGCTTGGTCTATGCTCTGGGATGCCAGATGGAAAGAAATGGGCCATTTCTCTCACAGAGGGAGCTGTCCTCAGCCAGCCACAGTAAACACCAGTGCAGACAGTCGGTGCAGCGAGTAAAGCAATTGGCCGCAGCAGCTACAAAATGAGAGTGGGCAGTTAGCATTCTGTGTGTCGTTATTTGGTGCTGATCTATGGTCACCGGACCCAGATATATGTTGAGTATTACTGATTCAAAATGTTTGGGATCTGTAGCCTTGTATTTCTGCGCATACATACAATGGGATATCATGATGGGAGCAAGTTTAAACACAAAATTCATTTGCACCTACATACCTTAAGCACATAGTCTGGATAGAATTTGACACAGTATTTTGATCATGCTTTTAATTTGACTGCATTTAGCATGAGATTAGGTGTGGATTTTTTTTTTTTTACTTGTTTCATCATGTTGATGTTCAAAAAAAGTTTTGGATTGTAGAACACTTGGGATTTTGGCTTCAGATCAAGGATATTCAATCTATATTCTGTTATCCTTGGAAGGTACCTGAAATGGACATGATCAGGTACAGCACTGCTATGAAAAGGTGTGAACAGCTGAGTACCAGTGAGGCAGGTGCTAAGTATGAACACTGAGCAGGTATGTCACTTGCTTGATGTTCTCTCACTATGCCTGCTGTTAAGAGTGGAATCTCAAATTTCTCTTGGCATTTCTATATGGCACTGTGGCCTTCCACAACCATCTTGGAGAAAGACTTGCAAAGCAGTGCAACCTAGAGACAGGCAAGCCTCAGAACACAATTCTGAACAAGAAACCAAAGCACAGTTCCTCTGGACTTGAAGAGCAGCAAGTACTGAGGTCCAGGTCCACATCACTCAGCACAATGTTGCTCAATGAGCTTGTAGAACTAGTTCTTTCCACTCACAATTTGACTGGAAGCCTCTGGGCATGCATTAGGATGTTAAACCTATGCACTCAGAAGTATGAGGAGGAGAATCTGACTTGGATTCAATCATCACCCAGTGTTAATGCCAGGGTCGACCTCAGCATGCTGTGGGTGTCTCTTTCTCTCACCCTCTTTGCCTCCATGATGTCATAGAGGAAATTATACCTCAGTCACTGTATCTGTCTAGAGGTTTCTGTCTCACTTAGGCTTCTCTCCAAGTGTGGCTTTAAGGCTAGGCTCTATCTCAGACAAGTAGCATCATAATGATCAGAGTAAGAAGACCAAAGGGGAAGTCTTGTTTGTATGTTCCATGGTTAAGTAATCCAAATTTTATTATTTAATTTTATTTTTGAGTGACACACACACACACGCGCGCACACACCCACACACACACACAGAGAGAGAGAGAGAGAGAGAGAGAGAGAGAGAGAGAGTAAGAATGGATGTGCCAGCGCCTTTTAGATACTGTGAATGAACTCCAGACACATGTGTCCCCTTGTGGCACATGTGCCACATTGCGCACTTGCATCACTGTGCGTCTGGCTGCGTGGGACCTGACATTTAATCATTCATTCTTAGGCTTCACAGGCAAGCACCTTAATGACTAATCCATCTATCTAGCTCAGTGATCCAAATTTTATGATGACCACTGAATATGTTTATATTTAGTAAGGATATGATTTGGTGACTAAAAGTGCTTATTGTATAAGCATGAGGACATGAATTTGATCCCCAGCACCCACATAAAAATCCTAGCATGGAGCTAGAGAGATAGTTCAGTGGTTAAGGCGCTTGCCTGCAAAACCTAAGGACCTAGGTTTTATTGCTCAGTACCCATGTAAGCCAAATGGTTACAAGGTGGCATGTGCGTCTGGAGTATGTTTGCAAATGGTAGAGGCTCTGGTGCACCGATTCTCTCTCTCTCTCTCTCTCTCTCTCTCTCTATATATATATATATATATATATATATATATATATATTCTCTCTGTCTCTATCAACTAAGTAAATACAACATTAAAAAGAAAAACAAGCATGGCCATGCATGTCTGTAACTCCAGCACTGAAGTGGGCAGAGGCAGAAGGATTGCTGGGGCTTCCTGATCAGCCAGTCCAACAGAAGCTCTCCAGTTTCAGTGTGAGATTGTGAGATATTGTCTCAGAGAAACAAGGCAGAAAAGTGACAGGAGAGAACCTCTGATGTCATCCTCTGGCCTCTGCAATGTATACACATGCTGATTTTATCACCCTTGATTTAGGGTAATTTGAAGAGCCTTCTGCATAGAGACTTATGTAAGTGCTTTCAGAGGAAGATTCAGCTGTGCATATAGCTGATAACCAGAACAGAAAAGGAATACAAGGTTTGTGGGGCACAGTGCTTAAAGCTTTGTGATGGAGAATAGACAGTTCTGAAGCTGGAAGTAGAGTGAGAATCTAGGTGTGAACCAGATTGTTTCTGGCATCATTTCAGAGGAGTGATATTCAGGTAGGTCACTCCCATGGGATGGGCAGTAAGCTGACAGTTGACATGAGAATCTGAGGAGTGGGGCTCAGTCACAGATTAGGGTCTCTTAGGTCAACGAAGGCATGGTTTTACTGTTCCTCTTGGTTTCCTTGGAGTCTGAAACCCATCATTTAGAAAACTGACTTCCATGTTGGCTATATTCTATGAAGTGATTCTGTCTCTCTTTCTAGGTCTAGCCTATCTGCACTGTGCTGAGAGGCCATGGCTCAGATGAAGGTCCAGATGGTTTATGTGTCAATTTTACTCCATATTCCACATCTGTGGATTCAACCAACCTCACAATGGAAATGACTGGAAAAAATCACTTTTTGTGTTAAACTTCGACAGATATTTCCCATGTAATTATTCAGTATACCTTAAAATAGTGTCATCATGTACATAGCGTTGACATCACACTAGGTGTAGTAGGCAGGCTAAAATGACTTACAGCCTGTGGGAAGACATTTGCAGGCTTCACTGTCTTTTATGTAAGGTATTTGACTATCCCACAGTTTTGCTATTTGTGGTATCCTGGAAACAATCCCCCAAGAATACCAAGAAACAGTAGCATATAGCATATTGGGGCACTGGGGAAACCCAAGGGGATAGGACACTGAGGTCCTTTGATGTTCCCATTCCCAGAGCCTGGGCATGCCTGGCTGTGACTTTCTTGGAGTTTTAACATCATGTACCTACACAGCTTGTTTGTTATGGGTTTTCATGCCCACCTTGGACAGCTCTCCCTGTTTCTTCTGGCCTTGTGTTCCCTTTAGCCACCAGCTCTGTCACCCAGGAAGAAGGCACAGTCCTGCTGTCTGGTCCCTACCGTTAGTCATCTGATCTCCACCCACCCCTGTGGCTCCATCAAGAGCACCCAATACAGGGACCCATAGGAACAGTTTCCTCATGAGGACTCCTGTACGTATTTGTATTCGTGTCTGTGCCCTTATTGTAGTATCTCAAGGTCTCTAGTACACTTCTCCCTATATGGTGGGTGGGAATAGAATAGGAACATGTATTTTTAAATGGCAGGCAGAAATAGCAAGAAAAAATTAATCAAATCAGGTAGAATCAAGATTACAACAACTATTTTGCTCATCTAGTGAACTTGTAACCTATGAGCTATCATTGGCAAGACATTAAATCACAATCCTGATGTTTAACTAGTGCCTTGTTCTGAAAGAAAGGCTATAAATACCTCCTGTACTTCAGGCTAAGTAATATCTTTTTTGTTTGATTTTTTCTTTTTGCCTCTCTCTGTACTGGACATTCATCTACACTGAGAACACTATGGGTGTGGATAACATTAGGCCTGATGAGTGTGAAGTGGTGATGCTATGTAAGGTGGTAAGGAAATATTGCAGAAAATCTACGCTTCCTGTGAGGAGGTCAATGTAAGAAGGTAGACTGTAATCCCATTTGGAATAAATGGCTTTCCCTGAGGTAAGCCTAGAGAACAACATAGTAACTTACTATGTCTCGAAAACGTTTGCTGCTGAAATTCAGAAGAATAAGAAATACAGTGCTTTTGTGTACCAAAATATTGCTATCCCTAACAATAAAATTTAAATTTGAGCCACTACATTTCAACAGGCATAGGAAGTTTGTGTAAAAACACAATAAACACAAAACCTCCAATGCACTCAAACATGTTTTTTTTTCAGATGACACTAGCTGAAGCAACAGGTTCCTAAAGACTCTTTAGAGGAAAGGTCACCTTACTTTTCTTGCAATGAATTTGGCCATGTATATGATTTGGTATAAAAATGTCCAATCTTGAGCTGGGGAGATGGCTTAGCAGTTAAGCGCTTGCCTGTGAAGTCTAAGGACCTTGGTTCCAGGCTCAATTCCCCAGGACCCAAGGTGGCACATGCATCTGGAGTTCTCTTGCAGTGGCTGGAGTCCCTGGTGTGCCCATTCTCTATCTACTTGCTTCTTTCTCTGTTTGCCCGTCGCTGTAAATAAATAAATAAAAATTTAAAAAAATTTACAATCTTATAGCTTCAATTTTGCAACCAATGCCTGTCTCCCTACAACTTAGCCTTGTTTCACTCATTCCTAATTCCTTCTCATCTCCTCTTAAGGTTATGAATCTGATGTTGGAGTTTTATTTAGTATCTTTCATTTAAAAGATGAAAGTCCAGAGAAATGGATGATTTACCCAAAGTTATAAAGCCAGATAACAACCTCCTTCATCATACCCTTTTACTGCATGATGCTGTTTCTTTAATTTTTCCATTCTACAAACCAAGAAAAAATCTATTCTGATGTTTTTTTAAAAAAATTTACAATCTTATAGCTTCAATTTTGCAACCAATGCCTGTCTCCCTACAACTTAGCCTTGTTTCACTCATTCCTAATTCCTTCTCATCTCCTCTTAAGGTTATGAATCTGATGTTGGAGTTTTATTTAGTATCTTTCATTTAAAAGATGAAAGTCCAGAGAAATGGATGATTTACCCAAAGTTATAAAGCCAGATAACAACCTCCTTCATCATACCCTTTTACTGCATGATGCTGTTTCTTTAATTTTTCCATTCTACAAACCAAGAAAAAATCTATTCTGATGTTTTTTTAAAAAATAGCATGCTATTTTAGACAGATGTAGAAATTTATAAAAAAAAAATAAAAAAAAAAAAAAAAAATTAATCAAATCAGGTAGAATCAAGATTACAACAACTATTTTGCTCATCTAGTGAACTTGTAACCTATGAGCTATCATTGGCAAGACATTAAATCACAATCCTGATGTTTAACTAGTGCCTTGTTCTGAAAGAAAGGCTATAAATACCTCCTGTACTTCAGGCTAAGTAATATCTTTTTTTGTTTGATTTTTTCTTTTTGCCTCTCTCTGTACCGGACATTCATCTACACTGAGAACACTGTGGGTGTGGATAACATTAGGCCTGATGAGTGTGAAGTGGTGATGCCATGTAAGGTGGTAAGGAAATATTGCAGAAAATCTATGCTTCCTGTGAGGAGGTCAATGTAAGAAGGTGGACTGTAATCCCATTTGGAATAAATGGCTTTCCCTGAGGTAAGCCTAGAGAACAACATAGTAACTTACTATGTCTCAAAAACGTTTGCTGCTGAAATTCAGAAGAATAAGAAATACAGTGCTTTTGTGTACCAAAATATTGCTATCCCTAACAATAAAATTTAAATTTGAGCCACTACATTTCAACAGGCATAGGAAGTTTGTGTAAAAACACAATAAACACAAAACCTCCAATGCACTCAAACATGTTTTTTTTCCCTGACATGCCACTATGACAAGTGTTGCTTTTAGGTCACTCCTCAACTTCATCAGCTTCTGCAGGCACAGATTTCTTTCATTTGGGGAATGCTGCTATGGTTGGGAATTGGCAGCCTTTTACCATGTGACACAGGCTCTGGCTTTCTCTTCTTTGTTTTCTGAGCACTTTTCCACTAAGATTATACAGTAAAAGTAGGAATTACGAAGGCAAGAGAAAATTAAGTTCAAAATGTGTTATTTACACATAGTGTTTGGTAAAGAAGTGAATTCACTTCTTAAAATGTGCCTCTTGTGGAGAATGGATACAGAAAGAAGCTGGACTTGGGCTGGGAAGATATCTCAGAAGTTAAAGGTATTTTGTTTGTGTTTTTGTTTTTTAATTAACCCTACTGGCCATGGGTTTAATTCCCAAGCCACACATCACATTTAATCTGGATGCAAAAAGTGCTGCAAGAGGGCTGGAGAGATGGCTTGGCAGTTAAGGTGCCTGCAAAGTCTAAGGACTCATGTTCAACTCTCCAGGTCCCACGTAAGGTAGACACACAATGTGATGCAAGTGTGCACAGTTGCCCATGTGCACAAGATGGTGCACACTTCTTTCTAGGTTTGATTGCAGTGGCTGGAGGCCCTAGCATGCCAATTCTCTTCCTTCCCCTCCCTTCCCCTCCCTCTCCCTCTCTCTCTCTCTCTCTCTCTCTCTCCCTTCTCTCTCTCTCTCTCATAAAATATAATAAAAAATATCAAAAAGAGCCGGGAGTGGTGGCGCATGCCTTTAATCCCAGCACTCGAGAGGCAGAGGTAGGAGGATCGCTGTGAGTTCGAGGCCACCCTGAGACTACATAGTGAGTTCCAGGTCAGCCTGGGCTAGAGTGAGACCCTGCCTTGAAAAACCAAAAAAAAAAAAAAAAAATCAAAAAGGGCGTTGCAAGCATCTGCTGTTTGTTTGCAGGGGCATATACACACAAATTAATTAAAAACAAGGGGATGAATATGAGTAAAATACAACAAATATATGTATAAAAATGTCATAATGAAACTTTTTTGTGCACTAACTAAAAAACATTTAAAAGTTCTTTTTGAGATACAAAGCATAGCTGTGTGCCTCTCTGGCTTTCTGTTTGCTGCTGTGCACCTGTGCCCTCGAGGCATCGCCCACATGCACCTTTCCCCTTCAGTGTCTCCTGCGTGTCTTCCTCTATCCTCTGCATCTCACTGTTTCTGAAGAAACCCAGTAGAACCCCTCTCCCAGGTGACTGGACGGCCTAGCATACACGCCTCATTCTTCCCCAGTGATTCTCAACAACAGAGGTGCATACCCTTTATTTAAGGTGCCTTCTCAAATAATTCTAACTCTCCTTTCCCACCCCCAAATCACTTCAAGAAGCTCCCCAGGTGATTCCACACCTTCCTGAGGTGGAGACACTGCCCATACTTGCTTTGACTTGTATGGGAAAGCTCATTCTCCGAGTATTCATTATCCCAACCACGGTAATTACACATGCTATGCAGGAGTAAAATATCCCAAAGCTTGACCACTTAGACAATTATCTCCCTCAGTCATGTCTCCCTGGTTAACAGCAGCATGTATTTTGGTAGTATATTTTGGTCAGCCTCACTAATTTTAGGATGGCCATTCAATGCAAAGTGATTAAAAAATGAAGGTAAAAATATGAAAACTTCCTTTCAGAATTTCTGATGCAAGGGAATATCAAAACACAAATAAGAAAAATGGATATTAGTATATGAACAGCAGGAAACTGAAGTAAAGGAAATTTAGAATGATATTTAACAGCATAATAAGTGTTCCCAGAGAGAATGATAGAAGAATAGAAAAGAGCTGAAATAGAGGCATATGGGAAGCTATCGGAACTCTTGAATGTTTAAAAACTGCCTTTGTGACCATGCTGTAAAGTTAAATGGAAAGAGGAATCATTATATGTCATTATATGATTTGTTGGAAAAACTATATCCACATCCTCTTTCAGCATGTGTTATTCTATGTTCTACGAATCAATGCATGATGGAAGACTAAACTGAGCCTTATGAAACATAAGAAAACCTCTCTCCTTTCATGGTGAGGGGTCTTATATTTCAAGATAAAGACACCTCAAATTTTAGATTCATTCTTTCCCAGAACAACTTTCCTCAAATAGCAATGTTGTATATTTAGTTACTCATGTGTCTAAATATGTAGTAAATATGCTGCAGACATGAAACACATCTTTATTCTTACATCCACAGAATGCAGGCAGTTTCCAAGGGAGACTGAATGAAGGAAAACTAGTTAAAATTAAAATGAATATCAACATTGTTTTTTTTTTTTCTTTTGCTTAGAAGGATACTGAGAATGAAGTTCTCTTGACTTCAGAAAGACAGTTTATTTTGTAATCTTGGTTGCCAAACTGAGAGGTTATTTTTGCCCATTCCACACATCTTTCCTACATTTGTTTTATGTTTCCAAATAAACTCCTCATGGTCAGGGTCTTCCTTTTTATTTTTCACTGCATTCAGAATGGCAAAGTTTTAAAGGCTGGATTGGTCATAAATTTGTTTGGGAATGACGCAGGGAGGTTCACAAGTTTAAAAAAAGAAAAGAAATTCTAGTACTTACTTATCTTGCCATGTTTTATAGTCAGTGCTTTCAGTGGGTGCAATCTCCTTGAAAGAAATATTGGGTTAATGTTACCAACCCAACATTTCTGCTCAGGCTGTTCAGGTACCAACAGTCTATTCGCTGCTGTGTGTCATCCACCCTCTTGCCAATGATGGTTCTCCTTCCACTGGACTGGGGAGAGCTGAGCAGGCCAAATTGCTCTAAGGTTTTACCCACTGTGGAACAAAACATATTCTCAGGTTTTTATTTAAAAGGTTTCTCTGGGTGCCTGACTTTAATTGCAGCACTCCGGAGGCTAGGGTAGGATGATTGCCATGAGTTTGAGGTCAGCCTGAGACTGCATAGTGAATTCCAGATTAGCCTGGGCTAGAGTGAGACCCTACCTTAAAGCCCCAGACTCCAAAAAAGGGTTTCAAGTACAACCAAAGTGGAAAGACGAGCGTGTTTCTACATATCCATCATGAAGACTCAACTGTAGTTTGCCGTAGTTGCATCACCTAAGGCCGCTCCTTGCCTGTTTCCATCCTTACATGCTTCAGGAGAGAAAATAGGCCATTTACATTTTAGCAACCCCATGTAGAGCGTTCTGCATTGTTAATCTGGTTATAGTTTCGTTCTTTTGTAGAGCAGAGGCAGTGACATGCTCATAGTGCATTATCAAGGGATACACAATGTCTCATTGTCCCACTTCTCAGATGATAAAATATCTGTATTATGAAATTTCCATCAAATTTTTATGAAATGGCTTCATCCATTTAATGATCTTTGCTAAGTCTATCTTTGGAGTTTCAAAATAATGATATCTGTAGTTCTAACTACCAATTCTTTTTTTTTTCTCACCAATCTTTTCTTTTTTCTTTTCTTTTTTTTTTCTTTTTTTTTTTTTTGGTTAGAATTTTCCCTCAGAACCTGGGGTATTTGATTACCCTGGAATTTATTTTTTATAGAGAAATCAAGATAAATGCTTATTTTTACATGCCAATGTTCTGAGTAGGAAGATAACATTGTTTCTAAGATGTTTAGTAGGTCTTCACAACTTTGCGCCCTTTCTTATGTTTTAATAGTAATACAGGAACTGGAACATTGCTTAGTGGTTAAAGCTGTTGCTTGCAAATGTTGCCGTGGTTCGACTCCCCAGTACCAATGTAGAGCCAGATGCACAAAGTGGTGTATGCATCTGGAATTTGTTTGCTGTGCCCAGAGACCCTGACAACTCTCTCTCTCTAATAAAAAAAAAAAAGTTTAAAAATAATGATACAATTTCTTTTTATGTTTAGTATGTTTTAATCAGATGTATTTAAATTATTCTTTTAACTAAAATTATCTAATTTTTGGCTAAAATAAATCCCCTCATGCTAGTTTTAATTTCCTTTTAATTATCTCTGATTTAATGAGATAACCACTGACTACTTGTTATGATTTTCTTCTTGCCCTTAGCACATTTGCCCTGGGATAAAGCATCCTTTCAGAGGCTTCTAAACAACTTGTAAGTAACATTTAGGACTACTAATTTAGGACTTGGCAGGGACACTGACCCCTGAGCCTTGGGTCAGAGGGAGGGAAAGGGAAGCTTTGGATGCATGGATTTTAGCAGGCAGTAAGACAGGATGGCATGTTTGTTTTTCCAGCTAACTGGATATAGCAGTAACTAAGCAGAAGAGTCTCTTGCCAGAGACTTAAAGACACATAGCCTCACTTTATCTCAGCAGACATTGACTAAGCATTGGGACTAGAAAAGCCTAGCAAACTAGGGGTGCTCAATAAATATTTATTAAATGAGCAAATGATTGTGAAACCTAGAGTAGAATCTGCAGGAGATAAAATCTAGCACTGACTTTATTTTTTTACTCACATGGGAGGCTTATCCATATTTCCTTTTTTATTGCTTATCAGTGGGCTTATTTTACTTTTGCTTGACATTTCATATTAAAATGCATTTCTTCCAATACATTTTCTGATAGATTTCATGAGACAAACAAAATCCATTAGACCTTATAGCTCCTTATTTTAAAGGGTCAGTTTTCATAGTCATCACAGGCCCTTTGAACGTGACATAAATTCTGAGTGGGTTATAGGAAACATGAAGTGGCATACAGTTAGCAAGAATCATTTTCTACTGCCATGGGAATTGCATTTGTTTACTAGGAGTGCAGTAACAAAGGACCAGACTGTGTAAGAGTAATTGTTTTTCTTATAGTTTTGGTGTCTAAAAGTCTAATATTAACACATAAGCAGGATCATGCACCCTCAGGAGACAAGGGAAGTACACCTTGGGTCTTTTCTTCAGCATCTCATAGTCTGTTACCTGTAATAGCACAACTCATCTTTGCGTGGTGTTTTCCCTGTGAGCATGCATCTGTGCCCAATGTCTCCCTTTTAAAAGGAAACTTACATTGGGTTAAGACCCATCTAATGTCCTTGTCGTGACCCAATACATCTGTAGGGATCCTCTTTACAAGCTAAATCACATTGTGGGTTTTAACATGTGCACCTTGGGGATCACAATTCAATTTATAACAGAAATCTTAGTGGTAAATCATCAGTGGAAATCAGTTAATTGAGATTTTATGCATGGGTGCCACCACAGTGTATAAGATCTTAATACAGGATTAATAGAACACACTTTTCTCTCTTTCTCCCACGTGGTGGATGCCAAATACCTTTGCTACAATCTGTATGTGTATGTCCTAATTCTTAACATGGTGGCAGTAGAAGATATAGGCTTTTGGGAAGTAACTGGGCCATGAAGAGGGAGAGGTCTCATAAATAGTATCAATTCCGTTATAAAATAGGCTCCAGGAAGCTTGCTCCCCACTTTCAGTTCCAGCATACAGTGAGGAAGTGCTATTCATGAGTCAAGAAGAGGGACCTCACCAGACACTGAAACTCCTGGTACCTAGATCTTGGATGTTTATCTTTCAGGATTGTGAAAAATAATTTTTTGTTATTTATAAGACACTCACTCTGTGGTACTCTGCTACAATAGCCTGAAAGGTTTACAAGACCTATCAGTAGACAGAATTTGAAGATGCAAAAGAAACAGCTCTAAATTATTTTTTACTCTAGAGAAAACCTTTGAGAATGTGACATTGAGGGTCAAACATGCTGAGTCTGGTAGTGATAGCCCACAATTCTGGCACATATGATACAGAGGCAGTTGTCCTCAGACTTCTGCACATGTGCTGTGGCATGTGTATGCCTCCCCATATAGTATATATATATATATATATATATATATATATATATATATATATCCACATTCACTCATGTGTACACATACACAACATATATATAATAAAAATAAAAATAAAAGAATAAGTAAAAGATAAATCTTGATCTTCCATGGGATGTTGGAAGTCATACATTAGAATGTGCAAAGCAACATATTCAGTCACACAAATGATGCCTATAATGCAAAGCAGGTACCATCATTGCAAGAACTGAAGGGTAGTCAAAAGTGTGCTAATTAAGAGTTTTGTAAGTCCTCTATGCAGCAAAACACTCATTTTACTGCTCAAAAGTATGATGATTGACCATAAAAAGCCTTTCAACTTTGTACTAAGGGACTATCCCAAGTGGAGAAGCACCCATTCAGGAAAATCTTCCACATCTTTGCAGCCTTTGAGCCATGATCTCTCCTTTCCCCAACTCTGCTCTGAGCAACAGCTCCATTCAGGTGGACATTACCAGGTGCATAGGGCTTCCTTCTGCTATGGAGTTACAGTCACCCTGGGAGGGGTAGGCTGTTAGACTACTTTACCTCCCATCTTTGTATTGTAAAAGTTCTTTTACAGCAGGTGCAAACAAAGCGACTTTGACTCTCTTCCCTCATGGATTCCCTAGTTGCAGCTTTCAAGCCTTGGTCTTGAAACGATGCCTTGGTCTCCCTGACTGTACTCAGGCACAAGGCAGAACCTTCACCATTTGAACTCAGACTAGCATTGTCTATCCTTCCTACTCAGAGCCCCAACAATAGCTAGGGTGTTATTCCAGAAGAAGCGGGTTGCTGTCTCCTAGCTACAGGGCCATGGCTTTACAGAGGGACTCAAGGGGACTAAATTTATTTTGAACAGATCAAGTGGAAGTTCATGCCTAAGGGTACTGTCAAAAACAATGGAGATTTTGGGGTGAATCAAATAAAACCATTAAAAAGTAATGAGAGTAGATCAGCAAAGGAGCACCTCCTGGGGTCAGAGCAGCCTCAAAGATGGCCATGCCCTGCCCCTCTTGGGATGTGTTGTCAAAAATAGCACAACTGTCTAGTACTGAGCAGAGGTCCACAGCCAAGAGTGAAGAAGTACAAATACATAGTAGCTTAACAGGGGTTTCATGAAAAGAGATAGATAGCTCAGCTAGAACCATTCAGAAATTGCCGAATTAAGACCCTGAAATGAGATTCACCTGACATTAGATGCCATTTCATGTTTCATGAAACACTGCTAACAATTGCTGATGTTACAAATATTTGCTGTATGAATGAGTGTTAGATCTGAATGCTTTTTAAAGGGACTTTGGATGTACTGTGTGATACAGTACCCTCCGTACACACAACATGTGTATCTGCTTTCTGGGGCTTGGCTGCCTGTAGTCAACTATAAAAACCCAACAGTATTAAATAGAAAATTCCAGAAATAAGCAATTCAGAAGTTTTAAATTGAGCACTGTTCTGAGTAGTATGAGATCATGCTCTGATTTGCCAAGATGAAAATAAATCTCTGCTCGGTGTCTCCACACTGTATTGTATGCATGTGTATGTAGGCAGAAGCATAGTATATTAAGGTTTGGCACTACTCATGGTTTCAAATATCCACTGGATGTCTTGGAACATAGTCCCAAAGAAAATTACTGCATAATACCTGTTATAAAAAGTGCCTGGAACTGGAACGATGGCTTAGTAGTTAAGACCCTTTCCAGCAACATCAAAGGACCCAGGTTTGATTCCCCAGTACCCACATAAGCCAGATGCACAAGGTACCTCAGGCATCTGGAGTTCGTTTGCAGTGGCTAGAGGCCCTGGCATGCCCATTTTCTCTCTCTCTCTCTCTCAGAGCTAATACTATCAATTTTAAATGGGAAATATTGATTCCACAAGTGTATAGCTTTTCTTTCTATTGAGAAATGTAAACATCCAGCATCCAGATGGTGTCCCAGTGATCTTGCATTCTTAGCGTCTCACTGCTGCCATATCTCATAATGTATTAAAACCAAATTTCCATGCAGGTAACAATAGGAGCTATTTTCTAATGCTCTATTTTGGCAATAGTGGGTAAGGCTTTAAAAGTAAATGACTGATTATTGAGTCAGCAGTCAGGAAAGTAGAATCACGTATGATAAAAATTGTTACCCTGCCTGACCATTATTTAAAGGAATGCCTACCTGAATTAGTTTTATTCCATACAACTGGATGAGATTTTTATTATTAATTACATATTTATTTTTATTTTAGAGAAAGCAATATATATATATATATATATATATATATATATATATATATATATATATATGGAGAGAGAGAGAGAGAAGGAGGGAGAATTGGTGTGCCACAGCCTCAGTCACTGCAATCGAAATCCAGATGCTTGCACTACCTAGTGGGCATGTGCAACCTTGTGCTTGCCTCACCTTTGTGCATCTGGCTTACATGGGATCTGAAGAGTTGAATATGAGTCCTTAGCCTTCACAGGCAAGTGACTTAACCACTAAGCAATCCCTCCAGCCCTTATTTTTTATTTTTGAATAAAAGGCTTTAATTGATGCTTTATGAAATGTACTCTTGGAGACCAACAGCCACATGTAACACCAGGCCAAGACTCCCTGTGCAGGGGATGTGGCTTTTGAACAGGGTGCATGTACATCATATATGCAGCTTCAGAGTAATGCCAGGGACTCACAGTGAGGTCCTAACACCATACATTCCCTTGTTTCCACAGGGGTCACAAGGATTGAAATATTTCTAAATTCAATATCATGGACTCTGAAGCTTACACTCATGATATCTTTTACACTTCCAAACATTTGTGTGTGTGTGTGTGTGTGTGTGTGTGTGTGTGTGCTTCCATGTGTATGGGTATACATGTATATTTGGGTGCACATGCACATGTGGTGTGCATACATGAGGAGGCTAGAGTCAACCCTGGGTGTCTTTCTTCATTGTCACCTACTTCATATAATGAGACACGTTTCTCAGGTGAACCTACAGCTGGCCAAGGCTAGCTAGCCTACTTGCTCAAGGCATTCCCTGTCTCTGCCTCTGAGGAATGGGATTCTGGGTGATTCAGCAAACCCACTTGGAATGTATGTGGTTGCTGAGGATCTAAACTCAGGCCCTCACACTTGTGCAGCAAGCACTTTATTGCTTGGGTAAGACCATCAGTAAACCTTTTGAAGTCTTGATGTCTCACACAGCAGCTGACTGATTTCAGATGCATTTCAGCATGCTTTGGATAAATTTGCTTTAAAAGAATATTTAAGTTAGTAAAAATAAAATAATTTCTAAAACCATACATGTGAAATATCAAAACAGTTAATAGAAAAATTAGAGGTAGCACAGAGGATGCGGATGCATAAAATACATTGTTATTTCTATCACAATCAATGGCAATTTCTTTTGTTTGGGTTCCTAATGGGTTAAGCATACTATGCTTGTGTTCATGTGGTTACAGTTTCTAAATGGTGAGGGCCTTCAATGATGTTGCTGCTACTCTTTTTTCCTTTTTTTTTTTTTCTTCTGTTTTTTCCAGGTAAGGTCTCTAGCCCAGGATGACCTGGAATTCACTGTGAGTCTCAGAGTGGCCTCAAACTCACAGAGATCCTCCTACCTCTGCCTCCCCAGTGTTGGGATTAAGGGCGTGTGCCACCACGCCCCGTCTTTTTTTTTTTTTTTAACAAATGTATCAAATGTACACATCAAAAGTAGAATGTTTCAGTTTTTGAAGCAATTTTCTTGGAATTCTCTTCTACTTACTTTCTTTTGTGATACCATTTTGTTTAGCGTTCTCTATAAACAATTTATTTCACTGATGTATTCAGAAAATATATGGTGAATGCTTATTATGTGCTAGGTATTCTGTGAAAGCCTCAGAAATGAAGATGCAAAATACATGCTTCTTGACTTCAAGAACCATAGTTTACTGAAGAAGAGAAGATTGCCATACACAATGAGAGTCAGAGATAGATTCAAGGCAATGCAGTATAACACAATCCATAGACTTAGATTCAAAGAAAAGAGATATATTTTAGCTTTTTGTTCTGTAGGTATAAAATCTACAGATTTCCATGGCTTAGACTGCACAGGGCACTAAGTGGTGAGACAAGGAGTCTGCATGTGTGTCTTTGGAACTCTGTCAGTATTCTTTCAAGCCACCATGATTCAATCGCAACAGGTCTACCCAGGTGTTTTCATCTAATCCTAGTCTCTTCACAAAGAATTCACCTTAGAACACCCTCATCAGTCTCTTCCTACCTTATTGTTTTGTTTTGGTTTTGGTTTTTCAAGGTAAAATTTCACTCTAGTCCAGCCTGACCTGGAATTCACTATGTAGTCTCAAGGTGGCCCCGAACTCATGGCGATCATCCAACCTCTGCCTCCCCAGTGCTGGGATTAAAGGTGTGTGCCACAACAGCTAGCTTTTTCCTACCTTCTTAACACCTCACAATGAGAATTAAATGCCAACATTAATTTATGAGGTAGCAAACATATTCACCATAGTAGAGGCTAACAGATGAATAAACTCTTAAAGGAAAGGATTTGCCAGAGTGACTGGTGAGGCCCAGTGAATAGAGTGAAAATCCACACAGAATGGAGTACAGTTATGTTTCCAAAGTGGGGTGTGATGAGGAATCCATGAATATAAGGACAGAAAGAAGTCAGAGCTTGTGCTAGATGAGCCTTCAGAATAGCGCAGGATTAGGCCACTGATACTGGCTTCATTCTTTGTAATCACAATTTTCAGTTGATCATAGAACATGGGGCCAGTTTACCAGATTTAATCTTATGGTTTTTCTGAGACATTCTCCCCTACCCAAATATGCCTATACTCAAGAGAAAGAGGGGAGAGAGAAAGAGAGAGAGAGAGATAATCAGAGGGAGGAGGATTTTATGAAGGCCATTCCAAAGCATGGTTACTAGTGCCATCCTCAGGGGGTCTCTGAATGCCTCATGGTACAAGAGTAGTTCATGGGGATCATGGAGAACTTTGTTTTGAAGGTGACAAAATTATGTGGAATTTCTAACTTGTGTGCATTTACTAAGGATCCAGGTTTATCACCCTTTCCTACACTCTCTGTGGGCTGGTGTTATCAGAGTTTCCATGTAGTCCCTTCTCTGGTCCTGCCTTTGGCTGGTTTTCTTGGCAGCCTATATTTTCTATCATGATACTCAGTTCCCTGTTTAACAATTTATGGGTTAATGTCTCCTAGTTTTTTTGTTGCCTTGCTGTTTTCAGGAACCTGCCTTGTCCAGTCAGAGTAAAACTTCCTCCCTTGAGTTCTCCTTATTCAATGGCTCAGTGAGGAACAAACTACACCGAGAGCACAGAGCCCTAATTTGAAATTACCACTTTTTGTCTGAACTTTTGGCCATTCTTTCCTCACTTTGTACACACACTTCAGCAGTTCATATTGTAAGCTACAGAGATGCTATTTCTTTGATTTCTTTTTGTTCCAGCCCTGTAACCATGATCTGACAAGCATGCTTAATAAAATAATATAAATAGCATATTGTTGTATGCTACCTATATATTTTTCCCTAGTATACATTCATTCTCCCTCCTTCCAGAAAGCAGAAAAGAATGTTCCATAAGTGGCTTTACTCAGATATCTATCTCCCAAGTCCAGCATATAAATTCATCCAAACATGCCCCATGTTCTGACAGGTGCTGTTTCTTCCTCTTGGAAAGCCCTCTCTCCCATTCTCCACTGTTATTGGGTATAGACTGTGTGTGCCATCATGATGCCATGACACCACAGACTGGATGGCTAGGGCCCTGTATTCTTACTTGATGCCTCACTAATCATTCACAGAAGCATGTGACAGAACCTGGAACAATTTGTTAGCTAATGAGGTTTTCAGTGCTGTCAGTGCAGCCACATTCCCTGACTACAAACCCTGGTTCTGATCACCTTCTTCCTGTATCCTTAGATAAGTTCTTTTTCTGCATCTCCATTTCCTTATAAGTAACATTTGTGTGGTGGTTTGAATTAGGTGTTCCCCACAAACTCATGTGTTTTGAATGCTTGGTCCTCAGATGATGACAATTCGTGAATTGGAGACTTGCTGGAGGAGGTATGTTCTTTGGGTGGGTTTATGAGTGTTATAGCCAGCTCTCCTTTGTCAGTGTTTGGCTTACTTTCATGCTGTGATGTTCCACCTGCTCTGGAAGAGGTGATGTCCAGCCTCTGATCATACTATGCTGTCCACTGCCATCTTGGAGCTTCCCTTAGGGATATTAAGCCAAATAAACAGCTTTCCTCTCATTAGCTGCTTTTGGTTAGGTGCCTTGTACCAACATCAAGAAGGTAACTACAATAATTGGGGTAATAAATTCTCAAGTTTTTTTTATCAGATTAAAAATATAGAATAGGGATAATAATAGAAATGAAAGTTCATAGGAGAAATAACTAAAATTAATACATTAATAGTTAGAACTCTATTTTAGTTAAAGGGAGTAATTTAAAAAATGATAACTAGTTAATATCATCTTAGCAAATTCCAAATTCTACTTCTAATTTCCCTACAATAAAATATTTAAACCCAAAGTTAAAAATCCAACCCAAAACTCCCTGTTTCCCCAAATACTGAGAATACCTAAGTGAAGACTCCTCAAGTTTCTCTTTACACTGACTAAGTGATTTACTTTGTTTGTCCCTCTTCTGGACACTTCCACTTCTGGTTGATCTTGCTATATATACCAAAGGTCAACAACAATGCCAGAGACTGGTGATAAGTAAGAAGTTTCTATAAGCCGCCACTGTTGTCAAGTTCATCATAAGTTGGGTAAACACACTTACTCTTTCAGTCTCAGTTGAACATTTGTTCATTAACTTATGCACTCAACATTTGCCCTGGTCTAGGGTGTATACATCCAAATACCTGGCTCTCACCATGGAATCAGCCTATCCATTAGAATTGCTTGGGAAATCAAAAACCATATAGCTAAAATCTTAGTTGCTAAAGAAAGGGAGGCCACAAAAAAGAAGGAAATCCTGTCTTTTGTAGCAACACATGTGGAACTAGACTGCATTGTGTTAAGTGAAATAATCCCAGATGCAGAGAAAGATGTGTACCTTATGTTCTCACTAATATGTTAAAACTGAAGTAGTAGATTTCATAAAAAGGAGAGAGTGGTCAGTAGAGGTTAAGAAAGGATGAGGAGAGGGGAGATAGAATAGATAACGGACACCAAACTCAATTACAAAGGATAAGTTAATGGAGCAGTTTAGGGGTAACAGAGTCCCTCAAATGTGGAAGCAAGGAATATCTTTGAGCCTGCAAGGAAGAATTTTTTCCTTGTGTTTTTCTCCCTGAAATCTTACTGGAGAATGTGAATAGGTGCCTCTGATTTTATCTCTGTCTTTCTTAGCAGACAAAGGAAAGTAAAGTGATCACTCACTCTCTTTTCCTGAAAACTGGCAGCACCTAGGCACCTGACACCTAGGGTTGGAGTAACTAGTTCACACTACCTAGTAAACTATCATAAAAGAATCTGATCTGGATCTTTAATTGGGCTTTCCCCTTTCCAGGAACCCTGTTCCTGCCTCCCTTTTCGGCAGGAGCGCTGTATTCTTTTCTTCTATTAAGCCCCATAAGCTCTATCTCTATAAGCTCTGGAATAAAATCTTTATAAACTTTATCCTCTGGTCTGTGAGCTTCATTCATCATAATTCATAAGACAAGAATGTGGAGGCCACTAACTCAGTGGATGCTTTGTGTGGCCATGAGTGTCTAGCACCCTAACTCCTGAGTTATTGCCCAGTCAAGAGCCAAGAAAGACTTCATTGCTCTCAAAGACACTCCAGAATCCGACATCAGTAAGGGCTGCTATTCCACAGTACATTAGGGTGACTATTTCACAACAGTTTCTTATATGTTCCATAAATAGACGAGTTGAAATATTCCCAATAGAAGTTAAAATGTTTAAGATGGAAATACTTGATTTGATCATTACAGATTATATATCACACTGTGCCCCATAAATATGCATAGTTATTATATATTGGTTAAAAAGAAATGTTAAAAAATGAGCATTAATAAATGGAATCTCCTTCCAGGATACAAGCTGATAAAATGTAATTTTCCATCCTCTGAATTCCTTGTAAATATAATCAGGATCTAATGAAATCCTCCAGAGCCAGGTCTGACTTCTATATGTCTTCCCTTTGTCCTTTAATTGTTCCACTGCAGTGGTCCTGACAGCATTAGCAATCACCTGTTTACCCTTATTGCTATACACTCTGAAGCAAAACTACCTTAGGCACATCTGCCAAAATATGTCACACTTCAGTAATTTAGTATCATATTTTATTTTGCTTCTCAAAACCTAGTAGCTAGCATTTTATTTTTTGAAATATATTCACAACTGCTTTTAAAAAGTGGTTATCTGAAAATAAATGCTACCACTTTGTGTAATGGTGTCATCAAAATGATCTTGTTCCAGGTCACTGACTTCTTCCATTCGTTACCTCATATTCCCATTGGAATAGCATTAAATACAAGTCCTAGTTTGAATGCTACTAAAATATCAAGCCTCAGCATCAGACAAGTAATGACTGCCTTCCCTGGCAGTTGAGGACAGAGGAGACAAGTTGACAAAGGCATTGCCTCTTTCCTTCCATAGAACTATTTAGAGTTTGCATAATATTTAACTTTTTTGAGGCACTTCATAAGGGAAATAAAATTAAATGAAAGACAAAGCACCAGGTCTTTTTCTGACTCTGATTTGATTTTTCCCCTTAGTCCTGGTGCCTTAGCTTCCTATGTGGAAAAAGGGAACAGGAATATAGATGCCACATGGGCAGATAGAAGTGTGAAATGGGTAGAAGTGCGTCAAAGAAATGGTACCCTGTAAATGTTCACTACAAACCTCTTCTTCACTTGAAATCCAATTAAGCATTCACACACAAAAAGTCATATTTAGGAAAAAAAAACCACTTTGTTATTAATTCCAAATTACTTTCTTTAATGTCAAATCTTATAAGATTTGTCAGTTGAGAGTGGGGCAAAGGAATAATAAATACGATAAAATGTAAAAGCTAAGATCTGAAATTCACCACCTTCAGAGTAATTTCAATGTTTTCTTTTTGAAAAGCAAGTAATAGTATAATTTGCATCATATCTAATGAATTTAGATTTTTTTAATACCTGGATTTTTTGACTACACATATTGGATAGAGGTCTGAAAAAGGTTCTGAGACCAGTTTATTGGTATATAAGAGATAATTATTTATTATTAGATGCTCAGAGTGAGGTGATTCAGGAAGGGAGAGGGGCAAAGAACCAGGAGGGTGGCAGACGCCATACTACCAACACAGAAGTGGCATGGGGCAGTGGATTACCATTCAGTTCCAGAGGATAGGAAAGCAGAAGCTGTGAGGATAGCTAGGGGGCCCAGAGCTGCCTCTGTGGTGCTTACAGTTAGGAAGCTGATGTGGGAGTGTTACCAAAACCTGGTGTAGATTACCAAATGAGCAAGGTTAAGTTTGTGGGCAGTGGCTGGGAGAAGGTGGGAAAGGGTAGGAAGGAACTCTGAAGCTAGAAAAACAGAGAAAAATGAAAACAGGAGAGAGAAGGAGAAAGTGTAGAAAGGAAATTAGATGGGAACCAGAGACAGACAGAAGAAAGATAGATACACACCTTCAAGGAAGAGGGAGAGGGAGAGGAGAGAAAGGGAGGGAATGGCATCTGGGAGCTTATATCCCCCCTTGGAGGAGGAGGGGACTGCTCTAAAAAGGGAAGACCTTGGGGAATTTGGGGATGTGGGCTTGGCCCAGAGGAATTTTCAAGTTTCCTACCATGAATTTATGCCAGTTCTGAGCATGACCAGTTGGTAGGGGAGAGAAAGGGTGGTGGGTAGAGCTATGAGATGCTGACATATATATTAGTAATGTCTTGTATTAGACAGTCAAAATACTGAATTTAAGTATTTTTAGATATGGGGACATTTTGAAGGACAATATTAGGTATGCTGAGAAAGAAAGATGAATATTGAAGTAAACATTATTTTTCTCAATTTGAAGCTTAGATGTTAGAGATGACCTAGCTCAATTCTTTATCAAATGCATGTGTCACCTCCTCAGTATTTACTTGAGCGACTACTACAGGAATCAGTAGTAGTAGGCTCTAAGCACAGACTGATGGCAAAGCTCCCAATGATACACCATGGTGAACTCTTACAGACCTGAACTCTACTCTTGATGACAAGGTGGAGATAGTTTAGTTTCTCTGTTTGCTTGTGGGCATAACGCATACTTAGTGCCTCACAACAAATCACTTAGTAGTTCTATGAAAAACCTGAACACATTAAAAATAACGGGATGAAGTTTTATCCTGTGAAAATTTCAGGCTATCCATAGAAAAGAAGTTCAAATATATATATGTTTTTGTTGCTATCTGGATATGTGCGTGAGAAGGATGTCCAGAACTCTTAATTTCCTAAAGGGTTAGCTGTTCATTTCAATATTGAGAATGATCATGTCTCTTCTTGATAATTGTGGATAAGGCTATCTAATGTACATGTTATCAAAGACATTTTTGCAAACTTTCTCAATAATCTTTAAACTCTTATTAAAGGGCTAGAGTAAAGAAGTTCAAAATAACTTTCACATATATAAAATATTTTTAACAAAAATCAGTATATTATCATACTGTAAACTGGTCACATTCCCATTGGGTTATCCTCTTTTGTCCCTTCTTTCCCACCCCATTCTACTGAGGGATGCCCTCAGTGAGGGTATCATTGTGGAGACATGAAATGTACCAGTTAGTTCCTGTAGGAGGACAGTGCCTGATGGTACACATTCCTATCCTATGTCTCCTGTATTCTTTACCCTCCCTTTTTTCCAATATTCCCTTAGCCTTGGAGGATGTGTTAGAAGTCTCCTTTATGCTAAGCTCTCAGCTATCTTTAATTTTCTTCTTTGATGAGTTTTATGTCTCCTCAGTATCTACCACCATCTCCACGGAAAAGGCTCTCTGGCTAGCAATGATAGCAGCACTCAGATTTAATCCACTACTTCCACTGCAATCTTTCCTAGGTCCAGGTCTCCGTGATAGAGATGACTCATCCAGTGGTCCAGTGGCAGGCACTAGGCTTTCTCTTCTTGTCATTTTTTCTGGGTCTTGGGTCTCCCTGGCATTCATCATCATCTTTAGAAATCAGGCCTCTCATCAATAGTAATGTCAAAGGGGATAAAAATTCATCAGGGTTTTTTTTTATGGGCACAACCTCATCATTTAGCAAAAGAACAGGGGAAGTATCCCTCTATTGTTTATGGCCTTCCAAACCAAAGGCTTTTGACTCAGTTCTCAGTACCAGGTATTAATTCTTTCCCTTTGAGCAAGCCTCATATCCAATCATAGAGTATTTGATTACCCTCATAGCTTATGTGCCATTATTGCACTAGTGGGTACATCTTGCTTGGTTGGTTGAATTTATAGCTTGCAGGATCAACTATTCCTACTTTTGTCCACATTGCATTTGCAGTACTATGACAGCTAGCCAGGAGGGAGATGAATCCATCTAAGTTCTAGCTTGAATTCTTAATGTCCTGCAAATTCAGCCAATGGTGTCTTCAGCAATAAGGTCTTACCATCTAGCTCTGGTGGGTAACCAGTTGCTTTGGCAATGGCCCACTTTATTTTGGGCTACTCTGACCAGCAGCTCACTCTGGGGGAGGTGACCCAATTCTGGAACTGGGATTTACCAGCAACACTGTGGTTTTAGGATAAAGCTTTTTCTTTATCCCAGCAGAGTGATTCCACCCAAACTCTCTCTATTTTTTTAGAGTTATGTCTTTTAGTTAGTCACCAAAGAAGTAGGTTTCTATAGTATTAATTCATACCATATTTAGTTTTGTGAACCCCTCCTACTTTCCTCAATTCCTTTGTCTTGTGCCCTCCACAAAAGCTTCCAAACCCAGGATTCTGTCTCTTCATTTGCCTATATACTATCCCCTTTTCTAATTCCTCTCCTCTGCTCTCAAAGCCTTATCCTAGCTCCCTGACTAGGACTAATGATGCTTACTACGACTTATAAATCAAGCTATCCCATGTTAGGATCTGAATATAAGAGAACATGCAGCATTTGTTCTTTTGAGGCAGGGTTACCTCAGCTAGTATACGTATTTCATGTCCATTCATTTTTTCCTGCAAATTTCATTTATCCTTACTGCTGAATAGAACTCCATTGTGTTATGTACCACATCTTCATTTTCCACTTCTCTGTTGATGAGTACTTGAGCCGATTCCATTTTCTATCTGTTGTGAATAAAGCAGCAGCACACATGGGAGAGCAAGTATCTTTATAGTGAAGTGTAGAGGGTTTGGGGCATATGCCCAGGTATATCTATTTTAGGATTTCTGAGAAACCTCCATACTACTCTTCACAGTGAATTAGAGTCCTTCTTTCTTCACACCCTTGCAGCATTTGTTTTCATTTATTATTTATTTGATTGCATACATTCTGATCTGAGTGAGATAGAATCTCAAAGTAGTTTTAATTTACATTTCCCTGTTGGCTAAAGATATTGAAAATTTAAAAAATATTGGTAATTTATATCTCCTCCTTTGAGAAATATCAGTTGAGTACCCTGTCCAATTTTTTACTAGGTTTCTTAAAGATTACAAGTGGATGGATTCTATATTCTAATCCGTCCTGTTAACCTGGGTCTTTTGATTGGGGATTTGAGTCCATGATATTCAGAGTTATTATTGAAAGGTGAGAGTTAATTCCTGTCATGTCAATGATTTTGTGGAGTTTGGTGTTTTTTTTTTTTTTGATCTTCATTTGCTTTAATAGCTGTTCTAGTTTTGATTATTGATTATTCTCCTCATGTACTCTCTTTTGAATGTGCTTATTCTTCTCTTCAGTGAACATTGCTATATCTAGTATTCTCTATTGGACTAATTTATCAATCATATTCATATGGCCTTCAGGCTTTTAGTGTTTCCATTGAGAAATCATGTTACTCTGATGGGCTTACCTTTATAAGTGACGAACTGTTTCTCTCCTGAAGCTTTTAATACTATTTCTTTGTTTTCTCTGTTCAGAGTTTTAAATATAATGTAACCTGTGACTTTTCTTCTCTGGTCTTGTCTGTTTGTTGCTCTATAAAACTCTTGTCTCTGGATGGGGCTTTCTTTCATAAGGTCTAAAAATTTTTCTTCCATAATTTTATTCAAGATACATTCTATGATCTTGACATTCAACATTTCACCTTCTTGTATCCTCATGACTCAGACATCAGTTTTCTTTCAAGGTGCCCCACACTTCTCTTGTGTACTGTTCATGTTTTTTGGAACTTACCATTGATTTTGACCTCCTAATCAATTTCCTTTGCTTTGTCCTCTTGTCCTGTTATTCTGTCCTGCACATGGTCTATGCTATTGGTATTACTTTCTTGGGAGTGTTTTGATTGAGTTATTTCATTTTGATTAGTATTATGTTTTTCTTCAGCATCTCTATCTCTTCATTATGTTCCATTTTTCTTTCTTGGTTTGACCTTCTTTGTCTTTGATCTCTTGGAATTCATTCAGACATTTATTCAGGTACCTATTGAGTTCTTTTAGTGGATTGTTTTGCATTTCATTCAGCCATTTGTTCATATCCTCATATTTTTTGTATTTGATTATAATAATTGTGGTTTAGAATTATATTTCTGGAGTTTCTTCTAAGTAGTTTTTATTGGAGGATTCAATGATGGGACTGGACATTCTTGGTATAGATATATTTCCTCGGTTTTTTGTATTGTTTTGGGTTCGGGTGTGTTCATCTGGAAATAATCCTTTTGTCTTGTTGAGATTGTAGCTACTGAAGCTCCACTGGGACATATGGTGACTATCCTGGTCTGTCTTGCCCTGGATGGGCATAGGTGGGTGGTCTATAGGTAGAGCCATGCTGGGTGCAGGCGTAACCTTATGTATCACCTGCTGTAGAAGTGTGCTGGATGGCCTAGTCCTTCTTGCTCCAGATGGTTGTGGACTGGGGGTCTACAGCATCCTGGCTGGGCACAAAGTGGATCTGGATCTGTGCAAAGATGCCTAGTTCTCCCTACTCAGGCCTGGCAAGTGGGCAATCTACATGTGAATCTGGGCTTGGTGCAGATCTTTCTGGACTTCTGTTGGGTGGTCTAGTCCTCCTTACTCTGAGTGGTGGTCTATATTACTGACTGGTTTAAGTATGGGGGAGTGCTTACGTGGGGTCTGAGCTGTGAGGCCAGTCTGCCTTGCTCTGGGTAGGCATGGATAGGTGGTCGACAAGGGCCCATGGAGTAGCATGAACAGTGCTGAGCATCTTAGTCTTCTCTACTCTAGGTGGGCACAAGCAGGCAGTCTATACCTGTGTCTAGTCTGGGAACAGGGGGAGTGCTCTCCTGGGACCTGAGTGGAGTGGCCCTTGTTTCCTTTGCTCCAGGTAGGCATGGGTAGGCAGTCTATTACAGGTCTCAGTTGGGCTTAGAAGTGAGCCCTTGGTGCTGCTTGTCAGGGATCTGTGTGAGGCTGCCTAGTCTTGCCTACTCTGGGCCACTGTGGGAGGACAGTCTATGTTCTGGTCTGGGCTGAATATAGGGGTGAGCCTCTCCAAATCACTTTCAAATCAGGTTTTTTAATGCCATTAGTCCTTTGGTTGTTTTCCAAGATGTCACAATATACTTAATGCCAGTATTTTTCTCCTCCAATGTGTATTTGCATTTGATTATCTCTCAAGGATGCTTCAACATATGAGAGAGAAATGATGCTGACAGAGTACCTCAATCAGCCTCTCCTGAAAACAAATGTAGCATTAAGTCAGCAGCAAGGGAGAGTTCTCCTGAGGACAAATGCTTTCCCATTTAACCATGTTATTTGAACAGTGAAAGGGAGCACAGATAATGTTATCTGAATCTGTGTTGGGCCTTAAGCTCAGTACCTTAATGTATCTGATGTTATAATGAGCATCCATAGTGTTTATAACTAACATTTGAAGGAGTCTGGGATTCCACAAGCTCTGGAGAGGGTGAGAAATTTGCCTTACTTTTCTAAGCCTGATGCTCAGTGTAAGAGTCCATGGCAGAGCATCCTCTAGTGTCTCAAGAAGAGGTGTTCTCCCTGGGGACACTGCCCCTGAGAGGAGGCTAACAAACTGGTGGGACCAAGTAAAGTGCTTCCTTATTCTACTGACACCTAGACCTGCACTAAAACCATAGCTGCATCCAGATCCATCAGTCCTCATTGAGCATATGAATCCAAAGTCTTGCCAAGTAGTAGTGCCTTGGACGTTGCTGGAAGACCCCAGAAGCTGTTGATCAGTCTCACATCTCTGCCTCAGCTCTGAGAACCTAAGGAATGACCAGCCACCAGCAAAGGTCTTGTCTCTTCAGATGGTGCTGTATGGGCACTGGTTAAATGAATATTTTTCTGGGCTCTGTGAATAGGAGTCTAATAGCTCAGGAAAAATAAGCAAGAAATGATAAATGGGATTGCATGCATGACATTTAAAAGCATGAAGCTTCTGCACAGTGAAGGAAACAGTGGAATGAAGAGGCTGCCTACAGAATGGGAGAAAGATTTTTTGCCAGCTGAACATCTGCAGTGGATTTAATGAACTCAACTAAACATCAAAAGAAGAAACAATATACAGTCAGTGAATAGAAAGGGTTTGAGCAGACGGTTTTCCAAAGAAGAAGTATCATTTGTCAATAAATGTAGGAAAAAATATTTAACCTCCTTAGCCATCAGGGAAATACAAAACACTATTACACTGAGATTCTATCTGACCCCAGTCAGAAAGGCTATCATCAAGAGAACAAGCAACAACCAGTGTTGGTGGTGGTGTGGGGGAAAGAATCTTATGTACTGTTAGTGTGCATGTAACTTAATGAAGCTCATATGTAATCTGTGGAGGATCCTCTAAAAGCTAAAAATAGGACAACTATATGACCCAGCTATACCACTACTTAGTATACTCAAAGGCATCCAGGTCAAATATAACAGAGTTACCTGCACATCTGTGCTTACTGCAGTATATTCATCATAGTCAAATTGTGGAATTCCTGTCCATCAGCAGATGAATGGATAAAGAAATACTATATGTAGATAGATACAGAAAGAGAGAATGGGAGAGAAGTGTTTGTTCAGTTATTAAGAAGAAAATACATCATTTGTGGGAAAAGATGTGGAAACGGCAATCATGTCATTAAGAGACATAAGCTAAGCTTAGAGCCACAGTTATAACATGTTTCCTTTCAAATGCAGATTTTACATTTCAAAAAGAAAGACTTGGGCTGGAGAAATTGCTCAGTGGTTAAAGCTCTTGTCCACAAAGCCAGGTAAGGTTCCCCAGTACTCATGTAAAGACAGATGCACAAGGTGGCACATGCATTTGGAGTTTGTTTATAATGGCTAGAGGCCCTGGTATGCCCATTCTCTCCCTCTCTCCCCTCCTCTCTCTTTCTGCTTGCAAATAAATAAATAAAATAAAAGACTAAGACTAATAAAGACTAATAAGAGACTAAGAAAGGGACCAGTGGTGGAGGACAGAAAATGGGGATTAATTAAGATCAAAGTATGTGATACATATGCAAAATTTACTTGCTTTTTTGTACAATAAACACAATCAGAAAAAATATGTAAAAAAGAAGCAAAAAATTTCAAGAAAAGGTCTTCGTTCTTGCATTTTGATGAAACTAAAAGTGACCTTTTCCTTGAAGCAGTTTTGAGTGGTTTGGTGATTAACCCAGTCCTGCAAACTCTAGTTATTTTGCTAATTTGATGGGAATATATGAAACACCTGACTTCATCTGGTGTACTTTGATGAGCGTGAAGTAATTAGATGCCTCTTAAAACATTATATTGCTGTTTTACATTCAGAGAAAGTGACAAGAAGATTTCAGAGGCAGAGATGCTTGGAATGTTGAATAAACAAGCCCTCTGACTCCTAGGCTGTAAGAACAATCAGACTTCACAATGTGATTTTTTTTTTTTTTTAATATTGAAACCCTGTTCACCAATAGCAAGGTTACCTATGAGTACCTGAAATATGAGATCAACTCATGCTGCTAGTCAAACTGGGATGAATGATTATTGTAACTGTAAGGCTTTTTTGTTTTGGTTTTACATGCTAAAAAGGTTATTTTTCAACATGATTAATTCAGCAATGTTGTCTTCCATCTGACATAGAAAGAGAGCTGGATAGTTTTCAAGCTAGAAGGAAGATGGAAACTATATAGCAGCATGCCTCTACTATACAGGCAGCAAAACACTGTCAGCCAAGATGAGTGGCAGTCACTCAACCTTTTAGCTGGTTAGTCAAGTTGAGACTTGTAGCCACTGCCTGCAGGCCATTTATTGTCATATTCTACTTTCTCCCTTCTATTTTTAAGTAAATTTTATTGTGATGGCAATGTCTATTAGTAGTTCCAAGAAAAATAATAAAATGTCCTTCAACTTATAAAATTGAACATTACCAATATCTATGGAGCCCTGTATCTTGGCCCCATGGGCAACCACTTTCCTGAATTTCATATTAATCATGCCCTTGTTTTGTCTATTGCAAGCTACTTCTCTTGATTTTCAATACTTCTTTTATTATGAGAGCCAAATGCACAGATGTTCCCCAAAGCACAATGGATATTTTATAGCTCTAATATAAGATCAGAATTCTAAAGCCATAAAAATAGCCAATTAGGCTTCCAGATCAATCTTACACTTGCACTGCATTAGTTACCCACAAAGTGTCTTTGCTTCTGAGATGACACGGCGGATTCTGACCATTAAGCCTTGCTATTTTGGCTTTTACACATTCTTTGGTAATGTAAATTTATAAGAATAACAAGTTCCTTTGGGGAATTCTTTGTATTTCTAAATGTATTGCGTTATTCCATAGTCTATGTTTTAATGTACTATTGTTTCAAAACCAGAAAATGGCAACAACAAAGGCCCATTCCAAGCATTAGCACTGCTCAGAGGGACAAACAAAAACATTTGTGCTCAAGCATTGTCAGGTTTAATTTCTATTCCCTGATGAAGACAAAATTTGATTGGTACCATGGCAACATGTTGCCTTGAGCATTGAATAGGTATTACTCGCACACAATCTCACTCACAAATTCTCTTTATAAGTGTTAGGAGAGGTGTGATCTTCTCCTACAACTCACTAAATTAAAAAAGGATGAAAAAAATCTAATTAGTGCTTCCAAAAGTGCCTTTCTAGGCTTTGATAATATCAGGTTACTGCCTCATTCCCCCTCCCACGTCCACAAGGTATAGGAGCAGCATGTAGATGTCCTGACCAGACCAACAGTGTGTCAGAGGAACACAGAGGCAGCACCAGGGCACATACACACAGATTTGGGTGGTTTCTCTGGCTTTTCACACTTCAGAGTTTTTTTTTTCCCTCTTCTCTTTACTATTCTTCTTCTCCTCTTCCTTCAGGAAACAGCAAGAGATATAACCTTCACTCATTTCTAAGTTAATTGGATAGTATAGCCTTGGCTATGATGTGGATGCCTCGATTTAAGAATGATGTGTGTCTGTGACCTAAGATGGATACACAAGAGCCAAATATACTCCAAATGGTGGAGGAAAGGGGGTGCTTCCTGAGTAATTTCCATGTGCCAGGTATGACAACTGCCTCTCACATAGTCATAGCAACTCCTCCTGGATACCTGCCCTGCAAAGTTCAGCTCATTCTCCCCTTGCTCCAATGGGAAAATTTCCACAAAAAGATGGAGGGATTTGCCACAGGCCAAAATTATTAAGTGGTAGATCCAAGATTCCTGACAAAGCCTCTTAACCCTTAACTTTCTCTCCATTGCACAAGTGGAAGGGGCAGCCTAAATACCTCTTTCATTCTTCAGGGAGCAGTGGAAACTGGGAGATGGGTACCATTGTCATTGGGGGTTATGTTTTGCATTGTAGCCTAAGAAGTACTGTGTATCTGGTATTCCAGGTATAAATGTGTTTCTGGACATGTGGGCAGGAGGAAGATGAGGAACTACAAAGAAATATAGTCACTTTTGTTAACTTATTATTGTATTAATACTATGCATTGAGCCTAGATAGCATCTAACTTTATAGAGACAGGGTGCTTAGCACTCCTATAGGTCCCTAGGACTAGAAATTATCTCAGTACTTATGTCATGAATACTAATTATCCATGAGAAAGAAATGAGCTCCCATGTGCCAGAAGTAGGAGTGATAAGTTAAATTTTGAAAAAAAAATCACACAACTTTTTTTCTCATAATTGTTTCCAAAAGTATTAATCCTAAAAGTGTTTCTTGCCAAAAATATAGGTCAGCAGACAAGCGACATTTGATAAAAGATTTTTGAGGTTTTCAACCCCTGTGGGAAAATCTGGGTTGAAAAGATAAGATCACAACATGTGTGGTTATTGGCTCTAGATGATGTGGGTGACCTAAGGGTCTAAGACTATATGGAGAGCCCTAAGAAGGCCAGTTATTATTTAACTTAAGGTTAAGCAAAGGAGTTTAAATTGGTCTGCGTGCATCTAAAAGAGACATAATATGTGGATTATGAAAGTTGTGTTTTATTGAATTTAGAAACATGCTAAAGGCTTTCTTCTACTTTTCCATTTGAGATCAGAAGAAAAGAAACAATATGACACAGGTGAGCTGCATGCCTTCCATGCATCATTAGAAAAATACATTCTTCTTTTCCTGGGGTAGCAGAGGAGGAAAGGTATTAATTTTCCCATTAAAAAAACTGTGTTAAACATAATGTACAATTTCCACATTTTATATTATATGCATAGTGTTCGATAGTGGGAACATTCACATTTTTGTACAACTATCACCACTATCCATCTCCAGAACACTGTTTATCTTGTAAAATTGAAATTCTGTGCTCCGTTCCTACTCCCTAACAGACCACAGAAATCATTATTCTACTTTCTGTCTCTATGCATTTGATGTAATTTCTTCATATAAGTGGAATCATATAGTTATTGTCTTCTTGTTACTGGCTTATTTCACTTAGCATAATGATCTCAAGTTTATCTATTGTTCCTTTGGGGATGCTGAGGACTGAACCCAGAGCCTCTTGCATGCTAAGCATAAGCTCTAACACTGAGCTATAACTTCAAGTCCCTTGTTTTTAAGACCGTAATATGCATATATATATACATATATACATATATGTAAATGTATCACATTTTGCTTATCCATTGGATAATTAGGGTCTTACACATCTTAATCTTTGTGAATAATGCTGCTATAAAAGAGAGTGTGCAAATATATCTTTGAGATGTATGTTCAGTCTTTTGGACAAATACCCAGCAGTAGCCCTGCTTGGTCATAATGTAATTGAACTGCTTATTTTATTCTGAGGGCAAGTTTCACAATTTTCCATGGTAGCTACACCAGTGGCACACAAACACTTCAGTTTGTTAACATGCTCCTCAGCACTTTGATGGTTTATGTTTATTTAAATAGTAGCCATCTTCACAGTGTGAGAAGGTATCTCATCATGGCTCCTATTTCCATTTTCCTAGTGACTGGCATTGTTGAACATCTTGTCATGTGCTTATTGGATATTTGTATGCTTTCTTTAGAGAAATAGCTCCTTGAGATTTTTTTTTTTTACCATTTTTGAATTGTGCTGTTATTTTTTTGTTATTGTTTTGAAGCTATTGAAGGACCTCTTTCCATTTTCTGAGCACCTTCCACGTGCCACAAGTGTTTCTATTGTTTATTTCATTTGGATACAACACTGCAACTTAGATCATTTCCCATCAGAGAAATCAAAGCTCTGCATAGTTAACATACTCAGGCAATGAGGTGATAGCACAAGAGATATTTTCAGGATAGAGTTTCTCCCTGTTGAGGTCATTTTCCATCCTGAAGCATTTGGCAAACTCCTCCATATTCAAGCTTCAAATATCTATTTCCCAGTATAACTTTGAAGTTATTCAAGTCTCAACTTTCTGAGAGTCACACTTTGCATACGACTATACTATACTATAGCTTTTTTCTAATGGTTGTTGTTATATTTGTAAACCTTTTCCTCCTCCTAATCTGTCTGTTCTCAGGTCATTTCTGTGAACTTTTAGAACATGAAGAGGACTTTTCCTTTTCACCTCTGTGTTCCTATGACAAGAGCCCTTATTCATATGTTGTCATCATTGCTAGGTTTTGAGCCCTTAGAATGTGATTGGCCTTAACCACCTTGAGTTTTCTAGTATCCAGCTCAGTGGGTGCTATGGATAGGTACTCATAAGGAGATGAATGTAATCATTAAGATTTTCCTCATGTCCTAATTAAGATATTATAGCCTGTCTTTGTATCTTTGTGAGATGTATTTCTGGTCCTTCAGAACAAAGAACAGTTTTCAGGACCCTTGGAATTCCTTCAGGATCAAGTTCAATGCTTTCTCATTCATAAGGATAGTAGTTTAACCATACTTGGTTCCCATGGTGATGGAGCAGAGGACTAAAGCTGTTTGAACCATGACTTCTCATCAGATCTCTCTCCCAAGAAGTTTTGTGTTTGAATCCTTCTACTTGCTCCACTTATCTGAAATCTCTGGTCTCTATTGATTTGAAATATATATTGCCTTCTGTGTTCACAAAGCACTTGGAATGTGAAAGTTACTCCAATAACTTTGTAATAGCTTCATTCTTCTAAGTTTATTCTATGAAACAGTGTTTTGAATTTATTTAATCAATCATTTCTTCCAAAATATTATGCTCAAAATGCTTGTTTTCTATTTACATCATAGTAGATATGTTTTAAATTTTTTAAAGTTGAGTTTTAACTCAATGTTTTAGTTAACCAAAAAGTCTGGAAGTGCTAGCCTTGGTTGAAATCTCCTTTCATAGTTTGTTTATTGAATGTACCCAAAATGCTATGTACTTGAGCTTGGTCTTCAGCTTGGCGTTACTGGGAGGCGCTAGAAACTTTAACAGGTGGGGCTGGTGAGACCTTCTAAGTCACTGGTGATGTCATCTCAAAGAAGATGGGATTCAAATTCTTCCTCTTCTACTCTTCCATTTCCAGCCATCATGAAGTGAATCCCAGACCTGTGCCATTATACATTTGCTACCTTGCCATAGGTTCCAGAAAAGCAGGGCTGAATGACCATGGATTGAAATCTCCAAACTGTGAGCTGAAGTAAACTTTTACTGTACTTAAGTTAATCATCTCAGTTACTTTGTTACTGGATGTCTGCCTAACACATCTCCACACAGGAAACTTTCTCATTCTGCTCTTCATAATCTCCTGCCCTATAGAACTGTCCAAGTGTTTGCACTGATAATATTATGGGTGCTTAAAAACTTTTGGAGTTTTAGAGGCTCCTTAGTCTCATAGACTCTCAGACTTCCTACAGCTGAGCTTTAAGCTATGGAAATTTAGGATTACAATGAAAGTGCTGACAAAACCTTAGACAAGCAGCACTCAGCAAGCCCTGGCCCTATGCAATCAGAGGCTCATTGTGCACTTTCAAGAGTGAATCGCCATGTGATTTTATACTAACAAACGTTTACATACTGATTGAGTCGGTTGTTCCACCCCACCACTCGTGCCCCCCTCTCTCCTATGTATAACAGCATGCCTTTTTAAATGGCCTTCCTTAAGTCAATCATAGGAAGCGATCCTGATCTGTTATTTTTTTTTTATTCTTGCTGAGTCAACAAGAATATATTAGTATCTATGTCTGAAGAATGCTGTAAAATTCAATCTAACTTCAACCTTTTAAATAAATGCAAAATCTATTTCCATCCAAGGTTTACATTTTGTGATACCGAAACAATCTGAACTGTCCAAGAGGTTGTGGACGTTACCCTAATCCACTTACCAATTAGAATTGAGCCAGAAAACCTCCTGTTCTTATAACGTTTTGCAGCTTCATTAAAAAACAAGCACTTGAGTAAATATTCCAGAAAACCACTTCTGAATTTTTTATTATGTTGACCTCACCTATCTTCTCTTTTGTCCCTGCTCAGCAAACACTTTGATTACCACTTACAGTAGTAGCTCTTTGCAGTGTTTAGAAATCTAAGTACAGCATGTGGATATTCAGTCAAAGCAAACATTAGTTCTAAGTTTAAGCACTGTTTAAAGGTCAGGTAAATAGGAAATAAATTTGGCTTCTTTCAAGGTTGCAAAGTGGTGAAACACTACTACAATTTGGGGAAGTTGTATATTGACAAAAAAAAAAAAAAAAAGCAGTCCTGGGAATAGTCAAGAGTCTAAGACGCCCCATCTATCACCCTGTACCTGGACACAAGGATGTCCTCATACCTTCCAGAGAAGGAAAGTAAGGGAAGAGAAGGAACACTGAGTGGAAAAATACTGATTTGTGTGCTTGATTATTGGAGATAATTAAGAGAACCTAAAAATAGTCAGGCCTCTTATTTCATATTATGTTCAAAATGATTCAAATTCAGAGCTATTCACAGCTGTGCTGGGGGTTGATAATGCACAGAGTTGATTTGAAGCACTTGAATCCATGATACACAGATGCAGATTTCTCTTCTGAGTGGAACTCAGGGTTATGTCATGATTCATGCACTATAGAGTGAAATAAATGGGTCCATTATATGATTACCTCTATGTCACCCATCATTTATCTGCCAGGATTTTTAAATCGAAGAGGAAGTTATGGCCCATACACCACATGAACTTTGTGACTTTGTGATTCTCTTCTTATAAAGTGGTTGGTGGTGAGTCCTTAAAACTGAATTGCATGTATGAGTTGACTAAGCAGACTAGTCATTTATTATTTTATTTGTTTATTTACTATATATCCAAGTATCCTCAGGTATTAAACAATGCATAAATACAGGCTCAAAAGAAATATATATGTTGCCATGGATATAGTCAGTGGCAGAGCACTTGCCTAACATGCACGATCCCAAATATCACCAAAGAAGCAAACAACTAAATGTAAGAAATACATGGAAAATGGTTGTGGTGGATATACACTACATTAAAGGGCTCTTTTAAGTGTTCAGAGTCAGTCCAGATTTGTGCTCTAAGCATCCTGGATCCCATTACTCAGAGGAAGGTTTGCTCAGCAGAAGCAAGCATGGACCAGATCCGTGGCTGCTCCTTCTGGTTTTCTGCACTCTGCCTCCCTTTCCTTAGAGAACATACTTTTTCCCGATCAATACATCATGAAGTGTTAGGTATCATTTGTGACCCAGTTCAAATATTACTCTTTTCAGGATAACTTCCCTAAGTTTTCTGCTCTCCCTGGCACTCTGTCTGAACAGAGACATGCTGCCATTCTACCTTCGTGTATCATTCTCCATAGTAGGTTCCTGTGGGTCATCAAAGGATCACAAAACGAGCACTTGTAGGACATCACACAGGGACTTGTAACTATGTGCTGGCTTTTCTTTGTTATTGGACTGAGGTCTTTGTGAGCACAGTTTCATTTGTTTCTATGTTAATTTTGTTTAGAATAGGATGTTGTGACGTGGAGGCACCCATCCTTCTTTCTAGTGAACAAATGTGCACTGGCTGGCTCCTATGTGCTTAGTGTTTCAGGAGAAAATGTGTGGTGGCCTTTGCTGCTGACATAATTACTAATGTCTCTTCTAAATTTGAAATCACTTGGAAATAGTAGGCACACCATCTATCATTTATTTCTTTAGGCCATGGTAATAACTACTACTGGATCAACTTAATATATTTAGAAAATCACTGCCAATCACAACTGCCCAACCTAGAAGTTGGTATTTCATTACTTTATGTAGTTTGTCTTTTTACCTCTAGCTGGTCTGTTTGCCAGCATATTGAAGAACTTCTGTATTTTTCCTCGCAATTTTGGTTCAAGTCTATTCTGTGAGAAGCTCTTACTGTTTGTCTGCACTAGTACTGGTCTAATACCACTTGACAGAACTGGTCTAATACGGCTAATGCAGGTGGGTACAATGAAATAAGGAAATAAATTAGGATCCTTTTTGGAACTAGCCCTTCAGGTCTAGAGACATCATCACCGGTCCATCTAGAGGTGTGTTCCAGTCTGGCACACATGTTGCCCCCACTGCCTTCCTGTGCATTCATTAGAAATGGAAGACACTGCAAATTCAAGACTGTGTAATAAACATGTCAAACTCTGCTTTCCCTTGAATTCAGCAATTTAGCTTTCAGGTATTTACCTTTAAGAAATAATTAAGATCTTTGCCAAAGATAAAGTTTAATGCATTTATCATGACATTATTTGTTATTGCAAATGTACTTTATGATTTCAAAATTAGAGAATTACTTAAAAGACATGGGTTGCTCTAGATTCTGGTGTATTATGAAACCATTAAAATAGTGTAGAGTTATATATATTGTCACTGACATTTATGTAGCTTTGGTGCATCATCAGAAAAGTAGATTAAAGACTAGTGTCCACATTTTATTCTATTGTAATACATTACACATTTAAACATGAAGGGAGTCTACAAAGGTAAGCAACAAAATATATAATTCCTAGCTATCAAGCAGTCAGTTTTTTTTTACTATTTATGAGGAACAGGTACTGGTTTGTATTTTCTTTTTGTGTACATTTGTGTTTTCAATTTAACTTTGATGAAGTGAAAAGTTAACATTAAAATTTCCATATACATAGATGTTTTAGAAGTGCAATATTTGAGGTAAGCTTATACTTTTTATCTGTAAAATATGGCTATGATGTTCTATGGAAATTTGCTAGAAGTCTGTGGTATTTAGTCCAATTGAGAAACCAAATAAAAAATGAAAGAACTTTTTAAATATGTTAAATATATGTCAGGATTCTTTAGCTCAATGCTTTAAGTATGTTCTGTGTCCTACACTCTTTTCTATACTCCTTACTTCCACATAGCTTGCCCTTTAGTAGAGATGACAGAGAATAATAATATCTCACATAAAAGAATGAAATTTCAAATGGCTGGTGAGAAGATACTGCAGAGAAAAGGAGTGCCTATTAGTGGGAGAAGAGACTGTGCCTCTTATAAATGATGTTTAAGCTCAGTCCAAATGAAGAGAGGTGGCTGTGTGATAATATTAGGAACAGCAGAGCCAAGGACCTGCAGATGTTAAGATCATGTTGAAGCAGCAGGCATGGCCTGTCTAAAGAGCAGAGTACAACCATATTCTAATTTATCCATATTCCAAAACTGTCTTTATGTGTTGCCTAGTTTGACCAGTTTCTACTGAGAACTTTGTGAAAAGAAGAGAGAAGAGGTCTGGCAGAAATTAGTTTTTAATTTTTATTCTCCCTCATTGTTTTTGATGAGACTATTAGGGAAGTCAGCCATCAAGGGCTCAACTTAAACATGTTGCAAACACTGTCACCTGATAGTTACAGAAACTGAGAAATCTCTGTGTCATGAAAACCACCTCATTTGTCATATCATGCTGAGAATCCTAAAAGCCTTTGGAGTTGTTCTAGTTCATCGTGAATCACATAGGGGCAGGTCCAGCCACCTTGCTGCGGCTTTATTAGAGAAGAACCCAGATCCCTTCATTTCCAAGATCTCCATCCCAAGCTCATGTCATTGTCTCCTGAAAGTGTCTGACTCCACCTCTAGTTATCTGCAGAAGAGGAAAAATGCCAATCTGTGAGTGGTCCTGACTTCCAAGTACCTTCAGATCCGTACACTTCACAGTTGCTATTTTGGATTATTCACTAACACATTTATTGAATGCCTACTATGTGTGTGACGGTGCATGAAGCTTTGCAAAATTTTCCCTAAGAAGATCATTGTGTACAAGTTTATAATGTTCCAATCATGTTTAGAAACACATACTATATCTGAGTGTGTCCCACATGCGGACTATACTTTCAGTATGCAACTGTAGGAGGAGCCTTCGCTCATCTTTCCTTCCACCCCACCTCTGCTGGGAGGCTCTTTGCTCTCTCAGGCACTTCCACTTGACAGGTTCGCAGAATCTCGAGTTGAGGTGAACCATCAAGGGCACCTGGGCCATCCCTGTTGCTAACATATACCTGATCAAATATTCTTTTGCTTGCCACATTCACCATAGACCACCAACTCCTCAGGACAGCTGTCAAATATTGTAAGACTAAGGCAGTAAACATTCCTGTCCACCTCTCCAGTTCTGGTTTAGCAGGGCTTTTTCCTCCCTGGAATGTTACAACTTTTCTCTGCTTAATATATGACATGTTCATATCCTTCGATTTCACACCCGGAGTTCTTCCTAAGTTGATCTGAACACTCAGCAAGAATCAACTTGGTTTCCTGAAATTGCTTACTTTAGTATTCTTTCATTGTCAAGTTAAGTGCACATTATGTAGTTTAGTTAACTTAGCTTAATTCTGTTTAATTAAACAGCATGTAAAGCTATAAAATATGAGTGTGCAATGGGAGCTTTGCCATCTTTGAGAAGATTGAGTAGGGCCCACCGTAGGGCATCAGCATCCATGGGAAGAGCTTTTGGATCACGAGGGCTGCAGTCCTGTCTCTCTGCCCTCCCACAGCATGCTGTGTGCACTGCTACCAACACTCTTTCCCTGAACCAGGCTTAGGAAGGGCGGTACAGACTATCTTTCAAGAAATCCCATGCCACTCTGTATTTGCTATTGTACTATAGAATGTTTGCTGCTGCTTTTTGCCTTTTGTGATGCTATGACAATCAGAGGACCAGCCCCCACCAGAAAGTGGGCCATTGAAATGTCAGACATCTCAATGAGGAGAGATTAAGAGTAGGTGGTTGACTACACAGGTACTGAGACAGTGAGAAAATTAAAAGCGGATGTTAATGAAATAGTGGTATGCAGACTCCAAGGAAAATGTTCTTGCCCTTGTGACTGGAGGCCTAGAAAAGGGATTCTGAGACTATAAGGAGAGCAGCCTAGGCAAATGTTGGGCGACCAAATGCACCATATTTCAAAGCTGTGGAAAATGTCATGAAGCAAGCCAGGCAGTGTGCAGAAGCACAGAACGCATTAGAAGAGAAATATTAGCATATCTGGGCTTGCAGATCTTTACTGGTTTAATTTGTGATCCTTGAATCAGGCAGCATTCTGGACCTATACTGGTTCAAAGTTCTCTGCCTTATCACACAGGCAAGTTGCATTTATGCTAGAGAAAAGGAAGTGACACACAGAAAACTGAACAGTGATACAAGAGCTTGTGTCTGTTTTGTTTGAATATAGTTTGAACAGTTGGCTGCTTGTGATACACAGCTACTTGTTACAAGAGTAAGTCATGGTCTCCACACATTACCAGTTAGTTTGTATACAGAGAAACTTCTAGGCTAAATTGCAAATATGTAGGAAGAAAGCTTTAGGCCAGTTACATACACATCAGAAATGTTCCTGTTGCCCACTGGCTGGTGTTTCCCATGCCCCAGAGAGGCAGGCTCCCAGAGTACCCAGAGAAACTGCATATTGGAGGTCCACTGGTAATAAAATAACAATTTGAGCTGGAAACCAGCAAAACAGGGCTGCATGGCCACCCACATTCCAGTCTACTGCCAGTGTCACCCACCTCTTAGTATAACCAATGAAGAGCCTGGGAACTGCAGTCTGTAGAGCCTCCATCTACCAATATGCTGAAGACACCACATGCTGCCAGCACAGAACACTGAGAGACCTGGCTAGAACCCAAAAGAGAGTCAGTCTCCAGACAGCCCATGTAGTACTGGAAAGCTCTACATAAAGCACTGGGGGAAAGTGACCAAAAATGGTATGAGCAGGCAGTGGTCTAGGCTACTCAAACACAACCAGCCTGACAAGAAGTACATGCCAATGCAATGGCGGCACACTGCCTTTGTGGGTAACCAATGGCTTTCTGATTGGCTAAGAGATCTGCTCATTGGAAAGTAACTCATATCTGGAACTGGGAACCAGGTCAGAATCCTATGGAGATGAAGATTTTGCTCTCCAGTGTCATGCTCCCACTAGACTTTGGCTAGAAGAGGGGTTAAATCCATCAAAATCTTCCTAAATTAGTGACACTTATCATTGGAGAATCTGTTTTCTTTTTTCCAAAGGCAGTGAGACCCAAGGGGATAAATCACCCCTCACATTTCAGCCAAGGTCCAGGGGAAACCATAGAGGAATTGGGGAGCTGAGCAAGAGTGCAGCTTCCATGATGAGCCTGACAATCAGCACCAGGGTGAAGGAGAAAGATGCCTAGGATACTCAACACTTACCAAAGCAGAGATGCAGAGGTTCCTGAGAGCTCATCACTGAAAAAGACTTAACACCCACCCACCAAGGCTCAGAGAATTTTGTGGAAGAGGGGGTGGAAAGACTGTAAGAGCCACAGGTTAAGACATCATGCCCCGATGCATTGCCTCCCCCCAATACCTGACTGCTGCTCCCACAATGCATACCCACAACCCCATAAGGAATACCAGAAACCCCACTGAGAAAGGCCCCCGGCGGAGTAGGGGCAGAGAGGAGGAAAAGATGATACCAACACATGATGTATCAATACTAATTATGTTCTTAATAAAAAAACATCTGCATGCAACTGTAGCTCACTCATTTTCACTACTACATAATAATTTACTGTAAGAATTAACCTCAGCTGATAGATACTTTTTTGTATATTTGAGGGTTTTATGATTCTTAACAATGTGGATAATCCTTTCTCTTTTTCTCTGTATATGCAGTGCATTCATATGTGGGTGCAAAGACCAGGGCAACAGTGTAGTGTCCTCTATTACTCTCTGCCTTATGTCCTTGTGACAGCATCTCTCACTGAACATTGAGTTCACTGTTTTTCAACTAGACTGGCTGACCAATGAGCCTCAGAGATTTTCTTATCTTTTTTTTTTAATGTTACGTTCTTTTTTTAACTTTATTTATTAGAGAGAGAGAGAGAGAGAGAGAGAGAGAGAGATAGTGAGAGAGAGAGAAATGGCATGCCAGGGTCTTCATCAGCTGCAAACAAAGTCCAGATGCATGTGCCACCTTGTGCATCTGGATTACGTGGGTACTGCATAATCGAATCTGGGTCATTTGGCTTTGCAAGCAAGCATCTTAACAGCTAAGCCATCTCTCCAGCCCAAATTTTCTTATCTTTACTTCCCGGCCCCTGTGAGAGCTGAGGTTTCAGGAATGCTTGGCCACACCTGACTTTTTAATGTGTATTCTAGGAATCTGTATTCAGGTCCTCATGCTTGCACACCAAATACTATAACCCACCATCTGCCTAGTCCTTATGGATGTTTTTAATACATGTGTTCACTTCTTTATGTTGGGTTAATACTTAGACTAAAATTTCTGAGTCATAGGATTTGCATAGGAGATGATGCCAAAATGCTTTCCAAAGTGATAGTAATAATTTACATTACCAGAAGCAGTGTGTATCTGAGATTACTCCAAATCCTCTCCAAAAGTTGGCATTGTGAGTTTTTTATAATTCTAGCCATGAGTAGTATTCCACTGTGATTTTTTATTATGATATGTATGTATGTATGTATGTATGTATGTATGTATTTATGTATGTATGTATGTGTGTAAGTATATATTTATAGATGTATACATTACCCTTTCATTCCCTTGTCCTGGTTCCTGTTACACCGGGGGTCATGGAGACCACACCTACTCCCTATAGGGTAGCTGGGGGACTGTGACTCAGAATATTCCTACCTACTCTGTGTCTCACAACCTTTCTTCCCTCTCTTCCACAATATTCCTTGAGCCATGATAGGCCTGTTGGCAACATGATTTAGTGTTGATTTCTTTGCAGCCTCTGGATTTCTGTTTTTATATATTCTGATTTATCACCATGTCTGTCACCATCACCCTGGAGCTGATTGTCAGGCTAACAGTAAGAGCAGTATTTATGATATTGCTTCACTTGCACTTTCTCCTGGGCTCTGCCAGATGTGGTAGAGATGGCAAGTCTCATGGTGGGCCTTCAGCTATCTTCTTGTCTCATCAATGTATCTCAAATGTGATTTTAATTCATATCTCTGAAGTGGAGAAAAATATTTCTTTTTTTTTTTTTTTTTTTTTTACTCGCACTTCAGTCTAGGCCTTCACAAAGTCCTGTCTGTTCATTCAAAGTGCACTGCAAGTCTGATGGCCCTTCACTGCCACTTTGGACAACATTATAGTCCAAACCACAACCCAGCTGTTCCTGTGCAGTCAACTGGCATCTCTGTTTCCTTCTCGCCTCCAGAGAATCCATTTCCACAGGGAATCCATGGATCTTCTCACCATGTTACTCTCTCATTTAAACTTTATAATGACTCCTTATTGTGGTTAAGTGAAGTGCAAACTTGGTGGTGAATGTGTGATGAGACCCTCTGGTCTGAGTCTCCTCCTGTCTTCCCTCACTTGCCCATGTTTAACAAAGCTTCCTGTTCAGCATAGCTTTCCTGGGCACATGAGAAGGCATTTTTCAATGTGTGAGCTTTCTATCACTGTGACAGACTACCTAAGTTAATCAACTCATAAACAGGAAAGGTTTATTATGGTTTGTGGTTTTGGAGGTTTCAGTCTGTGGTTGGTGGTTGGCCTAGGTGCTTTGGGCAGGTAGTGAGGTAACACATATGGTGGGAACATGTGGTAGACAAAGCTACTAATGACAGCTGGAAACAAAGCTAGGGGAGGAAAGGGCTGGAGTCCCAATATCCCCCTTAAGACCACACCCTCAGTAATCAAGTTTCCTTTCACTGGGGCTCACTTCAAATGTTTCCATCATCTCTCATACCATCACAGGCTGGGAACCAGCTATCAACACATGGGTCTTTTGGAGACATTTGATATCCAAATGATAGCAATCAGTCACTCAGTCCGAACACCCAAACTGAATATACTTAAAAATAGAATGTGATTTTTCAATAATGACAAGGAGAGTGAGAAATTTAAAATGAAGAAGTAAAACCGTTTGGAAAAAAGTGGCACTATTCTGCTTGGGGCCAGAGGTCACGACAGGTGAAGCAGTGACATGAATACTGCTCTCACAGCTAGCCTGAAAGCCAGTCCCGGAGCAATGGTGTTAGACTCTGTGGTCACTGAAACCTCATCAAGACAAAGATGCAGCGTCTCCAGAGAAAGCAAGACTGAATCAGATCCCTTTCTTGCCCTCCAAGGCTCAGGGGATGGAAAGTTTGTAAGAGCCTTAGAGTGGGTGGGAATAGCCCAAGACACTGTTTTCACCACCTCTGTAGAGACTGGCTGAGGCCTCTGGGTGCCCACAATGAATACCAATCACACCACTAAAGAAGTCCCTCAACAGCATTGGGGTGGGGGAGAGGGGACCTATGTGTGCAAACTTTCTATAAAGAAAAATCAATAAATTTTATAAAGGGACTATTTGGTTGGTAGATTGACAATGACCCTGTCTAGGAAAGCATGGCTATGTTTGACCTGCATGGTTTCTCTACAAGAAACAACGCACGTGCCTAAGGCTCACTGCACAGGAGCACACCTGGCCATCAGAGCCTAGTGACTGTGCTATTTTCATCCTTGAATGTGGCTGACAAACACTCAGGGTGAGTGCTGTGTAGGGTGCTGTGATCCTGCACAGCACACCTGGGCTGCTCCATACAGTGCTTCTCTGAACGCAGAAATGACACTAAGCCATGCTCCATTGCTGGAGACAGCCTGTAGACATGTGTCTGTACATGAGTCAGTATCTTCTCTGCCAACTCCGGGAGGCTGGGCACACAAAGGCAATCTTCCAATGTGGAACAGGCAGGACTTTCTGGAGGACTAGACCAAGGAGTAAGTGAGGATGTAAAGAATCATTTTTTTTTTTCCTTGTAGTTTGAAAGATACAAACTAAAATCACATAGAGATACCACCCATGGTCAGAGTTATTAAAACTCACAATGCCAACATCTGGAGAGGATTTGGAGTAATTCCAGATCCACCCTAACTGGCCACTCCTGTCTGTCTTCACTGTCAGCAGGTTCCCTGTCAGTTAGACATGCCCCAGCCTGAGGGTTCTTTTTTCTCCTTCATGCCTTGCTTGTTAAAAGACCAAGTCATTCTCTTTTTACAATGTTTCTTATACCTCCTATTTAATGCAACCCATTAATTCAAATTTTGTGATTCTAAAAATTGACTATTCTTATTTTCACATGTCATGAAAAATTCCACCTGCTTTTTCCATGTTCTAAAACACCAGACCCCATCTAAGACTCTATTTGATTCTGCATTTTATTTAGTAAGTCTCCTGTTGGTACAAGTTATGTACAGTAAAGTTTAAGGAGCCGTGTGCTATGTGCCAATGGTCTTTGCGAAATATTTTGCATTCATTTTTTTCACTAGATTTTCATAGTCCTGTGAATTGGGTCCCAATGTTATCCACCAAAACACATGGACAAATTGAGGCTTCCGAAGAACATAAGAGCAGCCTGAGGAAACAGGTTAAGTAAAGTTCAGATCATTGTGAGGAAATACTAACAAGGTCACAAAAATTTGAATGGGGAGTTGGGCCACTCTGAAGAAACAGCTATTTTCAGAGATGAATGGGAATAAGCTAGGCTAAGGGAAAGGAAAGTTAATTACCTTCCAGAGGGAGAATAATAATAGTTTGTGCAAAGAAAGAAATTAAGATTCTTATTTTTATTTTGTGATTTTTTTTTGAGGTAGGGTCTCACTCTAACTCAGGCTGACCTTGAATTCTCTATGTAGTCTCATGGTGGCCTTGGACTCAGAATGATCCTCCTACCTCTGCCTCCCAAGTGCTGGAATTAAATGTGTGTGCCACCACACCTGGCTGGAAATATCCTTGAAAACAGGGAGAAGAGTAGAAAAGTAGAAGCATGACCATGAAGAGACTCCAGTGAGACCATGGATTTTGAAACTTCCTCAGCAGTTTGATTGACATTTCAATGAGTGCCAAGGGAAACCATGATGGTATTAAGCATGTGTGGGGGACTCTGCATCTAAAGACCTCTCTGATCACTACAAGGGGAATAGAATGAAGCGAAGGGTGGACATAAAATGGACGGATGGTCATAGGGGTGTGGTTTGACTAGGAAAGTCTGACAACCGAACTGACAGGTGGTGGATTCCACTTTACTAACACCTGTAGCAGCAACGATGGGGCCTTCTGTATGGTGAATAGCAGCATTTCTGCATAAGAGTCGCCTTCCCCTTGCTGCTCTCTTTCTCTCCCCTTTCTCAAGAGTGAAACTGGAACATCCTAACAACATGAAAATGGAGATTGGAAGCACAGGGCATGCCGCCTGCCTTGTTCTTTCATAGTAATGAGAACAGTCAGACCTCCCTGAACACTGTTTGCTCTGTGGACAGAGCTGGTCTCAGGAACGTTCCGAACCCCGGGGACAAGCAGCTAATGCCACTAATAGGACACAGGTGACAGTGTAAGTGAAAAGCTCTGGCTGCTCCAGTGTGAGGCTCAGAAGCCAGGCTGTCTTCATGGGCTCATAGGAACTGAAGGACAATTACACTTCAGCCACTCTTCCCCTAAGTCTGTCCACTTCCCAGTCAACCAGGCATCCCTGACTTAATGACTAGATAAGTAAGGAGAGAGCTGAGAAAGGGTCTGTACAGCTTATGATGGTTGAGGGCTAATTGACTCCCCACAAGATCACAATGTTTAGCATATAATTTTAAAATGTCAGCAATTCTTATTTAATTTTCTTACTTGTTTCCAAAAGTGTGTCCTTTAGAGAGTGGTATATGGTTGAAATTGGGATAAAAAATCAAGTTTTACTTTTTCCTAAAGTAGTCATTTTAGGTGTAGTTACACATACAATGACTACCAGACTCAGAATGAGTATATGTCTGATGAATAAGAATGTTCCACAGATTTTAATTGCTGGCTATTGTAAACACCTTACAGGTTTCCTGTTTCTCAGTTACTTGCACTCAGAGAAGATAGTTGTTTTTTTCTTAATATTTTCTTTTATTTAATAGAGATAAAAAGGGAGAGGGAGAGAGAAAGAGAGAGAGAATGGGTTTGCCAGGGCCTTTAGCCATGGCAAATGAACTCCAGACACAGGTACCACCTTGTGCATCTGGCTTATGTGGGTCCTGGATAATTGAACTTGGATCATTAGGCTTCACAGCTAAGTGCCTTAACCACTAAGCCAGCTCTCCAGCTCCTGACTGTTGTGTTTTCACATTCAAACCTTAGAACCTCTTTCCAATGAAAATACATGTCATACTAGGCTCATTTATCACCTTTACTTTTCTTTTCCTAGACAGAAAAAGCTCTGTTCTTATAACATACATCAATGATATTAATAAGCTGGTTCATTTGTAAGTGGGACCATCTGTCAGCAGAAGCACCCCTGAATGTTGACTTCCCATTAAAATGTGATAAGAGTGAAAGGATGATGCACAGGCCGGTGCTGATCTCTTTGCTGGAGGGTTTGTGCTGGTGGTTGTCACCCCATGTTCTATGACTCAACATTCTAGAAAGCTCTGTCCCAATATGGGACTTATTCTTTACCCTTGTTCCTGGCCTTCACAGAGCATGATTTTTTTTTAATTAACCTATCCTTTGACCAGCTGGGGAGTGACACAGGTCACAAATGCCCTGCAGTAAAACTTTACAGACAGCAACCTTGCCTTTGCCAACAACATGCCCAGAGTACATCTGACTTAAATATGGGGGGCTTAGTAGATAAGCTGGGGATACCATGTTCCAATGAAGAGCCTCAACTCAAGAACAAATTTTGATTCACATGCCTTGTGACCTCATCCATGTATCTTCTAGACACATTGATTCATATTTTTCTTTTCTGTGACTATAGAAGTTCACATTGCTCTGGGCATGGGGGCCATGGTGAAATCCTAGCACTTGGGAGACAGAGGCAGAGATGATAAGGTGTCTAAGGCCAACCTCTACTACCTAGAAAATTTGAGGCCAGCTTATATTACATGAGACCCTATCTTAAAAAAAGTTCATGTCATATTTTCCATGGTGGAAGATGTCATGTATGAAAACTTGAATCTGTGTTCTCAAGTCATGGTCATTTATATTTGACTCAGAATAAACTCAGAATAAAATCATTTCCTATTTCCTTCAAGCAGTGTTGATACCTTTATATTGATGAATTATCTATATTTCTTTTCCTATACTATCTACCATGACCTTTATCACTAAATTAAATCACCCAGGCATTGCTACTGTTTTCAGAAGAGTAATAAGACTACTGTTGAAATGCCATACCACACTGCCAATCAGATCATGTCTGCATTTGGAGCATGACAGCCAGGTGTGTATACAGAGGAACTCACATACATGAGTGCTTCACCCTGCTATCCAGTTAGCAATAGCTATTTGGTTAAATGATTGACAAAGAAAGCAGGAAAAACACATTATTTAGAAATGATCTAACCCATCACCCATTTAGTACCCATCACCCATTTATTCACCTAGCTGCCTTATCTTCTTGCTGTCTTGTTCTAGAATGGATTTAAGCATTAAGGCCTGAGGAAATATCAGAGCAGCTCTTTATGAATTGAATAGTCTCACTGATCATATGATCAAACATGAAAGTGACTCAACAAATTAGTCAGATAATACACATTTCATAAACTTTGTAGTATATAATTTGTTAAATATTCAGAATATCATTTATATAATATCTCATGCTTTTACATATTAGAGTAATCCCTACTGTTTTCTTTCCATTTTTTTCTATTTTTTAAACATTTTTATTTATATTTATATTTATATTTATATTTATATTTATATTTATAACACTGAGAGAGAAAGAAATGTGCCATGGCCTCTAGCCACTGCAAACGAACTCCAGACCTTGTGCATCTGGCTTACATGAGTACTGAGGAACTGAACCTGGGTCCTTAGGCTTTTCAGGCAAGCACCTTAACCACTAAGCTATCTCTCCAGCCCCATTCTTTTCTATTTCTTGATGTCAAAAGGAAATGACAGGGATTGCCCATATATTCCGTCCCCCCAACACACACTAGATGGAGAATAATAGCTACTGCTGTTTTCGAAGCTCTAATAAGTCATTCTGCTATGAAAACTAGAAAGGTTTGACTCTCTGTCCATATTGAACAAGTGTACAATAATAAAGCATGTTTTCCCCACACCTGTATCAGGAGGGCAGCTGAAAAGCACAAAAGAATGATCTTCCTGCTGGTTAGCTGTGAGGCGTGATGGTGGAGAAAATATCATGCATCAGTCACAAATGATGTGCACACAGCAGACACAGAACAGGCCCATGCCAACAAAGGACCTGAGAACATCTTTGGATTGGAACAAAAGTAGCCAGTGAATCGATCCCCCAATTCAAAAGCCAAGTTGAAGCCCTTACCTTGGAGGGCCTGTAAGCTATGAGTCTGTACGATAATGCAGAGCTGCAGGACCAGCTGTGGAGCACTCTCCAGAAAGGTGGCTAGCAAATGCAGCATACTCACATCGGCATACTCATACACCATTTTCCAGTAAAACCTCCATCGGTCATTCTCTGCACTCTGTCGGCTCCGGATACCTAAGTATATTGTGTGGAAATATCTGGAGAGAAAACAGAGAATAAGAAAGAGGTGAGTGACAAGCTGAAATTCAAACTCTAGGGTTTTTGTTTTTTTCTGAAAGCTGCCACATGCAGGCACACACACACACATGAAAAACTGACTTGGTGACTTTCACTTACAGCTCAAAGGCAGTTGCTATACGAGTATTTGTATTCTCAAATGTTCACTTTCAGAAGTCACTGCTATTTAAAGCCTCTTTTCAGGAATTCCATTGAATTGTGGTATGAAGCGGAATGAGGTGAAATTTGATGGGCACTCAAGTATGGAAGATATTTAAGATTCACTTATATCTTTCCTTGTCAGATCTCTTTATGTGCCCAACAGTAATCGTGAGATGGATTTCTCCCAGGTCACATATGCAGATCTGAAGTACTGATGTGTATGTGTGATTGTAAATCCCCCTATGTCTTTAAAAAGAAAACCTCTCCACTATTTAAATAAATATGAAATGGGACAAGCACAAGTTAATGAACCCACTATACCTTTTATTCAAATTAAACCAAATTAAACAATTATCAACTTATTGATAATATATCAGCACATGTACTTACACTTACTCTGGGTATAGATAATTTTGAAGTAAACCACTGGTATCACAGTATTTCATATGCAATCTTTTATTAAAAATAACTTAAAATCAATATCATCACATTTATAAATAAATTACAACTTCCTCATATGAGCAAATACTTAGTGTTTATATTTTCCTAATCAGTGTAGTTCTTAACAGTTTGAAGTACAATTCAAGCAGGTCTGCTCATGACGACCACTGGCATAGAGCTAAGTCTATTCTCTCTGTGGAGTCCCTTTCTATTTTTTTCCCTTGCATGCTTTTCATTGTCTTGACTTTGATAATTCTATTTTTGTGGTGTTCTTAACATGTCTGCCCTTCATGTTTTCTGCAAATGAGTAGTTAGTGATAGAATTTGGATCAGATCCAAGTTTTATCATTTGAGGCAGGTGACCATATGAACTGTCATTAGGAGACAAACCACAGTGAGTTTTTCCTTTATGACGGTGCTAATACACCGCTAATACAGTCAGAGTGGCAAAATGCTGTCATACTGAACACATGACTCCAGACCTTTGGTCAGCTCAGTTGTCTTCAGATTGCTTTCTAGTAGGTTCCTCAAGAAAGTCAACTACCCAAAGTACTCCCTGAATTCTGTGTTTTGTAACTGGGACAGTTATTATTCTTGCCATGGATGGGAATATGTTTCCTTTGGTCATGCTACCCCACCTAAAAAAATGCAACTCATCCTTTCTGGCTATGTAGTCTGGTAGCATAGAAAAGAATTTCAGGACAAAGGTGAAATTGGTTAAACACTGGAAATTACACACTAAGAGGAAGACGTGAGTGTGGGTGTCAATAAAGAGATGAACATAAGTGCTTAACTATAGCTAAGCTATATGTGACTTTGTGCCTCAACTTGGATTTTTGAGGCTGTTGAAATTATATTGTTCAAAGGCTGTCATTCACAGCCAGGTTCAAAGTTAAGCAAAGTTTAAAAAAAATGTTGGTTTATTTATTTATTTTATCTTTAAAGAATTTCACTCTTTAAATGAAATCACAATGCGCTTTATGAAGTATATTGTTCAGGTTTATAGATAAGAAAGGACTGTTAATGAAATGCCAAAGGTCTGAAGGGTTTAAGGCATACATTGTGGCCTTAAGCATGGTTCATTAGCTGCTTTGGTACTCTTGTCTGGTGTCTTAGAAAAGGGAGCACATGCCTTTAATCTCATCATTTTGGAGGCTGAAGTAGGAGGATCAATGTGAGTACATAGTAAATTCCAGATCAGCCTGGGCTAATGTGAGACTCTACCTAAAAAAAAAAAAAAAAAAAAGGAAAAGAAAAGAAGAGGGTGTGCAGTCTCTCTGTAGGACCTCTACTGTGGTTTTTGGTGAGTTGTGTAGTCCCATAGACATTTTTCAGTCTCAGCCAGTGAGAAGCATAAGCCAGACCCTAGTGGGTTAAGGGGTTTTTATCCTTTCTCAGGTCATTATAATTTCGCATATCTTTCTATCCTCAGTTTCAGTTGTTATTGGATTTGGAGCTCATTTTTAGAGTTTATGAAAGAATTACAGTTGCCCACTGCAAAGTTTCTCTGATACCAAGAAAAAATCACAGCAAGATATAGCAAGGAAGTGGAAAATCAGGAAGGCCAAGACAACCTTTTCAGTAGACAGTCAGGTTGTATTGACATGCAAGGCCACATGTGAAATTTATTTACTTAAACCTTATAAATCTGATGATTCCTTTTTTTTTTTTTTTTTTTTTTTTTTTTTTTTTTTACTAGCATAGAGTGTTGTCATGGAAAAGTTTCACAGAAATATGAGATATTTTTTTCTTATAAGATGTCAGGCGTTTTTGCTTGGATGTCCAAAGGACATTTTGTTGTTGTTGTTTTAAATACAAATAATTCTATTAGATATACCTTGATAATGGCTACTCTGTGTCTATTAGCTCTCGAATGTGGTCTGCCTCTTCATTATGTAGCTTCAAGATTCAAATATTCTTGAATTAAAGTCTTTAGTATTTTTTAAATCAGTTGTTCTGCTTTTCTTTTTAAGGACAAACATTTATATATACATAATTTTTTAAAATTTTTCTCTCAATTTTTTCTGATTTTTAAAATCTCAAATTAACCTTTTTCTTCTTTTGGCCTTCTATTTACCTTTAAATTCTGGTGCTTGCATCATGTAACATCTCTTCTAGCTGAGTTTGAATTTCTGACCTACATTATTAAAAAGAAGAATGGAATTCTTTGTTGAGTACTATACTACTTTGTGCAGGCCTTTACTGCTTCTTTGACTGCTGAAGTCAATCTCCAATCAGTCACCACCAATCACTCCTCGGGCTTCTGTACACAGAAACCCATCTATCTGTTCATATTAGTTGCCTAGGGCTGCTTTACAAATTGCAGGACTCCCATTTGGAAGGCTATACTCTAAGATCAGGGTGCTCTCAAGGATGGAGACTTCAGAAGACTATGGAAAAGGTTCTGCTATGTACCACTCTTACAGGTCTCATGGCTTGCTGAACATCTCTGCTATTGTCTGGCTTGGAGATGCATCAACTCAATCTCTGTCTTTATCTTCATATGATCTCCCTCTCTCTTAATCATCTGCCAAGACCCTAGTCTATATCCAAATAAGGTCACTTTCACAAGTACAAACACAGGATTTCTGTATCCATTGAGGAGGACAAAATTTAGCCGCACTCCTATCAGGGATTGATCTCTTTTATTCTCAGATGACCTCCACGTTTGGAAATTTCTTAGGCTGCATCCCACGTCCTAAACGTTACTTGAGGTCCAAATTCACATGTAATCTTCTTTCCTGATGTCCTCTTCTAAATTTGATCCATGTTACATGGCAATAATATACACTGCCATCCATCAAGTCATACGAATCAAGTCCCTTTTCAGTCACATTTGATAAAAGACTATGTTCTGGAACTTTCATATCTTTAATGTATTTCTTTTTTCTAACTTTGTTTTTAAAGTTTGATCCTCTACATTTCTGCTTTGGCTCTGTAACCTACTATCCACATGACCTTGAATTTAACTTATCTATGTCTTAGAATTTCCTTCTCTCAAGGGCAAAATAACACAGACACTCATATAAATTAATCTAAGAGTTAAATAAAATAAGTGAACAATTTAGCACAGAGCCTGGTATATTATTATATTTTGTTGTTGTTTTCATGAGATAGCATGTTGTTGGGTAGCCCAAACTGGCCTGGAACCCATGATCTTCCTGTCTGTGTCCCCCATCAGTGTTAAGATTACAGCTATACACTGCCATGCTCAGCACCAATTCCTACTACAATCAGCTTTGAACTTTTTTTTTTCTTTTGGTTTTTTCAAGGTAGGGTCTCGCTCTAGCCCAGGCTGATCTGGAATTCACTATGTAGTTTCAGGTTATCCTCTCGAACACATCGCAATCCTCCCACCTCTGCCTCCCAAGTTCTGGGATTAAAGGTGTGCACCACCACACCCAGCAGCTTTGAACTTTTTAATAGATTTTTCCCATTGCTTTAAGAGTACCTGTCTATAACAAATATTGAATTCAGTATTGCCTATCTTATAAACCTCCTAACTTCCTGACCTTTGGCTTTTATCCCAATGGTTTATTCTTATGTTCTTGCCCTTCTGAAACACCCACACCCCAGATCTTTGTTCCTGTTAGCTCCTTGCCACTGGCATGTATATATGTCTCCACATTTCTCACAACCCTGTCATGTCTACTGGCCTATAGTATTCTAACATCACATGCCTCTCATTTTCTCTTCCCATCATGTAGAACTGATCATTCTATCATTTATGCTTAACTGTCTGTATTCATACATTGAGCGGGGAAAAGCAATACTTTTTTCCATTGCTTCATCAGCTTGTTTATTTCATATGCCAGAACATAAACTCCCAGAGGGAAAAAGTGTCATTTATCTATGTGCCCTATCTATAGCTCTGCTTTTGACCATTAATAGGTACTGTAATTACCTTCTTGTTGCTGGGATAAAGCACCCGACCAAATGCAGCTGATGGGAATTTTATTTTGGCTGACAGTCTCAAGGGGAAGCTTCATGATGGCAGGGGAAAGCATGGCATGACCAAAGGTCCGCATCACCTCTGGCACAGCAGGTGGAAAACGGCAGTAGGAAAGGAAAGTCAGTTCAACCAACACTGGCAAGCTGGGGGTTAATAAGTCTCAAGGTCTGCTCCCAGTGACACACCTCCTGGAGCACTCTCTCAAATTGCTACCAGATGAGAATGAAGTATTCAGAACACATGAGTTTAGTGGGGAACATGTGATTTAAACCACCATACTAGACCTTCAATTAATTCACATTATTTTATTAATTCACTGAGCTTTGAACAGAGGACGAAATCTGACTTGTATCTTACCAGCATTGTTTACTGCACAGGACATAGAAGGAAACAAGGAAAAGGGGGGAGCAGCATTGGTGCCAGTGGTGTGGCTGGTGATACGGTGTCAGAGCTAAGGTGTATCATAAAAATGGCATGGACAACATCTTCATTTTCAGTGACCAAATTAATGAACAAATGCTCAATTTCCTTGCAATTACAACAGAAGTTTTAAATCTTAAGACTTCACAAAGACCGCAGAGCTCCAAAAAAGTCTTTATGAGCTATTTCATTTATGGTTTTAACCTGGGGATAGCAGATTTGTACATACTCAACTTTTGGCTGCCACAAGCTAAAAAGCTTTTTACAAACAGTGTTCCTAGGTCTGTGGCCCACTTGAACTCCTGGAACAAGGAAACAATTTTTTAATAGCATTTTGAACTCACAGTTAAGCTGATACTAGTGATAGTATTATTCCAGAAGAAGAAAATAAGGTCTTGATTTCATGGAGTTTGACACAATAAGACATGAAATTAGCCTTCCAACAATGCACATGCAGAATCAACCGCTTATAAACCAAGGATTGCTAGAAAATGTATTCTAAGTCTTGGACAGGTAGTTTGCCAGTCTTTGTTTTTACTATGAAGAATAAATTGCATAGAACATACCATTTTAATCATTTTATGTGTGCAGTTCAATGCATTAATTACATTCACAACTACAGAAGTCCTTTCCTCATGCAAAACTCAGTCTCTGTGCTCATTTTACAAAGTTTCTGCTCCATTCTCCCCTGTTTCTGGGTCTCTGGCAACCGCCACTCTTTCTGTCTCTATGAATTTGACTCCCCTGAGTATTTAAATGGAATCATACAGTACCTGTCCTTTTGTGACTAGTTTATGTCATTAAGCCTGATATTCTCGAGGTTCACCCATGTTTTAGTAAGGGGCCCAAATTCCATTCAGATAGGGAGGTTTTGAAAGGGTTGAATCAGTGCTTATGAGGAAAGACTTATTTCTACATATTGGGGTCACTACTCTGTAGGTGTGGATTACAAGAATGAAACAAGAAAACGTCCAGCACCAGCTGTTTATGTCTGACGGTCCTGCCACAATGAGGCAGGGAGCAGAAGTGGCCATGAGAAGTACCAAGCTTGGAACCCATGTGAGCTCTGGCACTTTACAGAAAACTATAGGCAAATAACACACACAGGCACTAAACTAAAAATTATCTACAAGGATATGAAGCATAGCACTATTCATAGAACAAAAAGGATTCAGAATCAAATGTTCAGCTGTAGAGTATGAATCAAATTATCATACATTCCTTCATTGTACAGTTCTCCCTGTTTATATTTTGGGGATTGGTTCCAGAATCCGCTTCAAATACCAAAATATGCTGATGTTTATGTTCTTTATATAAAACCAATGCACATACTCCCCTATACCTTAAATCACTCTAGATTACTTATAATACTTAAAACAATGTAAATACCACAAAAACAGAGATTGTACATAAAATAGTGACAAGGAGAAAAGCCTGTAAAAATTAATCTCAGATGGAATTTCTTTTCTTTTTTTTTATGAATGAGAGAGGGAGGGAGAAGGGGAGAGCATTGGCACAACAGGGCCTCGCCTCTACCTACTGCACTCAAAATCCAGATGCAAGCTGGGCATGGTGGCACATGCCTTTAATCCCAGCACTCAGGAAGCAGAAGTTGGAGGATCGCCATGAGTTCCAGGCCACCGTGAGATTACATAGTGAATTCCAAGTCAGTCTGAGCTAGAGTGATACCCTACCTCAAAAAAACAAAAAAATATAAAAATAAAAATCCAGATGTATACACCACCTTGATCCACAGTTGACTGAATCTTAGATGTGCAACTTGTGGATATAGAATGACAAATTTATATTAATAGGCACAAGGCAGGTTAAAATACTATATATAATATATCCTATTAATGATTTTATTTTCTTTAAAATTTTTATGTGCAAGGAGAAAGAGACAGAGAGAGAGAGAGAGAGAGAGAGAGAGAGAGAGATAGGACAAGAGAATGGGCTTTTGCCACTGTAGATAAATTCCAGATACTTGTGCCCCTTTGTCCATCTGGATGTACATGGGCACTGGGGAACTGAACCTGGGCCATTAGGCTTTACAAGCAAGCAACCTTTAACCACTGAGCTTTATCTCCAGTCCCAATAAATAATTTTAAATGTGTGTGTACATAATAAAGTTTAGACTGCTTTACATCCAAAGTACTAGTCTTGTGATTTCTAAGGGCTAGAATTATTGTCATTGTTGCTTTCAAAGTTCATAAATAATTCTGTGTTTTACTCTCATGTAGCTAAAGCTTAAGTGCTGAAATAGCTTTCATCCTTTGTCTTGGCTTGTTTTGTTGTGGTGGGGACCAAAACAAGGGGCTTGCACATGACCAGCAAGTGCTCTACTGAACTATAACCCCATTGTGTTCATCTTTTGAATTTATGTATTTTATAAAATTGCTCTCTAGGAAAATTTTTATGGGCTATAAATAACATATTTTTTTCAAGGAATTTTCTATTCCTGTTGAGATTTAACATTTGTGGTTGTCTACTAACACATATTCATGATTTTGTGATTTGTTCATAGGTCATTTTCTACATTGGCATATGGGTTTTTAAGGTTCCAACCCTCGAATTTGGCAGCCATGTCACTGACAAATTCCCACTTCCCATCTCATCCTATAGTCATGGGATGAAGAAACCTGGAGGGGTTTAGAGGTCAGCTGTCAAGGTTTCATGGCTGATAAGTGGCAATTAGACCAAGATTCCAGACTTTTTGATGCCAAGACTTAGATTTTTTTTTTATTATGTCCATCTGGCTCTATTACTCTAGAATTCATCATGTAAAAAAACCCTGACAAAATTCACTCTTTTTTCCTGTCTTCAATGTACTTTGTTGAATGAGCTAGAGTGAGAGGACAGGTTTTGAGAACTTTAGTCTTGAAGAGAATTTCAATCTTGATGCTCTTGGTTCTAGGACTCTGAGGCATAATATTTATTTCTTGAGTCTTAGATTTTAATTGTGCTGGTTTTAAAAGATGATGAAATACTAAAAATTTGTGATCAGGTACATCAATTATCTAGTGAGCTATCAGTAAATGTTAGATTGCACTTAAAATAAGTTTATTTTATGAGTGAAATATAAACTATCAATAACAACTTAACCTTTGGATTTTCTTTTCAGTTATCTGGGACCTAGGATATGGGAGGGCCTTCTTATCTCAGGGAATGCAAAGCCTGTGGACTATCATTGTTCTATCTCTATCTCTCTTTCTGTCTCTACCATATGCATCATCTACCTAACATGCATCTGTCTGCTATCTACCTACTTATCATCTACCTATCTATCATCTACCTATGGATCATCTATCTATCTATCTATCTATCTATCTATCTATCTATCTATCTATTTATCTATCTATCTATCTATCTATCTATCTATCTATCTATCTATCTATAATCTACCTGATACTAAATCTAATCACCTGATTCATCAATGTGCTTCATAATCCATTATAACTGCACATCCTTGGTAGGAGAGATAAAGGGCTGATGGCCAACCCTTGGAAAATAGCCATTGTATGCTTGACAGTGAAAGTCCAGCTACTTTGTCTTTATGGTGTCTGTGTTAATATGAGCTCATTGCAATAGTTTTTGTTCCCTAATTTGGAAAGCTCCAACTTCTGAGCTGGAGTTTCCCTACATGAAGGTAGGGAATGCAGTATCTCCCTCACTGCTTGAGGAACAAATGAGAGGATGTGGCACAATTGAGTCTATTTTGTGTATATATTTTAGGTTTATGGCCCAAAGGGACATGAACTTTGGTACAATGAAATTTGTTATGAGAATGTTGCTGTACTACAGCATATTCTGGGTTTGTCTGTATCTTTTGTATCTTAGTGACCAAAGGTGATTTTTGACTTCAATTCTCATTATTTTGTTTTGAATCATGATTATGTCACAGTCAATTCCGTTAATGTATCAGACAGGGTATGGATGCCTTTGGCTAATACCCCCATCCTACTGAGTAATAAGATGCTCTAGGTTTACTGATTCCTGAGGGAATCCAGGCTTCAGTCCAGGTGAAGTGAGGAAGGGGGTTAGCTAGGTTCTCTTTCCTGAGATTCTGCTTCTCCTCTGTGCTGGAGAAGGTATCTCAGCAGAGGGCAATGGTGGTCTGGGGCATTCACCACCATGCAAAACTTCACTCACTGCTTTCAGATGCTCATGCAGAGGACAAAGACGGCTCACAGGAAACCCTGGTTATAGTGTAAAATTTAGTGTCACTACCAAGAGAATCATTTAAGATGGAAAGTTTTAAAAAGCTTTTCCATCAAGGACGAAGTTGTCTCAAACACAGGAGAATGGTGGATTAAACACACAGCTTTCACAAGTGCCACTGGGAAGACTCCCAATAAATGCCTTCTTGGAAATGTCGTGGTACTCTCTGCCTCCTTGCAGGCAAAAGATACACAAGATACTCGACTTCTTTACCATAGGGTCAGATTGATTCTTCTTAGGACAGTCTGAGGAATCATGTTAGTAGAGATGTACTTTTCATATGTCACCCAAAGCCACCAGACATTCTCACCAAATCATTTCAACACTGTGCTGACCCACCAATACTTCAGTTTTGTAATTTTCTTAGGACTAGTAAGTTGTACCATGCCATGCGCAAACATAGCCATATAACCTCCCTCCTCTGCCCATCACAACAGAGACACACCATCAGGTCAGGAGATACTTGGATGAGTTAAGTAGCACTTATACTCTCAGTTCAATTTTTATCAATACTTTTCAAGTTCAAAAAGAAACATGGAGCTGACCTTTGTGTCAGAGGCTCATAATCACAGATACTCAGAAGGCTGAGGCCGAAGAATAAAACTTTAAGGTCTAGCTGGCTACAGCATGAGTTCAAATCCACCTTAGGTAATTTAACAAGATCTGTTCTCAAAAATCAAACATTAAAAAAGAGGAGGGAGGGTTTATGACATAACTTACTGGTAGAGCTATTGTTTAGCATACACAAGGCCTTAAGTTCAATCTCTAGTACTGCCTCTTATATCACAAATTTCAGATGGATGTATAATATGACAAATGTACTCATCTTGAGGGAAGGATCCCAATCATTTAGTATGTAAAGTATTACGCAGATAGTATGTGTTGAAGCTTAAGTTGAATGAGGTTGAGAATAACTTTACATTACTTATATGGTACTATGTATATAACTGATGTTTTGGATCATCTGTATGTGTAATTAAACACTTCAGTCCATACACAATATTTGCCCATTATATATTGCTGGTCTGGACATGGCTGAATCAGGCTGAATCTATCTATCTATCTATCTATCTATCTATCTATCTATCTATCTATCTATCTATCCATATATATATATAGAGAGAGAGAGAGAGAGAGAGAGGGAGAGAGAGAGAGAGATATTTAACATTTGTGGTTGTCTACTAACACTTGCATTCATGATTTTGTGATTTGTTCATATAATCTAGTATTGAATTTTCTTTAGTTATCTTGGGTCATAAGCTGTTAGAAGCTATTGCTTTTACTGTTTGGAAAATGCAGAATAAAATGTGTTCAGAAGAGTTTTAAATAAACAAAATTAATAAACAGTTGCCTGGCTACAGAGTTTTACCCTGAGTATAGGTCTGCATATCGAATCCAAATTGTAGGTAGTGTTAAGTAACACGGTTATATTAGTTGTCATCTTAAGAAGCTCTCTACTGAGCATGCTAAACAAGCACAGCTTGCATGGTGACACATGCCTGTAACCCCAGTGGATCATGAGGCACAAGAGGGAGGATCTTGAACCCATGATTCCAAGACCATTCTGGGCAACACAGGGAGATCCTGTCCCACTCTCAACCCCACAAAGAACAACAACCATGGCATATCTGTGATACTAGCACAGCAAGCTTCCTAGTGTTCATTCAATGTTGAAAAGTAGTAAAACTTGGCTTGACATTCTTATCTACTTTTTTGTTAGAAAATTTTCTTATTAACTTTTCTTTAAAAGTGTAGATTATATTTCCCAAAATAATAATATTATGTGGGAAAGGATGACGTGGTAACTTCCTTTTGACACTAGGATCACAGCCATATGAGGACATTTGGGGCTCTTACCCACCCCCAGAACACCTGAGTTTGCTATGAGCCCACACCGGTAAAGCCACCTCCGCACACTATCCCACTCCTTCTAGTCATTATCACGATGCCTTGCTGCTCTACCTTTTGCCAAAATAATTCTTTCAAAGTAATTAGCATATTTGCAGTATCCTTACCATGGATACAAATGTTTATGATAAGAAAAGAGAGACAGGAAAACAGACTTAGGATCTTCCTGGAAATTCTTGAACCTGAGCACCCTTTCCTCTTCAAGTACACCACTTTCCTCCCCAGAGAGCTGCAATGCCTCTCAAACTAACAAGTCTTTGGCTTTCTCTGCATACACTAGACCCTATGTTGTGTTTCATTTGTCATCTCTCTCGCCAGGGAGGTAGAAAATAATTAGAATTCATTTGAAGCTCAATGAAGAACAGTAATCTAGTAATGTAACTACATTTCACGGACAATAGCATTTTCTCTTCCTCTCCTGTCTCTTTAGCCTTGTCCTCCCCACGCGTGAGCCCTTCCCGGTCATCGTGCTGCTGTGCATGCTCTCTCCAGGCCTCCCACCCCTCTTTCTGATCACCTCTTGTGCTACTTCATGCTCGTCTCTCTCAATTCATAGACTGTACCCATCTCATGTCACCTTATTTACATAAATACAAACATAAAAACTTATTATCCACATATGAAAGAAAACATGCAATTTTTTTTTTTTTTGTCATCCTGAGCCTGTTACTTCACTTGGGATAGTTTTTATCCAGTTCCTACCATTTTTCTATGTTTCATAATTTCATTTTTCTTTTCAGCCGAGAAAAATCCCAGTGTGTATAGGTGGCCTACTTTCATTATCCATTCATCCATTGACGGACATCTAGTTTTATTCCACCAGGAGATGTACCCACAGGATGCTCTTTTGAATAGACCAGCAATAAACATTGGCATGCAGGTATCTTTTTGAGAGGGCATAGATTCCACAAAAGCCTATTTTTATTGATTACAAATGATTTCTAAGAAAAAAATTATCTATCCTACATGGTTATCTTGATTTGTTTGTATGTATGTGTATATATATATATATATATATGTATATATATATATATATATATTTGCCTTTCAAATATATTAAGTATAAAATATTTATTATTCAGTCATTCTCTCAAAAAAGAATGTATCCTTTTTCTTCCTCCACTAAATAATTTTCCTTATAATAAACAGTGTGGCCATAGTCTGTTTGGTAACTTGGTGACTCTATAATTTAGCTTACTCTTAATGATTGTATTTAGCCCTGGGGGGAGGAGATGAGGGGAAGCAAAAAAAAAAAAAAAAAAAGAAGCATTTCTTGAAAAATCTGCTGTTTTACTATTATTATTATTGGTTTTGCTTTATTATTGTTCCTCTTTTTTTTTTTTCAAGGTAGGGTCTCACTCTAGCCCAGGCTGACCTGGAATTCACTATATAGTCTCTGGCTGGCCTCAAACTGGAAGTGATCCTCCTACCTCTGCCTCCCACTGCTGGGATTAAAGGATTAAAGGCATTCACCCCAATGCCCATCTCTTCCTCTTTTTTTTTTTTTTTAAATAAATTCTCATTACAGAGCCCAGGCTGGCCTTGAATTTACAATACCCCTGTCTCAGCCTCCCAAGTTTTGTGATTATAGGCATGTGCACCCAAGCCCATTCATTTCTGTAGCACTTCTATGTACTAATATTTTAAGATGCAAAGGAAAATCTTGTAAAAATATAGCAGTGACTGGTATCTGATAAAATATTGACACAGCTGTTCTACTCAGGACCTCAAATGATGAAAAGAGAATTGGTAGAACTTATTAGCTGCCTTAAAAAAGCAAGAGATTAACAGAATATTTGTTCCTATTTCTCTAGAAATAGTTATGAATCAGAACTTTCATTCTAATCTTGGTTTGATTGATTTTATGATAAACAAGGAAAACAAAATGTGTGTGTGTGTGCATGCACATGTACACAGTGATCTATTCTTTGAAAAATTTGAGGCATTGCCTCAGATCTCTTTAATGCTTGACTTAAAGCAGATTTATGGGCATTTATTTTATCTTTAGAGGTAACTGAAAAAATGCAATGTCTAGGCATTTGCTTATGGGTTGCCTGAGGCAAGAGTAATGGGAGGGGTATAAAACACAGGGTTCTGTATTTAGGTGGCCAGGGACCTGTTTGAAATGTCTATAAGAAGATAGGTCTTACAGGGACTGATTTTTGCCAGAAAAGTGCCAAGTACCAAATGCTTGAAATGCTTAGAGCATCTATGGCCACACCATCTTGAATGAACCAGCTCTGACCTGAATGATTTGAGCTGGTTAGGTCCATAGGTAGTAATTTGGGGTTCTTTTGTGAGGTTTTATTACTGTTCATATTATTCCCTCATTGGAGTTTGTGGTAATTTGAATAGATGGCCCCCAATATATTCAGTTCTTTGCTGGAGGCAGTGTCACTGGGTGGACCTTAAGGTGTGGTGGTGGGTTTCAGATTTCAGTCTAAAGATATGCAAAGTGTGCCTAGTAGGAGTTCCTAAAGTGTGCTATGTGGCTTTTGGCTTTTTGGTTTGTGCTTCGCTCTCTCTCTCTGCTTGGGCCTGTGAAGGCAGGCCAGCTTCTTCTGCCATTGCGGAACTTCCCCTGGATCTGTAAGCTTCAATAAATATCCCTTCCTCCATAACGGTGCCTGGTCTGGAAGTTCATCTCAGCGAACCTGAAGCTGTCTGCTACAGAGTTTTACTATTTTCGCATTTATTCATAAATTCTAGGAGAGAAATTTAAACTGTGTCTCTCCAGAATCTCGGCAGAATTAGACAATATAAATATAATGTCATGGGAAGATAAAGAGAAAAGAATTTGAAGGCTGGATAAGTGTAGTCTAAAATATTTTAATGCCTGCAACTTGGAAGGCTGTCTTGTGAGCACAATGCCCTCACCCCAGCATTTCATGGGCCTTTGGGCTCATTCTTATGATAGTTTCTTTGGATGATCAACCCTACAACACCTCAAATCTCACCTGAGGAATTGTCTAGCTTACATTTGCCTGGACATACCTGTGAGGGATTATTTTGATCAGGAGAATTCAGTAAGAAGATCCATCTTAATACCATTATGTATTTTCTTCTTTCAGAAATGCCATTGGCATCATATCAGTGCCATGCTCAAAACTGCATAGTGGTTACTGATTTTGCCAGTGTGTGCTGGTTCTTCTGAGTTCTCCAGATTGTCCTATATCAGGTCCAAGTTCAACAGTATCTAATTCAAAGTGCAGCTGTGATCCATGCAGGTTACTTTCCCCTGGTTTTATGGGCTCGCAGTCCTTGGAGACAGTTCCTTTATGCAAGATCCAAGTACCTGTCCTCCAGCTTCACCTCAAGCTTTCTGCAATTGCTGTTCCTTATGCAGGAATTCTAATCTCTGGGTGTCTATTATACTCACTCAGCACACAGCCCAGGTCTGGGTATTCGATAATTCCTAATCCTTGAATATCAGCTCTTTAAGGTAGCAATGCTCTGTACACACTGTCTTTCTCTTTCTTGCCAATATAACTAACTATTCTAAATTTAAATTCAGGAATCTAAATGTAAAACTAATATATAAAGTTCAAACTCACACACATGCATGCATGAACACCCACACATACAGTGTTAAGAATGCCTATGGACCACACATGCTGAGTTGAAAATTTACTTCTGTTAGCTGTCAGCTTGCAGTTAGTTAGTGTGCAGGAGGAGAACATAAATGGTTTTAAACAATTTCTTGCTCTGGTCTTTGAGCATTCTGTTCTAGAGGTTATTCTCTTGTGGCACATTATATTTTAGTACCAACTAGTGCCGCCTACGTAATTTTCTTCAGACTCACAAAATCAATCAAGAAAGAATGAACATGCATGTATATTATCTTAGGATGTAACCTGAGAGACTCTGGTCATTTACGCTGTGTTTTACATTGTGTTTTTGATTCAGTTCAATAGCTATGGTCAGTAAAGTTTGATTTTATTTTTTTAGCTGATATAGAAAAATATAATTAAGTTCATACTTTGCTTGGTGGATAGTTTTGTTGAAGAAAAATAATAATAGCAAAAATCTAATATACTCATAACATTTTACTGAACTTCTGTTGTAGATTATAGCAATGTGATTCATGATGATGTGTTAAATATTAAAACCAGTGTAGGATTAATTGAAATTTATAAAGCAGCTTTTCTTAATTTACTGTCTAGCACACAATTTTTAGCATGCTATATAAATAACAAAAGACTGCCTACATCCTTCTGTTGTTTTTACTGTGGCCCAGTATTTTAAAACTAAAGTTGTTGCAATAAAAAAAAAAAAAATAGCATGCCACCCAGACCCAGACTTCCAATTTGTCTTGGAAGAGTCAAGGAGAAGCAGCTCAAGAAACTCACCTGAGAGATGTATATATGTATGTATGTATGTATGCATGTATGTATGTACGTATGTATGTATGTAATGTGTGTATACATGTGTATATATATGTATGTGTGTATATGTATGCATGTATATACACATATATGTATTACGTATGTACATACGTACATGAGTAATTGAAGGTTTGTTCTGCCACCCAGCTTTTCAGAATGAACACACATGATGATGCAAGGGGAATTCACAGTAAAGTTCTACCTGACATTAAAATGAGGATATGGCTTACTTGTCTCCTTGTCAACCTTCTCAGAAGCTCTATGAAGGTGGTACTATATGCTCCCTCTGACCTACTAGGAACTGTCACCATGGGAGGTCATGTGAAGATTGCAGTGAGCAGCTGTGATAATCATAGTTATCATTTGTGTCATCCTCTAAAATCCATGCTACCTTCACACAGCCAGACCCACTTTCATTGCCTGTTAAGTTATCAAACTCATGTTCCCAGCCCAGAAAAATGTGCGTCAGTCATGCCAAAATTGCCATTTCCACTTCTTCTGGATATGAACAATCCAGTCCTCAACTAGACCTCCATGTACTATGTGGTTTGGGTCTGCCTTTCAAGTGCAGGTTCCAAGGCTGGGAATCCTGCTGTGGGTCCTCACACCAAGTTCTGTGCTGGACAGTGGTTGCAGGAGAGAATTACATTTATGTTTAGCTTAACTTTGTCTGGAACCATCTTAAGACTCAGCTGAGGAATTTTATATTTGGAACCTGATGACAAGCAAGGATGACTTTTCTCAAGTATTTTTTTCCTATATAAATTCCAAATATCTGAAAATTAAGCTACACAAATCTTGGCCAATTAATTTCCTTCACTGTAATGTACCCTGCTTCCTACCTGGCCCCTACAACTTTATTCTTTCTAGCCATTGCCAAGTTCATTGGCTTTACCCAGGTGTAATTTGACAGCATCTTACCACATTTGGTCTCTTTTTAACTGTTTTGCCCCAGGATTTTTCCAAAACAAAGTAGAAACACAAAGATGTTAACTTAGTGTTCACTTGTGAGGGTAGAAGAAGTGATTGGTAAATATTCTTCTCCTTCTCTCTCTCTCGACTATGCCCAGCCTCAATTTCCTTCAGCTGTGACCAGCTTGGGGGTACACTCTGTGCTGGCCATCTTCTCCCTGCTTGTCACGACTCCAACTCCCTAAGATCACTGTCCAAAGTAAAACACACATAAGCTTTTGTCTCATGCTCTACAGGGAGTTGAAGCAGGCTAACATGTTTACCATCAGTAAAACTATAGCTTCATTTTTTTTCTCTCAAGAGCAACTAGGAAACTAAAGTGGCCCAAATTAAGGATGCAAATTTCAAAACAAAATTTGAGGGAGCTATTAGCATTTTCAAAAGCAGTTCTCTCTCACATCCATGTGACTTTCCCTTTACACATGTCTGATAACATTTTTACATTGTTAACTTATTGCTCAATTAGCTATGCTGTCCAGCACATGCCAAGTCAGCTTGCTTTATTCTGTGATCTCTTTTTGTTTGCTGGTAGCATGAACAGGAAGCAATACAGGAGACAGGAGACATAGCAAAATGAAGACACTTCACCTGGAATATGACAGCAAGGTAATCAAACGTCACATGTTTGACTTTCTCATGACAGTGAGAAGAGTACCATGCCTAGCTTGTTAAGAATAAGAAACCTGATTTTCCTATTCTCAGAAGGATCATGGATTCAGAGCTAGGAAAAGCTTATAAAAAAGGTCATCTTTTAGAAATGTTCTTCCCATATATTTCAATGATGGTTGTAGACCATGTAAACACTGCATAGCCATTGGCTTATATCAATCTATTATCATATCACTGCCTAACTGCACATATATTTTCCTTCCTCTCCCTTTCTTTTTTTTTAATTTTGTTTGTTTGTTTATTTTTATTTATTTGAGAGCGACAGAGAGAGAGAGAGAGAGAGAGAGAGAGAGAGAGAGAGAATGGGCGCGCCAGGGATTCCAGGCACTGCAAACAAACTCCAGATGCGTGCGCCCCCTTGTGCATCTGGCTAACATGGGTCCTGGGGAATCGAGCCTCGAACTGGCGTCCTTAGGCTCACAGGCAAGCGTTTAACCGCTAGGCCATCTCTCCGGCCCCTCTCCCTTTCACTGAATTCTTTCTTCCCTCCCCTTCACATTTTAGTATGGCCTGCCTGATCTTCCTACCATTTCCCCACTTTCCAGGTATCAATTGACAAAAAGGACTGAAAAAATAGTCTAGTACATTTCTGATCCATCTTCATCATCTATTTGAGGACTATTATCATTAGATGAGAAATATAGCCTTGAATTATAAAATATTATAAGATAAGATAGTATAAGTTATACATATGAGCACAAGGGTAAGTACAAAGGCTACTGAGATAAACATGAATTGTTAATTGGGATCCTCAAACCAACATGGTTCTAGAAACCCCAGATTGATGTTTCTAGGAACTATCATGTCTTCTGTAGTGAACATATGAATTGCAGTGGCACTGAAGGTTCTTCTAGCAATGGAGGCCAAGTCTCCATCTGTGAGTTTACACTAAACCCTTGACTGTGTAGATGCCAGTCACATCCACAGGAGGGCTAGGGTTGATCGCCATGCAGCCCCTTTTCATAAAATCATTCCAGACCTAAATGTAAGACTTGCAATTAAGCATTCATAAACTGTCAAGATTTCCACAAAGACAGTCCAAGTTTAGGATTGTTTGCTTTGTGTAATACTGCTGTGAAATAGATTCATATTCATTAGCTCATTTTTTAATAACAGAATGAATGTTCATTTGGAAATTTTAATATATAAAGTCTACTGTGATAGTTACTGAGGTATGCAGAAAGGTCTACTAAATAGTTTTGTTTATGACCTAGGAATTGGAATACATTGTGCTCTCAAATTATAAATCAGATATTTAAATCTAATATGGGATGCCTTACATTGTGCTTCCTTCTTACTACTTCCCATTTACTGCCTCCTCCACAGGCAACTACCAAAATGTGGTTAGTATACATTATTTCAGTCGGCCTTTGTTTTATTTTAAAACTACATTTAGATATATCATCACACTATAATAAAAATTAAAAGAGATAGTGTGTAATGTCCCCATGTGATTTAGCCTCCTCTAGTGACAACACCTTTCCTAATCATTTCACAATGATCCAAACCAAATGCTGGCATTGGCATCATAACCAGAAAACAACAGCAGAAAGAAAACTAGGAAATTCAAAACTATGTGGAAACAAAACGACACACCTCTAAATATCAATGCCCTCAAGAAATCAAGAAAATTAGAAGATATCTTCAGAAAAATTAACATTAAAGAAAACACAAGATCTAAGGGGTTCAGGAGAATAAGTAGTGGTTCCTGCACAGTTACAGAGCTTCCGTTTGAGATTACGGAAACTTCTGGAGATGGATGGGTATGATATTCACACAACAGTATGAATGTACGTTCCCACTGAACTAGAAATGGCTAAAGCAGTAAATTTTATCTAACCTCTATTGTCCACAACAAAACAGTACGCCAGACCTCTGCTTGTACAACTTGTGTAGAATGCAGGCTATGGCATGCAGGCATGTAGGAGCCAAGTCTCGGTCTTCTACCATCCTGTCCAGGTGGCTGACGACATGACCAATGAAGACCTTATCTGTGGAGTAACAGCATGAACTCCAGCACTGGGAAGACTAAAGAATCTTAGATAGGACAAATTGGGAATTTGGAGGTAAACATTCTAAGAAGCCTGAGATTTCAGTAGAAAGCTTAGAATGGACATGACTTCATTACTGCTGAATTACTACTGATGAGTTTCTCTGGGCACAAGTGACGCTTCAGATGCATTATATTAAGAGTATGTGAATGACATTTAGTCTACTTTGAAACACAATAAGTATTCTTTACAAAACATTGTGCCTTTTCTAGATTTTGGTTTTGGGAGAATTTGGTGCTATAAATATGATAATTGACTGCTAATGATGTAATCAGATACCAGTCTGAAAAGTACTTCTGCTATTTACTCCTTTAATCTTCCTTTCCTTTTATGAAAATAATTATTTTCCTCATTCTTCAGGTGAGGAAACTGAGTCTTTGTAAAGACCAGTGAACTGCAGGGAAATCCTGTGGCCAGTAAAGGGGACAGCTATATAATGAGTAAGCCTACATATTCTGCTCCTTAGCTGTACTGCCTCATTTATTTTTTTAATTTTAAAATATTTTATTTATTTGCAAGCACAGAGAGATAGAAAAGAGACAGACAAGGAGAATAGGGACACCAGGGACTCCAGCTTCTGCAAATGGACTCCAAATGCATGTGTCACTTTGTGCTTCTGGCTTTACTTGGGTACTGGAAAATCAAACTCAGGTCATTAGACTGCACAGGCAAGTGCCTTAACTGCTGAGCCATCTCTCCAGTCCATCATCTATTCTTGCAACTGGTTCTAGGTCAAGAGAAATGACACATGACAATAAAAATTTCACTAGTGGTATCTGATCTGGCACAGAAATGATGGTGATGATAGTATTCCTCATATTAATAGCATCACCCAATTTATAAATCCCTTTAAAATAATCATTGTCCTAATTTTGAATTAATGTTGTGAATTGTTTTTATTCTTATTTTCCAGATGATCCTGAGGCTTGGAGAGACTGAATGAACACTTGAAGGTGGTAGAGTTTGTATCTAAACCAGCGCCCTGTGGCTAGCATCTCCATTTTGCTTCATGCACAGGGTGGCTGTGCTTTTTATAGTTGAAAATAAGCACATATATGGAAATACAAAGTAGTAGTCTTGAGTAATCTTGTATGATAACACAACAAGGTTTTTTTGTTATTTGTTTTTTGCATTGCTTACATAATACCTTACCATGTGTGGAACTTTGGATTCTTTTAATGCATCTTAGAGAATTAATAGGGGGAAAGACCCTATACAGAGTCTTTAGGAGGGAGAGATTAGTCACCAGGAATTAAATGTTTAAATGTTTTCAAAATTTAATTGCTAAATTAAGTTATGTCAAGTGTGATTATGTTCCCTTTTCCTTGGGGCCTACATTTATTGCTTAAATCTAGTCTGTAGAACAGCTATATAAATTCTATAGGTGAATATTTTCAGCCACTCTATCTCTTGTGATAGGTTTCAATTGTATGAACTAAAAGGTGTATGGTCCCAACTCAGAAACAGGGTTTAGAAGGGGTTTAGGAAGGACAAATGCAATACTATTAAATCAGAATTGTTATAGGAACCTTATAGGTGTTCACTGGAGGCCAAGCCTGTTCCAAGCACTGGTGTAGACACTGGAAAGCATGAATAAGCTAGTTACAGGCACTTATCTCAGGGTGGCTGCAAGGCAGCAGGTGAAGTCTGGAAAGAATACATGGCTACAGGGCTAAAGCATTCTTTAAGATGACATCATGCTATGGCCATAACATGCTTTAGTCTAGTAACCATGGCAACTTTTGGTCAGAACAATACTGTGATACCAAGTCTATTGAAATGGTAATGTAACTATTGACAACTTCCTATTAGATGGAGGAGGAGATGGTCACATAACCCTCACCTAGAATTCCAGCCATTTTTAACTCCTGCTCTCCCCTCAAGTTGCAAGTGATCTTGGGAGAAGCTGGATTATATAGGAAGTAGTTTAACTAGAGATTGGCTCGATGTTGCAGCTTCTCCAAGGTTAATATCCAGGGTGCTGTGGGGCTTTGTGATGATGCAGTCACCTATGCTCCTGTAAGCAACCCCTCATACGTAATCCCAATAACTCACTGGTTTGGTATTATCATGCTTTGGTCTGTTATCTGTTCCCTATGGAGGTGAATAGACATGTGCTTGCGTCTCTCCAGGGACAAAGTTTCACATGACACATGGACAGTATCATTTCAATGTGTGATAGTTTCTATGAAGAGAAGCAAAGAGAAATTGAGAGAGAGAGAGAGAGAGAGAGAGAGAGAGAGATTGAGAGGGAAAGAAAGAGAGGTGATTGGAGGAAGATAAGATAAGGCCAATTGGCTGGTTAGGGGAAAGTTCTCTGCAGAGAGGACACTGGATGAAATTGCTGAGCTCCCAGAGCAGGAAGCAAGCCATGGGGTGGCAATGATGAATCATGGGCGTTGAGGGTGGATGTGCAGCCAGGTGCTAGGCTGGGCCAGACAGGACTGAGAAACCACAGATAATGACCAGCTCTGTCTGGCTATGCAGTATGGATCCACGTGAGAGCTACTGTCAGCCTAATGGATTACAGGGAACACAGCTGGAGGCTCTTCTGCTCTTCAGGTACAAGACGCTGGTAATGACGTTGACAGGAATTAGGTTGGAAGTCTTCAGGAGGCAAAAGTGATAGCACTTTCTATAAAGGGCTAAATGTGTGAAAGAGATGCATCTCAAGGTAATGTAGAAAGCTAGAGACATAATACAAGTGCTTTATTGGTAATTGTTGGTAATATTCTTTGGGATACTGGGAGGTGAGATACCTGAAAACAGTGATTACTCCTTCCTTATTCAGTATGTACTGTTTCAGGAATGCTGTAAGGTTTGAGCTTGAAGCCAACATATGACAAATTCAATAGACAGAGATGGGCATGTGAGTTCTGAGTCTTGGATGACACCATCGCCTCATAGACTTGCATTTCAACTGCAGAGCTGTATCTCATTTTCTGCTGCTAAATTAACTATGTGAATTTAGCAATGGGCATCTTATTGTTCTGGCTAAAAGGTCAAGTAGACTTATTTTTCACTATTTAAAAATGTCACAAAAGTCAAAGTTATTATAGGAAATACTTGTTTGTACCCAGATATTTTTCTACAGTCTTATGTTAAATATAGTTCTTTATGCCTGAATAATGTCAATTTAAGATGTACACAATCATTGGAAAGGCTTTCTGCTACATTTGTATTTATTAAAGGATATAACACTGTTTGGTTGCAAGGTCTCATTTCAGAATGGCTTTGGCAAAGGATAACCTTCAGGCAGTTTAAATCTACAATGACCTTAAGTGTCATGCATTGGAGAAGCTTATTTTAATGACAGGTTTGTTGTAGGTAGGTAAACCTTAGTCCTTGAAAAATGGACTCTAACCTTCTGTTTCCCAGGTAACTTACATTAGAAAAGGAAGAGCCACTTCCTTCTGACTAGAGGAGGTAGAGTGTGCCAATCCTTCTCCTGGTTAAGAAACTGCCCTCACCTACAGACACATTAAAGGCATGAATAGTTAGCCATGATTGAATGTACACCTCAAATCCCTCCCCCAAGGTAGTTGCTTCGAGACCCTCACTGTGGAGTCTGCTCTCTTTGCTAAATTCTAACTAAAAAAGTGTAACACTCTGGGGGTAGGGAGAATGTTTCTTTTCTTTGGATGCCCATGGAAATTGTAATCATCCTGGTCCTGACACTGTGGGGCTTTTCCACCATGCATAAGACCCTGATCTGGCAACCCCTTCTCTCTTTTCATAACCCCCTCCTACTCTGTCTAGAGTCTTTCTATATTTTCTTTATTAAAATCTGCTTTGTGAGCTGGAGAGGTGGCTTAGTGGTTAAGTGCTTGCCTTTGAAGCCTAAGGACCCCGGTTCAAGGCTTGTTTCCCCAGGACCCACGTTAGCCAGATGCACGGCGCATGCATCTGGAGTTCATTTACAGTGCTGACCACTGAGTTGACCATAGTCGTTTGAGTCCACCTGGGCTGAGAAAGGCCCTGTCACTCCCACAATCTGCAACATGTTGACCTCTATGCATTTGCAACAACAAATGCACACTGTTGGGTGTCAGAAATTGATTGGGCACTGTCCTAAAAACAGTACTTTAGGAAATTTTGGTACGTTAACTATGCCTGTTTGCCTTCAGTTTCTTAGTGTAGAAAAACTAAGTCATTTAAGACAAACAATGAATTTCTGTTTGCTTTCTTTAAAATAAGAAATGATTTTTTTTTGCAAATACTATAAACATTTTTTTTCTGATATGAAGAAAATTTAGCAACCTCCATGAAAACCCTGTGACATAAGTGTTACTTCTAGGTCAAGCTTCTAATGACGCCTCTAATCCTTTCAGTTAGTACCTCTTGTAGTTAATTTTTCTGTTACTGTAACAGAATACCTGAGACTGGACATTTTATAAAGGAAAATAGTTTATTATTACAATTCTAGAAGTTCTAGAGGCTAAAAAGGCCAATATCAAGATGTGGCAGCTACATCTTGTGAGGGCCTCATGGTATTTCAATTCATATTGGGAAAACAAGCAGCCTGACTTTATAACAACTCTGGTATGGTAGCAAATCCAGTCCTGCATGAGCAGGAATTCACTATCACTGGACAGGCATGAACCTTCTTGACATGATCACTTCTTAAAGGGCATGCATTTCAGCACCAACACAGTGAGAAATTAAGGTTCATGCACATGAACTTTGGGGTAATACACTGGAACCATAGCAGGCGCCAGCTGACCTTAGGCTTTGATTTCTGGGTGAGCCAGTGAGATACTTTACTCAAAATCATCTGGAGTGTTTCTGGTATGCATTGCAGTGATCTTAAGTGATTGTGTTTCTTCTGCTGGGACTACTGACTTTCCAGGTCTGGTGTTTTGTAAAATTACTTCAAGTATAAAGTTTCATGTGAGATGATAATCTTCATTGTTCCTGAATATCATCTTGTGAGTCCCACACTTTACTGCAGACCACCATCATTTTATGGCCTATTTATGTCTTCTTAACTTTAAAAAATTCAAATCAATTCAACATATAATCATAATTATAACCTTGCAGCCTGTGTTCATAACCCAACCCACCCCACTTTCACTGATGAGGCATCTTTCCAGTTCCATAACATGCTATTTTTTTAAGCTGACATTTTTATTTGACTTGTGTGTACCAAGTCAACACCAAAATTCAAATGCAGTAGAGTCTAATAGAAAAGCCCTTATTATTACCCCTCACTACCTTAAGGAACACCCCCTAAATGGACATATCAAACTTGACAGCCCATATGATATTTTACCACCTTTCTCATTCCATAATCCTATAGGGTTGGTCTTTGACTACTTGATATATAACATATTTCGGCAGCCTACTACAGGAATTAAAGATTTTGAGAGTCAGAATTGAGTCTGTTTCTTCTTCACACTTATTAAAATTCAGGTCATATTATACACCACAAGTTTGTACACCACAAAATAGACACTAAAATTATATTTGGGAGATTTGGGGGAAAAAAAACTAAAAGGCCTAGGCACATGGAGAAATACAAGGCATATGTTTGGAAGAAAGAATAGTCTAAACGGAAGATGTTAGTACTGCAGCCCTATAATCAAAAGACAAAAACAGAGAAAAATGTTTTAATTAAGTATCCTGTATACTTGACAGCATATGCAATTTGAGTTTAGTGACTTAGTCTGACTACACATGTTGGAGTAGTGTTTGAATTGGCTCCAAGGCTTTCTTGCTTCAATAATTCATCCATTAATCTCTCGGTTTTGAGCATCTAACAGTAAAATAGAAAGAACTGGATATTGAAATGAATTTTTCCCCAGATTTTCCCAGCTAGGCATGAGAAAAAAACCTACCCTAGGGTCTTCAGCTGGTTTTAAGACATTAAAGAGCAAAGAAACACAAATTTCTTCTTTGAATTTGAATATAAATGAAATATGGTAAAGTCTAAAGAGCTGTGTAAGAAAACCTTTAAGTAAACTACCTTTATGTCAATTTTAGATATTTTTCTTTCGTAATTAATTACAAAAGGACTCAAGAAGAGGTGATGAGATACAAAAACACGTTTTCTCCCATCATTGTTATATAATTACCTATCTTTCTGACCTACAGTCTTATCACCATCAAAACCAATTTTCTATATAAAAGATTCTAGACAAATTCTGTAGAGAAATTTTACAAAATAATAAAATATGATAATTCCTCTCAAAGAAATTTCTATGTAGTTGAGGAGATGGGGCTTGTTTGAAGGGGGAAAAATAACCATTCTACAAGGTGGAATGTGATTATTTCAAATCAGTAGCATAAATGTGACAGGGTTTATAGAGATAAAGATGAAGAGTGGGTTGAGCCAAATTGCATAGCTTGTGATTTTGATTGCCAAAGAAAATATTTTGGGTTCCATCCTGCAGACAATAGAAACCACAGAGAAATTCTGAATTGCATTTCCTAATATCAGAAGACTTAGAAATGTTCAGTTTATGGCCAATCACAGCTGCAAACAAAAGTATATCCTAGAAAAACTTGCATAGTTGTGAAAGACAGAAGTACAAGGATCGTCACAGCTATTCTGCTTTTATTAGCAAATGGTTGGAAACAGCAACAAAAGAAGCAAACAGAGCAAATAGAAGTTTGGTGGGAAGTTGAGGGATTCCAGTAAGACTGTTATCTTTAAAGCAGGTTGATCAAGGTTACATAAGCCTTGTGTATTTGCGGGCTGAATTGATGGAAGGAATCAAGTAGGGTCATCAAATAACACTGGGGATCCATGAGGTGGTGACCCTAGTTTTCTACCAGCATTTCTTTGTCCCTGCTAGAACCAGTCTGAGTGCTCGGTTGCACTCATCATCTCTGGTTCCATTGAAGAGCAAGCTTCATCCAGAGCTGGAACTTTGCCAGATGCAGGGAATAAGAGAGCATCTTAGAAGGTTAGGTCCTAGTAAATGGGAAAAGGAGAGGACAGACAGTCCGTTTATTCAAGGAGTTTGTGGCTATGTTAAACTTAAAAAGGCAATCACAACTAAATCAAAAGCAATGATAAAATCTCTTTACAGAAAGGGAACCAGCCTTGAGCCTTGTATGTTTGGCCAAAATTGAGCTAGCATGAATGAACCAGGCAATATTCAGTGACAAAGGAAAACAGAAATGAATATGCTCCTTTGTGGTAGTTTAATGTAAAACGGCCTTCACAACCAGCCTCAAGGGGTTGTTGTTAAGCTTCTGACATAGTTCCCAGAAGCTGGAGCCTTTGACAGGTGGACCTTTGCTGGAGGAGGTGTGTCACTGGGGACAGGCCTTGAGGTTTAATCCAGTCTACTGGGTATTCAGAGATAGCTTGCTTTTCCTAGTCTCGCTCTGCTGCAGATGTGAGATCAACTAAGCCAACTTACTCCTCTATGATGAAGCCTCCACTTGAAACTGTAAGTCTCAAATGAACTCTTTCTTCCCATAAGCTGTTTCTGGTTGGAGTTTTTTTGTCCCAGCAATGAGAAGGTTCCCCCAAATGACATTAGCATTTCCTGCAGGCTGAAAATAAAGTCCTTAAACTTAAAAATGGGATAAATCATTTCCATTTTTGTAAAAAAGAAGCTTGACCACTGAAATTTTTCATGGTACCTGTGCAAAGTATAAAGGAAATCATTTCAAACATCATTTATGTATTGGGTATAGGTATATCACAGTGGTAGAGTGCTTACTTACCTAGTGTGCACAAGGCCTTAGGTGCCAAATCCTATTTGTGCACCTGTGGGCATACATGCACACAAATATGTACATAATATTATTTAAATAAAATGATGCAGCTTTTATATATGTAAAACATATATATTTTAAAATATAAATATGGTGGGTTGGAGAGATGGCTTAGTGGTTAAGCGCTTGCCTGTGAAGCCTAAGGACCCCGGTTCGAGGCTCAATTCTCCAGGACCCACGTTAGCCAGATGCATAAGGGGGCACAGGCTTCTGGAGTTCATTTGCAGTGGCTAGAAGACCTGGCACACCCATTCTCTCTCTCTCTGCCTCTTTCTCTCTCTCTGTCACTCTCAAATAAATGAAAAAATTTTTTAAAAATTAAAAAAAAATTTTAAAAATTAAAAAAATAAATATGGTGTCTCTTCTATTATACATCATATATTCTCTTCATAATATAAAAGCTTCTTAAAATATTTTTATAGTACTTCCACATAACCAACCTCTACTTCTCAGCTACTGACTCCAAATTTTTATACTGGTTCAGTACCAGTTGGCTGTGTTTTGATATGATAGTGAGTGAGCTAATTTACATTAGACTCCAGTCCTTCCATCATTTTTGTAGGCAGCTATTCTCACCACCGGAACAGCAATACCACACCTTGTCCATTATCCTGAACAGAAAGTGAAGATATAGGTAAGTCTATTCACTTGTGCAGATCATTAGCACAAGTTCTGAGACCAAGAGGTAAGGTCCAAACATGGAAGACAAGCTTTTTTGTCCTCAATGAAAACTGTTAGATGTGTTGTTGTGCACAGGTAAAGCACTATTTATCAATTACTGAGTTGTAAAAAATATTTACTTATTTACTTGTAAGAAGAGAAAGACTGACAGAGAGTGAGCGAGAGAGAGAGAGAGAGAGAATGGGCACACTAGGACATAGTGCTCCTTGCAAACAAACTCCAATGCATGGGCCACTTTGTGCATCTGACTTTATGTGGGTACTAGAGAATCGAACCCAGGATATTAGGTTTTGTAGACAAGTGCCTTAGCTACTGAGCTCTCTCCCCAGCCCAGCTACTGTGTTTTAATGGAATATATAATAAAGCTTTTCAGTCTTCCAAGCCTAATAGAACCCATTGAATAATTAGCTGCTAGGTTATTAAGCCTCTGTGTTGTATAGGAGGCAGCACAAGGAGATTAAGGGCTAACATGAGAAAGGACTGAGAAGTCAGTTTCATTTTTCCATGGGGTGGGATCAAGCTTGGCTGAGAAGCACAGAATATAGGCATGTAACCATACAGACACATTTTTTAGTTCTACCATTGCCTAACTGGAAAATCAAAGAGAAAATGTGCTGTTTTTGCTAACTGATCTTTCCTTAGGTCTAAAATAAAAATAAAAACAATTTTCTAGGATTGTAAAAATAAGAAAAGATGAAAATAGTTTTGTTGAATGTAGATCTTTAATACTTTCTGTGTATTATGTATATATCATTGCCCCTCAGTTACCATGTGGGATTTGTTTCGTATATCTCAAATCCATGATGCTGAGTTCCCTTTTATAAACTCACATAATTTTAGTATAATCTGTGAATATATATTTTAAATGATCTATAGATGGATTAAAATGCCTATGACAACTGACATGCTATCTAAATATTTGTTATATTTTTATCTACTGTTGGGGAATAATGAAGAGAATTTATCTGCAGGACAGAATGAGAAAAGACACCTATATACATTCAGTGTAGATGGCATTTTTAAGAAAATACTTCTGGTTCCTGTTGGCTGAATCTGTAGTCAAGGAACTCATGGACATGGAAGGTACACTACATTTTATACCACCTACACTTATATACTTTGAACTTCACAATTTCGTGTGTTCTTATGGTCTCTTCCAGAAGACTACAAGCTCCTTGGAGGAAGGTATCACAATTTACCTATCTTTGGAGAACAGCAGCACACATTACAGTTTCTTGTTCGTGAATTTATGTAAAAAGGGGATTGATTATTTTATGTTCTATTTTTAGAGCAGTATTTATGAGCATGGCAAATGGTGGCAGTGTGTGACTCTTTTAGAGTCCAACAGTGAGGGCACCAAAAAAGTAACATATCTGATATAAGAAAATGAAGTTAGATACTTACATTTCATTATATGTCAGTGGTAAAATAACAGTGCTTTGCTTTTATGTAGTAAATAATTTAAAACTCTTCAAGGAATTATGAATAACTAAAATTATCTTACTTATCAGTGTGAATTCAGAATTTCCGAGTTTCATTTTTCTTTAGAATTTCTTATAAAAATAATAGAGAAAAGTACCTTATGTAAGAGTTCCTGTGCTCTAACTTGATTATGAATTTTCCCCAATATATTTCTTCTCTTTTTCTCCCTCATTCTGCACTATACTATGTCACAATGACCTTAATAGTTTTCCATGGGGGAAAAATATAGTTACAGAGAGTCCAAGCTGTCACAAAGAGAGGAAAAAAAAAAGAACAAAAGTCAGACAACTTAATAATTTCTGGGAGGCCCTGCTCTTCTGCTCTGACAAAATGTACTATACTAGAATGTTCCTATCCTGTGACATTAATTTTAATATTGAAACCAAATACTTTTATCCCCAAATGTTCTTTCTTGCTGTTAATCTGTATAGTACTTCTAGCAAATTCATCCTATTTATCATAGAGAAACTCACAACTCTTCCTGAAAAAGTGGAAGACTGGCTGGTATGAAACACTAGTATGATGGTGGAACACCTGGAAGGAAAGACTTGGTCATGTCTCAGGAACAATTTCTGTGAGCATTCTCTTTAGGGATGTAAGTTATTTCAAGGCAGTGATAATTCTTTGTTCATCTTTCACTGAAGATTCTAGAGTAATATTCAGCACACAGTAGGCTCTCAACAATATGCTCAGATAACAAGCACAATTCACACATATGATAGGCTCACTTGGCCAAAAGGTAAGGCAAATATTTTTGTGACCCATGGTTAGAGGCCATGAACCTAAGAGGTGACCCTGGTTTCTGGTTCAGGATGGAACAAACAACTACAGGGAACAGAGTAGAGGTACCTGAGCTCAAAGCTAAACAAAAAAATTTGTTTAGTTCATGTCACTGGAGTCTTGGTGCTTTTTCAAGTTGATAATGAGTGCTCAATATAGCTTCAGTGTCCGTTGCTTAAAATGCTTAGAAAATGGGATCAGAAGTGTTTCAGAGTTCTGATTTCAGGATATTTACAAGTGCATAATGAGAAATCTGGGAGATGGGACTCAAATTTATGAAATTCATTTATGTTTTACATAAACATTATATACATATACATATGTATATATATATATATATATATGTGTGTGTGTGTGTGTGTGTGTGTGTGTATATATTACACATAGACTGAAGATAACGTTTTTGTTGTTAGTATTTTCAGATAGTTCTCACTGTAGTCCTAAATCCAAATCCTCCTGCCTCAGCCTCACAAGTGCTAGGATTACAGGCATGAGCCACAGTGCCCAGGTGAAGGATGACATCATACATTTTTCGTGTGCTTGTGCTGTGACTGAAGCCCAACACATGAGGTCTGCTATGAAATTAGGAAGTTCAGGTTTTTAGATTTGGAATGCTCAAACTATATTTAATAATAGCTATTTATTTATGTGTGAAATATTTACAATCTTCCTATGGGCATCATCACTGGTCTCTTTTGGCATCTATTTGTTATGATTCAACTAAAATGAAAAGATGGGTTAATGATCCAGTTTAGTTCAACTAGTTTTTAGAATACTACTTTATCTGAGGCTGGAGAGATGGCTCAGTGTTTCAGTCACTTGCCTGCAAAGCCTAAACACCCAGGTTTGATTCCCGAGTACACACATAAAGCAAGATACTCAAAGTGGCACATGCATCTGGAGTTCATTTGCAGCAGCTAGAGGCCCTGTTACACCCATATTCTCTCTCCCTGTAAACAAACTAAATAATTATATTAAAAAAAATAATAAAATATAACCTTATTTATACTTATATATGAAAAATAGTCACACTATCATGTTTGTATATAGTGATATTGAGAAAGAATTCAATAACATGTCATTTACATTTTGCAAAAACCATATAACCAGTGATACACAGGTTGTAGAAAGCAGAGCAGAAAGAAATTGTGAGTCATATTTTTTTTCATCAAAGAACAGCACTTCCATGGAAGAATTAAATCAATTAGCCATGCTAATCTACACTTTAAAATGATACATGGACAAAAGTTACTGATTATGCTGATTTTATTATTTTTACTAAGCCATTTTATCTTCCATACACTCAGTGCAAAGAAATAAAACATAATCTGAAGAAACACATGTCTTCATTCATTACTCACAAAAAGACTGTGTCATATAGAACAGGGAATACAGTACAACAGGCCACACTGAGTAGCTCCAGTAGATCAATGTACCATGTTTTATTCTGATCCAATGAACAGAATTCCATTCTTATCATGTGCCTGCAGTGACTACACCAGAGGTGCAATAGTCCAGGCCATTTTTGTGGTATTGACCTCACACAAGTAAACATAACAAATGATCTATTATATCTGGAGGTTCTTCTTAGCATAAGGTAGAGAAAGGGCCTTTCTTGAATTCATAGAAGAAAGTATATGGTTCAAGAATTGCTTGATGGATAGTGTGTTGTTATAATGAAAACAACGTACACATAAAAACCACTATCAGATTTAGAAATTTCTACAACTTTTATTGATTCTCCAAATCAGTTCCTTTTCTGATTCATTTTCTGAGATGACAATGTTCCTGTGTTGGTATTACTGTTGGCTATGAAACTCACCACTAGTGATAAACCAGTGATGCCAATTTAACTCAGGTAAATGTGTCTTATGAGTGATTAGGCAATCGTTCCCAAGTAAGATTAAAAATCATCATAATTTTGAGTGCCCTCCCCATTTGTAATTTAGCATAACAGTTGTCTGCATAGAATAGAGAGTATGTTATTTAAAGGGGCTTATTATTTCATTGTTTTAGAGGATAGGGAGACTAGTAAGCAATTTGTGTGAGTTGGAGGGTCTAAGAAGCTCACACAAAAAAGACATAAGTATTTGTCGAAGGAAAATCCTGAGAAGGACCAGGCAGATCCTTTATCCACCACATTCTTCTCTTTGAGATATTCAGATATTTAGGCAGGTATACATTTACATTTTTTTCCTCAGGGATACACTCAAAGTCCATTGCTAAAACATTGTATTTCTCATAAATAAAAAGGCTTGCCACTCAGAGCTGGATGAAAGACAAGTTCAGCAAGTGCAATTTCAAGGTCATTTTGATTTAAGGAAAATTGACCCAGAAAAGAAAGGACATAAGAGGGAGAGAGAAAAAAAAAAACAAAACATAAGATGACATGACCAAAGGTAGAAATTTAAATATTTCAAGTTACCAAGCAAGTGCCTCTCACATGTCAGAGAAGGAAAGTAAATACATAAGTAATACAAGCAAGATAAATCCATCCCAGTGGATTTTCAACAAAGAGTACTGCTCCCACAAGTCCTTTCCATACTCCTCCATGCACTGCTCTGGCAGCCTTATTTTTTTAAGCCATCTAAAGTAAATGTTTATTAAAAGCTCCTCAGACAGCTAGTCTTTTCAATTAGCTATCCCCTTAAAACCCTGATATCCTCCTGTTATTCCCCTAAGAACTCTTTTGGCTGCAATCTACATTTAATATTGAATTTGCACTAGGGAAATTCATTAGATTCAAACAGCATAAGGTTTACTTTTTGCTTTCATTCTCCTAATTCATTGCAAACCACTCTGCCTCTGCGTCATACTAAGTGTGTTTGGGAACTGGGGTGGAGAATGGGTGGAGTGGAGTAAAACCAGAGTAAAGAATAAGAGGGAGGAAGGAACAAGGGATTCTGGTAGACTAGCTATAACATGGGGATGGGATATAACATGGGGAAAGGGACAAGGGATAGGAGGACAGAAAGGGGTATTCAGATAGGCTACCTAAATCATGGGTCCTCAGAACCCCATTTAGTTTTATAGACCATATTGCTAAACCAAAATCAACAATTTTCTTCTAATTCCATTTATACTGATGTTTTAAGAGTTCCTATTTTAAATATATGCATGTGTCATTATCAATTTTGTGAAAAAGGCTGCATCTAGATATCTTATAACTTTAATTCTCGATCAGAGATACCTGCTTTGTCCGGGGCTCTGTCACACATCCTAAGGAACGTTGAGGAGGTGTGTGAGATAGAATGTGGTGAGGCCAAGGCTGCAGTGCGCACTGCAGCCTTACAAAGGCCACAGGGCAGATTCGGTGCTTGCACAGTAAACTTACATGAACACATCTTCAAAATAAGAAAAATGGATATGAATGTTGGAAATTGTAAAAGATGAATCTGATTTACCAGCGTTGTATTCGAGGTGGTGCACAACCGAGTCTGTCTGAATAAGACTCCATTCATTTGAATTTTCCAGGTGACTATTTTAGTTTCTGGTCATTATTGTTAAGACCTATGACCTCCAGATAATATAAGTCCATTGGTGTCTCATATTTCCATTTTTTCTTCAGTTCAAATCTCACTAAATCATGAGGGGCTGTGAACACTTTAGGTTTTTTGGAGAGATATTACAGTGCATGAAGGTTTTCATTCAGTGAATGCCACTGAAAAGAGGGGGAGTTTATTGACGATGTCAGTGTGTCTTCAATCAACACTCACTTCTCCTTTTTAGAATATTGATTTAGTTCATCTCAGGGATCTTCTGCACTGACAAGGAACAGGTGTAAGGTATGGTTTTATGGAATAAAAAGATCTTCCCACTTGAGTTGGCACTAGGTCCTTCTTGTGAGTGCCACAGCCCAGCAGGGTGGTCAGCAGTAATGACCCTCTAGAAAGTCTCTTTCAGGGAATAGACTCCTAAAACAGAATTGTTTACTTATTCTGAACCATTGGCCAGAACATACTCCTCGTTAACCGTGACCAAGGCTGGACAGAAAATGGAAACATCTGCTGCATTTCCAAGAATTCCTTTGGAGCCATTGAACTATAAACTCGACATTTAGTGATCATTTGCCTTTATGTCCTTGTGTTGTAGGTAGGGAGACATTAGCAGACATGCAGGTCATCCAAGGACTCTACCTCCTCTCTCTCTGGTGACATCACAAATGCCCATCCATAGGATTTAAAATACCACATGAAAGGGAAGGTAGGAATATCAGAGCTATGGTGCCCTTCCTTAAGAGTTTATCCAACAGAGTTTTTCAATGTCTCACCTGGTCAAGAGATTATTGGGCACCTAGAGACATGCTAAGTAGGTGGGAGGAATAGTTATCCCTTGAATAGACAAAGAAATACATCCCCAGAAACCTCTCCCTCAGTGCAGTTTGCTCACAGACCCTCACTGCTAACCCTTCCTGCATTTCTGAGAAACTTTTCCTTTCTCCTTTTTATCTCTTTTTAGATGCCAGCCAAAGTTCTAAGCATGCTTGCCTTGGTACTCTATAGCTTCCTAAATTTTGTTTAGCTTTTTCTCAATAAATCTCCTTTGTTTCACTTACTTCTTGTCATCCATGTGCCTAATTTTTTGTGGTTGCAAGACAAAAGGCAGTAAGACAATCTGTAATACTTGGAACCCAGCAAGATGCTGGCTAGCTTTACAACAGCAGGTCTGTCAATCTCAGGGTGGCCTTGAACTCTTGGCAATCCTCCTATCTCAGCCTCCCGAGTGCTGGGATTAAAGGTGTGCACCACCACACCTGGCTAATCCTTACCATTGTTTGTGGGTGAAAATGTGAGGCTCAGGGCATCAAAGGCCTTTCCTACCTGTAGGTGGAGGTGTGCTGAAGGAGCTTCAATATGTTATAGCTCATCAGTCATATTCTCTCTCCTCAAATTACCTAGGATTCCTTTTCTTTGTTTCGAGGTAAAGCGTAGACACATGAAATAACATCAAGAACAAAAAATCCATACACCTGTCCAACATTTCAGCAAATTGTTTTGAAATTCTTAACTGAAAAAAATGAAGCATTCATTGTTTATTTTTATTTTATTTTATTTATTTATTTGTTTTGGTTTTTCTAGGTAGGCTCTCCCTCTAGCGCAGGCTGACCTGGAATTCACTGTGTAGTCTCGGGGTGCCCTTGAACTCACTGCAATTCTCCTACCTTTGCCTCCTGAGTGCTGGGATTAAAGGCTTGCGCCACCACACCTAGATTTGTTTTCAACTGTAACTTAATATCACTTTATAAAACTATGCTGATGGGGCTGGAGAGATGGCTTAGCACTTAAGACATTTGCCTGCAAAACATCTCAGGTTGATTCTCCAGGACCCACGTAAGCCAGGTGCATGCATCTGGAGTTCATTTGCAGTGGCTGGAGACCCTGGCATGCCCATTCTCTCTCTCTCTCTCTCTCTCTCTTCCTCTTTCTCTCTCTCAAATAAATAAATAAATAAAATATATTTTTAAAAAATTATGCTGACTACATATTCACTGCCCTATAAAAATTGGTTTCTTTAAAGTGTTGACATGTAGAGATTTGACTAGATATAAAGTTTTATCATAGTTATACTATCTGGAGTATACCATCCAAATAATAATTATAATCATTAATAATAAGTAGGAGTAGCAGTACTTTAAGGGCTAAGTTTTTTAATTAAAAAAAAAAAAAACATTTGCAAGGGAATAAAGAGAGAGGGGGTGGGGTAAGAGAGACAGAGAGAGAATGGGCACACCAGGGTTTCCAGCCACTACAAATGAAACTCCAGACTTTCTTTGTACTCCTTTGTGCATCTGGCTTTATGTGGGTACAGCGGATTCAAACCTGGGCAGTCAGACTTGCAAGTAAGTGCCTTAACTGCTCAACCAATTCTTCAACCCAAAGGCTGAGTTTTTAATGCTAAAAGTCAAGTATTGTGTTAAAATTTTTAATATTTGTAGAAAGGCATTTATAATTCAAGATCCTACCACACTATGACCAGACCAATTGACTAGCATTCTTTTGTAATGAATGCAAAAGAGAGAAACTTGGTCCTCACAGGTGTTTGTCTCTGCATGACAATTGCCCAGGAAAATAAATCCAGATATTCCCTAGAGCACTACCCTAGAGAAGAGGACTTGGAACAGGATGGGCACCCAAGTGCCATCTTCTGACAAGAGAAGGTCTATTTTGAGTATCAAGACTCCTGGGGCTGGAGTCTGCTTTCCTGGAGCAGGATGTAATGGAATTACCTCTGGTGTGAGGAACAACATTGCTGACCTAAATTCAAGATATCTGTTTGCCAGCATTTGGCACAGCGTTGGTTCATAATTTGAGTTGCATTTAAGAAGCTTAATTGCTATAATAATTGGGTCTGCCAAGTTCACCAGTCTGCTAAGGTCTTAGAAGAATTTTAACCAAAGGCTGGAATTTCCATCTGGTGTTGGCTGAGTCCACAGATCAGGGCAGCAGCTGCTACTTGGACACATTTATTCTCATACTTACATGTGGAGCTTGCTTACTGATCATAGCTTATCATGATTGGTGGTTGTGACTGACAGAGATTTTGTACTTTTGAAAGGTAGAACTATGTAGATTCCCAGGGTTTAAATAATGGGTCGCTCATAACATTATAGAAAAACTAGCCGCATCACCATTACAAGTAGTCATTCTGTATGCACTGGTTCCAGAGGCTGGTATTCTCAAATAAAACTCCCGGGATCGCTGTGCAATATTCAGTGGCCATCAGATCAGTCATTGGAGGCAGTTACTGGCTGAGCACCCTTGAGGTTACTTTTGATATTCACAAACCACCCTTACCTAGAGGAGAGACCTTCGGCAGTGTTGTAGTTATCATCTCATTGCTCAGACAAAGCATCTGACCAAAAGCAGCTGACGAGAGAAACTTTTTAAAAATACTTTATTTTATTTATTTATTTATTTGAGAGAGAGAGAGGGAGAGAGAGAGAAAAGGAGGGAGAGAAAGAGAGAGGGAGAGAGAGAGAGAGGGAGAGAGAGAGAGGGAATGGGTGCACCAGGACATCCAGCCAGCCACTGCAAATGAACTCCAGATGCATGCGCCACCTTGTGCTTCTGTCTTACATGGGTGCTGGGGAATTGAACCTGAGTCCTTTGTCTTTGCAGGCAAGTGGATTAACTGCTAAGCCATCTCTCCAGCCCAGAAGAAAGTTTTTATATTGGCTTATAGTCTAGAGGGGAAGCGTCATGATGGCAGTGGGAAGCATGGCATGAACAGAGGGCTGGATATCACTTCTATCACAGCGTGGCAAATGGCAGCAGGAAAGGAAGATTAACTCTGGCAAGGGGGAGCTGGCTATAACACCTCTAAGTTAAGCCCTCAAACATACCTGCTCCAGCAAGGCTCCACCTCCCACATTGCCATCAGCTGAGGACCAAGCATTCAAACACAAGAGTTCATGGGAGACATAATTCAAACTAACACAAGAAGTATGGAACTTGCCTTCATTGTAAATGTTGTTTCTTTAATGCCAGCTGATTTATGGGGCACTTGACCAGACTAAAAATGTAGATGTATTTGGCTGTACCCAGCTCTTTGAAGCATCTTAGGCATTTTCTGCCTGAATATGTTGTCACTCTGGTAGCATGTTCACTTATTTGTACTAGAGCTGGAGAGTGCCTATAAACTGCCAGGAACACCACCTCCAAAGCTTGACTGCTACTTTGATCTTTTACTCAAGTAAATTTTAGTAAATTAGCACTCCCTTCCCTATTTCACCCATTACTTTAATAGCATCCTCAGAATGGGCTGGACATGAAGCTTGTTCAAATCAATGTTATAGCTACTTGCCAATTATAGTCTAGTAGATCCTAAAATATTCCTCCTACTCATGATAGTAATGTTGTAAAAAGAACACAATATATATAGCAATTTTATTTTGAAGAGTGAATTAGGAAATCTATCAAAGCATTAAGAGACTGGGAAATGCATAATAACAACACACTACTTCTGTGAGTCTTATCCACCAAGGGAATTATGGGTATTTTGTATAAAGCACAGGATCAAAACAGCAGTTAATATGCTGTAACCCAGGGAAAGGAAGCAGAATAATGTAACCAAACAACTGTGTGGCGAAACTTTCTAAGAAAGAAAATCTAAACAGAAATTCTGTCTCATTTAAAGACTCTCAGTTCAGAACTATCTAAAGGTAGAGCACAAAATTAAATACAACAATCTGGGTCTACTTTCTTCTTGTCTTGACTAACCTGTGAGGAAAGGGTCTTAGCTTGCTTTTGTATTCTAGTAACTAGAAATTTATCAAAAAAAAAAAAAAGAAAGAAAGAAAGAAAGAAAGAAAGAAAGGAAAAAAAGAAAGTCAGAGAAGATATACAAATTACCTTTTAATGATTTAAATATCATTTGTCCTTCTGTAAGGTCTTTGTTGTGTAGCTACCTTTTCTGGATGGACATGATCATTATGTCAATGAAGCATAATGCCTTTAGGGATGGCCATGACAAAATACTCAGTGGTGGCCATGCTTATGGTAGATATCAAGAAGCTGTTAACATGGCCTTGCAGAAGGAGGGTGGCAGGTCTAGACCTTTCCTGAGGTTCCAGGTATCACTGTCTCCTGCCTCTCACTGCATGTGGTCTTGGGGAATGCTAGAGTGTATTGGACTAGATTATATGGGAGGTGGTAGGTTGATGCTGGGTGGGACTTTTCAGGGGTACAGCGTTTGTGACTCCTCATGTATGCTTTGTGATGATGAGTTGCCTTGGAGTCATTCATGCTTCTGCAAGAAATCTACATAAAAGATTTAGTTCTCCAGGCTGGACTGGGGCACAGTTGTTTCTCTTGGGCCACATGTGGGTGAATACACATTTCTGTCTGTTTCCTCAGGAAAGTCTCATAACATCAGTGGAACAGTGTTGGAGGTGGTGGTGCCTTTAAGAGATGTTTGAGGGCATGGAAGGATTAATGCTTTTCCTGCAGTAAGTACTGACTATTTGCTCTTGAGACACATGGTAAGTTGCCAGGAAAGTAGAGTATTCTAAAGGAGTCTGGATTTTTCAGGTCTCTCTTGCTTCCTGTCTGGAACACAGCATGCCTTCTGCTCTCCACCATGAGGCCTTCGTCAGAAGTTAGTCACATGCTCATACCATGCTTTTGAACTACACAAGAGTGAACAAAATAAGCCTCTTTGTCAATTATACAGCCTCAAGTATTTTGCTATAGAAACAGAAAATAAACTGATAATACTTTCAATATATTAAAAAACCATAAAAATCTATGGAGAGAGAATATTTCTAAATCATATTCTTAGGAGCAGTAATTACATCAGTTACGGTCTACTGCAGCACAAATATTCTACCATGAAGAAAATTGATGCCTCATTAAATTCCAATGATCATACTTTAAAGTGCTTTTAGTTTTGTTGAGTTAGAGATTTAATTGTTCAAATCCCATCCAGAGTGCTAAATTGGGATCCTAAGCTAGACATCTCTGAGGTGGTAGAAGTAGCCATAGTTTGGGCATGCCAATTTGTTAAATATACATGATTGTAATGGTGTTGTAATTGCTTATGTAAAGCAGTGAAAAGGGTGTCAAATTATTACTTAAAAGTTTCATTTACTAAATCTTGAAAAAAAAAACACAGATCTCCATCATGGGCCATAACCGTATGAGTTGTTGGCATTACATACACACACACACATACACAAAAAAAAAAACCCTGACTTTTCCAGTTGAAAAAGGGGAAAAATATTCTGACTGGACAAAAGCAACAACTTTCTTTATCTGCACCTAAATTCCACTAAACAGGTTTAGAAGTGGCTACATTTTCAACTAAAAGAAAAAAACATTCACAAAAGACTCACGGCTGAAAGCTTTTTGGAATAATTATCCCCATTTGACCATGAAATTAAATTGTTCTAGAACAGGCTGTTTCAGAACAAATCTAAACCAGAATCTACAGACTTAATTCCATGGCTGTTCTACTACTCTAGACGGCAAAATGAGGAAAATCCATAGCATTATTAACATAATCAACTGTGGAAGTTCTTATTTAGACTTTTTCTTTCTTTTAAAGCTAAGTCACACAGACATTGTTAGTGATTTTAGTCCTTATAGAAATTTTCTTTTACCTTCCAACAAGTAAGGGAAATATAAAGAATTTTAAGGCCTCCCAATCTCAGCTCTTTAAAGTGTTAATATGGCCCCAGGAGTTCTCTGTAGCCAGGGGATGCTAATGGGGAATGGAGTTATCATTTCCTTGTTGATCAGGAAGCTTGTGTCTTCTTCTTGGCTATTACTCTTCTACCTGAACTATGTTAGTGTCTGAGACTCCTCAAAGCAGTCATGTGACTAAGGGGATAAAAATGGGACCACATCATAAATGGGGGCCTTCAGTGAACCTATCACCATTGTGAGGCATAGATAATAATGTTTCACTCTAATAATCAAAAAGACTTGGCCTGTTAGTTTAGTTTGGAAGAGATAAGAAACTGTGCCTGTAGTCTTTCTATCCTTACCCATTATCTCTAGAATAATGAAGTTTCTAGGAATTTTCACAACAGGAGTACTCAGGCCCACCGTGTCTAACTCATGATTCTCTACCTAGGACAATGCTGTTCAGTAGAACTCTCTGTGTGACAGAAATGCCATATGCCTGGATGACCAATATGATAGCCAGAGTTGTGTGTACTCAACTCAAAATGTAGGTACTTGAATTTTAATGATAATTAATTAAAAATTGAAAACTATGTGTATGAGCATTTGATTCTAGACTTTCTTCCTATTTTTTTTGTTGTTGTTATTGTTTTTTGTCTTTTGAGGTAGGGTCTCACTATAGCCCAGGCTGGCCTTGAACTCACAGTGATCCTCCTACCTTGGCCTCCTAAGTGCTGAGATTAAAGGTGTATATCACCATGCCTGGCTTTTCTTCCTCGTTTTAATCATTATTGACTGAGCAAAGTTTGGCTGTTTCTTCACTTCCCCTCTTCTATCTGAACTTATTCCCTAGTCTTACATAAATGCAAATAAAGTATTTAAAATTTAATCATTTTATTTAAGTATTTAATATTCTCATTTTTATTATCTCTCTTTTCTGACACTATGAAGCTTATTATTTCTGTGCTTCTTAATAAAGCATTAGTGAGAAAAGTGGGAGGCATCTTTTTGGAGCTCATTTCATTACTACTATTAAATCATTATTAAAATGTAATTCAAATATATTATTAAAATGTAGTCCCTCTGTACTCTTCGCCTTGTGATGCTCAACCTCTTCTGGTTCCACTGCTCTTTCTCTCTTTGCCTCCCAGAAACCCTATTCTGTAGGATGTTTTCCAGTGGGGCCGTGATCCTAGCTGGGGGTCTCCTTCCTGCCATGGTGAACCTGATGTTTGTCTTTCAGTCCCCTGGGTAGAACCAGCACAGTCCATTGCGTATAGTGAAGCCAGTACTGAAGATCAGCCAGTAGTCGTTCTTGCTTAAGGGGTACTCCACTGCTGTCGCCTAGATCTATACCTGTGGTCCAAAGCTTTCTCCTAGAGTCCTGGAGGACAGGTTCCCTTGGGTGCTCAGTGGACACCCCAAACACCAATGTCCAAAATACTTCCCAGCCTCTTCTGCCACCAAGCTGCTTTCTCTATGCCCCCAGTCTTAGAAGATGATACACCTGACCTTTTGTATAGCATGCAGTATTCCAGTGGTCATATTATTCTCTTTTGTTCTTTTTTCAATTTTTTCCTACCTTCCTCTCAGTATGTTCTATACTTCCATCCCACCCTTCTAACAGTCCAACCTACAATAATTTTAGCAAATCTCTCAAACCATCTGCTGTGCCCTCAGTCAGATTTAGACACTAAACTACCTTTAAAACATTGTCATTCTCAGAAACCAAAGAACATCCTCCTTAGCTAACATTCCTCAGTTTCCACATCACCTTCAGGATGGAAGTCACATTCTAATCCCTTTAGGACCACATGGCTGACCTCTTAGGTCTCACAGATTGTCTCCCCCTTTCCCCCTTGCTAATACAAAGGATAATTGGGGCACATGGAGATTGTTTTGTACTCTTATCCACCACACATGAGATCTTTTGCTATGCTGGTCTTGTGCTCCTCATGCTGCCAGGACTATATTTACCTTCTACTCTGTCCCCTTGAGTACGTCTTAGCACCTTCTTACTAAAATTAGCAGAGACAGCCGGGTGTGGTGGCCCACGCCTTTAATCCCAGCACTCGAGAGGCAGAGGTAGGATAAATGAAATAAATAAAACAAAAATAAATTTGAAAAGGAAATTCTAGGGTTATTTGATATCCAGCTTTGAAACCATTTTGAGCAAATGTGAGAGATTCTGTTCTCAACATTATTTTTGGCATGTAAGAGATAAAATTAAAAGGTGTTTGAAAAATTCTTACAGGAGAAAACATTTTATTTAAAGATTGCTGGGAAAAAAGTTATAATGGAGGGCTGTAAATGTAAAATATAAAGAAAGAAATTAAATATATCCATCTCCCCTGTAGTTTTGGTTGGTAGAGTCAGAGGAAAAGCACATTTAGACAGATACTCTTGAGGAGTATCTTAGGCTAATTGATTAGCAGTATATTTAACAAGACTGATTTGCACTTCTTAGATAAAGAAATACCCACAAACAGTTCTGGGTTGAAGCTCCAATTCTCCTTTCTTTATTTCTATCAATTTTCCAGTAAAATGGCAAACATGGGCTTTGTCTTATATGGACATACTTTTGTATCTCAATAAATCACAATCAAATCACATAACATTTTATGCTGTCTCAAAAATCTCAAATGCAAGATTCTATATGGAAATGTTACAGTGTTTCACACTTTTTGAGGGCAAGAGCTTTCCTGTTTTATCCTAAGTTGAGTGCTGGAACATAATTATGTTCAATAAATGTTTTATATACAGAACTGCTAACTGTATTTCAGCTACCTTCCTTGTTTTCCCCAGGCTTGGGGTCTCTGCTGTTACTATGTAGTCTTTGGGACTTTTTTTTTCTATTCACAATGTTGTTTCTGTCTTGTGATCTCAGCATAAGACTAGAATAGTTTCTACTTTGTGTCCGTCATTCACTGTTGCTCATTCTCTAAATCTTCACGGGAACTGGATTCTAAAACTGGACTTTTGTGGTATATCTGCACTTCTTTCCTTAGTAAGATTGAAAACTATGCTGGCTGAGTTAGAGAGATGGCTCAGCAGCTAAGGTACTTGCCTGCAAAGCCTAATGACCTGGATTCGATTCTCCAGTACTCACATAAAGCCAGGTGCACAAGTGGTATATGAACCTGAAGTTCATTTGCTGTGGCTGGAGGCCCTGGCTCACCCATTCCCTCTCTCTTTCTCTCTATTTCTCTCTCTGTATCATTCTGCTTGTAAGTAAATAAATAAAACATTTTTTAAAATTGGGGTGTGAAAACTTATTAAGAGGCTTTCATCAATGAAATGAATTGGGTATAGGCTTAATAGGTAATTATGACAGAAACTACCAGCTACAACTCAGTATTTAACCCACAGTTAACTCCAAATCTTAGGTAGCTGGTCATGTGGATGTTCAGTAAATCATTCTTTTGCATTCTCCCAGGCTATAGTGGTGGAGGGTGGCTATGTGACTAGCTTCTAGACAACAGAATGAAACACAATATCATTTCCTGAAATATCAAGAAGGTGCCCCATCTTTCTCTTTTCCCTTCATGCCAGCTGGAACCCTTGTTCGCTTCTGGGAGCTGGAGTGTTCACTTTAACAATGGATGGCAAATGCGTGATGAGGACACTGCACAAGATGCTGCAAGGCCCCTGGATCACCCGTGATGTGTCGGGCACTGCCAGGCACAGGCTGGAGCCTTCAGTAGACAGGCCTGAGCTTCCAGGCAAGGCTAAGGATCCCCCCCACACACCCATGAGGCCACTCCCTCTCCAAGTCTGGTAGCACACCTGAACTTAGGCTTTGCCATGTGACCTGTGGCCAGTTACCTAGGAATCTCCTTATATGGTATCAGCCAGCAACCTTCACACAGCCCATAGCCCTGTACCCTATAACTTCCCTTTGCCATTGCCAACGTGCTGGAATGTATGTCCCCATATGCTAATTAGGCATTAGCAAGCAACCTTGTACGTCCAATCCCCTTAGGACCCTCAACTGCTTATAAACCCATTTCCCTATTGGTTAAACTGAGCTCTTCACAGAGACTGTCTCCTGAAAGTGATTCTGTTGTGTGCTCACCACTATGGTTGCCTGGGCACCTTTGGGGGAACTGCTGTGTGCCAGGAGGGTCCAGGGAAGCACAGTGTTGATCCACTTCCTATCAGCTCTCTTCAAGTTATCACAGATTTCACATGAAGAAGAAATAAACTATTATTTCTGTTATTATTGTTTTAAATTTTCCTGTTACACCAGGCTAACTATTTGTCTATAAAATGGAATTTTTATTTAATTCTAGTCAAAGTTTTAATAGATTTATAGATTACAAAATGATATAAATGGAATAAAACATTAACTAATACACTGATCATAAAGTAAATACATGTGGTAAGTCAGTCTAGCCCATTTATAAACTAGTCAGGAATTGACACATGAGTAGTATTTATGCCCCTTTGAACGATTTTGCCACATATTTTTGGCAATAGTTAGATGAAAAAGTCCAACCAAAGAGAGGCTTGAAACCCAGTGGATGCCAATGAAATACACCCTGCAGTGAGTCACATCAATGAAGGTTTTATGCTTAACTATTTTACTCATTCACAAGTTTTACTCCTTATTTCACACTTTGCCTTCCCTCGACACATAGCTCCAGCCAAAATGAGTTATTTAGAGTTTCGTGGTAGAATAATTGCTGTTTCTTTGTGCCTGTTACTAGTACACAGTAGGTTCTCAAACAATGTCTTTGGGAAGAATGAGTCAATATTTCTTTACTATGGAATACTTACTCTCTATTTCAAAATGTCTCAGTGTTAGTGATCCTAAAGTGTAAGTATCAAAATTTATGCCTTTTAGAATTTTCTTGATGCTTTCAGCTGTGAAATGTGACTGACTTCACAGCTGTGACTTCTCTCCTAGTTTTTTTCATGTCATCCATCACTACCTTCTGTCACAGAAATTTATATTTATCTCTTTTTTCTTCCTGTGGGGAGCTTGAAAGCAAGCACTAAGGACAAGGATAAGGAGAGTGAAGCAGACCAGAGCCATCAGTCTATTCTTTTCTTGTATGGGTAGTGTAGCTTACAGTTAGTATTAGCACTATTGACACAATCCTAATACACAACTTGAAATACATATATTTGTCAGGAATGATCTCATGTGGTTTAGTTTGTTAGGCATAAATAAATAGAAAGTGAGAGCTATATAGTAATTCAATATTTTTGCATTGACTTTTTAATGAGCAATGGTACACTGAACTGAATGAGGTTCATTATAATAAAAATAAGACTTTCCACAATTTATAGGACTTCATTAAAACAGTATAGAATGTTAACAAAGAAGAATATCAATTCAGTCCTTTACATTCCTATTTGAAGAACCTAGAAAAGGAAGAGTAAAAGAACTCAAACTAAGCAGAAGGAAGAAACATAAACTAGGAACTGAAATCAATGAAACAAAAAAAAAAATTAGCTAGGTATGGTGGGGCACACCATTAATTCCAACTCTCTGGAGGCAGAGGTAGGAGGATTGCCATGGGTTCAAGACCAACCTGAGACTACACAGTGAATTACAGATCAGCCAGGGCTAAAGTGAGACCCTAACTTGAAAAACCAAAATAAAAATTCTAAAACAGAGAAGGCCAATAAAATAGATGATTTTTTTTAGAAAAGTAATACAATTGATGAATCTTTAGATAAAAGAGGGCACAATTACTAATGTCAAGAACGAGAACAGGTAGCATGACCACAGACTGCATGCAAGTTGATGAATAAAGGGTATGGCACGAATAATTTTTAAAAAGAAAATTGACAAGTAAGATGTAGTTGACCACTTCCATGGAAAACTGGCTGTTATACTTCACCCATATGAAACAGAAAATAACCTACAGCTGTGAAACATATTAAATTTGTAATATAAAGACTATCTAAAGCAAGTCTCCAGGACTAGACAGCTTCATTTCCTGGTTTAATGAATTATGTCAATTCTAAATAATACTATGCAGAGGAGGAGAGAACCCACTTCATTTCACATGCTACTATTACCTTTAGACCACACCTGAGAAAGCTAGCATATACAAAAATAAAATTAAATGCCAATATCCTTTCTGTGTGTAAAAATTATAAGTCAGAGGCTGGAAAAGAGACTCAGTGGTTAAAGGTGCTTGCTGGCAGGCCTGCCAGCCAAAGCCACATTCCTAAGCACTTGTATAAAGCCAGATGAAAAGTGACACATGCATCTGGAGTTTGTCTGCAGTGCCAAGAGACCCTGGCATGTCCCAATCCATACACAAAGCACACATGCACATAAATACACAAGTAAATTAAATTAAAAATTATAAGTCATAATAAATGGTCTTGGTGATGGTTAATTTTGTTTGTCAACTTGATTGAATTGAAGTTATCACCTGGGATTTCTTGGCATGTCTGTGAGGGAGTTTCTAGATCAGGTTAATTGAGATGGAAAAACCTACCCTAAATTTGGGCAGCAACATCCCGTAGACTGAGGCACTAAACTGAATGAAAAAGAGAAAGTGAGCTTGTCACAATCACTCTCTGCTTCCTTATTACAGATTGAATATGACCACCAAATGTTTCATGTTTCTGCTATCATGCCTTCCCCAATGTGATGGACTATATCCCCTTAATAGTCCAAACTAAACCCTTCATTCCTTGAATCACTTCTTTTAAAACATATTTCATTTATTTACTTGAGAGTATGAGAGAGAAAGAGGTAGATGGAGAGAGAGAGACAGAGACAGAGACAGAGACAGAGACAGAGAAGGAGGGAGAGAATGGGCCAGGGACACTAGCTGTTGTAAATGAACTCTAGAAGCATGTGTTACCTTGTGCATTTGGCTTCACATGAGAGTCGAACCCAGCCTGCTAGGCTTTGCAGCAAGGGCCTTAACTGCCGAGCCTCCAGATTACTTCTTGGCAGGTATTAGCCATAGAAATAGAGAATTATGGGAGGCAGAGATAGTAGAATCACTGTGAGTTTGAGAGCATCCTGAGATTACAGAGTGAGTTCCAGGTTAACTTCAACTACACTGAAACCCTACCTCAGAAAAGAAAGAAAGAAAGAAAGAAAGAAAGAAAGAAAGAAAGAAAGAAAGAAAGAAAGAAAGAAAGAATTGACTAATACAGTTCTCATTTCAAAGATGTAAGATGATTTCATATTTTAACATCAATGTAAATACTTTAAAAGTCCAAGAACAGAGAATCACAAACCATATAAAATAATATATAAACAGGATTTGAGAAAATCCAGCATCTATTCACAATTTCAAAGAAATCAGGAAAATAGGAATAATCTGTAATGGGAGAAACTGACCCCTCTCTAATTGGACTAGAGGCCCTCTCCATGGCAGGGAATACATGCCTGGTACTGAAAACCTACAACAGGGGTAGTCATGAGCCCTAAGGGTGTAACATCTGCTGCTGTCTGGATAAATGTATGTACTACGCTCACTAAACTGCCCAGTAAGCACTTCTCTTAGTGTTCATACCCATATATTAATGTTACTCTCACTTTTGGTTTGAGAAGCTTCTTTCTTGAGATGGTGTTGACTTTGGGATGACTTTGAAGGCACCATGGTGCTGAGAAGAAGTGACAGAGGAGTGCTCAGCACTGAAATATCTTTATTACACCTTCCAAGGCTCAGGGTCCATTGCGGAAGAGGTGTCAGAAAGAATGTAAGAGCAAAAGGAAGGACAGGACTCCTTACAACATGCTCCATCATAATAGCAGGAAAAGATCATGACATCATAATAAAAGAGGAACTAATTGAGAGAGGGAGGGGATATGGTGGAGAGTGGAGTTTCAAAGGGGCAAGTGGGGGAGGGGGAGGGAATTACCATGAGTTACTGTCTACAATTATGGAAATTGTCAATAAAAATAATTAACGGTTAAAAAAGAACTCTAAACAATTCTAAACACAATAAAAGAATTTCTGACCAAAAAATATATATATAGAAAGAAGACAACTTCTTAACTTGATAAGGAGTATCGATAAAATGTTTATTTTGTCCCTATTTGTAGATGACAAGACTTACTACACAGAAAATCTTAACGAATCTAAAGAACAAAATAAAAATCTTCCAAGGTCTAAGGAGTCAATTTATTATGGCTATCGGGTCCATGACAACATTCAAGAACCAACTGCATTTCTACATGGCATCAAAGAATACTTGGATACTGAAACTAGTAATATTACCCTTTACAGTCACACAAAATGAGATGTATAGGTGGATGTCTAGCAGAGTAAATAGAGTTACATGATGAAGACTACAGGACATGAGTAAATGTAAATAAAGACCTAAATAAATTGAAAATAGACTTTTATTGGATTAAGAGACTCAACATAGTAAGTATGTTGATCCCAAATTGACATTAATTTTAACACATTCTATAAATATCCCTGAAAAACTTGTCTGGGCATATGATAGAATCATTATGAAATTTAGATGGAAAAGCAATGGAATAATAATAAACATACTTCAATTTCCAGATTTTAGTTAAGAATGGTTAGTACTGGAATGTGCTGAATATATAGATCAATGGCACAGAAGATAGAACTGTGAAATTAGGCACAATGATTTTAATGGAGGGTAAAAAGGAAATTAACTGGAGGAAAGTATGTTAATTATTTGTCATTGCCATGTAATTTTCTGTATTAGTTACTTTTCTCTTTGGTGGGACAAAATTACTGACAAAAGCAATTTATGATCAAAAAATTTATTTTGGCCTATAGTTCCAAGGGATCCAGTTTATCAAGGCAGGGACAGCATGGCAACAGGAGGTGACTAGTTACACTGACTGACGTCACAATCATGAACAGAGACAGATGAATAGTGAATTCTGAGCTCCTTTTCTTCTCTGCATATCATTTTGGACCCCCAGTCCACCGAATGGTGCTACAGGTCTTTCTGACTCAATTAACTTAATCTAGAATCTCTCTTACAGACATGTCCAGAGGTTAGTTTCCATGGTGATGCTAAATTGAATCAAGCTGACAGGTTGGGCTTCTGTATTTCAGAGAGTTAGCCCCTTCAACAAATTGTGCTAGAAAATTGAAAATCTAAAGGCCAAATGAGAAAAAAGAGCCTCAACCTAAACATCAAATTTTACAAATACAACAATCTGAAATGCATCTTAGTCTTAAATGTAAACTTGAAATGATAAAACAATCCTTTTTGTCTTTTGGATTGAGGACTAGGCAAATGGCTCTTAGCTTTGATAGCAAAAGCATGATCTACAAAGTAATATTAATAAATTAAAATACATCAAAATTAGAGACTTTTGTTCCACAAAGGGCTCTGTTAAAGGGATGATGATAGACTAAAATCTAGGATAAAAATTAACAAACTAAATATCTAGCAGAGAATTAGTAAATATAGTATATACTACTAAAAATAAGTAAATACTTGGGTTAGAGCTTGAGCAAACATGAAAAGATTTTTCTTCTAGAATAATATGTGATGTGTATGCCCATGAGAAGACATTCATCGCCATAAACATTAGGGAAATTTAAATGAAACCTACAATGAAATACTACTAAATACTTATCAAAATGGCTAAAATAAAGAAAAGGATGACAATTGCAGGTAAGTACATGAGGAAATCAAGTTCGTACTACATTACATGGGAAATGGTGGACAAATAAAATGCATGACTATTTTTGAAGTTTGAAAATTTCATATAAAACTAGGCATACAACCCCATGAGACACATCAATTGCACTTTGAGGAATTTAATTCATGAAAAGTAAAATGTACACTCATGAATATATATATATATATATATATATATATATATATATATGCATGTATATATATGTATATGTTTAAATTCATAATAGTTAAAAGCTGAAAGATATCCTGATATTTTTTTGGCAGGTCTGTTCTAAGTAAACTATGAGGTTCATCTATACCCTAGCATATGAATCAGCAATAAATAAGAGCATCCATTGACAACTCCTTGATTGAATCTGCACATAACTATTATCAGTGGGAAAAAACACAATACCAGAAGATTACAAAGTTTACAACTTTATTTATACAACATTTTATAAGCAAAATCAAATGAAGAGTTGCCAATATTCCAACTGGGAGTGAGTAGCAAGGACTGAGTATGATATCAAAGGGCAACATGAGGAATTTCTGTGTTAGAATATTGTATTCAAGCTTTGCAAGATGTTCTATTGGGGGCAACTGGGAAAGAGGTAAAATAATCTTTATTTCTTAAAACTTTATGTCAGTTTTTTGCAGTTTTCTTCAAATAAGCAAAGGAATTAAAAATACAATAGAGAAAATGACAGGTGGAAGAACCAATGAATATTTGCTTTAAAACATTTTGCTTTATATTGAGCTTAAATATTCCCCAAGTATAAAATTCATTATTATGTGGCACATAAGGAGGATGAACCTGAAATTACTTTTACAAGTAAATTAAAATATCTGGTTTTATTCCAGAAAGTACCTTCAGGATCCATTATAGAAGCTGCTATTTTGAAATCTTTAAGCACAAAGTTATTAAGTGAATTAAATGAATTTTACTTCCCCTACTTTTCTTGGCAACACATTTAGCTATTATTTTTTAATTAACTGCCCAATAGCAAAGCCTAAAATTAAGTCACCAGGAATCGTATTCTTCACATATGACAAAGCTTTTTCCTAGAGTCCTTCTAAGCTGAATGACAGTCTTTGTGTGTGACTAAATGCAGAATACCCCTTGGTGGTGACATATTGCTCTGAGAACCCATTGTATCCTCTTTATCTTAGGCATACAAGAGGGAGGAGATAGGGATATGACTTCAGCAATGTCATTTCTGTCAGGTTCTAATAGTGAACCAGAGTTCATTTTTCCCATTTCTAATTAATGTGGTTTCGTAGTCCTCAAAGAAAGCTTGTTTAAATTTGTTATCTTAGTGACTTTTAAGGGAGCAACATATAAGCAAAGCCCCGAAGGATGGTGTTGCAGTTCCCTTCGCACTGCTGGACAAACATCTGACCGGAAGCAGCTTAATGAAAAAGGTTTATTTCAGGCTTACATAATCCAGGAGTTCCAACCATGGAAGAAGCTGGCTCACTTCCATAGATCATCAGCAGGGAGGCCACAGCATCAGCCAGCAAACACTAACAGCTAGAGCTCCAGCCTCTCCGAACACACCTTATGGCTGGACTTAATATTCACTCCCAGTGACATGCCTGACCACAAGCTGCTGGAGACTCTATGTTGCAAGCCTAATAAAAAATAACTTAGGCTATGGGGGACATACATTCATATTCAAACCACCACAGAACCCCATGGAGGCTTCTAGGAAAAGGAGGGATAAGAAAGGGAAGAAGGAACAGCCAGCTAGAGGCTGCTCCCTTCCTTTGAAAAGCAAGCTGCCTACATGTCTTCATGGGAAGCCTCCTGCAAGGACTGAGCTGCATGTACAGCGAGGTCTCGGGTGCGGACTACATAGTTGACTATCCTTTGCCAAGATCCCGGCTTCTCGTGAGGTACACAGTTTTCTTTTGATCCGGGTCCTCTTAGGAGAAGCTGATGCACCTTGTATGTTGGGGATCCTGATGCATAGGCTTCATTAGGATGCGCATTGCATGTGAAGCTTCTGATATGCAAGTGCCCCAAATCCAAACAGATTTCTTTCTTTCTTTCTTTCTTTCTTTCTTTCTTTCTTTCTTTCTTTCTTTCTTTTTTTTTGTTTGGTTTTTCGAGGTAGGGTCTTGCTCTAGCCAAGGCTGACTTGGAATTCACTACGAAGTCTCAGGATGGCCTTGAACTCACAGCGATCCTCCTAATTCTGCCTACCAAGTGCTGGGGTTAAAGGCGTGTGCCACCACACCTGGCTCAAACAGGTTTCTCAAGTATGGCCTTAAATGTGTTAGCGTTACATAAGGCTGCCCTTTGAAATCCACGTCACCTCTACCGAGTTGCACCTGATTTCTAAATGCATAGATTGAACATTCACTTCTGATTCTTCTAAACTGTATATTCATATTTTGATTTATTGTTGGTTGAAAGTGGAGATTTAGTTTCGTATTTTTTAGATGTAATATTCTTTTTAGGGCTGGGAAAACAGCTGAGTCAGTAGGTGCTTTCCTGGCATGAATGAGGACCTGAGGTTGGATCTCCCACCCCAGCATAAATTGGTGGATGTGGTGGCCTGTGCCTGTCACCCCAGAGCGGGGGAAGACAGAGGAAGGACCAGCCCTGGGGTTTGCTGGCTAGCTAGTTTAGTTTACCTGGTGAGTGCCAAGACTGTAGCCGTTGATTTTTCCCTGATGGGGGAAAAAGAAAAAAAAAAATGACCAGAAGCAAGTTATGGGAAGAAAGGATTTATTTTGGCTTACAGACTTGAGGGGAAATTTCTTCTTCTTCTTTTGTTAACAGCAAGGTGTTTTTATTTGGGTTTCATCAGTTGATAAACACAAGTATTTTACATAAGTACAACTGAATTTTAAAAATCAATTAAGATACTTTTATTTAGTTTTCAAGCAGAGAGAGATAGAGAAGAGAGAGACAGGCAGACAGAATGGGCATTCCAGGGACCCCAGTTGCTGCAAATGAACTCTCGACACATGTGCATTGTGCATCTGGCTTTAAGTGGGTACTGGGGAATGGATCTAGGCATTAGGCTTTGTAGACAGGCAACTTAACCACTGAGCAATCTGTCCAGACCAATTGAAACATTTTTATATTATTTGAATTATATGGTTTTGATAATGACTGCTTTGTAGTTTTTCCAATGTTAAGATATAGGCAACAAAACGAATCATTTTAAATGCTACAGTTTTATGAGTTTTGCTGAAGGTATTAACTGTAACCAAAATCAAGATACAGAATGTCTACATTGGCTCAAAATTTTCCTTAGATTTCTTTTCTTCACTTTCCCCATTGCATATTCTTTCTTTCTTCCTTTTTTTGTTTTTCAATTTTTTGGTTTTTCGAGGTAGGGTCTTACTCTAGCCCAGGCTGACCTGGAATTCATTATGTAGTCTCAGGTGGCTTCAAGCTTATGGCAATCCTCTTACTTCTGCCCCCAAGTGCATATTCTGAGGACTGCTGACCTATTTTTGATTGTTTTAGTTTTATATATTTCGAATGTTATAGGAAATGGAATCATACCATAAAATATTCATACTCTACCTAAATTCAATTAGTACCATTCATTTGGGACTCATCCTTAGGGTCATTACTTCACTTTTTTGTACCACATAGTATCCCATTGTTTGAATATACCAGTATTTGGGACATTCCATTTCTTTTTTTAATAAAATAGAAAATTTGTGTGGACATATCATGTATTGGTACTATCGTCTGTCTCCTCCCTGCCTCCATTCCGCTGAGGACCCTCCTTAGTAGTATTGCTGATATTTACCATGGGGTTGTGGATTATGAGATGTGAGAGCAGCAGTCAGTCATTGTGAGGCATGAATGAGGACCTGAGGTTGGATCTCCCACCCCAGCATACATTGGTGGATGTGGTGGCCTGTGCCTGTCACCCCAGAGCGGGGGAAGACAGAGAAGGACCAGCCCTTGGGTTTGCTGGCTAGCTAGTTTAGTTTACCTGGTGAGTGCCAAGACTGTAGCCGTTGATTTTTCATGATGGGGGAAAAAGAAAAAAAAAATGACCAGAAGCAAGTTATGGGAAGAAAGATTATTTTGGCTTACAGACTTGAGGGGAAATTTCTTCTTCTTCTTTTGTTAACAGCAAGGTGTTTTTATTTGGGTTTCATCAGTTGATAAACACAAGTATTTTACATAAGTACAACTGAATTTTAAAAATCAATTAAGATACTTTTATTTAGTTTTCAAGCAGAGAGAGATAGAGAAGAGAGAGACAGGCAGACAGAATGGGCATTCCAGGGACCCCAGTTGCTGCAAATGAACTCTCGACACATGTGCATTGTGCATCTGGCTTTAAGTGGGTACTGGGAATGGATCTAGGCATTAGGCTTTGTAGACAGGCAACTTAACCACTGAGCAATCTGTCCAGACCAATTGAAACATTTTTATATTATTTGAATTATATGGTTTTTGATAATGACTGCTTTGTAGTTTTTCCAATGTTAAGATATAGGCAACAAAACGAATCATTTTAAATGCTACAGTTTTATGAGTTTTGCTGAAGGTATTAACTGTAACCAAAATCAAGATACAGAATGTCTACATTGGCTCAAAATTTTCCTTAGATTTCTTTCTTTCTTTCTTTTTTTTTGTTTGGTTTTTCGAGGTAGGGTCTTGCTCTAGCCAAGGCTGACTTGGAATTCACTACGAAGTCTCAGGATGGCCTTGAACTCACAGCGATCCTCCTAATTCTGCCTACCAAGTGCTGGGGTTAAAGGCGTGTGCCACCACACCTGGCTCAAACAGTTTCTCAAGTATGGCCTTAAATGTGTTAGCGAGTTACATAAGGCTGCCCTTTGAAAGCCCGAATCATCCCTCCCCATCCATCTCCTGACCCTCTCAGAATCACTCTATGGAGATAATTCTTATCTCGTTTCCAGTCATTGTCAGACCCACTATTTTCAGTTGCTACCCTGTGGTAGAGAGCCTGGGGATAAACCTCTTGGTTTTGCATACATTCTAGCTTTTTGACAGTATTTATGAAAATTCTCTCTTATTGTAGGAAACAATGCCATGGCTATGCCCAAACCAGGTGAGCAAGGCACCATGTAAGAACTCTCAGAGGATACATACTTGAAGCTCCTAAGGGGGTTTCTTAATGCCAGAAAGGGCCATGTGAGCCACTGAAGGAGCAAAGGCGCCAACAATCTGTGCACACTGTGTATTCCACAAGAAACCTGCCAGACTAGATGTGCCTAATGGTATTGTGGTGGCATGAATGCGATGGGAGTAACTATCTACTTCGTGATTGGATTTGAAGGCCACTCCGTAGGAGAGACTTCATGCCCAGTACTATGACAGGGCCAAAAGCCTATGGCTAAGGAAATAGGCCCTAGCAGGGAACTTACCGCTGTGATTATGGTTAACAGATGGCACATCAAATTGTTTTCTAAATATCTGTATTTTTTCCCATAGATTAGTACTGTTTGAAACCTGGATCACAGAAGTTTATTTATTTATGAGAGAGAGAGAGAAGAGAGGAAACAGGCAGACAGAGAGAGAATAGGAATCGGGCCTTATGCAGGTACTGAGGAATTGAACCTGGGTGCTTTGCCTTTGCCAGCAAGTTTCTTAACTGCTAAATTATCTGTTCAGCCCAACAGAAATTTCTTAATACAATGGGCAGTGGTATTGAGCTTCAAAGAGGACATCTAAACCATACCACTCTAGTCTCAGAGAACCTCAGAGAAGAGGGGAAAGAAAGAATGTAAGAGCAGGGGGATGGGAAAGATGGCTAAGAAACAATGTCTTTTGGATACGTGGCCATTACAGTCATAAGTTCACAGCAGCTGTTGAATCCTGCGTGAGCTTGATCCTGTCATTACATCACTATTAATGGGGGACACATACATGAGACCTCAGAACTCTCAGAGTAGCTCATGGCACCTAATTAATGGTTGCTGGAGACATTACATAGGTTTATCAGAGGTGTAGCCACCGGTAGATTAGTACACAATAAATAACTTTCACCCATGATCACACACAAGCAACCCTAACTCAATACACTGGGGAGAAAAAAGGGCAAGAAAGTAAGATGGGATTAATGGAGAAGAAGGGTGTTAATGAAGAGGGTTAAGAGAGGGTAATTTGGTGGAGTAAAATTAAAATACATTATATACAAGTATTAAAGTATCAAAAATGGGAAAAAATAAGAATAAAAAAAGAAAATTAAACATGTAGCACAAGACAGACATAGAAATTTTGATGATAATTAAAGGGATAAAAATGGTGTCATGCTCTGTGAAAGAACTGTAGCCATAACATTCTTTCACTAGGTGAGTTTTAGATCAGGACTTTTCCCCATCAGAGCATCTATAGGTTTTCCAGTTGCTTCACAGAGATGACATTACAATGTACTTCCTCTGTCTAGCCCCTGGGAAGAAGCGTACAGCTAAGGGAGTCCTGTAGTTTCCTTGCCAACTTGCCCTGGGAATACACAGGTTTAGTCATGAAAGCTTAGTCAGATTTTCTTGTTCATGCAGAGCTGTGCTTCATGTCTGGGGATGTAAGCCTGTGAGGATGTCTATGCCTGGCCTTGGGAGCATTAGAGGATTTTTTTGTTTGTTTGTTTTTGGACAGAACAGGTCAGATGTTCCCAAGTACAGAGTGAGAGAAGGGACTTAAAACATCTCATAAATGAAAAGAAAAACATTTCCCTCCTCATCCCCTACGCCCCTCAAATCAAGAATGAGTTATAACAAAAAGTTTTCCCCATGAAATGTCTACAACCTCTCCCCTTTTTATGTGTGAGTGAAATTTGACATTGGCTGTGAGGCTTACAGTTCATAATAAGCATGTGTTTCTAAATTTTTCATCTAAAATAAAATTTTTCCCATCCAAGTTTCAATTTTAGGAGTTTCCTACTTCCCATCTTATACCTTCAGTCCCTGCACTGTCCTTCCCCAAAGGTACACATACTCTTTCAGAATTCAATGGCATGCATGTTGCTGAGCAACCAATCCTTTTGTGAAGTAAGTATTTACCATCTTGTAATGGCCTCCAGTGCCTACTTGATGAATTACTTAATTTTGCCTACCAAACTCAGCTGAGATTCAAGGATCATTATTTAGAGCAAACCAATATCACCATGAATCTAAAAATTGCTTTTACAAAGTTATAATTAATTAATTTCCAAATTCCCTTAGGAAAGACCAAATACCTGGTTCCTGTGGGGGAAAAAAGTAAAACTCAAAGTTCTGTTTTCCTTTAGGTAAATCAGGATTTCATTTTCCACTGCACTAATTGTCATTTGAAACCTGGTATGTCATGAAAGATCTGTCTTTTCTTCCACCAGTAGATGAGAAGGTAGTAGAATGAGCCATTCTTTGTGAAGTGCATTTCACAAAAAAATATTTAGTCTTCAGACCGATGAATGTAATATTTTATTATATAGAATGATCAATTAATCCTCTTTTGCAATTTTTTTTACTTTCAATAAAGTAACTGTTACTTCATGTTATCACATACTTTTTTAAATACAGTTCAAATCAAGTACTTTAAAAAAAATCCAAATATCCTTTTAGTGCAAAGAGATTGTAATCCCTGAACAGTGATTATGAATGATATGCCAAAGGGAAGCATTAGCATACAGTTATAGTTTGTACGTTAAATGCTCCTAAAAGCTAGTGAGCTTGGGGCTAGAGAGATGGTTTACTGGTTAAGACATTTGCCTGCAAAGCCAAAGGACCCAGGTTCGATTCCCCAGGATCCACGTAAGCCAGTAGTGGCTAGAGGCCCTGGTGAGCCCATTTTCTCTCTCTCTCTGCCTCTCTTTGCTTGCAAATAAACAAATAAATAAAAATTTTAAAAAACATAGTGGACTTGGTCTTCAGGCCATGGCACTATTGGGAGTAGTGAAACCTTTCTTTTTTTAAAAAGATTTTATTTTTATTTGTTTATTTGAGAGAGAGAAAGAAGACAGTGGGGGGAGAGGGTAGAGAATAAGTGCACCAGAGCCTCTAGCCACTGCAAACAAACTCCAGATGCATGCACCACCGTGTGCATTGGGCTTATGTGGGTCCTGGGGGATTGAACCAAGGTCCTTTGGCTTTGCAGGCAAGTGTCTGAACTGCTAAGCCATGTCTGCAGCCCATGAAACCTTTCTTTAGAAGGTAAGACATAGTGGAAGTTCGGTCTCTGGGAGCATGCATTTGAAGGAGATATTAGATCTGATTTCTCCCATGTGATACCCATCATGATATTCTGTCTCAATAGAGACCGTAAGCAATGGGGAAATGCATGCACTGAAACCTCTGATAGCATGATCTACTATAAAGTATTCTTCCTTAAAAGATGATTATTGGGCCGGGCATGCTGGTGCATGCCTTTAATCCCAGCACTTGGGAGGCAGAGGTAGGAGGATCGCAGTGAGTTTGAGGCCACTCTGAGACTCCATAGTGAATTCCAGGTCAGCCTGAGCTAGAGTGAGACCCTACCTCGAAAACCAAAACAAACAAACAAAAAAAGATGATTATTGGGTTGGGGAGATGGCTCTGTAAGTAAATGCCACAAAATCATGAGGATCTGAGTTTAGAGTTTAGTCGATGTTGACCTCAGTCTTCCATATACATTTGAGAGAAGAGCAGATACATGGCTTCATTCTGCAAAGAAAGTGTACTGCTCACTCCTATCCCACCCACTTCGTTATTTCTCTGTTGGCTTCCAAAAGCTAAGTCTTTCAGATAACAACACATCAAGCAACCATCACCGCTATATATGACAACACCTGGTGATGTTACAGGCAAGCAAAAGGAGCGCATCATGATCCAAACAATTCTAGTACATTCTACCAAGCCAAGAAGAGAACTTTTGAGAATGTTCCTGCCTCAACATACATTGTAAGTTTACAGACACACAGGCAGAGATCAAAGGTACATTCAGTGCCTTGCAGCATGCAAAATGTGAATAAGAGAATTCTGTAATGGGCAGAGCACCTCCTAAACAGGCCTGCAGTTAACTCTGTTCAAAGTTCCTTATGTCTTGCATATGGTAGGAGACCATAGTTTAAATGCCTTAAAATTTTGTGCTATTTTGATGTTAGTGGAATATACTCTGACCTATGAGATTGGAGAGGGTTTAAAAGTAGAATTGCTTAAGTAAGAGAAAAAAATATTAGTGTCTCTTCTCTTAGAAGGTGTGGATATAAGAGGTTCTTGAATAACAATAATTTCCCTGTAGCTATCAAAAGTCTTTTTTTTCTTCATTTCATGTTTCAAATTGTGGCTTCCTAAGGTACTCATGAGTTAGCATAGTTTATATTTTACAAGTTAATGAAAATTTGTCATCTATGTCATTTTATAATATTTTGATATGAATATTCATTCTGAATGTAACTGCAGTTACAAAAATTCACTAATAATTTTAGTCACTTCCTTAGTAAGGTTTATTAAAAATGAAATTAATGAAAAAATCTAAAAATTATAATGACCCAAGAGAACAGGGGAATTCCAAGCTACTGTCTTTAAGACCAGAGTGGTACTTCTAGGTTGAAATCCTTTAAAAGTAGTTTCAAACATTAAATGTTCCATGACAATACTATAGTTTGTATAGCTTTGTCTAAATGAATTTTTTCTGCTGTTTGATTGTTTTTATTTTGTTGTTTCCCTTTCAAATTCAGCTGTTGAGTATTGATATCCCTCTAGAATATGCAAGAAACAAAATCATCCTTTTTGTGAATCACTGTAAAATAGAATAACAGCCAAAGATTTGTTTCAGCCTTGGCATTTGAAACCATTTAATGTGTCTTCCATTTACCCAAATAGTGCAAATTAAGTTTACATTCTTGTATTGTATATGTGCTTCTAAAGAGAGCATAAACTTTATTTTATTTAGAAAATAGTGAGAAAAATGGCCGAGTTCCATAGCAGAACTCTCAGAAACTGTGGGATACCCAGAAACAAATAAGAAATGGAAATGCCTTTAGATTATATCATCACATTTCTACAAATCAATGTGAAGAACTGCACTTCCATTTGCTGGTGTTCAAGTTGTCTTGTGTGAAAAATGGTGGATGGGGATTATTGATTTCTTCTGAAGTTCTCATTTCTACACTGGTTTTTATGTTGTTATATTTACTACCTATGCTACAACTACCTGAGAAAAGGAGATTAGAGGCATGTAAACTTCTTATGCATTTGTCAGAACTCTGGAATAATATCTTGAATTTGGTTTGGAGAAAATAGAGTGTATCAATGAGGAGGCTGTTTTTGCTGAGAAGGTTGGATTTCCTTGGTATGCATGCTTTTGACTTCATGTTATTCACCAGTGAAGCACCATCTTCAAAGAAACAAAACACTGGTCATACTGTCTTAAATGTAATCTCAGGAATCCAGATAAGTAGTGGCATTTTAAAAACTGCATGGAGTGTTTTTCTGTTACTAGCAATGAATGTACCATGTGAAATTATTTTGATCTTTCTTTTAGTAGAGGTGTTCTCTCTCTCTCTCTCTCTCTCTCTCTCTCTCTCTCTCTGTGTGTGTGTGTGTGTGTGTGTGTGTCTTTCTCTCTCTCTCTATTTCTCTTTCTCAGCCAGTCTGCCAGGGCTGACTGGCACAGATCCCACCATCAGAAGCAATGTTAAGGGAAGTTTGGAAAAGTTAATACTCAAAACTAAAGAGTCAAGATTCTAATGGAACAACAGGTTTAGAAATGGGTGAAGAAGGAAGGGAAACTGAAGTCCTACCTGCAGCAGGAGGATGTTTGTGAGGTAGAGCTGGTAGATGGCCTGGGTCGATGGTCCTGCACTTGGTGCCAAATGTTCTGATAGGAATTTGGTAAGGGAAACACATTTCATAGTTTTAGACTCCATACAATATACTGGGTGATTTGAACTAGCTGTTTTAACCTGGGAATGAACTCCAATAACAGATTATAATTCTGAAATTAGCTTAGTGAAGCAAGGTACTCAAAGAGAAAATCCTAAATAAAAGCAAAATCCTGTTGACATATGAAAGGTATTTTATGACAAAATATCAGTGCTGCGGATCTAGGTTCTGTGCTGGGGATATATTTTTCTGCAAAATGATCCAGTCATAAAGAAAGACTATCTGGTTTAAGATGACTAAAAACGTTCTCTGACAGTCTTTAGCTAAATCACATCCAAATCAAAATGATTTTTGTATTGTTAAACCCTAATTGAATGCATTTATTATGCAATGTATTGGAGAAGTCAATGATATTCATGTGATATTCATTTTCTTTCCCTGTGTAATTGAAAATAAAACTTTATTTTGTGTTTATTGTTTCAACTATTCAATTTAAATTATTCTTTACAATTATTACTATAAAATCAGTCTGTACTTTCATGTAATCTCATGAAAGATGACCTAAGGTAATATTTTTAAAAATCACAGGTTTTAAAAACTGTTGTTGGATATTCTATTTCTAGTAAATATCTTAAAGTAGAAATTTGAAGTGATGGATATTTTCGCTTTTTCCTTAAAACTAAAAATAACACATTTATTTTCAAAATATTTGCATGGATGTTTTTATAGGGTGGTCTTTCTGCAAAACACATAGATTCTTGTTGAATTCAAAGTAAGATTTTGAAGTTTGTGAAGCAACCCATACATGCATGCAAATATCTCCCTATGACAGCAAACATTAATTCCAGGAAGTTTCCATCTAGGAATCTTATTTTTCACCCCAGGCACACAATGAAAGAGCCTACTTTTACTATAACTGGCATTTCTTATGAGTTGAATTTTGAATATTTCACTCCAAAATCTCATGTTGAAGTCCTAACCACCAACACCTTATGATGCAGGATTTTGGGGTAGGTGGTACCCCAAATTTATTGGGTCCTATCATATTTTTAACAAGGAGTTGATAAAAACAGGACTCAAGAGGGATAAATTATGAATTATTAGTGGGAAATCACAAATTATGGGGTTTATTTAAGGGAAAATTGGGATCTAGGCAACTGCCTAGAAACAGAGTCACAAGCGTGTGAAAGATAAAAATCAAAGATGCTCTCTCTGGAGAAAAGACAACCTCTTTAACAAATGGTGCTGGGAAAACTGGATATCTCTATGTAGATGGATAAAAATAGATCCTTATCTCTCTCCATGCACAAGAATCGAGTCTAAATGGACCAAAGACCTTAGTATCAGACTTGAAACTCTGAAACTGATATAAGAAAAAGTAGAGGAAACACTTCAACATATTAGCATAGGTAAAACATTCTGAATATAACCCCAGTTGCTCAAGAAATAAAACCACTAATCCACCATTGGGACATCATGAAATTACCAAGCTTTTGTACAGCAAAGAACACTGTGAATAGAGCCAAGAGGAAACCTACATAAGGGGAGACAATCTTTGCCAGTTATATACCTGACAGAGGATTAATATATAGGATATACAAAGAACTCAAAAAACTAAACAATAAGAAATCAAATAACCCAATTAAAAAATGGACTATGGAACTAAATAGAGAGTTCTCAAAAGAAGAAAAACAGATGGCATATAAACATCTTTAAAAAATTCTACATCTTTAGCCATCAGGGAAATGCAAATTAAAATACATTGAGATTCCATCTCACTTCTGTCAGAATGGCTATCATCAAGAAAACAAATGACAATAAATGCTGGTGAGGATACAGATAAAGAGGAATCCTTCTACACTGTTGGTGGGAATGTAAAATGGTACAACCATTGTGGAAGTTCCTGAGACAGCTAAAAATAGACCTACCATATGACCCTGCTATAGCACTCCTAGTCATATATCCTAAGGACTCATCCCACTACCTTAAAGATACTTGCTCAACCATGTTTATTGTCACTCTATTCACAGTAGCTGGGAAATGGAACCAGCCTAGATGCCTCTCATCTGATGAATGGATAATGAAGTTGTGGCACATTTATACAATGGCATTCTATTCAGTAGAAAAGGAAAATGAAATTATGAAATTTGCAGGGAAATTGATGAATTTGGAAAGGATTATATTTAGTGAGGTAACCTAGGCCCAGAAAGCCAAATGTCACATGTTCTCTCTCATATGTGAATCCTAGCTACAAATAGACTTATATGTGAGTTAGAGTAAAAGTTGGTAGCAGAGGCGAGTAAGCTAGAAAGGAACTATAAGGGAGGGAGGAGAGGGGAGAACTTTAAGGAGATATTATTTCATATATTTAGGTTAGATGAACAGATTAGTGGGGGGTGCAATGGCCTAAGTGAGGTCAGGGGCAGAGACTGAGTAAAAGAAGGGTCAGGGCAGTGTTACTCAAAATTCAAGATGTTATGAATAAGTCATATGGAAACCTGCTTTTTTGGATAATGGAGCACCCAGAAGCCATAGATTATTATTAGAAAAATTTCAGTGCCAGGGATGGGATACCTTCCAGTGAGTTGGTGACCAGGGAGGTCCCTGATGACCCCAAAACATTATAGGCCATTGCTATTCTCTTGGTTTTCCACCAAAAGTATATGGTAAGATCTTATTGCTGAATACTCCACATCCTTTGGCTGCAAGGATATTGAGAAATCAAGCTGGAGCTGAGCTTAAAACCTTCCTGAAGACCAGCTGACAGAAAGTGGGAAGAAGCTATGTTGCATGCAGCTCTATGGGAGACAGAAGTCATCAGTGGAGATAAACAATAGTAGAAACTGCAAGCCCTAAGTTTGGCCAGCCAGTACAAATGACTGAACAGGTGAGATAGCGGCATGTCTGTTATGGGGGCAAACAACCAATCTCTAATTGGACTGGGGGCCCACTCCATGGGATGGCATACATGCCTGGTGTTGAAAACCTGTGAGGTTATGGATATCAAGGCCAATTTTTATCTGACTGATTGCACTGTAATCAGTCCTAGACTTTGTTTGGCTCTTACATTCTTTCTGCCTCCTCTTCCACATGGGCTCTGAGCCTTGGAAGGTGTGATAGAGATGTCTGAGTGCTGACACTTCTTCAGTGTCACTTCTTCTCAGCACCATGATACCTTTGGGCTCATCCCAGAGGTCTCTGCCATCTGAAAAGAGAAGGTTCTCAAGCCAAAAATGAGAGCAGCATTAATATATGGGTATGAACATTAAGAAAAGTGCTTACAGGGAAGTTCAGTGAGCATAAAAACTACCCAGACCAAGAAACTACTTTGCTCTTCCCGTGCCTGGCTGGGCTTGATTTGGGGAGTGAGACTCAAGGTATCCAGGTAGAGGTCACAAGCAAGAGTGAGGAGATGCCGAAAGGGCAAAGGGAGCTGGAAAGAGCAAGGGCAAGCCTTATAGTCAATTGAAAATGGATTCTTATGTCAGATTCTGGTATGTAAGGGGAAGACCTGATTGGTTTGTAGATTTAAAAGGTGGGCATCCACCCAGGTATTGTGCTAGGTTGTGGGAAGCAGAGGGCTCTACAGTTATTGTAGATAAATCTCACTCAGACACAAGTTATATTTTTGCCAAGGCAGTTGGCATGTGGGGTGGCAGCTTTCTGGATCTTTCTGGTTCTGAACTCTTTGGGCTTTGGTCCCTAACTGAAATTGCTAAAAGAAGCTAGCTTTCTTCTGCATTTAGAATATAACTACATGTGGACAAAAGGTCTCTAAAGAGGCCACTAAGTTAAAATAAAGCCAGGAGGGTGAGCCCTGATGTAATATGCCTGATGTTAGAAGAGGAAATTTGGACTCACAGAGAAATATAACAAACATAGGCTTGCATATAGAAATGACTACATGAAGAGAGATGGCAGGCAGCTACAGGCCCAGGCGAGAGACTCTGGGAGAAGCCAGCCCAGCTGGCACCTCCATGCTAGACTGATTGCTGCCACTGAGGCCATCCTGACCTGGGCACTTATTGTGGCAACTTTTAAAAAATTTTTTTTTGTTCATTTTTACATATTTATTTGAGAGCATCAGAGAGAGAATGGGCGCACCAGGGCCTCCAGCCACTGCAAATAAACTCCAGATGCATGCGCCCCCTTGTGCATCTGGCTAGTGTGGGTCCTGGGGAACCGAGCCTTGAACTGGGGTCCTTAGGCTTCACAGGCAAGCACTTAACCACTAAGCCATCTCTCCAGCCCTTATTGTGGCAATCTTAATGAGTGAGAGAACACTGGACACATGACTCATGAGAGTGGCACTGATATCAGGTTCTTTTCCCATTTCTGGATTTATTCTCATCATCATTTGTATGTTTAGGCCTTTACATTATAAAGCTGTCCAAGGCCCTCATTTCGGTTCTCAAAAAATATAATGCATGAACATAGTAAAAAAAAATGCCTGGGCAAATAAGACTTTTCTTATTTATTTATGTATTTATGTATTTATATATTTATTGAGATAGGATCTTATTATATCCTACATGGGCCTTGAAGTCATTATATAGCTCAGGCTGGCTTCAAATTTGAAATAGGGCCACATTAACCACTCAAGTACTGAGATTACAAGTACATAATCCGTGCTCAGTTTACAATTCTCATTTTAAGAACCGAAATCCTAAATTAGAATTCTTCACGTTTATCTTCTCTTTAGTTTCACTAGATGGTGCTGACTCATGAAAACTCATGACACAGTTCAGGCAGGATGCACAGCCATGGCAACACACAGACACACATAGATATCTACACATGCACTCATATATCCTTGTTTCCAACACTACGTTATTTTTATCCTGTGTTATTTAAATTACCTGTGACATGGCTGGAGAGGTGGCTTAGTGGTTAAGCGCTTGCCTGTGAAGCCTAAGGACCCCGGTTCAAGGCTCGTTTCCCCCCAGGACCCATGTTAGCCAGATGCACAAGGGGGCGCACGCATCTGGAGTTCCTTTGCAGTGGCTGGTGGCCCTGGTGCACCCATTCCCTCTCTCTCTCTCTCTTTGCCTCTTTCTCTCTGTCTGTTGCTCTCAAATAAATAAAAACAAACAAAAAATTTAAAACAATAAATAAATAAATTACCTGTGACAAGTTGAAGCTAATAGATATTATGCTGTTGTCTTCCCCTGGATGGAATTCCATCACCACATCATACCATTAGAGACATGCAGACACGTTCTAAGCATTTTCAGTGAAATTTCAGCTAACTGCCAAAGGGGGCAGTAGTGTTTATGAGAGGAGTTTATGTCTAATTGTTTAAATATCTCCAGACATGATTAATTAATAGAGGAAAGTAAGTCATTCTACAGCTAATTAAAATTTACTCTGCAACATAATTCTTGGAATTCTTCTTTAAAGGGCAGAATAGATTAATTAACTATTCACTATAAATGGGACCTAAACAGAGATGCCATCTGGAGCAAATTTGAGGGGATATGAATGTTTACTATGTACAAGAGAGAACTGGTTGGGTGTGCTCATGTAGCATGTTTGGGGTTAGGGTAGACAAAAATGAAGGGAATGTTAGGCTGGTGTTAGGTCAGGCAGGTGTCATAGAAGGATTGGATCAGAGAAGATCCAGCCGAGGCAGAGCTGGGGAGGTGGCAGGCACGATAATGCTGAATCTGGGATGGAGTACAAAGACTGAGACATTCCAAAGCCACAATCTCAGAAGACACTCAGCTATAAAACCAGGGCTTATCATATTCTCTGTGACAAGTGGAGAACTCATAAATTCTGTTGAAGCTTTTTTCTTTGCCAGCATTGTTTATTATTATTGTTATTATTATGACAGAGTACCTTCCCCATAAACATCATCAAGACAGCACTCACACAGCTCCACACTTCACTTATCATTCAACTGCTTGTTCACATTGGGTTACCAACTTAACCAGATTTTGTTTTTCTTCTTTCTTTTTTAAGATCAAAAGTTTTCAGTTGTGTACTTGCTCTGAAAATAGTAATAATTGATCTGTTCCTGAATGAAATGCCCCTGCCACTGTGGTAGCTGCTTATTGTATACAGAAGGACATAATTTCTTGTTATTTGTTTTTTAAACAATGGCTTCTTAGTGCCTAGCACCACCTAAGTACTCATGTGCTCAGCACTCTCCCCATACTCAATAACCACCACATACACAAACCAGAAAATTGGTTCATACCTTCATCTTGAGAGTCTGAGCATAAAACAAACAATTCCCAAAAACATATTCAAAACAAGATTTGGGTTCACAACACAGCAACTTCCCTAGGAAACAAACCCTGCATTATCTACAATAAACAACATAGGAAAGCATTCTCAGTCAGACTTTGCAGGAAGTCAGAGCTACCTGTAGTGGCAGTCATGTAATCTATGCAATGACTCCTGCAACAAATAGCTAGCTCCACATAGTCAGCTACTGATTTACAATGGACAGTTTTCCTAATTCTCCCCTCCTGCTTCTGGTTTAGGACAAACAAGCCAAAGCCAAAGTGTACCCTGCAATCAGGTAAATTCCTGTAGCTTCCTCAGGTTAACAACCTTCGATGAGAGTACACCTGGAGCATCCCTTTCTCCCCCTCAAAGCTCCTCCACTCCTCTGCCTGCCAGCGAGTGTCTGCCAGCTGTACTGACCAGACTGACCCCATGTTCTGATACACTCTGAATCAACAATCTTTGCTTTTTCACTTAGATGGTCTTCCTTAGTTCTGGTCTTATACATGTCCACTTTAATTGTTACTTTTTGGAGTCATAAAAACAAAAACAAGCACTGGAAGGTGTACACTTAGTGTATTAGTGACCTCACTTGCTTCAGTGACTAAATACCTGATAGGAAGTAGCTTAAGGAAGGAAAGGGCTTATTCTGGCTTAAAGTTTTGGAGGGATACACTCCGTCATTGCAGAGAAAACATGGCAGCAGAAGCAAGAGGCATCCATAGTCAGTAGGTGGGGACAAACAGGAAGTGGGGCCAGGCTATAAAACCTCAAGGCCCAGCCCCAATGATCCTCTTCCTCCAGAAAGGCTATACCTCCTAAAGGTTCAGCAATCTTCCCAAACAGTGCCACCAGCTGTGTACTAAAGCACGGGAGTCTATGGAGGACATTTCACATTGAAAGCACAGATTTAGATTTGCTCCATGACCTTATTTCAGAGAAGAATGTATTTGAGAGAGAGAGAGAGAGAGAGAGAGAGAGAAATGGGCATGCCAGGGTCTCCAGCCACTGTAAACGAACTCCAGATGCACACACCACCTTGTGCATCTGCCTTACATGGGTCCTAGGAAATTGAACCTGGTTCTTTTGGCTTTGCAGGCAAGTGCTTTAACAGCTAAGCCATCTCTCCAGCCCAGGATCTAAATTTATTTAGCAATAGTTGTCATTGCCATTGCACTTTCCAATTCTTTGATTCCCTTAACTTTGTATGAAATGATGATCAACTTTGAGGTGTTATGTTCCTCATGATACAAAAAGAAAGCACTGGAGAAGGAAAGGAGATTTCAAATATCAAAATTACCCAAAGTGATGGGAAAATCTAAATACTAAGACATTTTATTTTCACATACCCAGAGAAAACTTTTAAAATTCACATGGAAGGACCAGTGATGCCAAATAGCCAAAGAAATCTTAAATAAAAAATACAAAACTAGAGGTATTGTAGTACCTGATTTCAAGACAGTGTGCAGAGCTTTAGTGACCAAAGCAGCATGACATTTGAATGGAGACAGACCATAGACCAGAGGTCAACTTACACAGCTACAGCCAAATGGATTTTCTAAAATGGTGCTCAAAACACACATTGGAGAAAGGAAATCCTCTTTGATGAATGGTGCTAGAGCACTGGTTAGCCATAAGCAAAAGAAAAAAACTTCCCTTTATCTCTCAGCCTGTACAAAAGCCAACTCACTACGTGTAAGATCTGAAATCATGAAGTTACTGGAAGAAGGTACAGAAGGGACACGAGAGCAATGGATTAAGCAATATTTTTTTAATATGAATTCAAACATAACAAACTAAAGAAAAGTAGAAAACTGGTATTATATCAAGCAAAATGCTAAGAAAACAACACATCCAAGAGACAACCTGTAGAATGAGAGAAAATATTTGCCTTCTATTTATCTGATAAAGGATTAGCACCCAGATTGTATAAGGACTTCAAAGACATAAGAAGAAAAAACAAATAATCCCATTTTAAACTAGGAAAATAATCGAAAATGACATTTATTGAAAGAAGAAATACCTAGGCCAATGCAGACATGAAAAATGCCCAATATACTAGTCATCAGTGAAATGTAAATCAAAACCACAGTGAGTGATCTACTTATCCTAGTTAGAGTGGTCATTATGAGTGAATGAATAAAATACCAAATGCCGTACAGGATGTGCAGAATGGAGAATTTATTAAGTTATACATAAGGATAGCCATTGTGAAGTACAAGCAAAATAAATCTATATGATATGATATAGCTATCCCACTTCTGGGTTTATATGCAAAGGACACAAAATAAGCATTCCAAAGAGATACCTTCATGCCCATGTAGACACAATAGCTAGGATATGGAATCAACCTAGGTGCCCATCAGTGGATAAAAACAGATAGTGAGGTATATGTACATAATGGAATACTCTTTAGTCATAGAAAGAGCGAATCTTATTGTTGGCAGCAAAATGCACAGATATTATAGCAAGTGAAATTAGTCATATGCAGAAAGCCAACTTCTGCATGTTCTGTCTCATATGTGGAAGCTCAAAAGAAAGGAAGTCTGAATATAGAATAGTGATTACTAGAGGCTGAGAAAGGTGGGCAAGAGGAGGATGGATGAACTAAGGCTAGATTTGATTAATGTGTATTGTATGTTTATGTGGCAATATCACCCTGGACTTGATATATATGTACAATTAGTACATGTCAATAAAATAAAGTCAAATATATTTTTTTCATAAAACGAATAAGCCCTGCTTACTTTTTTGGTAGAAGAAGAGAAAGAAGTTTGTCTTCACAGCTGCAGAATTTTGAAGCCAAATGGTAGGGAATGTCTTTTCATCTCACTGAACAGATTCTGCTAGACTACCTAGCCAGGAAGCCCCAGGGATCCTCTTATCTCTACCTCCCCAGGGCTAGGACTAAAGGTGCACTCTGCCACACCTTGCTTGTAAGTATTATTTATTTGAAAGAGAAACAAGAATGGTCATGCCCGGGGCCCCTAGCCACTGTAAATGAACTCCACACTCATGTGCCTCCCAGTGTATCTGGCTTATGTGGGTCCTGGATACCCCAACTCAGGTCCTCATGATTGTGTAATAAATACTTTCACATTGAGCCATCTCAGCCCCAGTTGTGCTTTTAAAAGTAAAATGTGGGAATCTAGATGAAGATCCCCTTAGCCAAGAATGCCAGCTCTCTATCAAAATGCATGCTATATGTTTGTTCTTGAGTCCTCAGAGGAACCCATGCCCAAGTCTCTTTTGCACCCTGGTATAGTCATAAATGATGAAGTAGGCAATAGGATTGAGTCGAACCATTGCTATGACCACAGTAGATGTCGTAGTTTTCAGCCCCTTCTCCCTCCTATGGTTTTAAGATGACCATGTACAGAGTGACTAGAGAGCCATGTGTTCCAATGGAAGCCATCCACAAAGAGTAGTACTTATTATAATTCCTACTTCAACTCTGAATAACTGAAGATGTCCTTTAGAGCAATGTAATCTTTGTTACCTAATGTGGATAAGCTTGAGTCACATGTAGTTGTTTCTCCCTTGGTGGCCATGGATACTGTTTCCAGAATCATCTCCGCTTGGATGCTCAAGTCCCTTATGCAAAATGGCATGGGATTTGCTTTCACCTCTAGATTTCTTATATCTATGCAATGTAAATGCTATTTCTGTAGTTACTACACTTTATTATTTAGGAAATAATTATAAGAAAAGAAATACATGTTCTGGACAGATACATCTTTTTCTGAATTCATATCCACAATTGGTTGAATCTCTGTAGAATGTGGGGATAGAGTGGGCTCACTATACTTTTTGGAGGAATATATCCAAGTTAAAATAATATCACTAGAGTACTTGTAACATCCCAGACACTGTTGTATCACCAGGAATATAAACATGGTAACACATGGTGCCCTCTGTGAAAGGCTCACAATGGGAACCATCAGACAGACAACAATATACTGTGACCAACACCCCAGTAAAGATGGGTCAAAGACACTGAGGCAAGTGATGGTGAGAGGGAGAGTGGGGCAGGATGCTGAGGATGGTAAGGGAACTTCAAAACTGTAAGACATTGAGCTGTCATTAGAAACAGAATTAGAAGGTTGCCAAATAACAGAGATAAAAGATGGCAGGCAAGAGATGAGAGTAGTGGCTCACACCCATAGTCCTAGATACCCAGGGGCTCAGGCAGGATTGTTTGAACCCTGGAGTTTGAGACCAGGCTGGGAAATATGATAGATCTTCATCTTAAAAGAAAAACAAATGAAACAAAGGAATTGAGGATTAAGTTAAAGAGAATGACAGCTGAGCCACTGCATTGCAAGGTACAGTGTAGAACTGTCAAAGAAGGCAAGTAAACATGAGAGATGATTTCATCTCCTATCTATCTGATGCCCAGACCCATTTACAGCCTCCCAGTGCACGGCAGACTACACTGTCTGAAGAACGGCTCCCTACCCTGCTGAAAACACACAAATGTGGGAACATTTCCTTTTATATTGAATTAAAGCAAGAGACTGATGACAAAGTGAGAATGATTAATTCACACTTGGCACATTGTTATAAATAATATGGAGAGCTATTGACAAGAATGCCAATGACTCCAAAATAACACATCTACAGCACAGTACATTGCATCACCAAGTCACCTTAATAAACCTCTTGGTTGTAAACCTATTTGTTTAGAACTTTTTATGAACACTTTTGTAATCAGGGTCCCTAATAGTATGCATCCTCATTAGCATATTATAGCAATATAAACCAATGGATTGAGCATCTAGACTGTATTCAGAATTCCTTTGGGGTTTTGTAGCTCAGTCTGTACCTCTGCACAGATATAAGGAATGACGGTGGTCCTTGTTCTAAAAAGCTGTGGGTAGGTAGCTATGATCAGGTGCTCCTCTGCACTTGACCCTGAGTCCAGCTATTGTCTGTCATGAAATAACCTTTACATGACAGCTCCTTTATCTCTTTTAAAAGTGACTTTAAAGTTGATAATATGAGAATGGTGCTTTAAAAATTTCTTAGTTGATGTTTGTACTTATTATTTATGGGAAACATTTTTGTAATTTGATACATACATACAAGATATAATGATTCAATCAGGGTATATAGTACTTCTCTCAAATATTGTCATGCCTATTTACTGAGAAGCTTTTTTTTTTTGCCTAAGCCTTTATATTTTTATTTACTTTTTTAATACTAGGGGTTAAACCGAGAGATTTGCACATGTCTACCAAGCACTCTGCCATTAAGTTAATTTCTTAGTCCTGTTTTGTTTTATTTTGACAAAGGATCTTGCCAAGTTGTTCAGGCTAGCCATCAACTTGTGATCTTCCCACCTCACCTTCCCCAATATCTAAGATTACAGGCACATGATACCATACACAGCATCTCCAGTTACTTTGAAGTATGTAATTAAATTGTTGTAGCTCTATAGTTGACTTAGCATTATATGCCACCAGGGTTTAAGTGAGGGAGGGGAAGTGGGAGATACACAAAACTAAAGATGGTATGAAGCCTTCCCCTTAATTAAAAGATACAGCTCTCTTAATAAGGGAAAGGAGGAGTAGTTTGGGCAGAAACATCATGTATGAGTGAATACAGCTTTACCGTAAAACCACAGGTTGTTACTGGCAGAACTGAGTTAACCCCCACCACAGTGTGATGTTGGTCAGAGAGGCCTGTGAGACCCCCCAAAATAATGCAGGCCATTGCCAAAGCACTTGGGTACCAATCAGATCGAAATAGTAAGATTCTATTACTGAAGACACCACAGGCTATGGTCACAGGACATTGAGAGAGCAGGCTAAAAGTGAGATAGCAGCCGGCTCTGTATTGACTTGTTTTCATAGTGCTAGAAAGTGCTGTGTGAGCTGCTGGAGGATAATGGTCACCAACAGTGTGAACAAACATGGTTTCCTGAAAGCTACAAAATCAACCAGCTAGGCAAGACGTACACACTAGTGCAGTAGTGACACACGGGTTACTGGAGTAATCAACTACTCTCTGATTGGCTACAAGGCCCACTCAATGGGAGAAAATGCATACCTGGTACTGAGAATCAAGTCAGAAGCCTGTGGCTTAGAAGGTCATAGATCCTAGAAGGTAGCTTGCACTGTTCTCAGGCTAAAAGGAAAGGTTATGTTCATCAAAAGTCTTCTAAATGTCTAAGTTTATCCTCTTAGATCCATGCTGCTCTCAGTCTTGCCTAGAGAACCTGCTTCTTATAGATGACAACGTATACCAGGGAGACCCTAGACCCATTAGTAAGACAAGAAAAAACACAGACTGCCTGGTACAAGGTGAGTCATTTCTATCACAGATTTCAAGCCAAGGAAATATCACAGAAGTGATTGGGTAAATATGAGTGCTACTCTCAGTGCTAGCCTCAGAACTTTCTTTACGGAAATGGTGGTACATACCAAGAAGCCTCAAAACTCACCAAAACAGAAAGTCAGAGGCTTCTAAGAGCTCAACACAAAAGGAGACTTAAATCCAAGCCTCAGGAAACCCTGGGGAAGAGGGAGAAGAAAGAATGTAAGATCCCATGGAGTGGGAAGGTGTACTCTGAGGCGTTTTCCTCACTTCCCTAAAGAGACTGACTGGTGCATTCCCAGCCCCATATTTAATACTGATAACCCCACTGAGGAGGGTCCTCAGCAGAATGGGGGCAGGTGAAAAGGAACATGGGAATGTGACCATTAGGCAATATGTTCATACAATAAAGCTCTCACTTATAAAAACAAATTAGGGCTGGAGAGATGGCTTAGCAGTTAAGGCGCTTGCTTGTGAAGCCCAAGGATTCAGGTTTGATTCCCCAATACCCTATAAGCCAGATGCACATGGTGGTGCATGCATCTGGAGTTCCTTTGCAGTGGCTAGAGGTCCTGGAGCACCCATTCTCTCTCTGTCTATCTGCCTATTTCTTTCTCTTCCTCAAATAAATAAAAATATTTTAAAAAATTGTTTTTAAAGAAATTTTTAAAAAATCCCTATATTCTACCAAATTAGAAAATTGGAAAGAACTGGATGAGTTTCTTGACACACATGATCTATCATAGTAAAACACAGAAGAGATAACTTAAGTAGCAGTAAAACAAGTTAAAAGGTTAAAACAGTAATTAAAAATCTCCCAAACAAAAGAAAAAAAATGTCTAGACCCAGACAGAATGACTGTTAAATCCTACCAGACCATTATAGAAGAATTGAATCCATGCTCTTCAAGTTATTTCATAAAATTGAATAGGAAAGAGTTCTCCCTTACTCCTTTTATGAAGCCAGCAGTGCACTAATAATACCAAAACTAGACAGAGATACAACAAAAAAGAAAATCATAGAGCAAAATCCCTGATGAACTTAGATGCAAAAGTGCTGAGTAAAATTCTTACAAATTGAATTAAAGAACAAATTAAGAATATTATCCACCTCAATCAAGTACATTTAATTCCAGGGATTCAGAAATGGTTCAACATATGGAAGTCAATAAATGTAATACATCACATAAATAGACTTAAAGATGGAAATTACATGATTATCTCAATAGCTGCAGAAAAAGTCTCTGACTGAACAAAAAGTCTCTTCACTTGAGAGACTAGGCTTGAAGGGATAATATTACAACATAAAGCCATACATAAAAGCAAGAAGCCAATATCACACTAAACGGGGAATAACTTGATTCTGACTACAATGTGGAAATAGACAAGCATGACCACTCTTTTCACTGCTATTTAACATAGTACTTGAAGTCTTAGCTTGAGAAGAAAAAAATAATAATAAAAGGCATGTGAATTGGCAAGGAGGAAGCCAAACTAACCTTATTTGCAGATTATAGGATTCTGTACTTAAGATACTATAAGAACTCCAACAAAAACCCTCCTAGATCTGGTAAAGACATTAAGCAAAGTGATGGGATGTAAGATTAATACATAAAAATCACTAGTCTTCTTGGGCTGAGGCGATTTCTTAGCAGTTAAGGTGCTTGTCTACAAAGCTAAAGGACCCAAGTTTGGTTCCCCAGGACCCATGTAAGCCAGATGAACAAGGTGGTACATGAGTCTAGAGTTCGTTTACAATGGCTAGAGGCCCTGGTGTGCTCATTCTCTCTCTCTCTCTCTCACGTTCTCTGTCTCTCTTTCTCTCTCACTCTCAAATACAACAAATGAAAATATTTTTAAAACATCATTATCCTTTCTAATATACCAATGAAAAACATACGAAGAAAGAAATCAGGGAACCAATCCTATTTACAATAGCCACCAAAAATCAAATGTCTTGATATATCCCTAACCAAGGAAGTAAAAGATACCTATATTGAAAGCATTAAAACCCTGAAGAAAGAAACTGGGGAGCACACAGGAAGATGGAAAGATCTCCCATGATCATGGATTAGAAGAATTAATATGGTGAAAATGGTCAGTCTACCAAAAGCAATCTATACATTCAATGCAGGTCCAATCAAAATTCCATAACGATTCTTCATATAAATAAAAAAAATCCTAAAATTCATACCGAAGGACATAAGACCTCCAATAGTCAAAACAATCCAGAGCAAGAAGCATATTCTTAGTGGTATCACCATGTCCAATTTCCAGTTATACCACAAATCCATAGTATGAAAAAGCATGATACTGGCACAAAATAGGCATGTAAACCAATGGAATAGAAAGTCCAACTATAAGTTTAAATAACTAGAGCCATTTGATTTTTGACAGAGAGGCCAAAAACACACACTAAAGAAGATTCAGATGGTGCTGGGAAAACTTGATACATACATGGAGAAGAAATGAATCTAGATCCTTCTCTCTAACCTTCCACAAAAATCATATCCAACTGGATCAAAGATATTAATATAAGACCTTAACCTGTGAAATAACTAGATGAAAAAGTAGATTGAACACACTTGCATGTGGGAGTAGGTAAAGACTTTCTGAAAAATACTCCAGTAGCCCAAGGAATAAGATAAACATTCAGCCTTTGGGATCTCATGAAGATAAAGCTATTATACAGCTGAACATATCAACCAAGTCAATAGACAATCCACAGAATGAGAGAAAAATTCACCTGTTACACATCTGAGTGAGAGTTAATGTCTAGAATATATAAAGAACTCAAAGGACTAAGCAATAAAAAAGAATCAGTCAACCCATTCAAAAAAATAGAGAAGGGATTTGAATAGAGAGTTCTCAAAGGAACTAATACAAAAGGCCAAAAAAAGAGGCATATTTATCATCTTTAGCCATCAGGGAAATACAAAGTAAACTATTTTGAGATTCCATCTCACTTTGGTCAGAATGGCTATCATCCAAAATGAAGAAGAAGGAGAAGGAGGAGGAGGGGAAGAAGATCAAATGACAACAAATTCTGGCAAAAGTGTGGGGAAAGAGGAACCCTTATTCACTGTTGGGAATTTAACCTGTGCAGCCCTTATGGAAATCAATATGGTCTTTCATAAAATCCTAAAAGTATATCTACTATATGACCCATTTATATCACTCCAGAGCATATGCACCAACAATTCTACACTTTCCTATAAAGATACTTGTTCTCCCCCATCTATTGCTGCTGTATTCACAATAGCTAGAAATGGAATCAGCCCAGATCCCATCAAGTGGTGAATGGATAATGAAGTTGTGGTACCTATACACAATGTAGTTTTATTCAGCAGTAAAGACAAATGAAATTACAAAGTTTGAAGGAAAATGGATGGACCTGGAAAAATTATACTATATAAGGTAACTCAGGCCTAGAAAGAAAATGTAGCATGTTCTCTCTCATATAGATTCTGTCTTGGAGTAGTTAGTTGTCTGTGAAATGTAGTAAGAGTCAGGAAGTTAGGATGAGACTTGGAGAGAGGAGAAGCCAAGGGAGGGTATAAAGAGAGGGGATAGAAGACAGGTAAGTGTAAAGACAGAATACAAGGAGTAGAAAGGTGTTAAAGGGATAGAGGAAAGAGAAATAAGGGAGGGAAGAGATACACAAAATTAAAGATGGCATGAATTATTCCTATGGAAACTTCTTCACTGGCTAATTAAAAGATAAAAGTATTTGTGCTAGGGAGATGGCTTAGTGGTTAAAAGTACATGCTTGGAAAGCCTGGCAGTCCAGGTTTAATTTCCTAGTACCCACGTAAAGCCAGATGCACAGAGTGTCACATATGTCTGGAGTTCATTTGCCGTGGCAAGAGGCCACTTTTGCCCAAGTTCACTCAAAATGGTTAAAAGGTTCTTAAGTTCACAGGTCAGAGGTAGATGTGGGTAATATTCCTGCACTTAGTAGAACACTGTTCCTTGGCAGACGTAGATAGGCATCAGGAGTTCCATCTCCTCATCTGATAGTAACAGAAATGTGGTTCATGCACTGAGATGCTGTGGGAATTAAGGGACTCAATGCCAGGAGAAATGATCAGCGCAAGGTTAGCACAAGACTAGTCACACTGTCAGTGCATAGCCAATGCTATTTTTATTCTTTCCATTATCATACCTTTTCTTCATTTTTCTCACCCTCCCCTTTTACTCTTCCTCCTCCCTTCCTCCCTTTCTTCCTCTTCTTTGTTTTCATTTTCTTCTTCTTATGTGTGGCATGATCATAGCCAGGACTTCACAATGCTTTCCTGTCATTAATGTACTCTCCCAGTCCCATCTCCTTTTCAAAGGCAAGATACACATACTAAATTACTTTTGTTTTTAACTATTCAGAATATGGACTTTCTTTTGCTCAGTTTTTACTACATATCTTTTGACTAAAGAGAACTGATTTCATTACATAGTGGTTTTACCTACTGAAAGTATTAAAGTATCTATGATCACCTAATTAAAAGTATTAACATCAACTGCAAACTCTTTCTTTTATGGTGGTAAATCTCTTCAACATTTTACCTTGAAGCTAATATTACTGTCTATCATTGAGATAGAAATAGATTCATTTCAAAATTACTACCCTGTAAACTTTTCATCTGCTGGATCTTAATAAAAATGCTAATTATATGGCATTCTTTCTCTTCAAAATGAATGACTCTAATTTATAGAATCTTGCTACTCCCTCCATTTGTTTTAATGTCTTAAAGGTAGGAGTATGTAGTGGTCTCATGATGGCAAAATCAATATTCTTGTGTGCTGTTTCAATAATGTCCATTAGTTGATGTGATGAACATTCAAAATAGGGCAGAGTCAAATGGTTCTGGAAGAGTTCTCCAGTTAATCTCTCAATCTTTCAGTTACATTCATTTTCTTACCTCCTTTATATCCCATAGTTAGGATCCCTCTTCCAATTTAAAAGACATGAAGGCTGTCAGTTACTCATTACTTTGAACTATCCAGTAGGTCCACAGACATCAATGCATTCTTCTTCTACCTGCAGTGTGAGGAATTAGACCTCAGGAAGCACAAGGAAGGAGGAGGGTCCAGGCAAGACTACTCTCTTCAGCTAAGTGACAAGATCTTCCATTGCATCTTTTGTCATTACAAAGGTAATAAAATGATGTTACAAAAGCAGAAGAAACAGATGAAAGAAATGAAATCATAAGCTCATCAAACTATTAGAACCCTTGTTATCATGATGTTTACAATTTAATGCTGGGGTTTATTTATGTATTTATTACAAAACATATGACCCTGTTTTCATATTGTTCTGGGAAGTGTTAGCTTTGGCTACTAGTGTGCAATATTCCACCTAGTATTGGTACTGAACCCTCAAGACATCTTGTAAGTTTGCCTGGGTACTATGTAAAGTGGATAGGGTAATACCAAACTTATTTTACAGAGTTGTTGAAAAAAGTTATAAACTGATCAATGTTTCATAAACATTAGTTACTAGCATTAATCTCCTTATGGGATGAAATTTTATTTTATTTGTAATACCTAACAGACAACAGATTTATTTTTTAATCTTGTAGTAACACAGGCCAATTCTTGTTTTCTGAGTCTGAATAACCATAGTAATTTTTATCTTTGATCTTTAACTTAGCCTTATTGATATTCATCTAGCTGCCCTTCCCATACCTATTCGATATGCTCACCTTTTTCATACCCTGGGAATCCCAACATCTGCAAAGTGCTTCTTTGTCCAACCCCACTGGGGCTCTCTTTCCTTCTCTGTTCTAGTAGCTATTATAACATCACTAATCTTTGGTAATTTCCTTGCATTTTCAAAACTGTTGTAGTGAGTCCAGTTTTCTTATCCAATATCACACATAACATGTGCTTTATCTTACAGGCTGTGATGCTGGTGATGGAAATATATGATATGTATCCCTTTCCTATGCTTCTGATCTGGTTTGAATGAGAAGAAAAGAGAGGAGAGGAGAGGAGAGAAGAGAAGAGAAGAGAAGAGAAGAGAAGAGAAGAGAAGAGAAGAGAAGAGAAGAGAAGAGAAGAGAACATATCTCTAAGAACATCAACTCTGCCCAAAGCCTGAGAGTGAGGAGTGGAGAGTTGCCCAGTCACTGATTTCATATTTCAGCAAATTGCTTTTCTCTCTCCTCTCTTTTTTTTTCTCTCTCTCCATGTCACTGTTGTATTCCATACTGCTTCCTCTCATTAACTTTTTCAAAGGTGTGTTGAACTTAATATTTTCTTTTGAAAGAACCAAATCTTCTTCCTTTCTCTAAGCTTGATCATTAGTAAACATGACAGCCATTACTTCTGTTCTATTATGCTAATACATGCATGAAGTCTGTGTCAGTCTTAACTATGGGCCTCTAAGTCTAGCCTTTCTGGGGTCAGCTGCTATCCTGAGACAGGGAAGTGCTGGGAACTCAGGCCTCTGAAAACACTGGGGTTGCTCTGTGACTCTCCTCTGCCTTGTGCTGTCCTCACCTAATCCTTCCTCCTCTTACCTCATGTGTGCTCCCATGGCTTCCCCATCAGACTAGACAGTTGACTAGGAATTTTCCATTTCCTTATTTTAGCTTAACTGAGTTTTTCATACCTTCTTTAATTATTCTTCTTCTTTCCCTTTCCATAAAACTCACCTTTTCTTTTTTAATTTTCCTTTTTTTTTATTTGTGTTGAGGGAGGCACATGTGTGTAGAGGTCTAGCAGAACCTTGGATGATGTTCTTAGGAACAATGCACACATTTTTTAGGACAGGATAGCCTAGTGTTCATCATCTAGGGTCTGTCCAACAAATCCCAGGGATCTACATGTTTGTATCTTCCCAGAGCTGAGTTGCAAACATGCTACCACAGCAGACATTCTTTTCAGGTCCTAGTATGTCAAGCTCAGATCCACATGTCTGAGCACCATACACTTTACAGACTGACCTCTCTCTGCAGCTCTTCATTCTACTTTTGAAATTCAACTCTACCTGTCAGATCTTACTGCTGAGGGACCAATTGCTACCACGGGTTTCAGTTTGGGCCAGCTTTCAAGCCTCATGAAAGGTCTGGCCTTTTGGAATAATCTGTAGATGCCTTGCCTTCCAGAAGCATGCAGGCACAATAGAGTTCAGCCCTGAAACAAGCACAAATCTAATGATTATTTTGGAACAATTGTAGATGTGGTGTAACGTATACTTGCCAATAATTATCTTCTGATAAACTAAAAACACTCAGCAGAGAGGGTGATTAGCCAGTGGTCCTAAGGATAGGGAATCTTCACACAGACAATTTTGTTCCAGGTAAATGACATGACTGACAGTACCATCAGGAATAAGGTTCTGGTATCTGATCCATCTGCAGGTACTGAAGCCATTCTTCCTGTAATATCCTTAATTGCTGGGACAATGACTGAAGCTAGCTGACAATAAAATATACAAACAGATGTTCTATGGAGGTTTTGAACAAAGTGGTCAAAAGAAATGCATCACAGTCTTAACTGAACACAATGCAGAGGGCCTGTGGAATTCTGGGAAACAGCTGTACCAGATAAAACCATCTGGCATCTAGCAGTTAAAAGAGACATTTTGTTTTGTTTTATATTGTTTTGTTTGGAAAGAGTTTGGAATTCCTCACATATATCACCAGGTGTTAAAATTGTCAACAGAAGCAAAAGCAAATCCAGCACATGATATATATAGTGTATAAATTTGTTTTGTCTCCTGTGCTTTGTAGACAGACCAATCATAGACACCATTGGTCTGAATGATGACTGATGATCATGTTCATGCATTGTAATTCAACTTTGTCCTCTATCTGTGTGGAAGTTATTTAAGTAAGAGTTTATGCCTTAATGACAACTTGCAGACTATAAACCTGTCTTCCCTTTTTAGACATATATAGTTAAAGTTAAAAACCTTATGGAAACTCCAGCATGGCATGTACTCACTGTAGCTGAAACTTTGACTGTAATACTTTATTTTGAGACAAGATTGCTAACCATATCTGTAAATAATTATACTGATTATTCTCAATACCCTACAGATATTAGTCAAGGGCAATATTTTTTATCCATTTGCTTATTCATTCATCAAAGGACCATTGGGGACCTTTATGTTTCAAACATTGTAGCGCTAGTGCATACAAGAGACATAACCCTGTTCTTCTAGAGGGTATATTATGGTAAAGAAAAAAAATATCAAGCCAATGAACAAAACAATCTGCCAAATGATGATAAAGACAAAGGAGAAACAAAAATTAATGTGGAAGGAACCAAGAATAGCTAAAGCTACTGCTGCTTTGAACTAAATACAGTAAGGGAAGGATTTGGCATGGCATGAGGAGACAAGCCTCCAGCCAGTTAGAAGAGCAAGTCTACCTAGGTCCTGGGTATGGAGCATGTCTGTTTTGTTCCAGTGACAGAGGCCAGAGTAGAAGTCAGTTGAGCAAGGGGGAGAAGACAAGACAGTGAGAGAGGGCGACTGAGACATAGACAACATAGTGCCACCACTCTATGCTTCAGTCTTAGGGCCTGAAGGTAGCAAAGATGTGTCTTTCATGAACTATGGAAATGATTCCTGAGAGTATAGTCTTGAATATGCCTTTGAAACAACTCATGCATGGAGGCTCCCTGATTTGCAGTGTATGCACAGTGAGCATTTCCCCAGTTTCAAGCAAGAAAAGGAGAGGTGGCCTTGGTGGTTCTTCACAGGCATTTCTGCAACTCCACATGAAGACTGATAGCTTCTGTCACTGTGATTACTCAGATATTTGTTTCAGCCATTCTGCACTGCAGTGCATATCCGGAAAGGTACAGCCTCCAAATGTGGTCCCTGTGTTGAACAACTTAACAAGTTATCCTGAGATGGTTTGTGAGGTGAAAGGTAGAGAAAGAATGTATGGTTTAAAACAACATTTGTAGAAAGAGTTATTGAAGAATGGAGAATATTTGTAAATGGCTGTGCCATCTTTGGGAGAAAAGATATAAATAGCATTGCAGTGATGAATTTAAATATGCATTATTTACATTTGCATACATTTCACAGACAAAAATCTCAGTAATCTATTTTGGTACTTATTTCTTCCTTTTTTCCTAAAAAATTCAGTCAGTTTAGTCTTTCCTCTAACTGAAGCTGGCTGATTCTGAGAAGAAAAGAAGGGCAAGAATGAGAATGCCATCAGGTCACATGAAGGGGCCCATCGTGCTGATCATGATCCCTCAACTCATGAGGCCAGGACAAATGTAGAAAGGTCAGCTCTCAGCATGTCTTTGACACCCACAGTGGCCACCACAGTATCACTTTCCATGTGCTGTCCTCACAGTGGGATCTGGATAGTCCCCATGTTGGCTGGTCATATGCCTATGTGTCCTCTCCTTGTACATCTAAAGGCCATAAGGTAGGGATGCACCATAAACAATTTTTATATCAGTTCTGGATTAGGATGGTCTGAAGGGGTGCGTTGAAGGCAGAAACACTAGTGGAGAGAGTAGGTGCTGGACACAGGTAGGAGGAGCAGGAGTGGTTGGGGCATAGTTATGAAGCTAGGCAAAAAGGAGATGCTTCAGGACGCTGGTACTTCAAAAAGTGCGTGCCTGGGAAAGGCATCTCCCATTCTCTGTATGTCTACCTTTATGAAGGAGAAGCCCATCTATCATGCTCTTACCCTTTGGGTCACAGTGATTCACAGTCTTTTGGTCCATCTATTCACTCATCCATCCATCTCATGTCATAGCCTCACTTACTTTCCTCAATGCCATGACGCCATCGTGGACAGAGTGGAAATATAATGTCAGCTTTGCCATTAAACTCAGGCTGCTATTATAAAGTACCAAATACTGTGTGACCTATCCTTAGACGCTGATTTCTCAATTTGGGGATCTCGGAAGTACAAGCCTAGGTTTCTGGTAAGAGTTCCTTCTTGTCTTGCAGACAGCCTTGTAACACAGTGTCCTCACATGGTCTGCTGTCAGTGCATGCAGACATTGGCTCTGGACTCTCACTGTTTTGCATAAGTACACCAGTTGCATCATGTGGGCCCCACTGCATGACCTTTCACTAAACATATATGAAGGCCACACTTTCTAATACCATTGCATTGGGAATTTAGGCTTCAACGTATAATTTTTTTTTCCAGGACATAAATTTGCAGAACAACCACAGCAAATATTTAGGCAAACAGTTGAGCTTTTCTAAGCTAATTTTTTCCATGAGTTTTATGGTAAAATAAGATCTCTCACACATGTCAGTTATGTGGATCAGTCTAGCAATGTCTATAAAGAGTTGTTCAGAGAGAAGGTGGTTAATAAACATTAGTGTCATTCTACTTAACATGTTTCATTAATGAATTGTTTAGAAATATCCTTCCTACTTGATAATGTCCATAAAATATTTATATATACTTTTTCTATTTATGCTGTCTAGAGTCCAAATCACTTTTAACTTATCTAAGGCAGATGACATTTGGGAAATGTTGTCCTGACCTTGTTAATCATGTTTCCCAACTTCACTTAATCTTCTCATGACCTCTCATTTTATTAAAACTAATAGCACACTTTCCCAAGACATTGACAAATGTATTGTTTATCAAAAAAGAAATAATTTGTGTGAATGTAGTTTTAAAAATCCATGTCTTCTGTTAGGAGAACTTAGTATTAACAGAAATATTCCAGAAGAGTAATGCTTTGGTTTACTAATAATCAGTAGGTATTCTTAAATTAAAATTTTTAAATTCCCTGCGCTTTTGATGCCCATGGAGAGTCTGCTCAGCTGCCCATTTCCAAATCCTTATTAGTTGCTATCCAGTTTTAATTGCAGAACCAGTTGAAGCTTTATTTTGTATGTCTGGCATGAACCTAGAGAAAAAAAAATTTAAAAGGTTGCCAAAGCCCACTTTCATACATTTTGAAAGTCCTGACAGTTTCATTTCTGTTGCTTTTCAGAAAACAAAGAGTTGGCTTAGGTGTAAGGAGACAAAATTAAAAACAAAAAACCTTTTGCTTAATCTTAACAAGATCACTGCTTCCACCCGTACTAGGACAACATTTCCTTTAGCATTGTAGGAAGAGGGGAAAACTGAACAGTGTCCTGATGTTACCAAATGTATTCAAAGTTATCCCACATCAGAGCATAAGGGCTGGTAAGACCTACTGATGGGTAGACCCAGAATGTAAAAATTTTAGATAATTCTGAGGGCATCTGGTCAGATCACCTTGTTTTTCCTAAAAAGAATTTGGCTTATTGCTTTTTCGAAGTCACATGTCTAGTAATTGCAGGTGTTAGAACCTATGTTTCACTACTTCTGTGTATCTCTGTTTATATTCTTCCTTCTGTATCTTCTATTCTTCCCTTTCTCCCCCTTATATGATTTTTCATGATAAAATCATAGAGCTGCCTCAATCTGCTAGTGAATGTTGGTCTTATGGCCAAGTCAGGCTGAAGAGGGAATAGGCACAGGGGTTAAGAGTTTCATCCATTCATTCTGCATCTGGTATTGCTGTAGGCATTGGAGATGCAGCCCAGTGTGGGAGATGTGCATGTCTTTATGGAGAACACACTCTAGATTGTGAAAAACAGCAAGCAAGTTAAACAAGTAAATGCAGAGAATCTTGAGTATTGTTCAGCGCTAAAAGGATCACATAAAGAATGGAATGGCAGCAGGGTGTTTCCTGGGGAGTACGTATGTCCCATGCCCATGTGTTGTGTGTGAAGTTTAGATAAGATGGCTAACATACAATTTACTGAGACACTATTAGAATTGTGTTCAATTAAGTTTAGTAGGCATGTTCTTATTCCTAAGTGATATATAGCCTATTAGAATTCAGAATTATTAGTTAGAATAAGCCTTCCAGTTATGCACTAAAAACTGTCATAAAAATAATCACACAAAGATCAATATGGGTAATAATTTACACTATCACAATGAAAGAAATCCTTGGAGGTGATAAATCACCTTCTCAACTCCCTGACTGGGCTCTATCCTCAAGTAGGAATCCCTCCACATCAAAATCTGTGTTTCCATAGAACTTTGCAGATTGGGTTTTGGGGTCAGAGATACCTGGAAACAAAACCCCAGCTCTGTCCTTTAACAGCTTTGTCACTGTAGATAGTCATACTCTGTGTCCCAGAAACTTAACCATGATAGGTAGGGACAGAACACTAAGCCAACTACTATATTAGTAGATACCACTTATATCATGTTTATAGAACAGAATACAGTATTACATATATTGTCTTGTTTAATCCTCTTGTTTTGAGCTCAATATTGTCATTGCCATTTCACAACCATGAACACTTGTTAGGAAAAAGAAAATGTTCTCAAGATAAACCTTAAACCTGAATCCAGAGTCATGAATCTGAAGCACTGAGGTTCATTTTCAGTAACACTCTGAGCCAGGCATTTTTGCTGGAGATGTAGAAGCCATCGTATGGTCAGGAGCACCAAAGGTACTTGGCCAACATTAACTTCATCTTATTCTATTCCATGTACTACATGGTAGAATGTAGTGGCTTAAAAATTCCCAATCATTTCTCAAATCAGAAAGTGTTCCTCTTAGTAGATCATCATCTGACTTTCCTAGAAGCCAGAGTCATTATAACTACAACAGTGTTTGACAAATCATCAATCTGAGGAAGAACCCTTGACTGACATATGTACAGTTCATATTAATGAAAGAACATTTGGACTTAAGTCATATGGCCAGTGCTGTATTTGCCCCAAATTCCTGATATATCCATTTCTCATTTATAAAAATAATGGAGGCAAAGATCATCTAGAAAACTCAGCAGTGACCTCAAACTTGTCATTAAACCCTGAGCTGATTTTCCTTTCCTTTCCTTTCCTTTCCTTTCCTTTCCTTTCCTTTCCTTTCCTTTCCTTCCTCTCCTCTCCTCTCCTCTCCTCTCCTCTCCTCTCCTCTCCTCTCCTCTCCTCTCCTTTCCTTTCCTTTCCTTTCCTTTCCTTTCTTTCCCCATTCATTTCCTTTTCCCCTTCCCTTCCCTTTCTTTTCTTTTCATACGTGAGACTGGGTCAAGTGTAGCACAAGCTAACCTGGAACTCATTCTAGACCAGGATAGTCTCATGGTGATACCTCTACTTTAACCTCACAAGTGCTGGAATTAAAGACATGAGAAACCATGCCTGGTTCACAAGCCCAGAGCTCAAAGAGGCAGATGTGTTGTTGGTTTACCTGTAACTCTCTACACTTCATCTAAAAGCAAATATTATGATGAAATCTGTGTAAATGTAAGGTTATCTCTAATACCAAAATGGAGAAGTGAAGCAACACAGGTTGGAAGGAAAGGGGGAGAACAGGTACAGAGAAGCTGGTGAGGGGCAAGCAGCCAGGACAACTTCCCAGTAGGCCATTCACATCTCTGTACTCCACTACAGCATATTTCTAGGAAATTCTTCAACTGCAGAACACCACCTCAAAGTTCTTCAGGTAAATTGCTTCCTGCTTCCTGTTTCCTAGAATTCATGCAAAAGTTTGCTGTGTTTTCAAGCAAGATCTGGCAATGTGGGCCAAATCATTCATTCATTCCCTCTCTCTCTCTCTTTCTCTTCTTGCAAATAAATAAATACTTTTAAAAAAAAAAACAATGGAAAGATATCACATGTTCATGAATTGGAAGAATAAATATTCTTAAGATTTCCATACTACCCAAAGCAATCTATGGGTTCAATTTTTATCAAAATAGAAATTGTATTCTTTTTAAAATTTTATTTGTATTTATTTAATTGAAAGAGAGAGAGAGAGAAAGAGGAAGATAGAGAGAGAGAATGGGCACTTCAGGCCCTCTAGCCACTGCCTATGAACTCCAGATGCATGTGCCACCTTGTGTATCTAGCTTTACATGGGTCCTATGGAATCAAACCTGGATGCTTTGGCTTTGCAAACAAGCAACTTAACTGTTAAGCCAACTCCATAGCCCCAAAATTTTATTTTTAATAGAAGTAGAAAAACATCTTAAAACTCACAATTTCTCAAAAGGACATAAGTAACCAAAAGAATCTTGAAATGAAAAAACATGTGAATGTATCATACTCCATGATTCAAAATATTCTACCAGGCTGAGGTTATCTGATCAGTATGGTCACATACAACCAAATACATAGACCAATGGAGCAGAGTAGAGGGACCAGACAGGACTCCACATATCTACAGCCAATTAATTTTTGTAAAAGGTAACAAAAGCACATGGATGGAAAAATAACTGTCTTTTCAACAAATGATGCTGGGAATGAGAGGGAGTCAGGCAGCTTTGCTAGGCAGCTTAGTGTGACTGGCCCCTAAAAGTAAAAAGCAGAAATACTCTTAAGTCTACCTTGCAATCTCTTCTTTACTAGAGATCAGAGAAGCATTTCTCTTCTCCTTATCTCTTGATTAAAGTAGTTTCCTAGATCTGTATTTTCCATAAACAACCTGAACTCCTCCCTGGAGTTCAAAACTGGCCCTGGCATTGTGGTGGGTTAAACTTAACCCCAAATCTTGGTGCTATGGCTGGCCTCTTCTTGAGCCAGCCCCCTGAGTCTATACCAGTCAGCTCTCTGAGCATCACCTGAGCCTAAAGGTAAAGCCCACCAAAATAAAGTTATAAATAGATCCCTACCAGGTGGGCAAGCCTTATTTTTTTGGCTTGGTACCTCTTCTGAATTCCCAGGACCCTGTTTTGGTAAGTCCCCTCCCCATCTCAGCACTGCTGTGGGGTTGGGACTCCTTACCACTTCCCCTGCTCCCATGTGGGCTCCCTACCCCCTCCTGCCTTCCACATGGCAGAAGCTCTCTGTACTTTCTTCCTTTTCCACAATAAATGTAATGATTTAATAATTAACATTCTCAGTGTTGTTATGTCGCAATTCTTTGGTAAAAAACAGACACGAACCCAGGGTTTGGAGTTCCAGGACCTTTCCTGAACCCCCAGAACCTCATTACAGGAATAGTGGTTATCCACATGTAGAAGAAAGAAACTAGCCCCCTATCTCTTGCTGTATATAAGACCCAATTCAAAATAGGTTAAAGAGCCGGGCGTGGTGGCGCACGCCTTTAATCCCAGCACTCGGGAGGTAGAGGCAGGAGGATCGCCGTGAGTTCGAGGCCACCCTGAGACTCCATAGTGAATTCCAGGTCAGCCTGGGCAAGAGTGAGACCCTACCTCGGAAAAAAAAAAAAAAGGAAAAAACAATAGGTTAAAGGTCCTATTAAACTGTCAGAAAAAAACCTATGTTAAACACTCAAGATGTTGATAAGGGATTTCTGAAAGGAATCTTCCCACTCCTTATCCAGCTAACCTATTTATATTACTTCTCCTTTACCCTCCTCTCTTGAATTTTTGATTAGTCTCTCATACCATTCTTATATAAGATGAATAGGGTCATAATCCCCACCCTTTTATATACTGTCTGTCTCCAACACATAATACTTTACCTATAAATGGTGAAGTAATTATAAATGGTGAAAACTCATTTGTATCTTTTCAGTTCCAACTAAAGTGAATTTCTCTATAACAACCCTGTTTCAGACACTTCTTATTGCTAGGACAAACACCCAACAAGATGCAGTTTAGGAAAGGGTTCATTTCAGCCTTTTAGAATCCAGGGGTAGTTCCAGCATGGTGGAAGAAGCTGGAGCACTTTTATAGATGCAACCACAGCATGACGAGAAAAATCGAGGGCAACAAGCACCAAATAGCCAGCAAAGAAGAACAGCCAGGCTCAAACTGCTCTCTGTATCTTAGGGCTAGACTCAAAAGTCCAGCCCCAGCCCTGCTGGAGACTCAAGTTGCAAGTTTAATCAAATGCCTCAGGCTATGGCGGACATATATTCACATTCAAACCACCACAAGCTCTATAATTTATAATGCTACAAATTTATAAACAGAGCCCCTTTGTAACATCTGAATATTAAATATGTCTTATGCACATATTCTTGTCAAAGGGTTTATTCTTATGTCAAATTATGAATCCTGTGCATATGTAAAAATTGTAATTATTTCACTCAAAATTACTTTTTATGTTTGGTCATTCATTCAGTAAGTATATACTGACTTCTTTATGCTTAAATACCACTGTAAGTGACAAGAATATAAAGGACATCAGTCAAGTTTCTATCTCAGAAAGTTTATAATAAAACACTTTTGTGTTAATTTGCTGACAGGTTGAAAATGAAAAAACCATAGTACTACACACTGAGAATTGCGGGACAACTGATAATAGTACGTAATAAGATAGAAAGCTCATTTATATTTTTTTAATGCTAATTCTATTGAGTGCTCATTGCACACCAATAGAGTTGCAAGCTTTTATATTATCTTGTCTTTGGATGTTTATTATACACTCTGAGAAGTCAAATAGTTTTCTAAAGGTCACACAACTAGTAAAATCTCCTACTGTGCTAGTCACATTTCAAAAGCCAGGATTTTTGCTTTCCAGAGCTAGAAAAGAGAATACCTACTCAGATCAGTTTCTTGACAAAGCTCATGAATACATGACATGCATGGATCCAATCATATTTTCCATTTATACTCCAGAAAATTGTGCAGAACAATTAAGAATATACTGGTTTTGTTTTAGCTTTAGCTTACTTAACAGAGCGTGACAATGCTGACTCTTTCACTGTACCTAGAAGCACAAGTTGGCTGCATGTATGACACTGACCAGTAGAGACAATATACTATTATATTAGTACTATAATTTTCTGTTAGAACAAATGTTTTAATCTTGGGACTATTAATATTAGGCAGAAGTATTACCTGTAACCTTTGGTAGGCAGGAAGTGTGTAACTAGTAAATAAAGCAATTGAGATGTTTCATTCTGTGGGTAAGGAGACCACACACTGGGAAGCATAATGACTTGGCCAACTCCTGGGATTCAGAGGGACAGTTTGGCATGTCCTTCACAGTCTGTGAGTACAACTCAAGTCCCTGCCTAATGTCTTTCTGGCTTGAGATTGTCTACAGACAGTCCTGGGGCTAATGAATACTTTTCTCAAAGCATAAACATTGTTTTACATTTTATAAAAGGATCTCAGTTTCCAACAGACTATACGGCAAGGCACTGAAAAGGGGACTTTGTAGATTTTTGCTTGGAGAAGGAGAAGACTCTAAGTTTGTGCTTCAACTCATACTTCTTGAAGCGTGACATAGCCAATTCATGACAACTGTGTACCCATTGTGCTGAGATGGCATACCCCAAGTGTTTTGTTGGGATAAGCAATTTCAATGTGCTTCAGATTTCTTCAGGTCTATTCTAGGCCCTGTTTGAATGAGTCATAAATGTTCATATTTGGTGAGGAAAAGAAGAACTAGGAAAGCAGAAAGAACTTATCTCACCCCAAACCTTCCCTACCCCTCTCTCTTGTATCTGCTTGGCACCCAACAGGAAGAAAGACAGACCTGACTGAAAATTTTCATTTGTATTGATTGAACAACTTCACACCAGGAAATTTTAGCATTCATTACAAGAAAGATTGAACCAAGCAGAACTGGTAGAGGAGAGACATGATGTACAAGTAAACACCAGATAAAATTTTAGGGCTAGAGAAATGTCTTAGTGGTTAAGGCACTTGCCTGCAAAACCAAAGGACCTAGGTTCAATTCCCCAGGGCCCATGTAAGCCAGATGCACAAGGTGGTACATACATCTGGATATTTTTTAAAGTGACTGGAGGCCCTGGTGTGCCCATTTTTTCTCTCTCTCTCTCAAATAAATAAATTAAAATTTAAAAATGTATTTTAAAAAAGATAACATTTTAAAGATTCTTGCTGAACCAATAATATGTCAAAGATATCAGAGACAAAAGCTACCCTATCCTAAGCTTTGATCACAAGAAATGTAGGAGTTAAGACTCAAGTACCAATCACTAGCAGAGAAACATCCTAGGAAAGTACTAGCCTTTCACTTTTTTATAAGGTTTAGTCTGAAAAATTATAACAGTGGATATTAATCTATTTTAATTTGATATATAGCTATATAAAAATCCCAATAAAACTTATAAATAAAGGTCATCTTAAATTATGGGTTACCTACCTTCTAGCTGGTAGGGAAAATTAAATTCATTATCTTTGTAAAAAATAATCTTAGAAAACAGCATAGTGGTAGGATGCCTTTGGTTTGCATTTGACTTCTATAGTTCAGAAAGGTTTTAGTGATGATTTTTGATCTCCATGGAACTGAGGAAGGAAGAGCATATCTACATAGGAAGGAGAAAATACAAGGTGACAGCTAAAATAAGATCACCCAAACACTCCATTTTCTGCAAATAGATTCCATTTCTGCACACAAAACTCTTTAACAAAGTTGTTAAAGTTAAGCAACCTCATTTGATTCATGTTCTCCCTTCCTTGTGTCAGACTGTAGTTCCTTTGATTTTAGAAAACCTGGGGGTCAGGATGAGTTCACCTTCTTCTGTCCTCGGCCTAAATATAGTGTAAGACAGGGCAAGCTGGGGGCAGTGAGCTCCAGAAATAGCCATGCATTTCTCATTTGTTCTCTGGTCTTGCTGATTTTGACCCCCACACACCGACTCATCACTGTAGACCTTACAGGACATAGAAACAAGCTAGCTCAGTTCCAGCTCCTCTCTAATCCTGTTACCTCAGGGACTCAGAGGTGTTTCTCTTTAGTGAAGGCTTTCTCATACAACAGCAGATTACTAAACCATAATCAACATGATCCTGGCAAAAGTCAGGTATACCTTTATTCACATATGCCCCTGAGGTTACTTATACTGGGAATGGCCCACTTTTGTCAGGAAAAGCCCTAGGCATTTTATAGGCAAGCATGGGGATTGGTGAAGCTTATAGAATGTGCAGCAGCTCTGCATGTTCTGTCTATGGCAAACACTTCCAAGTCATCTGTCATGTTTATAGCCATTTGCTCAAACAGCCACTCCTAGCCTCAGCACATTTAAATGCCTGCTTGGCTCCAAAATTGGGGAAAATGCAATGAAAGATAAAAAGTATATAGTTCCCCCTTTCAAGGCACATGTTTGATAGCCTTGTGTGTGGAAAAATACAGGAAAATCAAAGGCAAATAGCTGATACAGTATTTATTTTAATTGTGAGAAAAATGAATCAGACATCCACAATGGCATATCAAGAATCTAACCAAAGCCAGGATGTGATGATGTCATGGACATGTTTGCTTTGCTCTTGCTCAGTGTGCAGTTGCTGTCACTGAGAGACCCTCTTTTGCAAAAGGTAGGATATACCCAATATGTTTGGAGATGCTTTCTATAAACACACATGATTTAAATCTTCTACCAGAGAAATGACAGTTTTACAAAGTTTAATCCATTCTTTTCCAATATGGGACAAATATGGATTTTTCCATCTGAGAGGAAAGTGCTACTTGTATAGAAAAACAAAGCCTGTGGTACTCAAGGGATTGCCAGACAGTATGACATGCTGTGAAAAATGATTAGCTTGACCAGTAACGACAAGCTGAACAAGTCTGCCATATAAATATTCATCAGATATCAGAGCAAGGTAGGCTAGAGGATGAGAAGGTGAATACGTTTCTTTTAGACACTGACAAACTATGCTGGCATATTATCTTCCTGGTAGCTCAAGCCCCATGGGCATGACATCTCTCAAGCAAAGGGACTGTTTAGTCAGGAAGCCTCATTCCTGTACTGAAAAAGTGGAAGGAGAAGTAGAAATATCAGCACAAGACTTCATGTCCATCTTGACCCTCCCATCCTACTGTACTAAAACCTCATAAAGGATAACAGGGTTTGCCATGGTTTACAGATTTAGTCTTCATACTTGCTAAAACAATCTGATCTTTAACTATATTGGTCTCTGGGACTACTCTTCACCAGCTCCATAAGTAATGATCTCACTCAGAGCTCTTTATGTGGAAAGACAGTTACTGGACAGCAGCATCAGTGACATAATCCCACACAAACCTTGAGAAACAGACAGCTGCTGCTTATGAGAGGCAGAGCGAGCCAGAGAGAGCTGTGGACAGGGAAAGAAAGATCAGGGGGATTCTGGCAAGGAATTTGGGAAGGATAGGTAGTAAAGATTTCATCTTCTTTTTCCAACTCTAGATTCTGGCAGGTCTGTCTTTATTTTTCCACTGAGATGTGATAATGAAGCAGTACACAAATCAGTGTGAGAACTCATTACACTAGACCTTTCTGAGGTTTGAGCTTTCTACCTTCATTGTTGTAGAGGTTTTTTTATGTGCCTTAGTTCATTTCTTGTTTCTATAACAAAATACTTGAGGTCAGTTATGAGAAAAGAGGTTTCTTCAGTTAATAATTCTTATGGCTAGAAGGCCAGTGTGATGGTAAATGTTCAGTATCAACCTGCCTGGATATTAGAATCTCCTAAGAGACATAACTCTGGGAATGTGTTTAAGATTATTTACAGAGAGGTTCAAAGGAGGAAGGAACACCCACTTTGAATATGGGTGTAGTCATTTGAATGTGTGGCCCCATAGACTCTGACATTTTTTATTAAGATTCAGTTTGCAAATTGAGTCTTTGGGTGGGCAGAGCCCTGCTAGGGAAAAAGTGTCACTGGGAATAAATCTTAAGTCCAGCCCTAAGGTATGGAAAGAGCCAGTTTGAGATCTGGCTGTTTGATGATATTCTCTGCTATATCTATGGAATTGATCAAGCTTCTTCTGCCATTGATGGTGTTTCCTCTGGATTCTACAAGACTGAAATAAACCCTTTCCCCCAATGAGCTGTTTCTAGTTGGATGTTTGTCCAGTAATGGGAATGTAGTTACAACAATGGGTGACAATATCCCATGGTCTAGGATCAGAAATGATTTAAGAGGGTAAAATGAGAATACCAAATGAGTCTCACCATTCCCTGATCTCTGCTCCCTGGTGTGCTCAGATGCAAAGAATCCTAACCACGCACTCTGGGCACTATGAACTTTGTCGTATGCTCCCCACCATCATGGACATACCCCTTTAAAACAGGAGCTAAAATAAATCCTTAATTTTCTTCTTGTTTGGTATTTGGTCACAGCAATGACAAAAACTAACAAATACATTCACACAAGATATCACTGGTGTTCTGATGAGGTCCTCCTAGGCTGTACTCCAACATGACAGAGAAGCATAAAGAGAAAATTCCACATGTAGAAGGAACTAAGCCTGTCAGGAGGCCTCATTTTAAAAACTCACTCTCTTGGGAACTAATTTACTTCGATAAAATTCAATCCACTTCTTGAGGCCAACATAAATCCATTCTTTAGGATGGAGCCCTCATGACCTATCTTTCATTAAATGAGGAACGTGAAGGAAAAATTTGTGTGGAAGGCAATGTAGTTTTCAACTTGGCTGACATATCTATTGTTTTGAGCTATGATGCTACTGGAAATAATCAAAGGTGTGCTCAAAGTCAAATAATAGAAAGTAAATTACATAACAGAGGTCAATGTTCTTTGTTAATGAAGAAGCTATTTTCAAAGCATATGTAGAATGCATACTTATGGAATGAAATATTAAAATCTATTATAAAATGGAATCCCTTGGAAGGATGATAAGTGTCCTAAGAACCTATATTCATTGGATTTCTGGTAGGAATAAATAAGAATAACAAAATAATGAAGTAGTTCTTCAACAGTTAATCACTGATCTCTGTGGCCAATTAGAGGGAGAAGAAAACACTACTTTTGTCTTTGTGAATTACAGAAGAGACCCTCTCTGTAACTGGCAGAAAATGTAAAGAAAGTGGATAAGCTGAAGGAGACAGGGGAGTACAGCTCCTTGAGGGTTTGTGGAATGGTGACAGGAGAGTATGGGATTCATTGCCGAAATACCTTTCTCTACTGGCGCAATCATTTGCTCATCATCTGGGCTCTAATAAGCTATTTAATTCCCCTGAGGTTCATTTTGTTCCTCACTAAATGACTGACTTTTGCCCCAAATTAGGACTTGTAAAAACTAGGGGAGGTAATGCTCATAAATGTACTTTCAAAGTTGGTGTCACATTAAACCCATCATTTTTTAAGTCCTGTTCAGAAATCTTTGAGCAAATCTGTGGTCAGGCAATCTGTGAAGTAGTTTGTAAGTGATAGATAAAGAGGTCCCCTTCCCACTTGATTCTATCCATGTTGCCAGCTCAGATACCGCCCCCCCATCTCTTCCCATATTTACTTCTGGAGGCTCAAGCTTCATTTGCCAATTGGAGGCATATTTTCACTTGCAGAACTCCCCTTACTGTCATATTAATTTATCCTTCTTGACTTCCAACTATCAGAATATGGGAGGAAGAAGTAAATGCAGCTATGTTGGGATAGTCTCCCAAGAAAAAAGCTCTTGCTGCTTCCTAACCCTGTTGGCTGGGCTGTATATGACTCTTCCTCTAGATGCTAAGCCACTGTATCTCTCCCTTCCCAGTCTGAACACAGGCCACCCCCATGGATTGTCCTCTCAGAAATCCAGATACAAAGGACTCTCCACCACTCTCTGAGGGTCCCACAGTGGCAATGCTCATTACTGTTGCACTGCAAATAAGGAACATGTGCAGCTAAGTTGTTGATCAATCGATTCAAAGAACCACTCTGAGTTATCGGTGAAGCTGGAAACAAAAGTTGACTCTCCTCACTCTAGATTCAAGAATTATGTTAATGAGTTCCACCTTTCTGAGACTCAGAAACCTTAAAGAATGATTAGTGCAATCCATAGTTTTGCAGCAAATTGACTTTGTGTGTAGTCACCATGTAATTATCTGGCAAAAGAAACCCTTTCAGGGGGTTAATATAAGTTTACTTTCTTTTCCATAATCTCCAAGCCAACACAGCTGACTCCATTCAATTTTTCTGTAGGTATAACTGACCACAAGTATATCAAACCTTGTCTTTCATTCCTGTCCTCAAATTATTCTCTGGCTGTTGCCATACTGGTGAAACCACATGATAAGCTCTTGTGCCATTTTCTCTGGGTCACACTAATCACCTGCCAAAGATTATGCCTTCTAGCATCAGGCAGAAGAAGATGCTCATCTACTTCAGCTTCACTTGAGCCTGGTTTTCTCATTCAGAAGCATATGCCAGATACAGTACAGCAATGAACAAAGTAGACACAGTTCCCAGACAGAAATATAACGTGTAGAGGCTATGGGGAGAGGGATTAAGGAATAAGGGCTAAGGATCTGAAAAAAGTATATATAGTTTTTGCCCATGTTCATGATTATGTAAATCAATGTGTACTATATTACATAATGTGATCAGAGAAGATGTGATCTTAGTGACACTCAAAGAATGACAAGGGATATGCCATGTGGACAGGCAGAATGACAGTATTCTAGGCAGTGGTGAGTGTAAAGGCATTGGACTGTGGGTAATAGGCAAGGAGTCTGGGGATGTTTGGGAGGAGGTTGCATAGATTGGTGGGCAGATCATATACGGTCTGATAAGCCATAGTGAAGACTTTGAATTTATTAGGGAAAACAATATTTCATGAGAGATGCTACTGGGAATATCTTACCAAGTTTTCTTCCCATTGGACAATTGTGAGCCAAAGCTTCAACAACCTTACTGGCATAGGAATACTATAACTGTAGAGAAGAGGAGAGGCTATTGTATAGGGAGATCAGTCTTCATGCCAGTAATGCAGATGAGAGATGATGGCTCTTCAGACCTGGGTGTTTGAAAAGAAGATGGTGATAGATGATTGGTCGCCAAGGATTTCTGAAACCAAGCTAATTGGAGTGAATGATGAATTAGCTCTGGAGTTAGAGAGTAAACAGTATCAACTGTGAAACTGAAACTCTTGGAGCCTAGTGGTGGTCTTCAGTTTCTCACTGAGATGCAGAGGCTCAGAGAGCAGCAAATGTCATTGCAAAGACCCAATAATCCTATTTGAATTTGGAAGACTGGATGTGCCTGCTCAATTACCAAGAAGAGATGACCCCTTCCCCAGAAAAAAAGAATCAGGAAGAGAAGAAATGGGGACAATAAAGAAAGCTGAGAGCAAGGAAAAACTCATGCATTATATGCAATGTGCTTTCCCTACTACTCATATAAGCAGAGTTCTTAAGTAAAACTATAAAAGACTCAACAAAGAACAGTAAGAATCAGAACATTTAATATTGTTTATGGCCACTGCTTTTTTTTCCTAAATGTGTATATATAACTACTTATCTACATATTGAGTGTCATCTATTGTGTATAGCAGGTATTTTACAGTACTTTCATGCAGGCTATCACTAAATCCCCCCTCCCTATTATATAGGGATATCTTACTGCTACACATTTCTCCCCTTAGTAAATCTGGAACTAGAACATAGATTTTCTAATTCCAGAGCCTAGAGGTGGATTTAGAGCTGGCAGAATTACAACTAAGAGACACGGGCTGAGTTACAGGATTCTCATTCATTGCAGGTGGAAGTGCAACATGGTCCTGCCACTTTGGAAGATAGTTTGGCCATTACTTGCAAAGCTAAATATACTCTTACTAAACAAACCCATAATCAAGCTGTTTGGCTTGATCCATACAAAATCCTACAAACAGATGTTTCTAGCAAGTCTGCTCACAATTGCCAAAACTTAAAACTGATGAAAAGACATGGGAAATTTAGAGATGCATGTCACTAGTTCAAAGAAGCCAATCTGAAAAGGATACTCATGATACAATTTCAACCACATGGCATCTGGGAAGGTAAAAGTATGAAGATATTGAAGAAATTAGTAATGGTCAAGATTTGTAGGTATGGAGAGATGAAAAGGGAATTTCTATGGTAGGAAAAAAATGATAAGATGCTGTAGGGTAGATAGTTACCGTTAGACATTGTCCAGACATAGAATATATGCCATGAAGTGTGCATCTTTGAGATTTTTGTGGGATTTTTATTGGTGGTGGTTTTTATTTTGGGGGCTCTTGGGAATGAAGCCAGGGTCTTCAACACTGATCTACATTTCTAGCTTCCTAATTTTTTAAAGCTGGTTGTGTTTTCATAGTCTGTTTAAATATTTTGGTATAAAATTATTTAATCAACTTATTTTGGAACTCCCAAGTGTTCTTGCTGAACTTTTGTCATGTGATGGATACTCTTACATGGAAATCGTTAGACATATTTCTATTACATATGTAGAATAAATTTCTAGAATGAAAACTACCCTCTGGCTTCCTTTGCTGATCACGGTGATCATCCTCAAGAACGCTGGACAGACTTGCTGCATTACTTTAGCAAAGACATACACACACATACACACACAGACACACAGACACACACACCTTCTACTTACTCTCCAATACTATTACTATTTTCAAGTGCCAACATTTTAAATGTAAAAGTAGCAACCCACCAATTATTCTTTGTGTATTTCCTTGCTTACTGGTAAATATTTTAAATTATTTTGCTCTAAATCCAATTCTTAGTCAAAACATAGAAGAGCCAATAAGATCAGAATGCCAAAATGAATATACAAGCTATGCCACCATGGCTAAGCAAAGAGCAGAACTTGCAGAAAATCAACAAAGGGCCAATAATTGTATGAATGCTGTACTCACTAGATTAGACCTAAGAGAAAAGAACCAGGAAGGGTTCCAAAGATGGTTAAATGATCTGAAGGAGAGCAATACAAAAAAGAGAACCTCAATAACCTGCTGGTTAAGCTCAGTTGAGACATAAATAAATGCAAGAATGAATCCCAAGAAGCATTAAGAAAGTCAAAAAATGACATGAAAAGGGAACTCAACAGAGGGATGAAAACTATACATAAATGCAGTAGAAAATACAAACCAAATTGAACAAGCCCAAAACGCTATAGAAGCTCTCTAGAATAGATCCAGCCATGTGGAGGATAGAAACTCAGAACTGGAAGACAAAACATAAGAAACAGTTCATGAGTCCAAAAGTTTCAGTAAGTTCAAAAATTTTTGTGGACACAACATGAGGGAACTGTGGGATGCCCTTAAACATCTCAACATTAGGATCATGGGACTACCACAAGGGGAAGAAATCCAGACTAAAGGCATGGAGAAAATATTCAACAAAATTATCAAAGAATACATTCCCCCTCTCTCAAAAGAAAGTCCCACCAAGTTACAAGAAGCTTACAGAACTCCAAACAGACTGGAGCAAAGGAGAAATTCTCCAAGACACAGTATCATTAAGACCCTAAACATCAATAACAAAGAGAAAGTCCTACAAGCAGCTAGGGAGAAACAACACATTACATATAAAAGTAACACCATCAGAATTACTTCCGGCTTCTCAATGGAAACTCTAAAAGCCAGAAGGGCCTGGAATGGAACACTACAAAGCCTAAGAACTTATGGCTTCCAACCCAAACTACTCTACCCAGAAAAAGTATCCCTCATAATAGAGGGTGAAAGAAAAACTTTCACAATAAAACTCAGTTTCACAACCATATAAACACAAAGCCAAACATGCAGAGAGTACTTCAGGGAATTCTCCACACAGAAGAATCAAATAACCAACCTTAAATCCCTACAAGAAGCAGATCACAACAACCAAACTCAGAGAAGGCACAAAAAAGTACAAAGTCCGAGAAAACATCAAACCATGTAAACCACCACAATATGGCAAGGGTTAAATCAAACCTCACAACTATTACCCTAAATATTAATGGCCTTAATCCACCCATCAAGAGACATAAGATAACAGGGTGGATCAGAAAATTAGACCCCTCAATCTGCTGTCTTCAAGAAACCCACCTCACCACTAAAGACAGACACCATCTTAGGGTGAAAGGGTGGCAAATGATATTCCAAGCAAATTGAAATAAGAAAAAAGCAGGCATAGCTATACTAATATTGGATAAAATAGACTTACCACCAAAAGTAATAAAAGAAAAAAAAAAGACAAAGAAGGCCTCTTCCCAATTATCAAGGGAACAATCCAACAAGAGGATATCACAATCATTAATCTTTATGCACCAAACACAAGTGCACCACAATTCATAAAACAAAACCTACTTTACAACAAAACAGAAATAACCACCAACACCATCATAACTGGGGACTTCAGTACTCCACCATCAGCAATAGATAGATCATCCAAACAGAAAGAAAATTAACAGGAAATGAAGGGAGCTCAACAAAACCATAGATCATTTAGACTTAATGGACATCTACAGAATATTCTACCCCAAATCCACAGACTACATATTCTTTACAGCATGCCATAGAACCTTCTCTAAAACAGATCATATACTGGGTCATAAAGCCTGCCTCCATATATTTAGGAAGAGCAACATAATTTCCTCGATGATATCTGATCACAATGCTGTATTGCTAGAAATTAATAACAAAAGATTTGCCATGAAATCTACCAGCTCCTGGAAACTAAGCAACACACTTTTAAACAGTAAATGGGTAGAGGATGAAATAAAAAATTAAATTGCAAAATTTTAAGAATTGAATGACAATGAGAACACAATGTACCAAAACTTATGGGACACAATGAATGCAGTCCTCAAGGGAAAATTCATAGCACTGAATGCCTTCATAACAAAGACAGAGAGATCCCAAATCAATAATCTAACTGTCCACTTAAGGTACTGGAAAAGCAAGAAGAATCCAACCCAAAAAGCTCCAGAGAGAAAGAAATAATTAAGATCAAACCAGATATTAATGAATTGGAAACTAATGAAACAATTAACAAAATTGATGAAACAAAGAGCTGGTTTCTTGAAAAAATAAACAAGATTGATAAACCCCTGGCCAACTTGATCAAGAAAAAAGAAGGACACTTCAGATTAACAAAACTTGAAATGAAAAAGGAGAGATCACAACACACATAAGTGAAATTGGGAGGAATTGGGAGTAACTTATTTCAAAAACCTCTACTCCACAAAACTGGATAATAAGGAGGAAATCAATGACTTCCTAGGCACATACCACCTACCAAATCTAAACTCAGAACAGATTAATCTCTTAAACAAACCCATCATACCCATGGAGATTGAAAGTTAATCAAAAAAATTCCCCCAAAAGAAAAGACCAGGACCAGATGGCTTCTCAGCTGAGTTCTATCAAACCTCCATGGAAGAAGTGAAACCATTTTATTTTTCAAACTGTGCCACACAGTCAGAGAACAGGGAAAGCTCCCCAACTCTTTCTATAAAGTTAGTATCACTCTAATACCAAAACCATGCAGAGATGCCACAATAAAAGAAAACTATAAGCCTATTTTCCTGATGAACTTAGATGCAGAGATCCTGAACAAAATCCTCGTACACCGAATTCAACAACACATTGAAAGCATTATCCACTTGGATCAAGTAGGCTTCATTACAGGAACACAGGGGTGGTTTAACATACAGAAATCTGTCAGTATAATATACCACATCAATAAGCTTAAACACAAAAGCCACATGATCATTTTGATTAATGCACAAAAGGCCTCTGACAAAATACAACATCACTTCATGATCAAAACATTGGAGAGAATAGACATGGATGGTCTATATCTCAACATAATAAAGGCTATATATGTAGCTCCTAAAGCCCAAATAATACTTAATGGAGAGAGACTGGAGGAATTCCCATTGAGATCAGGAATAAGACAGAGGAGTCCACTCTCACCTCTGCTCTTCAACATAGTACTGGAAGTCCTAGCTCAAGCAATAAGACAGTAGAAAGCAGTAAGAGGGATACAAATTGGAAAGGAAGATGTTAAGTTAGCCCTATTCACAGACAACATGATTCTATACATAAGAGACCTGAGAACCTCCATCTCAAAGCTCTTAAAAGTGATTAACTCCTTCAGCAAAGTAGCAGGATACAAAATCAATGCACAAAAATCAGTAGCCTTTTTATATGCAAAAAAAAAACCAAAGATACAGTGGAAGAAATAAGTGACATTGTCACATTTTCAATAGCAACAAAAACAATAATAAAATACCTTGGAATAACATTAACCAAGGATGTGAAAGACCTATACAATTAAAACATAAGAACACTCAGAAAGAAACTGAGGAGGGCTTGAGAAAATGGAAAGACCTCCCATGCTCCTGGATAGGCAGAATTGACATTGTAAAATGGCAATCTTACCAATGGCAGTATACAGATTTAATGCAATACCAATAAAAATCCCAACATTTTTCTTCACAGTGATAGAAAAAATGATCTTAAAATTCATATGGAGTGGCAGAAGGCCTCAGATATCCAAGCATATCCTTATCAAAAGAACCACCTCTGGAGGCATAACCATACCTGGTCTAAAGCTGTATTACAAACACATAGTTAAAAAAAACATGACATTGGCATAAAAACAGAATTATAGACAATGGACCAGAATAGAGGATCTAGACTTTGGGTCAAGTAAATACAGCTACTTGATATTCAACAAAGGACCTGACAATATAGACTGGAAAAAAAAAGACAGCATCTTCAACAAATGGTGATGGAGAAACTGGATAACCATCTGGAAGAAACTGAAACTAGTCACACACATCTCACCAGGCACAAAAATCAAGTCCAAATGGATCAAAGACCTCAATATAAGACCAGAAACTCTGCTACTACTGAAAGAAAATATAGGAGGAACTTTCCCTGATATAGGAATGGGAAATGGCTTCCTGAACAAAACCTCAATATCTTAGGAACTTAAACAATCACTCAACCATTGGGATCTCATGAAGCTGAAAAGTTTCTTCACAGACAAACATACAATAAGCAGAGTAATAGATTACCCACAGAATGTGAGAACATTTTTGCCAGGTATACAACTGACAGAGGCCTAATTTCTAGCATCTACAAAGAACTCATAAACCTGAACAATGAAAAGTCAAACAACCCACTCCCAAAATGGGGCAGAGAACTGTACAGGGAGTTTTCAGAGGAAGAAATACAAATTGCAAACACACACTTAAGACAATGTTCATCATCCCTAATCATCAGGGAAATGCAAATTAAAACAACTATGAGATTCACCTTACCCCAGTAAGGAAAGCAGACATTAAAAAATTAAATGAAAACAAATGCTGGCAAGGATGTGGGCAAATAGGAAGCCTCATTCACTGTTGGTGGGAATGTGAGATAGTACAACCACTATGGAAAGCAATATTGAGACTCCTAAGGAGGTTGACTATAGAATTACCAACAGACCCAGTTACTCTCTTACTGGAAATTTACCCCAAAGTTCCATGCCTCTGTTCAGAGATTTGCTCAACCATGTTTATAGGTGCTCAACTCATAATAGCTGAGAGCTGGTATCAACCCAGATGCCCATCATTAGACGAATGGATAACCAAGATGTGGTATAGCTACATGATGGAATTCTACTCAGCAGTAAGGAAAAAAAATGACACAATGAAATTTGAAGAAAAATGGTCAAACTTGGAACAGATCATTCCCAGAAAACTCACCCAAGGACAGAAAGATAATTGTTGCATGGTCTTACTCATCTTTGGCTCCTAACCTGAATCTTTCTGAAATGCTGACATACCTAATAAGCATCTCGAGGACCCGACAATAGGGAGGGTGGGAGGGGGAGGATGAGGGGGGAACAAAATTGGACACAAATGGCAATGGTACCATAAAATTCTATATCCTAAATGACCAACTAAATGGTTGAACCTTCATCTTAGAGGTCCTTAGAGGAAACACCTGAATCACAGGGCCCTGGAGAGGGTATGATGAAGACTAACCTTAATCTTTATCTATTTCTCTCTCTTTCTCTCTTATATTACCTATCTTTTTCTTCCTTCTTTTCCTTGGTGCAGTATCAGCATGTGGTTAATATCTACAATGAGCTGTTGATCACAGAGAACTGCAAGGTTTCCCAAAAGAAGACAGATTTCTGTCAGAGTACTTGATGACCCACCAAAGGTTAATGGTAAGAGCCTATTGCTGAAGACACAATATGCTGTTGGAACTAAACATGGAGTGACCTGGCTGGAATTTGGAAGAGAGTCAGTCCCCAGACAGTTAGCTCATCTAGTGCCAGAAGGTGCTACATGAGTTCCTGGGGTAATGACCAACATCTATCCAAGCAACTCGTGATCTAAACTACTCAGCAGCAAACAACCTGAAAGGATGCTCACACAAGTGCAATAGTGGCACATGGCCATGGAGGGTAACCATCTGCTCTTGATTTGGCTAATGGCTTCACTCAATGGAACAGAACCCATAGCTGGATGTGGGAAAGAAGTCAGAACCATATCCAAAAATGAGCCCACACTCCATTATACAGCTCTCACCAATCAAGGGCTACAAGAGGGCCCACACCTATTAAATTCTCTCTAAAATAATAATGGTTATCCCATTTATTGAGTGCTGACTTCACTCTCCATTGGAGAATTTGCTCCTCTTTTTCAGATGGATGTAGAACCTGAGGAGAGAATCAGCCCATTGCACCTCACCAGGGCCTCAGCTGAAATCATAGAGCAATTGGAGAAATGATCAAGCATGCTACTTTCTTGGTGAACCTGGTACCAGCACAAGAGTGGAGACAGACACAGAAAAGACTCAACTCCTACCAAACCAGACATCTAGAGACACAGAGGCTCCCAAGACCTCATCATGGAAGTAGACCTAAAACATACCCAACATGGCTCAGGGAATTGGAGGTGTAAAGATATTTTTTTTAATTTTTTTTGTTGTTATTTTTATTTATTTATTTGAGAGTGACAGACAGAGAAAGAAAGAGGCAGATAGAGAGAGGGAGAGAGAATGGGCGCGCCAGGGCCTCCAGCCACTGCAAACGAACTCCAGACACGTGCGCCCCCTTGTGCATCTGGCTAACGTGGGTCCTGGGGAGTCGAGCCTTGAACAGGGGTCCTTAGGCTTCACAGGCAAGCGCCTAACCATTAAGCCATCCCTCCAGCCCAGGTGTAAAGATTTTTAGAACCACATGTGTGAACATTATGCACTGAGACATTGCCTCCTCCCCATAACTGATGGCTAACCACACAATGCATGACCCACATTCCCCAACGAGTACAGTCCCTTTGGAGGAGGGAGGACAGGGAAGAGGCTAACAATGTTACCAACAAGGCTGTATACACACGGTGTACCTAATGAATAAAAAAAAATAAAGAAATAATGAAGGGAGCAGGAGAGATTGCTCAGTCGTTATGGTGTGCTTTCCTGTAAAGCCTAGGGACCCAGGTTTGATACCCCAGTATCCATATAAAAGCAGGTGCACAAGTTGGCACATGTGTTGGAGTTCATTTTCAGTGGCTAGATGCCCTAGAATGCCCATTCTTTCTCTCTCTCTCCCCCTCTCTCTCTCATAAATAAATATATATAATATATATTTTTAAAAAGAAATAATTAATGGGTTGATAAAAAGAAATAATGAAATAATGAGGGCTGGAGAGATTGCTTAGTGGTTAAGCACTTGCCTATAAAGCCTAAGGACCCTGGTTCGAGGCTCGATTCCCCAGGACCCACATTAGCCAGAGGCACAAGGGGGCACATGCATCTGGAGTTCATTTGCAGTGGCTAGAGGCCCTGGCACACACATTTTCTCTCTCTCTCACTCTCACTCCCTGTCCCTCTCCCTCTCCCTCTTTTTCTGTCTGTTGCTCTCAAATAAATAAATAAAAATAAACAAAAAGAAATAATGGGGCTGGAGAGATGGTTTAGTGGTTAAGGAACTTGCCTGCAAAGCCAAATGACCTAGGTTTGATTCCCCAGGACCCATGTAAGCCAGATGCACAAGGTGTTACATGTGTCTGGACTTCGTTTGCAGTGGTATGATGCCCTGGGTCACCCATTCTCTCCCCCTTTCTCTCTAAATTAAATAAATAAATAAGCATAAAATATCTTTTTTTTAAAGAAATAATGAAAAAGAACTAGACAGAGTGTTCAGAACTTTGGGATTTTGTGGGTTTTGTTTGTTTGTTTTGTTTTCTGTCAGAGAAAGAGAGAGAGAGACTGGGCATGCCAGGGCCTCCAGCCACTGCAGATCAACTCCAGATGCATGTGCTCCCTTGTGCATCTGGCTACATAGAACCTGGGGGATTGAACCTGGGTCCTTTGGCTTTGCAGGCAAATGTCTTAACTGCTAAGCCATCCCTCCAGCCCTGAGATTTTGTTATTAAGATTTTGAGAAAGAAGATATTGGGTTGTTTTTGAGAAGGCCAGAAATTCTTTGGACAAGAAACAAGCTAGATAAAAGACACTGAAGACTAGTTATCATATATAATGGCTATATCATCTACTACTGTCCAAGGTGTCTGCAGGCCAGTGCTCCAAGCAAGTGGTCTCATTACTGGACTAAAAGATTTCTGTGAAAACAGAGAAAAGGCAATTTGTATTTTTTTTTTTTTTTTTTTTTTTTTTTGGTTTTTCGAGGTAGGGTCTCACTCTAGCTCAGGCTGACCTGGAATTCACTCTGTAGTCTCAGGGTGGCCTCGAACTCTCAGTGATCCTCCTACCTCTGCCTCCCGAGTGCTGGGATTAAAGGCGTGCGCCACCACACCCGGCTGGCAATTTGTATCTTGAGAAACATTTCCATTCACTTTATGGCTAAAGTGCAAGAGTAATAAGAACAGCCACTACACAGGAATATCCCAGGTTGCTGTGGGGCTGAAAGAGCTACTGAGAAGGCATGCAGGCTTTGCTGTGCTGTTGGAAAAGATGGGAGTAGGGTGTGACACTATGAGTGCGGGGACATTCAAAGAAGGCTACACAGAGGAGCAAGCAAAGTCAAATGCACTGACCTTGCCTAAGTTTCTTTTCTCTAGGTACACACAGAGACAGTTAGCAGTTTGTACCCTTAAGGTGAGTCTGCATACATGTTCTCAGCTGGCTGAAGACTTGGTCTGATCAGTTTGTAAAACCATCTGTTACAAGAAAGGGTCAAGGAGTCCTCTTCAGGTTATTTCAAAATGGCTCTCCTCAAACTCACAACAACCATTTCATTGTCTTTGAGCAATATGAGTCATAAATAACAGTGAGTATGCTGTACGGCTACATCATAATCTATTTGGAAAAAATTCTGTCTCTTTTTCTCTCCTACTCCTTCCCTGCCTTCTTGCTTTACCTCCTCTCCTAAGCTGTCAGAGATATGTAAGTACTCTGTTGCTTGCATAACCAAGAATCTACTAACTTCCTTCATAAGCTTGCTTTTCTTGTGTGAAAGATGAAGTTTTGTTTCCCCTCCTCTCATCCTGACCAGAGGAATGAGATTCAAATGGTTCCTAGATATCTGAAATTACAATCACTCCTTCCCTCCCTTCTGTTGAATCTCATTGTATCTGCTTTCAGGTCTTTCTTATCTCTGTCATGCCAAGGTAAGGTCTTGCCTAACACACTGTCAACAAACTGCACCAAGATTCACCAAAAGAAGTGGCAAGGCCCCTTTGACACTATATCTGTAAATATGTAAATATTTTTGACAAAAGATAGAGTATATATCTAAAAACATGTAGATTACTAGGCATCCGAACATTTTTTTGTGTCTAATATGAGATCATTTTTTATGAGCTTGAGCTCTTTTATATTTTTTAATATCAATCCGTGTTCCTTACTATTACATTCATTTATGAATGCAGTATTACTGGCTAGCATGTGAGAGGAGAGAATGACCTATGTAATTCAATTCAAAGTTGCCTACACCTCAACCATGCTCCAAGCTCTGTCCCATTGGCTAGGAACAGGAGCTTGGCCTTTGATTTAAGGATACTAAGTTTGGAAGAGAAATGGAAACATTCAGTCTGATACTCAGGCTTTAATGGGAGAGGTGTGGACATGTCTATGTACTTGAAGAGGCAGGCTACAAGTGCACAGGTAGAACTTTGGAGAAATGATTTGCAAGAGTTCTTGAGGCTGCTTTGAAGTGCCAACTTCCATGATACCAGGATGTATTCTACTCTGCAAGCATGAAGAATAGAAGTGGACTTGAGGGGCTGGAGAGATGGCTTAGCAGTTAAGGTGCATGCTTGTGAAGCCTAAGGACCCAGATTTTGTTCTGTAGGTCCTACATAAGCCAGATGCGCATGGTGGCACATGTGTCTGGAGTTGGTTTGCAGTGGCTAGAGTCCCTGGTGTGGCCATTCTCACTCTGCTTCTAGCTCTATCTCTCCCCCACTCTGTCTCTAGTAAATAAATAAATGAAAATAAATCTTTAAAAAAAAAAGAAGTGGAATTGAGGTAGAAAAATTTGAGGTGGGCTATCAAAAGATAGTTACTTGGTTTTCAATAACAGGCATGTGTTTCTTGCTGTATGGCTGGGAAGGTCATAAACCTTAAGAGGGAAACTCCTACTGATGATTGGCAAAATGGATATTGTCTTCTAAATATTTTTATTAATTCTCACATTTGGACAGTGAAGCTTTCTTTTGCATATGACAATGACTACTGGGGAGACTAAAAGCTAGTCATAGTCCTCAGAATAAATGGCTGTTGAATGCTCAGTGCTAAATGAGACATCTCTCCAACACGCTTTCCAAGGCTCAGGGAACACTGTGGAAGAGGACCAGAAAGAATACAAGAACAAGGGAATAGGGAAGAGTGTTTTGGAATGGGGTCTTCTGGACATGAAGTGGTCTTGCATTCATGATCCCTCAGTTGCTACTGCTACCTGCACCAGACCTTGGGGGTGGGGGAGAAGGTAATGGAAGAGGACTGTGATCAAAGTACATTATGTAAATGCTCGAACATTATCAGTAAGAGATAAAAATATCTCAAGATGTAAGTAGGGGTTATGGCTAGATATGTGAAAATTTTCCCGGATTACTGAAAATGAATGGGAGAAGATGGGCACAACCAGTATGAGAAGAGTTATAAATCAGAGTGTGAGAGTGCCCACGTGATAAGACCAAAGAAAGAAGGGGAGCAAGCAACCCAACAGAAGATGGGGTTTGGAGTTGCAGGAGGAGACGGGCCCAGAAATGAAGGGTGGCAAAACAGATAACTGAACAAGATATATTATAGCCAGAAATCAGCATAAAATAGCTGTTTGATTTTCAGTGAGAAAGAAGAGGCCTTTCTTAATTGCTCTGGGCTGCAGACATCATGTGTTTTGCATATAAAAAAGCATCGTGTGAAAGAGCATAGAGTTCATTGATATTGATCTGTTGCCTTCCCTTCCTATCTGAACATAATTTGAGCTATCATCCGTGACCAAACAAGATACTTCATGTATAAAGTGACAAACTCAAGTTCTAGCATCCTAAGACTCTATTGATATTTCAAACAACACTGTTCTAACACATTATGCCATTGTAAAAGAAAACATCAAAACACAGCCCGAATTATTACCTTTTATATTCAGGATGAATGGGAGGGGTGCTACTTAACCATGGCAACTTCAGGACACTCTAAGAATTTATTCATGGAAACGCATCCATGACTACTGGAGTATAGAGGAGGTTATAGAGAAATTAGGTTAACAACTAAGTCCTAAGTCCACCACTGACTTATTCTTTACCTGTCAGTACATGAATGGTTCACTTCAGAGCCCTCTATACTCATCTTTAAAATGGAGTCAAATAGTATTGTTGCCAGCATGGCTGAACAACATGTGCTCTTAGAGGGCAATTTGATAGGCATACAGTATATCCATTTTAAAAAAAAGTATGTGATTTTTATGCCTTTCTGTGGAAGACTGCTAAGGATGCCCTGTTGCTTCTCCCCTCATGTTAGTTAACTGATAGAACAGCAGGATGTCTCTTTCACCTTCACTTATACACATCTTTGACCAACTGCTCTCTCTCTCTCTCTCTCTCTCTCTCTCTGTGCCAGCCTCTCTTGCAAATGACTATGGCCAAATTAGAATTTGGGCTCAGGGAAGTGAGGGAAAGTGGTGTGTGTGACTCCTAGTCATCACCTTGCCTTGGCCATGCTTGCCCTGACTGGCTTCTGTTTCCTGCAGTTGGAAGGTGATGGCTGAACCATCAGCCTCAGATGCAAAGAATGATACCACTGACCTCATGGAACACAGTCACATGGGAAGCCATGTACACACAGGTTGGTGGCCTTTCTACTTCTCAACTGTTTCAGGAGAGAAAGATTTATGTTTACTTACTCTATAGTATTTTGCTTACTGGCTAATATTCCTATTCACCCTGGCTTCCCCAAATCACACTGCTTTCTATTTGTTATTTCTACAGAGCAAATAAGAGACCAAAGCTTTTCTTTTATTTCCCTCTTTTTCTTTGTCTTTTTGCCAAAAACTTAATTCCTAGCATGTGGGAAATATGTTCAAGGAAGCAAAACCACAGTAAGGTATTCCTTTGTTGTTGTTGTTTGTTTAGTCATGTACACAGTGTATACATTCATGTTGGTACCATCATTAGCCTCCTCCCTGCCCTCCCTCCTCCACAGCGGCCCTACTCGTTGGGGATATGTGTCATGCATTGTGGGATTAGCTATCATTTATGGGTAAAAGGCAATGTCTCTGTATGTAATGACCCAATGTGTGGCTCTAACATTCTTTCTACCCCCTCTTCCACAAACTTCCTTGAGCCATGTTGGATTCTTTGATAGAAAAAAAAGTGACCAAAAATTCATATGGGAAGTAATGTTCTAAAATCCCTCTTCCCACATAAGCCAACATTGAGCAGTATGTATCTCCTGGACCTGGAGAAGGAGGAGTCCTAGCAGTCAAGGTCATAGCACTGGGACCTGATTCTTTTGGAGCCCTGCGACAGGAACAGGACCCATGAGGACAAGAGAGAGAAAAAGCCTCCACCTCTATGATAATAACCCAGTCTCCAGCGTGCAGGTCCAGGATGGGCACTGCAGACAGTTGTAATGCCAACTGGTATGTCCCAGTTACCAACCCCACACCCCAGTGCATTGGAACCATCTATGGTCAACTACCAAGGGGAGAGAGGAGGGGCAAGCATAGGATGACATTCAACCAGCCCAGCAAAATGAGGGGCCCTGTGCTATAAAGCAGACTCAGTTATAGAGACCAGAATGATTATTTCTTTCCATTCTGGGCTCAGATTTTGACATGCTCCATTGGGAAAAAGTGACTAATATAAATATTAAGATGTGAATATTGATGAAAGTACAAGGGAAACACAGTGTTCATTCCTTTAATCTTTCTGTTGACTTGTTAGCTGTTGATGCTGATGGCCATCACATGCAAAGGTTATGAGAGGCTCCTGTGATCCCACCCACCCCAAGGACCTCAGTTCAGGGAAGAGGAGTGAAACGGACACACTGTTCTATAAAGCCCTGTGGACTCAAAGAAAGGGAATAAGAAACTATTTTGCCTTGAAGATTAGAAGAAAATTTCCAGTCAGGTAACACTTGACTTGATGTTGAGGCAGAAGCATAACTAGAATGGACACCTGAGAGAGTACATCATGACATCACGTAAGCACTTTCCAACAACAAAGAGATACCAGTTTTGTTGTTGTTGTTGTTTTACGTTTGTTTGTTTGTTTTGTTTGTTGTTGTTGTTTTGTCTTTGGTTTGCAGAGGAAGGGTCTCACACTAGCTCAGGCTGACCTGGAATTCACTATGTAGTCTCAGTGTGGCCTCGAACTCACAGAGATCCTCCTACCTCTGCCTCCCGAGTGATGAGATTAAAGGCGTGTGCCACCACGCCTGGCAGAGATACCAGGTTTTCATGAGATTTTGAAGACTGTGATCATGAAAAGAAGCAGCAAGAACATTGATTCAAAATGTGAGCGGAAAGATAGACTGTAGACACATCCAATAAAGGGCAGATTGATTTCTGACAAGTATTGCTCTAGCTTACTCTCTTAGCTATGAAACTTTGGCCATCCAAGTTACTGCCAAGAGAAATAGCAATTTTCCAGATGAAATGTAGAGATAAAAGTTGCAGAACTAAAGGGTAGGAAATGGTTTAATATTGAGGGGATGCTGAGGATCTGGGGCAGGAAGAGCTGGAGTAAGATTTGTTAGGGTTGAGTGATGATGGAAGTAGGTGTTATCCATTGGTCCATAAAAGGTACTCCACTGATTTTAGCCAATCAATGCTGGTCAACAAAACTTGGGGGCAAGATTTGTTAGTCATACAGCATTTGCTGACAGGGTGTCCACGCCAGAGCTGCTGCATGCATGAGCCACTTGATTACCTTTCCTCTGGCCAGCAGGTTCCTGTAGTCCCCTTCACTTCTGCATTTGGAAAGGTCTTCAGCTCACCTGGACTACACTGGAGTCAAATCAAATAGATTATCTCTGAATTATGAAGTGCTCATTCATGTAGACTGAAGCCACAAAGCAAAAAGCAACAGAAGGCCAGGCCAGAGGTGGACCATCTGCCACATTATAACCATAACAGCATCTCTCATGGAACTAAAGCCAAGCATGGCGTTCTTTTGGGTGAGCTGGCTCCCACCCGTACCTGGCTTGTTCTACTCAGGCGTTGACAGTTCTCCCTGTCCCCTGATCAACCATGACTGGAGCATGGAATCTGGGAACATACTATATTTTATTGTCAGTACAAATCAGGTTTGATGTGCCAGGGAATGAGACAAGTTCTGGAGTTTGAAATACAATCCAACGAAGACGCCTCTGAACAATTTAATACCAACAGGCCTGAGATGGTTTGCTATAAAACCAATCTCAGCATGAAAAGACATAGTCCAAAGCTCAATCAGAAGCAATTTAATTAAAGTGAGTTGATTATCTAGGCCTAACAAGGCTTGCCAGTTTGTAACTTGGCAATCTGTATCCATGAGCTTTTTTGATGGTTTCTTAGTCACCTGTCATCCAGGATGAGGCTGTGTGTTGGTTTGGCTCATGTTCTCCTTACTATTGTTGCAACCTCAGTTGTGTGACAGGGTTTGCCTTTGAGTTCTATTTAAAAAACATGAGCAGTTTATAGGCAAATCAAAGGGATGGAGGGAAGGAGGGAGGTGGCTTGTGCTGTAGGGATAGGTGAGGTTTTTAGACATGTACCTGAAAATGATTCCATGGCAAAAAATGAACTTATACTTCTTCAGTAAGTTTTAACATTCAATTTATTACTAAAATAAATGGTAAAACATATACTTAGCTTCTAAGCATTTCACATTCATTAACTGATGCATGACAACAACCTATAAGGCAGATATTCTTAGTGTCCATATCTTATGGTTTAGGCAAGTATACAAGACTGAATGATTATCTCTTCAAAATTCACATTGACCTGGAATCTCAGAATGTAACCTTATTTGAAAATAGATGCTTTGCTGCTATACTGAAAGTAAGGATGGTGAAGAAAGTATTCTGTGTTGGGTTTGAGTCCTACTTCCAATGGCTGACATCTACACACACACACACACATATATATTATTTGTAAGGAGAGAGAGAAGATACAAACAGAAAATGGGCATTCCAGGGCCTCTAGCCACTGCAAATGAACTTCAGAAGCACACATACCTGGCTTACATGGGTACCAGGGAATCAAACCTGGGTCCTTAGGCTTCCCAGGCAAGCACTTTAAATGCTTAACCACCCCTCCAGCCCAACTGGCATCCTTGCAAAAAGATAAACCATAGAGATACAGAAGAAGCCAAGAAACACCAAGGCTGCAGCATCCAGCAGGAGAAAGAGAGAAGCACGGGCCAGTTCTTTCCTCAGTCTGTACCAACCCTGCTGAGCACTGAGTTCAGAGTTCTGGCCCCAGCATGGTGAAAGAATAAATTACTTATTATTTTAAGTCACCTAATTTGTATAATTTATTATGGCAGCCACAGGAAATTATTGTAGCAACTGAGGCTCTTGATTAAAGATACACGGACATTAACAAAGAAAAGAGTCAAGCATTGTGGGTTCTGATCCATGTTCCTGTTACTTTGCAGAGCATCCTCTCAGCAAAAGTCAGCTGTGTCCTGAGAGGCTTCCACGTAGCCATTATGCCTGGATTGTGGATTGTGTTTTGTGTCTTCAATATATGTGATTATTGCATGTGTGGTGGGTGATAAGCCATTCAATATTCCTATCTGCTATAATAGTCCCATATTTGCTTCACTGGCTCGAATATTATAATGCTTGTTAAAATAAATATATTTCAATTACCATAAAATCACTCTGCATTGCCAATGTTACTACTCAGTATAAGTACTGGAGTGATAGAAATTTTAACAAAAGCTTAAATTTAGAAGCAGTGGGATTTTGTTAGAGATGTCATGTATGGTGATAGCACTATATTATATGGGTTAAATCTGATAGAGACTGAGATCATTCAAATCCAGATGCCACCCTCACACTTAGCCCCCGAAGGTACGCGCAACGTGTGGTGACCTGAAAACAATGTATCTTTGTTTTATTACCTGTTTTAATTCAACACTTATGTGATTTTTCATTCATGAGTCTGTGTTCTTGTGTGTGTGCAAGTGCTTGTGTGTGCACAGGTGCTCATACATGTGGAGCGTGTGTGTGTGTGTGTGTGTGTGTGAGTGAATGTGAAGGCCAGAGGAAAAAGTAGCTGAAAATAGATAGGAATTAAAAGCAAGATATTGTTTTCAAAAATCTGGCTTTGCATTGCTTTAAATAGAATCGGAATAACTTCCTTTGAAAGCAGAGTATCCATTCCTATAGGTTGGGTACAAGGCTGGCAGCATTTTCAGGTCTGTGCAGCACCAAGCTGTTAAAACTGTACAAGTGTGAAATTGAAAGCTGCATCTATGTGAGCAGTCAAGGCTTGTCTCTCTCAGGTCCACAGGAATTACATTTTGCTAATGTGTATCTTGACCACAGTTTCCTAATCCTGTATGTTATTAGTTTATACTTCCAGGGATCAATAATGGCATTGACTCTGATACTTACCCCTTTGCTCTTTCTGGCTCTAATACACATTTTCTGGATTTCCTACTTAGGATAATTTTTGTTATCTATTTTTTATCCTTCATCTTTACACCTACAAGTATAATAATCACAGTCTCCAAACTACCATCTTCTACCCTTGCATTTTCATAAGTACACCTCATGTAGTGTGTTTGAAACAAGTATATATTGCATTTTTCTTGTGCAATACTAAGGGAGGGTATTTTCATGGAGTTGAGGAACTAAAAAAAAAAAAAAGTGAACTAAAGCCAAAGTCAGACTCCAAAACTTTGCAAGTCACATTTGCTCACTTTGGAACATTCCTTCTCATCCCTCCCCCACTCCATGTGCTCTATGACTGGAGAATCAAATATACAGGCAAGTGGTACAAATCATGGCTCTAGTACATGTAATTAGACATGCTCTGCATGTGTGGCATGCCAAGATCTAAGTAAGGACCCTGCTTTCTTCCTGAGCCTGTGGAGTGCTTTAAGATATGAAAGAAGCCACACCCTTCTCACTGCAGAGTTAACTGAACCAACTATGTTTCTCCTGACCTAAAGGGAGCCACCCATAGCCTGGATTTATCTCTGGTTCTGTGACAACAATGATGGGCTGGCACATTCTCCCACTGTGGGTTTAGCATGGGATAAGAACCTAAGGTGGCAGCAGGAGGGAAACCTGTGGTTTAAACATGGTTAAAACAGGAAGAATACAGATAAATTTCATCCAAGGTGTAAAACTAGAATGAAATCAAACCATTGTTGCAGAGAAACACGCCTGGTTTCCTACCTGTTCTGGGGGCAGATATTTCATCCTATTTAGTAAAGCATGTCTGGATCCTCAAATTGAATCCTCCTTTTCAATTGAACCCCTCAAGTTTGTAGCCAATTGCCCAGATAGAAGCACAAAGAAGAATGCAACAGAACCTCTAAATGTTTTGTGCAGAAATCCACATACCTGGGCGAAAAGACAGACGGGCACGGTCTGGAAAGGAAAGGGGGTGGGGTGAAGGACCAATAATCACACACAGCTAGAACAGAAAGGGTAGAGGAGACCACGGTGGAGCACAGAGATCCAGGCTGGTGATAGAGGATAGGCTGCTGTGTGCACACTCACAAGCTGGTGCATTCCTTATCTCACTAGAAACCAAGACAAGTGAGACCAGAAACCTGGAGGAAAGCCTGCTCTCTGAAGACCATGGGGAGTGACCATCCTAAGTTTTTGAAATATTCTTACAGTTATTGTTAATTTGTGGAAATTTTAAAAACATGAGTTTTGTATTTAACAAAATATTGTTATGGGAAAGTTATATTATGGGTATACAAGCAACTCCCAAATGTATTCTCTGTATGTGTTCATGAAGATTGAAATACTTCTAATATTTCCTATGAAGTATCATATCATGTATGTGGACAATCTAACCACATATTTCATGTTTCCTCTGTGTTCTCAACATCTTGGAGTACAACATCACAGTCATTGTAGACTGTGATTCATCTTTCTGTGTTTTCCAAGCCATCTGCAGCACAATGAAGAGGCACCATTTCTAGGCCGTGACTATATGGGATGCTCCACATTCCAAACCATGCCTGGAAGCTGGGTGCTAATGGGTTCTTCCCAGCAGTACACCAGCTAATGGCCTCTTCCTGGCACTCAGTCAAGCATCACTAATGGCTAGCAAGTTGCCTGCCCACCCCCAAAGTGAGAACTCCACTTTCATATTTGCAGAGAGCTAATCAGAAGACCTTCTGCTTGGCCACAAAAGCCAGGGGACTTGGACACACAGTATACTAGAAAATGACTTCTGAGAGGCTAGTATGATTGTGGGCAGAATGACAACATTGAGATGGTATTAAATTTTGAACTAACAAATGCTTTGTCAGAGAGATGTAAAAGGGTAAAGGACACAGACTTTCTTTTATGAACCCATCTATCAGTTTAATGGTGATGTCAGTATCAAAGAAGTATTTGGGAAACTCCCAGTTATGATGAAATATATCTGAAATAGTAATTGGCTGTCAGATAGGAAAAATGGATGTGAATGTATTGCTGTCCAGTATCTCAAATTCACTCAACTCTGCTTCTCACATGCACAGAATGGAGTCGGTGGAGGAGTTCTCCCTGGGGTGAAATTAGGATGGGTTTTTGAGTACATCTATTTTGCAGATAAGATTCCCTATGCTAGACCTTGTGTCTATGTTTCTCTGCACTCATTTTTCATTAGACTCTTCACAGATGGCACTAGAAGGATCCAGAAAAGACTCATAAGATTACATCTAACTTCCAAGTTGAGGAGTCCCAAGCTTGGTAATTCCTTTGCAAAAACAAAATAAACAAAATAAATAGGATCATTTTAATACCCTGCATCCCTCTTTTGTCTTGGCCATATCAATTTAAATTGTATCTTGGTTGGAGCAAGAAGGATAAGGACATTTGGAGTAATTAAGACAAAATTAAAAGGATCAAAAATAACAGAATTTTAATCAATGATTTATCCATAGCTAACTGAAACTGGAGAGCAAATATTCCCTTATATGTTTCCCCACATATTACAGTTACATGTGTATAATAAGTTTTATCATCTTATACTACTTTACTCATGATATTCCTCGCAGATGTTAAGCTAACCAGGTGTGAATAAAGAAAGATTTTACCTACTTCTTTGATTTATCCTTTATGCTCCAATGATAAAACTTTCAATAATCCTTGACATTTTTAACTTGAGCTTATGAAACAGAAAATCAGATATAAATGAACATATATCTACCACCTTTAATCAAGTCAACCAGTCAATCATTCAATAGATAACACTGAAATCAACCTCATTAGCATCAATTTCCAACTCTCCACGTTATAGAGGAGGAATCTGTGTCTGAAAAAAATGTTAGGCAATAGGAAATTTGCCTGGGAAGCAAAATCCCTAGAGCTTAGACAAGGTTATAATGAAAAGATGAAGGCTGGGGAAATGTTCACAGGACTGTAAGAGCTAATGTCTTTCCTGAATTTCCTAACAAGTCAGTGGCTGAGCAGATATACTTGCTCAGACCAAGGAATGAGGGTATAATGGTAACCAATATTTGAGCATTTTGTACAAGCAAGATTTCCAATGGCTATTACTATTCCACTATTTCCAGGTTATGCTCTATTTTGATATTATTGTTCTTGGTTTTGAGTGTTAGAATATCTTTGAGTAAATGTGATAACAAGTATTATAGGTAGAATTTCTTTTTATTGTTTTTGTATGAGAAAAAATTAAGCAATTTTCCCTTCTTTTTTTTTGTATTTTTTACTGTTCTCTAATTGTCTTATTTACTGCTCTGTCATATCTAACATTCTGGAAAATCATTGCCTTAAACCATAACCAGTCACTGGAGATTTTTAAATCAGGGAGTAACATCAGCAGAGAAGTAATTTGGTAAAATTAATTGTTCTTTAGTGGATAGTATCAACTTTACTGGGAAGAAAATGCAGTCAGGAGGCTTGCTTAGAAAACTATTAGAAAATACACACATGGAGTAGGAGCAATGAACTAGCAGGGAGGCAGTGACGCCTGAAACAAAGGAATGGATACAAAGGAAAGAAAGAAAATGGCTCAGTGATCTAAGTCAGAGGGACAAGCGGTCTGTGATTTACACAGGATCAACTGACCTTAATCTTCTACAGCTTCCCTCCCTCCCCCTCTCTCTTCCTTCTCTCTACCTCTTTTATATCAGTTATCTTTTTCTTCCTTTTCTTAGTGGGTACTGACCTGTAACTCCCAGTACCAGCATGTGGCTATCATCCACAATGAGCTTTTGATCAGAGAGACCTACAAGTTCTCCTAAAAGAAAGACAGATTTCTGTCCGAGTACTTGATGACCCGCCAAAGGTTAGTGGTAAGACCCTACTGCTGAAGACACCTTATGTGGTTGACACGTAAAATCGAATGGTATGGCTGGAGGCTGGAAGAGAGTCAGTCCCCAGACAATCAGTATGTCTAGTGCCAGAAGGTGCTACATGGGCGACTGGGGGAAAATGACAAATATCTGTCCAAGCAACTCATGGTCTAACCTTCTTAGCAGCAAATAACCTGTTGTGATGCCCACACAAGTGCAATAGTGGCACACAGCCATGGTGGGGAACCAACTGCTCTTGATTCGGCTAACAGATCCCCTCAGTGGTATGGAACTCACAGCTGGAGCTGGGAAACAAGTCGAACCATATCCAAACATAAGCCCACTCTCCATTAACAAGCTACCATCAATCGTGGGCTACAAGAGGGCCTACACCTATTAAATTCTCTATTAAAAAAGTAAGGGTTATCTGGGCTGGAGAGATGGCTTAGTGGTTAAGCGCTTGGCTGTGAAGTCTAAGGACCCTGGTTCAAGGCTCAATTCCCCAGGACCCACATTAGCCAGATACACAAGGGGGCGCAAGTGTCTGGAGTTGGTTTGCAGTGGCTGGAGGCTCTGGCGCGCCTATTCTCTCTTTCTCTCTCTCTCTCTCTCTCTGCCTCTTTCTCTCTCTGTCACTCTCAAATAAGTAAATAAATAAATAAAGACATAAATAAATAAATGTAAGGGTTATCTCATTTGTCCTGGTGCTAACTTACTCTTCATTGGAGAATCTGCTTCTCTTTTGCAGATAGATGTAGATCCTAAGGAGAGAGCCACCCCATCATACCTCAAAAGGGCCCCAGCCGAAACTAAGAAAAATTGGCAAAACAAGCAAGGGTGCTGTTTTTTTGGTGAACCGGGTACCAGCACAAGGGTGAAGGAGATCAACACAGAGAAAAATCAACTCCTACCAAATCAGAGATCCAGAGACTCAGAGGCCCCCAACACCTCTGAAGCAGACCAAAAATGAACCCAACATGGCTCAGGGAAATTTTGCGGAAGAGGGGGTGGAAAGAATGTCAGAGCCACATGTTGGGTCATGATATGCAGAGACATTTATCTTACCCATAACTGTGGGCTAACTCCACAATGCATGACCTATATACCTCAACAAGGAGGGGCCAAGGGGAGGGAGTCTAATAATGGTACCAAACTGACTGTATTTGCTGAATACAAAACTAATTAATAAAACAATAAAAAAATTTTTAAAAAGAAAGGCCTGGAGGAAATTTGGAAAAGAAGACAGATTCATTTGATTGTGGCTCTATATTTGATTTGAGGACTGTAGGTTCACAAGTAAGAATATCCAGTTGAATTTGGCAATGTAAAACTAAGCTTCTGTAGGGAGGTCGAGCCAATCCTCTTGAGAAACACAAGATGGGAGAGGATTGAGGCTGAAGTGGTTATAATCCTTAATAGAAGGGAAAGGGTCACAGAAATTGTAAGAGACAAAAGCTAAGAGAGAGGAGAATCCAGAAGAAAAACTTTAATATGAAAGAAACAAGGTTGAATTTCTCCCTTCCTTTACATTTCCTTTTTCTATCCATCCATCCATGTACATAGCCATCTATCTATCTTCTATGCAACCAACTTTTATTGAAAACTTATTATGCTCTAGGTTGTGGGCTTAATTCTGAAAAGTCCAATGCTAAGTCTAGATACAAAGAATAATGAACACACTAAAGGAAATAAGCAGGATTTAAAGAAGGATGGAGCCCAAGGGAAAGGCTACAACTTACCTCTATCAGCTCATTAACTGCCAGCTATCCCCTTTCTCTGCTTGCCTCTGCTCCCAGATGCACTTGTAAGGTTACTGAGCCCATATCAACAATATGTGAATAGTGAGTGGCGTCGACCTGTTCCTATCAGAGTTTAGGGCAGGCTTCCATCACAGATGGTCACAGACTGAGTGAAGTTTAGCAAGGGCTACTAGAGTCCTTATGAAGCATGAAGGCTCAGGTTGGGAACCTGGCCATGGGCATCTGACAGTGTGTATCCTGTCCAGGAAAGAAGCAACTTCCCTTCTTTCTCAAAACTTTTTCAGTTCTTTAGAGAGATACCTAGTTTAATAGTAAAAATCAGAAATTTCTTAAAAAACTGAAAACATTTTTCTCTAACTCAACAATAGTTTAATGAAAAACAGGTTCAATATTGGGCTGATTGGGCCATTATATTAACAATTTACCAGTACAGAATCAAAATTTAGAAACAAAAATAGAATACATACATATGTATGTTTGTGAATGGTTAATGTATAGATGTGTGTATATATGATTGATGTATATCAAATATTGGTAAATATATATATATATATATATATATATATATATATATATATACACACACACACATACATGCATTTTAACAAATGTGTAATGAAGTACACACACTGAAAACAAACAAACAAAATAAGTACAAGTATGAAGAGCTATGGAGAGTAAAGACATGGCACTTTAATATAAAGACTGACAGGGGTCCATTCACAAGATCCAGTCTCCTCATGCAGATCATTATAGAAGATTTATTAAATTCTGTAAGGTCTCCATGTTTTGAGTGATTTATTCAATTCAGTTACAAAGAACAATAATTTAATTTTTCTTTTGTTCTGGGAATTTAAACTAATAGATTTAATTATTCCACACATGTACTGAAGGCTTCTCAAAAATGAGAACTTGTAATAAGTCAAATAAGCAATATACACCAAATAAAAGAGTTTCTGAGGCTGGAGAGATAGCTTAGTGGTTAAGCATTTGCCAGTGAAGCCTAAGGACCCCGGTTCGAGTCTCAATTCCCCAGGACCCATGTAAGCCAGATGCACAAGGTGGCACATGCATCTGGAGCTCATTTGCAGTGTCTGGAGGTCCTGATGCACCCATTCTCTCTATCTATCTATCTACCTATCTATTTGCCTCTTTTTCTCTCTGTCTATTGCTATCAAATAAAAAAATAAAAATTTAAAAACTTAAAAAAAATAAAAGAGTTTCTAAAATTACTGTAGGTTAAAATTTGGTCTTATTTAAATTTATCACTTTCTAAAGTATCATTATTTCTTTTTGTTAATTTTTTTGTTCGTTTTTATTTATTTATTTGAGAGTGACAGACAGAGAGAGAAAGGCAGATAGATAGAGAGAGAGATAATGGGCATGCCAGGGCCTCCAGCCACTGCAAACAAATTCCAGATACGTGGGCCCCCTTGTGCATCTGGCTAACATGGGTCCTGGGGAATGGAGCCTCGAACCCGGGTCCTTAGGCTTCACAGGCAAGTGCTTAACCACTACGCCATCTCTCCTGCCCTAGTTTCATCATTTCTTGATGACAAATATATATATATATTAATTTTGAGAAAGTGAGAGAGAAGGAGAAAGAGGCAGAGAGAGAGAAAGAGAGAGGTAGAATGGACCTTCAGCCTGCTATAAACAAATTCCAGACACGTGTGCCCTCTTGTGCACATGTGTAACATTGAGCCCTTGTGTCACTGTGCATGTAGCTACATGGGACCTAGAGGTTTGAACATGAGTTCTTAGGCTTCACAGGCAAGTGCCTTAACTGATGAGCCATCACTGCAGCCTGACAAATACTTTTAAAATCATTCTTCTTAATATCTGATATTTATAGCAAATTTTACCTAATGATGATTATAAGACCTGCTATATGCTGAACCACATGTCTTCTGTGTCTATATCTGACAGAAACATCTGAGCAGTGCATTGCAGGCTGAGACTGTCTGTGGCAGGTGGAGCTGCTGGTCCAAGGTGGTGTGTCACTGTCCCATGTACCATGAGTTGAGCAGCTCAGGCAGGGCCATCTCTCAGCTTTGTGTTCAAGAACAAACTTTTCTTTAGGGAAGAGACATGAATTAGCTTTGATCAAAGTGAGTGAGTATGGGATTGGACTCCAGTTGGTACACTGACTCTCACTTCATTCTGGGTGGAGAGGACCTCTTCTTCCACATCTGAGAAAGAAATAAGCACTCTCTATGCAATGTCTTAGGGAATGCTGTGAGCAAATGTAGATACCAGTCTCTGTCCTGTGTCTGCACTGGCCTCTCAACCATTGCTGACTGAGTGAAACTATGATCTGGAAATCATATCTGCTGAATAAGTGAAAAATTTTCAAATCTATGTATAGTGTGACTGTAAAGTAATTAATGTGTAAGTATTACTGCCATATCATCAGTTACTCTGAACACTTGAAGAGTTACTGATAGGCTAGGGAAGGACGCAGATAAGAATATGGACAATGGGTGGAGTGTAATGTTATGAGCACATCGCATACGGGATGCACAGGCAGAAGGTGGAATACGAGTACTCCTGTCACACACTGGGATTATAGATCATTCTGAAGGTGTAGTTCTCCTGTTACATCCTGGAAGAATGGATGGTGCTAGGTAATTCACAAGAGTTTCTTAATGTCTGAGATGATAACACCCAAAAGTGTCAAAGAGAAGTGACAATGGTCTGGGTACACAGTTTGTATTTTGGAAGGCAGACAGGAGGGGGGCAGGATAACATAGATCCATACATCTTTTGCTCTGTCTCTTGATGTATATCCTGAAGATGATGGGTGATAATAGAGGAGGATATTTGGCAGCAAAATGATGTAATTAAATCAATGTTTTAGATAGATCTCTTTGTCTACCATATAAGAGGTATTGAAAGGAAGGTTGGAAGACAAGATCTGGAAGAACTTTGAATTGGTTTCAGACATCTAGGTAAGAAAGATGAGGTCTGGACCTAGTGTTGTGACAGTAGGGACAAAGAAGAATGGTAGACTTGGAAGATAGTTGCAAAGTAAGACAGGCCAGAATGGATGATTTATTGGACATTAGTAAGAGGAAAGAATGTAGAATTAATCTTTAAAAGATGAAATATATATAGTATTTACTAAATAGATGCATCCTGTATATCACTACCTCTGGCAATGCTCCTTATTTGGAGTAAAAGAGTTTTATTCTGGGAACAAGTAATCATACCCTAGGTCACAGGCTGTATGAACACACTTCTTTATCATTACTTTACTTTTGCACTTAGAGAAACTTCTAATTCAGCTTATTTCATATGTTTATCCACCCTAGTATACATGCGTGTTCTCTCTTCCATGCATTAATACACAAAGTTCCTACTGATCAAAAGAGATTTATTTTAATTTTAAAGTTCATTAAGCCACATCTCCTGCTTCTCCTGTGACCTTTTGGAAACCATAAAAATTCTGTTAGGCTAATATTTGTATATGAAGATACTATTGGCCAACATTTATTAGGCTATGGGTTTTAAGGCTGTTGGTTATGTTTTAAATTATATTTTTATGCTGAGCCAGGTACTGTTTTGTCTCAGACACATATATGGACCACAGTCACTGCTGCATACAGAGTGGATTTCTTCAGTTAGAAGGAAGAGTTGTTTGGTTCCTGTAGAGGCATTAGTCCTAACACTTTACCTTCACTACTCCTGCCAATTGTACTCATTAAATGTCTCCTATTGCAGTCAGGTTCCCACTGCTGAGAGAAAACACCCAACCAAAAGCAACTTGTGGGAAAAAAGGGTTTATTTTGGCTTGCAGAATTGAGGGGAAGCTCCATGATGCCAGGGGAAAACAATGGCATGAGTACAGGGTGGGCATTACCTCCTGGCCAACATAAGGTGGACAATAGCAAGACAGCATGCCAAACACTGACAAGAGGAAGCTGGCTATAACACCCAGCAGGCGATAATTCCCACAATGCCATCAGCTGGGAAACTAGCATTCAGAACACCTAAGTTTATGGGGGATACCAGAATCAAACCACCATATCTCCTAAACAACAAACTTCCTTCTCTTAAAAAGCAAACGAACTAAAATACTCGAGACATATAGCAATACATTTGATGTGTACTGTCTGGTTTAACTTGTGTCTTAATTTTCTGTGTGTAGTATATGCATGTATGTGTATGTGTGTTCATAGATATGTGGATACACACATGTGTGCAGGTGCACATGCATGTGTATTGCATGTGTGTGTGTGGAGGCCAGAGTTGACATTGGGTGTCTTCTTCAACTGTTCTCCACCTCATTGACAAGATCTCTCACTGAAACCAGAGCTCACCAATTCAACTATATTATCAAGTCAGCAAGCCCTAAGGATCCTCTGGACTCTTCCCCTCACTCCAAACGTTGGAATTACAGCTATGTGCTACCATCACCAGGCAATATACGAGTGCTGGGGATCCCATATTGGATCCTCATGCTTTCATGGTAACCACTTTGCTGACTGCACCATCCCACAGGACTGGATAGTCTAGTTTCATTTACTGGTTGGTACCTGTTTCTAATCCTCTGTAGAAAAAAAAAAACCAAACTCAGTAATATATACTACAATGAATGTATTTAAAGCAGCAAATCATTATGCTCAAACAAACTTGATGTACATATATAAATGTACACATTTCCTAGAAACATGATAATTTTATGCATAGTTCAGTATGTGGCTTTGAATAATTATGACTAAAAAAACATAAAGGCAGGAACTAGCATTGTGGGTCACTGCTAACCCCACCATCTGTCTCCATAGAAGGAGAATGCTTCCATAGATCTTTATTCCCAGTAGTAGAGTATTGACGTGCCCATTTTTTACAGAGCACCATGCTAGGGTCAAGGATAATAATAATCACATCACATAGTCCACTGATGCAATAAGAAATGGCTAATGGTAAAGACATAACATAGCTCATTTATGCCTCCCAACGTGCAATTGTAAACACTGAAATTGTGCTATATAATACATATGTACTTCTGTGTAAGTTCAACATAATTAGTCCTAAGTTTTAAAAATGTACATTGTGAATTGAAACACTACACCTTACAAGTTTTGAAAGTATCCAAATAAAGATGTAAAAAATTGCTCAACCTTGTGAGAGCTGGATTCTGTGGAGTCCCACAGCATGACCTCATGTGGGATATAATAACATATAAGACCACTATATTCACTGGAACAGATCAAGAGATCAAGAATGAAAAGGGAAAAAAATAAAGTTTTATACTATATCTTATTTTAAATGTTCACAATGTAGTACTGCACACTAAAATTATTATAACTCACTTCTTAGTGTAATACTATATACCAAAACCAAGATATTCATTGGCCTTAAGACTGTAATTTATAATTAATTAACATTAAAATATTTCTTGGGCTGGAAAGACAGCTTCGAAGTTAAGGCACCTGCCTGCAAAAACCTAACAACCTGAGTTTGATTCCCCAGTACTCATGTAAGCCAAATGCACAAAGTGGCACATGCATCTGGAGTTTGTTTGCAGTGGCTATAGAACCTGGTATGCCCATTCTCTCTGTTTGTCTCACTTCTATCTCTCTTTGCTTGCAAGCAAATAAATAAAAATATATATTTTTCAAAATCTCATTTTAAAATAACATTTTCACTTTTTTTATTTTTTATTTTTCTTTATTAGTTAGTTTTGTATTCAGCAAATACAGTCAGTTTGGTACCATTATTAGGCTCATCCGTGACCTACCCCCTCCCCTTGGCCCCTCCTTGTTGAGGTATACAGGTCATGCATTGTGGAGTTGGCCCACAGTTTATGGGTAAGCTAAATGTCTCTGCATATCATGACCCAACATGTGACTCTGACATTCTTTCCGCCCCCTCTTCCGCAAAATTTCCCTGAGCCATGTTGGGTTCATTTTTGGTCTGCTTTGGTGAATAGCATTTTCACTTTTGAAAACATTATGCAATTTTTACATTTGAAACCAATGTTTCTGTATGTTGCAGTAAGGTTCACATTGCTGGCAGAAATTACCCAACCAAGAGCAGCTTGTGGGGGAAAACGGTTTATTTTGGCTTACAGGCTTGGGGGGGAAGCTCTATGATGGCAGGAAAAATGATGGCATGAACAGAGGGTGGACATCACCCCCTGGCCAACATCAGGCAGACAACAGTGACAGGAGAGTGTGCCAAACACTGGCATGGGGAAACTGGCTATAACACCCATTAGACCACCCCCAACAATACACCACCTCCAGGAGACATTAATTCCCAAATCTCTATCAGCTGGGAACCTAGCATTCAGAACACCTAAGTTTATGGGGGACACCTGAATCAAACAACCACACTGAAGTATAGGAAATACATTATCTAATGTAGCACTTAATAAAATGTTTGCCATAGATTAATAAACTTTTAAGACTCTCTGTAAAATATGAGAATAGGTAATTAAAAATTTTAAGAATTTTTTGGGCTGGAGAGATGGCTTATTGTTTAAGATGTTTGCCTGAGAAGCCTAAAGATTCAGGTTTGTTTCCTGAGTACCTACGTAAGCCAGATGCACAGGTGGCACATGTGTGTGGAATTTATTTTCACTAAGTGGCTAGCTGCCCTGGCATACCCATTCATTCTTTCTCTATCTCTATCTGCCTTTTTCTCTCTCTCCTTATCTCTCAAATAAATAAATAAATATAAATACTAAAAACATTTAAGAAGTTTTATGCAACATGTCTTGTCTTAGTGAATCTCAATGCTCCTGAAAAATGAAATTTGTTGAATTCATTTGACCAAGTACTTTCCTCATAGCTCCTATTCTCTAATACTGAAAATTGAATTCTCATAAAACTAAAGTCTCATATAGTACCTTTTTGGAAGTGCACTTATAAGTCATTTGTGAGAGTTAACAGTAAAATTAATTATTAAGTTGAAAGTAATTAAAATCCTAAGATAAAATTGAGTCCATTCTATAGACTACACAGAGGCAAATACTCTTTAAATTTCCTTCTTAGCATTGCAGTTTATAACTTATCATATTGACACTAAGAAAAGTAAACTTCCTTCTGTGACACAGCTATAATTTTCTATGTTCTTTATTTGGGAATTGTCCATATGGTAAATTCTAAGGTCTGTCAAACTGGAATTAATTTTAAGTGACAGAAAGTTAATATCTCTGGATAAATAAAGACTGCTATCTACTCAGTACCAGACAGAATGAGCGAAGAAACTTAGAGCAAGGAGCTAAAGATGAAGGTGGTGAGAGAGAAGGAACAGAACTCACAATAAAAGTATGCAAAGTAGCAACATATACAATTCAGTAGATTTCCTATATCACTATCAATAATGAAATATTGGGAAATAATTTTATAATATTTTATAATAAGAACTTTAAAAATACCTATAAATAAACCCAACCAAAGTAATGAAAAAAATTAAAATTCTCAAGAAAGAAATTGAAAAGGATACCAAGAATGGAAGATCTATGCTCACAGACAGACTTAATAGTGTAAAAATAACTTTACTACCAAGAGCAATCTATAAATTCAGTACAATCTTCAACAAAATTTCACTGAAATTATTCAATGAAATTGAAAAATAAATTTTATAATTCATAGGAAGGCACATGAGACCCTAGATAGCCAAAACAATACTAACCAAAAGAGTAATACCTTGTATCAAGTGATAACAGAGCCATAGTAACAAAACAAAACCAGAACAAAAAAAAAATATTATGCCTTGGCACAAAACTGAAATGCAAATTGCCAGGCTAGAACAGAAGACATAGAACTAAACCCACACTGATAAAGCCAATTGAATTTTTTAAATAAAAGTGCCAAACAACACATTTAGAAGCAACAGCCTTCTCAATAAATGGTGCTGGGAAAACTGGATATCCACATGTAGAAGAATCAACCTAGATTCTATCTCTCACTGTATAAAAATCACTTCAAAATATGCCAAAGATCACAACACAGGACCTAAAACCATGAAACTTTTAAAAGAAAGCATAGAGGAATCATGTCAAGATATAGATATAGGCAAGCAAATTTGCACCACTATGGAAATCTATATGTGAAGTTGTTAAAAAACTAAAAATAGAACTATTATACAATCCAGTTATACTACTTATACCAGTTATACCTGAAGGACTCTAAGTCAGTATACCATAGATACTTGTAGATCCATGTTGCCACATCACTACTCACAATGGTCATGCTATGGAATAGACTATGTGCCCACCAACAGATTAGTGGATAAAGAAAATGTAGTATACATATATGATATAATTTTAGTCAGCCATTATAAGGAATGAAAATATGAAAAATGGAAAATATCTGCAATTAAAGACCATCATGAGCTGCACAGATTGCCTGGTGGTTAAAGCACTTGCCTGCAGAACCCAAGGTTTGATTCCCCACATAAGTCATGTGCACATGATAGCACATGTGGCTGGCGTTTGTTTGCTGGAGGCCCTGGTGCGCCCATTTTCTCTTGCTATCTGCTTCTTCCGGTCTCTTTCTCAAATAATTAAAATATTTTTGTAAGATTATCATATTAAACAAAAGAAGCCAAACAGACCAGAAAGATAATATCGTTTTCTTGAATACATATATTCATACAAAAACAGACAGGAGGGATATGGAGGAAGGAAAGAGAGCAGCGGGGAGGAAGAAAAAGAAGGGGGAGAAATGGAAGCATACAGTGGGTAAATAAGATTCAAATATGTGATGTATTCAAAACAATCTTATGAAACCCATCACTATATACAAAGAATACAAGTTGACTAAAAGTCAATGAAATAGCTAAATAAAAAAAAAAAAACCTGTAAAACTTTTGGAGCATACACATGTTGAAATATATAGAGAGTAAGCAAAAAGGAATCTTCCAACGTTTCTCTTTCCGTAAGGCTGCCAAGAACAAAAGAATAAAAATAGTTTAATTTTATTTTAAAGCAAGCACATGTATTGATGAGTGTCAGATTTAGCTTAAAAATACCTTTGAGCTGGGAGTAGTGGCACACACCTTTAATCCCACTTGGGAGGCAGCAGTAGAAGGATTGCTGTGAGACTAAGACTACATAGTGAATTCCAAGTCAGTCTGGATTAGAGCAAAACCCTACTTCGGAAAAAAAAAAAAGTACCTGTTGCAGGCATGTTCGTATTGCTGGCAGAAATCACCCAACCATGGGTAGCTTGTGGAGGGGAAAAAAAAAAAAAAGGTTTATTCTGGCTTACAGACCTGAGGGGAAGATCCACAGTGGCAAGGAAAAATGACGGCATGAGCAGAGGGTGGACATCACATCACTCCCTGGCCAACATAAGGTGGACAACAGGAACTGGGGAGTATGCCAAACACTGTCAAGGGGAAACTGGCTATAACACCCATAAGCCTGCTCCCAACAATACACTGCCTCCAGTAGGTGTTCATTTCCAACTGTCATAAGCTGGGGAGACTAGCATTTAGAATATCTAACTTTATGGGGGGACACCTGAATCAAACCACCACATTCTGCTTCTGGCCCCCATAAACTGGTAACCATCCCATGATGTAAAATACAATGCATTCAGTTCAATTTTCAAATTCCCCATATATATATATATATGTATGTGTGTGTGTGTATTATATCAATCCTAATGATGTTCAAACATTCCCATAATCCAAGGTCTTTTAACTGTGCCATAATACCAAAAAAATATCCCCCCCACAAAACCCATAATGGCACAGAATAAGCACTTATCCTGCAAAAGATGGCACTGGGCAAAGCAAAGAAAGATTCAACCAACACAAGATTTAAACAGGGCAAACATAAAATTGTAGGTCCAAGACCAAGAACTCTAGCCAGTGACAAGTCCAATAATCCTAACCAGCAACAATTCTCTGGAGTGCCAATTTCACCCCTCCAGCTAGGCTACTCACAGTCCTGGAAAACTTCATCTGGGGTCTGCAGCTTTCCTTAGCAGCCATCTCGTGGTCCTGGCATCTCTACTGGGTCTCCACTGCAACCCACGGTTCATCCTCATGGTTCCACTGGGTCTCCATGCAGGCATCCAGCAAACCTGCTTCACACTGCCCATGGCCATTTCCAAAACACAAGACCGTGTTGCAAACTCAATGACCCTCCCTTTCCTGCATTTCTTATACTCCACAATACCAGGTAGAGTGCTAATTTGTTAATTCATGGAAGAGCAAAGCAGATTTTTAAAAACAGGACACTCCTTGAGCACTCAGTCCCCTTCAAAAGAGTTTACATTCTTTCTGTGCCATATCCCTCTGCACACACCAGAGCAACTCTGTGCAACTTCTTACGACACAGCCATAACAGAAAGTCTCTCACACAAACTGCTTCTACCCCAGTCCAAGCAAAGCTATTTCTCACCCTCAGAAGCCAAATCTCACAGTCCATAGTTCTTCCTGTATTCAAGTCTTTCAACTCTGGTCAGAATACTCCATCAAGCTGTACTTACAGCACTGCAAGTCGTCTCTTAGGCCAAAGTTTCAAATCCTTCCACATTCCTCTTGAAAGTCAGCTCCAAAATGCAAAAGCCACACAGTAAGTTGTCTAGCAGTAAATGACCCCACTCTTGGTACCAATATTACTGTTGCAGTCAGGTTCACATTGCTGGCAGAAATCAACCAACCAAGAACAGCTTGTGGGGAAAAAAAGGGGTTTATTGTGGTTTACAGACTTGAGGAGAAGATCCACAATGGCAAGGGAAAATGATGGCATGAGCAGAAGTTAACATAAGGTTAACATAAGGTGGACAATAAAAATAGGACAGCATGCCAAACACTGGCAAGGGGGAACTGTCTATAATACAGATAAGCCTGCTCCCAACAATACACCACTTTCAGGAGGCATTAATTTCCGATTGCCATCAGCTAGGGAGACTAGCATTCAGAATACCTAAGTTTATGGGGGACACTGGAATCAAACCACCACCTTTATTCTAGAGGGAGTCAGTACTTGATTGGCTCTGTGAGGTTGTGGGTTTTATAAGGCTTAGAGTTTCAATATTTTCTTGATTTATCATAAATTAAAGAGAGGGTGACATTCATTATACACACACATACATCCTTTCCAAAGTTGGGCAAAAATAATTGAGATATTTTGGATGTCTGATCACCTTAGTAGCCAGGTCAATTTTGAGGAAGGTTGGATAAATCAAAAACCAGTGTGGCCCATTTCATCTCCTGGACTTGAACCCGCTTGCAGTTGCTGGAGAGTACAGCTACACAGGCACTGTACAATCTAAACCCTCGAGGATCCTTTGCCTACGATGAACTGATACTCTCAGTGTGCACTACAAACATCCAGAGTGAAGTCAGAAAAGCAGATTTTGAATGCAAAAGGAACGAAGAACCTAGCAGGACCATGACTGAGTCAGCTAGCATTTACTACTAAAGAGCCCAGAAAAAAAAAAAAAAAAAACTCATTTGACAGGTCCCTTAGATGCCTCTTTTATTTCCTGTAATTACTTAGAGAACATGGGGACTGAGCATCTGAATGCCTGGGGAGTAAGTTATGGAATCCCATATTCCAACAAGGTATTTACAGCTTTTTTTTCAAGGTCTATAACAAAATAAAATCTTTGTCCAACAAGCAACAAAAACACTGCTTCTAGAATTTAATATGAAGATCTAAAATTTTGCTAGCTGGATCTCTCTGTCTGGAAGATTATTCAATATCCAATATGTTTTTGGGCATGGGGTATCTGGTATGCCTGATCTGTGTATCTCAGAAGTGAGAACAATTTTTCCACAGCTCAATTCAGAGGTCCTTTATGCAGAAATATAAAACTACAAAAATCATGGAATAACTGTCTATTGCTTCTTCAAATTTATACCTTCTTCAAAAGAATATGATAACCTACACAAAGGTGTCTTGCAACTGAAAATGAGAATGTTTCATATGAAGGCTTATACTATGAAGAAAACCAGTATCTATGGGCCCACAAGTATGAAAATTATCTGAAAACCTGTTTGCCAGAATCTATATGAAATATGTTTCTTATTTAAAAGGAACCAGTCACAATAGTTTTGATACCAGGCATTTCCTTCTAAGTTTAGCACTAGTGGTAACTTTTATTCATTTTTCTCACTCAGAATCTGTGCAAAGCAAATGTGTGCTGGACAGTGTCTCAGTTTCTTCTGGTATGTGAATTATTTCTGCTGAAATTCTGGGACATCTTATCCTGTTTCATAAAGTTTAGTTTCTTGATAAAAGCAGAACAGACATCTTCATTTACCTATAGAATAGTGTCCTTGGGTTTTAAAGAATGATAACCACATATCACATGACATAACTGTATCACTTGTTAAAAATGAGCATTCATAAGACATACATAAATTCAAATTTTAGCTCCACTATTTCAAAACTATGATACATTATACAGAGAATTATGTATTCTTGTTTTTTTACAGTAAGGTAAGTTATATGTAGTTTACTGGTTCTTCTGAGGAGTTAATGGAATAAAATTGTTGAGTTCAGATCCACAATTCCTTTTTCTCCATATCCGGTTACTTTTTGAGGAAAAAAAAATTGAAAAAGGAAAGGAAAGGGGCATGGGAAGAGTTGGAGTAGCTCATCTATTATGATGTTTGGTTTTTGTCATTCAAACACTGAATAGAGCAGTCTTCCTCTATATTTATCTTTCCTCCCACTTTTTAAAAATCCCAGACAAGTAACTATTCTCAGATTTGTGTCTATAATTTTATTTTATTGTTTTGGCAAAACAGTCTCTTGAGACTATACTTACCTATATCTGTGTATCCTATCTATCTGTCTATCTTCCCATCTGTTACAATTAGATCAGGAATATCCCTGCAAAGGGCCATGGGGTAAACACATAGTTCTTAACTTGGTGCTTTTGGGGAGATGAGGCAAGGCATTATGGAAAGATTTTAGCTCACCTGGGGCATGCTATTAAAGCAGATGGTGGGCCCCAGCTGGTTCTATATACTCTATATACCCTTTCTGCACATGACAAGAGTGGCTTTATTCTACCACATGCTCCTGCTATGCTATGATGAATTACAATAGCCTAAAAGCTAGACAAGAATCTTCAAAACAGTGAGCCAAAACAACCTTTTTCCTTTACTTCCGTTATCATAGGTATTTGTTATAATATTGGGAAGCTAAGACTCTATCATCTATCTATCTATCTATAACTGTATTCTCATTTAAAAGGATATTATACTTATATAGATTTATGTAACTGGCTGATCTACATATCTACAGTTCGTTTGCTTATAGTTGTCAGTATCATATTCTGATTTTGAGTAATGGTCTATTATTTGAATATCCCATAAAATTTCATGAGTGTATTAGCCAGTGTTTGAGAAACAACCAATAAAATGATTATGTATTATGAAGGGATTTATTACATTAGCTTATGGGAATGGGCTTGGCAGTCCAACAGTAGCTGTCTGCAAGCTGGAAAGTCAGAGAACACAGAATTTGCTCAGTACATGAGGCAGTATGTCTTAGCAGTCGCAACCTGGCACTGAAGACTTGTAGGATACCTGAAGAGTTGCTGGGTAGATGAATGCACCAACATGTAGCAAAGGCAGACAGTCAAAAGCCACTGTGTTCTGCTATAACTTCTTTATATATATTCCACAGCAGAAGAGCTGCCCACTCTGAGGGAAGGTCTTCCTTTCACCTTCAATCTCACCTGGAAACAGCCTCATAGACCTGTCAAAGAGGCATGTCATGTACTTGACTCCTAATCTGATCAAATTGACAATAACTTAATTGTCACCGTTGGTATCTGGGTTATATATTCACTTAAGATTAGAATGGATAATTCGTGGAGTATTTGTATGTTCAATCTTATGGGATATTACCAGTGTTTTTCCTAGCATCATCAGCTAATTTATGTACCACTGGGAGTATGTGTATAGGAGACCAATGGCTCAAATCTCTTTTGGTGCTCAATATTAAATTTCTTAATTTCTGCAATCCAGAGGATAATTAATGGTATCATTTACTAGTTTAAATTTGAATTTTTCAGAATATAATGTGCTTCAGCATAAGTTCATGTATTTTTTAGCTATTTATTTGTCTTTTCTGTGAAAGAAATATCCATGTCTATTGTGCATGTCTCTTTTGAACTTTTTTGTTAAGCACATTTATTTATTTTCAATTCCAGTGCTGATTTTTCGTATATGAATGACAAATATCTTCCTCTAGATCAGGATCTATTTTTCAATTATCTTTTTAGCATAGAACTTATGAATTTTGATGTTTTTGAATGCATCAACTTTTATAATTAATGTTTTTATTGCCTCAAAATAGTTTTGGGCTGGAGAGATGGCTTAGCAGTTAAGCGCTTGCCTCTGAAGCCTAAGGACCCCGGTTCGAGGCTCAATTCCCCAGGACCCACGTGAGCCAGATGCACAAGGGGGCGCATGCGTCTGGAGTTCGTTTGCAGTGGCTGGAGGCCCTGGCGCGCCCATTCTTTCTCACTATCTGCCTCTTTCTCTCTCTGTTGCTCTCAAATAAATAAATAAAAATAAACAAAAAATTTAAAAAAAAATACTTTTAACACTGGGTTCATCAAATTATATATATATATATATATATATATATATATATATATATACATATATATATATATTATATATGTGTGTGTATATATATATATATATATATATATATCGAGAGAGAGAGATTTTTTTTTACTTTAGTATTTAAGCCTTTAATCCACTTGGAATTAATTTTGCGTTATGGTGTGAAATAGGAATCAATTTCAATTTTTCCATATTGAAAACAATTGTCCCAGAAATACTTATGCTCTCTACCAAGGAAATATATGACACCTTATTTAATTAATTAGAGTAGTTTGTTTTATCACTTTGTCAAGTCTCTGTAAAAGTACTCTGTAGATTCTGATTTTGTTCAATCAGTGTGCAGATTTAGTGGCTTATGTAATTAGGCTTTATTGTAAATGGTACCTTTTTCTTTGGTTGTGGGGATGGAGGATAGCTTCCTACATAGACAATCATACTGTCTGTAAAAGAACAAGTTAGTTTCTTTCTTTTCAATTCTTTAAAAAAAACTTTAGGGTTTTTTTTTGTGATAGGTTCTCACTCTATAGCACACTATGTCCTGGATCTTATTATATAACTCACATTGCCAACAATCTCTAGGCAATCCTCCTGCCTCAGCCCCACAAATGCTGATTATATGTGTGAGCCACCAAACCTGGCTTCAATCCTCTTAATTTTTGTGTATTTTTACTGCATTTGTCAATGCCTCAAAAGCACTCATAAACGAGGTCAAAATTAGTTGATACTTTTTGTCTAAATTTAGAAGATGTTCTACTGTTTCACTATAAGGAACATGTTATAGAATGATTGGTAAATGCCTTCAATCAGGTTAAGAAAGGATGTTTCAATATTTGTTTTTGAGAACTTGTATTCTCTTAAATTATTAGTTGTTAAATTTCACAACTTTTTCTCATATTTAATAAGATTATTAAATAAAGCTTTTTAAAACTGAAAATCTAAGAGTCATGGTTTTAAAATTTATTTCTTTCTATGACAAATTATATGTAATTTTCTAATACTAATTTTTTCTTGCATTCTATTTGGGAAAGTTTACAAATATTTTGCAGAGTAACTTTATATCAATATTCATAAATATAACAGGCATGTAATTTTTCTCTCTTATGCTGATCTTGCATAGTTTCCATAATTAATTAGGGGTATAATCCTTTTTTTGTTGTTGTTTTTCGAGGTAGGGTCTCACTCTAGCCCAGGCAGACCTGAATTCACTACAAAGTCTCAGGGTAGCCTTGAACTCACAGCAATCCTCCTACCTCTGCCTCCCGAGTGCTGGGATTAAAGGTGTGTGCCCGGCTATAATTCTTTCTTTTACTATCCTGTTAAAAATGTAAATTTGAAAGAATTCTTTACTGCTTATTCCAGAAAACTTCTGATATATACCAAAAGCATATATACTTGCAATCTTACTGAGCCAGATTAAATTATATGGCTTAAACATACTTGGACAAGTTATACCCCTAAATATAAGCCCTAGATAATACTAATGCAGAGGGATGAAAACAAGAGTTCTGGTTTGTGCTATGTGATATATCTCATCAGGTGAATGAAGAAAAAGTAAAATTAACTTGTTCTTGTCCTTCAGAATTATATTTTTATATTAGAGTCTAACCCATAGCAGTTTAAGAGTCATATGATAAGGGTGTTAGAATTCACAATACATAGGAAACAACTGACAGTAGAATTACAATTTAGTATCTGATGCTGCTAAAGAAACAGCTTGGAGAGTCATGTCAGGCATACCTCCTTTCATGATCAGTTCTAAAATATGTGCATTTCATGAACACAAACTCTTCCAGACATCAAGAAAGATGTCTTATCAACAAATGATGTTTTGTTTTATCTGGCTGCTGGTCCCAGGCATGAGCATTAACTTCTTTCAGAAAGTGAAATGGAAGGCAGCTTCTCTGCCTTTCCTTACTGTGCCACTCAATTACCTGCAGATAAATGGGGACCTTCAGGACCAGGGCAATCACTCCTGTATCTGAGTACTATACTTCAGATGACCTGGGTTATTTCAGATATACAAAACTTCAACTTCAGTGAGATTGTGTATACTGTTTATATGACTCTGCCAAGATTAAAGTAAAAACCATCATACCTCAGTATATTTTGGTGACATCTATGTGCTCATGTGAGTAAGACCAATGATAGCTGGATATTCAGGACAATGCAATCTGTCCATGCATTTATTCTTCATCTCTCTATATAAAACACTATTATCAGAACATTGAGCTCAGCATCATGTAGGAAACATAAATAAAATATTTCATTGAGCCATTTATGTATCTTTAAGTATAGGCAATCTAAATATGGTCATAGTAAACCCTAGGTTAAATCTCCTTTGATGAGTTTAGGAACAGTATTGCCCTTAAAATGTATACAATCTAGAAGGTTTTTAAAAAGTTATAGAGAACAGAGTGTCACTTTGGTTCACAGTTCTGCTCCAGGGTCAAGCGAACAAATCTCATGACTATTTTGCTGACAGAATCTTGAGATGGCACAGGAGTTTCACATGATGAGACATTCCATTTATTTTTGTTTACAATAGGGACATCAGAACTTTCTTAATTTACCATATTAGGTTTTATCTACTTCAATTTTTATTTTACTTTGCTTGACCTAACAATATGAGTAATAAGCTTTAGTCATGAGCATTCACTGATTCAACTTGACCACCAATTCAGCAAATGAATGTGCACTGGTAACCCACAAGCACAAAAATATCCTGGATCCCCCCAAAAAGTTTAACACTGTTGCACTCAAGTGTGTGTCTGCTCTACTTTCACTGTTGAGTACACTGTAACAGTGGAAAGGAAGAACTGTTGTTAGTATAGACTATAATCACAAAGTCACTCTACCAAAGGTGGTTAACAAACACTCCCTGTTGCCTCACCATGTACAGCACACGATAGTCACAGAAGACAGTGAGATAAACTGGTAAGAACAACAGTCACTCTAGGCATGCTTTGATTAGTGAGCACTTCAAGACCAACCATGGATCTTCTTTCTTTCCAGGTGAAGGGGCCGGGGAGGGAGGCAGCTGGAATTAAAGGGGAGGAAGTAATCTCCAGAGGAGTGAACTAAACAAGGATAACTGAAAAGAAAAAAAGTAATAATGAATCATCTCCTAAATCTAGCAAAGAATCTGCTATAATAAAATGATAATATTCAGCTTGTGCTTGAAATAAGAACTATATAAGACAGGAAAGAACAAGCAAAACTTGAATTTAAGTCTGTATGAGTTTCTACTGAGGAAAGAAACTGATATACTGATAAAAATTCTCTATAAAAACTTGAATTTTAAAAATATTTATTTAGGTTAAGATGGTGGTGTAGGTACCACACCAAAGCAGCCTAGGGGAGAAAAAGTGAAAAAATAACCAGCAAAATACACTCTTCTACTAAAAAGTGAGGTGTAGAAGAAATTACCAAGTGTAGCAGAGAAGTAGGAGAGATCCAGAGCATCTAGAGCCCAAACAGGAAGGCAGAAGCGGCTCCAGCAGCAGGGGCACCAGGTCCATGGGGACACAGCTGCAAGGCTGGGCTTGAGCTGCAGGAAACGCCAGATGAGGGGATTTTCCCCTCATACTGGAGCCCCTTGCAAACTCAAGAAATGTGAAGGGAGGATCGCAGTGACCAGTGGAGGAGCAGATCATGAAGTAGAAGATGACATGGACCAGTGGGAGAACTACAGACACCATCCACAGACGCCCCTCTCCCACAACCAGCGCAAGTACCAGCAAGCACCAGAGACCTGGGGAAGGAAGATCACAGCACCCAGTACCGGTGACCAGAGCAGCGATCCAGTGATCCAGCCAGCCTACTTGAATCCACAGTGCACCAAAGAGGGACCCAAGCAGGAGCACAGCATAACTGAGACCAAAATCATCCCAAAAGGTAACAGGGATTACACCAGGTCAGTACCTGCCAAATAATCATATATAGGCTTGAATCAAAAATGCTAATTGCACCTTTCATATCAGGATAAATTATGTTAAATCTGATGGATGGTCAGATTTGCGATTCTTAAATAAATGATATTTTAGGCTTGTTATTTGTTGCTTCCTGATTTATAGTGGCTTTGTTTCCTCTTCTGTTGTTCATTAGGGGAGGGTGTCACTTGGTCACAAGCTGACTTGGAACTCTCAACAGACCAGAACTCTTAACCTCCTAGTTGACAGGAATAAGGGTGTGGGACCACACACACCCTAATGGACTGTGACTTTGATAGAGGATCTGATTGTCATAATACCTACTCTTGCATAAATACTCTGTGCTATTTTTCATTGAATGTGTACATTGTATAGTTAAATTTTAGAATCTGCCTGTGTTTCGTTCCACTCAGCCTACTTAAATACTCTCATAGCAGGCAAACCTAACATCAAGGGCCACTTTTGTAGATACTCTGAGAGTCTTAAGAGCCACACCTAGAACCTTAAGCTCCCACCCTGAAGATATATAACATCATATTGATTGATACAACTAATAATACTGCACCTAACTAGAAAATCCAAGCATTAAATTAATCCAAGATACAGAAATATATGCATTATAACACAAGAAACACCAAAAGTAAAGACAATATAAATCCACCAAAAAAGTATTAGTGCATCAGAAATGACCGCCACTGAGACTGATTTAGAAGAAATAAAAATAAAATAGAAAAAGAAGGAATCCTACCAAACTCCTTCTATGAAACCTGCATCACCCTGATACCAAAACCAGGCAAAGATAGAACAAAAAAAGAAAATTACAGACCAATCTTCCTCAAGAACATATATGCAAAAATTCTTAACAAAATATTGGCAAACAGAATACAAGAACATATCAGAAAGATCATTCACCCTGACCAAGTAGGCTTTATCCCAGAGATGCAGGGTTGGTTCAACATACTCAAATCGATAAATATAATACATTATGTAAATGGACTGAAGGACAAAAATCACATGTTCATCTCATTAGATGCAGAGAAAGCATTTGACAAAGACCAACATCCTTTCATGATAAAAGTCCTACAGAGACTGGGAATAGAAGGAACATACCTCAACATAATAAAGGCTACTTATGACAAGCCTACAGCCAACATATTACTAAGTGGGAAAGAAATGGAAACTTTTCCACTAAAATCAGGAACAAGACAAGGGTTCTCACTGTCTCACTTTTATTTAATATAGTACTGGAAGTCTTAGCCATAGCAATAAGACAAGAGACACATATAAAAGGGATACAAATTGGAAAGGAAGAGATCAAGTTATCATTATTTGCAGATGACATGATTCTATACATAAAGGACCCTAAACACTCTACCAGCAAACTGTTAGAGCTAATAAACACCTGCAGCCATGTACCAGGATACAAAATAAACATAGAAATCAGTAGCCTTCCTATATGCTAACAACAAACACATGGAGGATGAAATCAGAGAATCACTGCCATTCACAATTGCATCAAAAATAAATAAATAAAGTACCTTGGAATAAACCTAACCAAGGAAGTGAAGGATATCTACAATAAAAACTTTGAAACACTCAAGTGAGAAATTGCAGAAGATAGTAGGAAATGGAAAGACATCCCTTGTTTTTGATCAGAAGAATCAATACTGTGAAAATGGCAATCTTACCAAAAGCAATCTACACATTTAATGCAATCCCCATCAAAATTCCAATGGGATTTTTCACAGAAATAGAAAAATACAATCCAAAAATTCATTTGGAAGCACAAAAAATCTCAAATACCTAAAACAATACTGACCAACAAAAATAAGGCTGGTGGTATCACCACACCTGATTTTAACCTATACTGCAGAGTCATAGTAACAAAAACAGCATGGTAATGGCACAAAAGCAGGCATACAGATCAATGGAACAGAATAGTGGCCCCAAATGTAAGTCCAGGCAGTTATAGCCACCTGATATTCCACAAAAATGTCAAAAATACTCATTGGGGAAAAGACACACTTCAACAAATGGTGCTGGGGAAAACTGGATATGTATCTATAGAAGAATAAAAGTAGATCCTTCTCTCTCTCCATGCACAATAATTAAGTTCAAATGAATTAAAGACCTTAACATCAGACCTGAAACTCTGAAAATGCTAGAGGAAAAAGTAGATGTTGGTCTTGGCAAACACTTTCTGAGTATAACCCCAATTGCTCAGGCAATAAAACCACAGATTATCCCTTGGGACCTCATGAAATTGCAAAGTTTTTGTATGGCAAAGGACACTGAATAAAGCAAAGAGCCACCTACAGAATGGGAAAAAAATCTTTACGAGCTATACATCTGATAGAGGATTAATATCTAGGATACACAAAGAACTCAAAAAATTAAATAATAAAAAATCAAACAACCCAATTAAAAAATGTGCTATAGAACTAAATAGAGAGTTCTAAAAAGCAGAAATACATCCCTAATCATCAGGAAAATACAGATTAAAACTACATTGAGATTCCATCTCACTCCTGTCAGATTGGCTACCATCATGAAAACAAATGACCCTAAATGCTGGCAAGGATGGAGAAAAAGAGGAACCCTTCTACACTGTTGGTGGGAATGCATTCTGGTCTAGCCATTGTGAAGGTTCCTAACACAGCTAAAAATAGATCTACCATATGACCCAGCTATAGCACTTCTAAGCATATATCCTAAGGACTCATCTTGTTACCTTAGAGATACTTGCTCTCCCATGTTTATTGCCACTCAATTCACAATAGCTGGGAAATGGAACTAGCCTAGATGTCCCTCAACTGATGAGTGGATGATGAAGATATGGCACATTTATACAATGGAGTTCTACTCAGCACTAAAGAAAAGTGAAGTTATGAAATTTGTAGGAAAATACATGGATCTGGAAAGGATTATACTAAGGTAACCCAGGCCCAGAAGGCCAAACATCGCATATTCCCTCTCATATGTGGATCCTAGCTATAGATGACTGAACTTCTGTGTGAGTAGGAAGAAAACTCAGTAGCAAAGGCCAGTAAGCTAGAAAAGAGATATAAAGGGAAGAGAAAGGAAGGGAGGGGTGTACTTAATAGGATGGTATTGTATATATGTAAGTAGAAGACTAGATTAATGGGGGTGAAAAGGCCCACGTGAGGTCAGGGGAAGAGACTGAGTAAAGGAAAGATGGAGGAAGGGCTAATTAAAATCTAAAAGGATATAAATAAATCATATGGAAACCTACTTTTTTGGACAATGGAACCCTCAGGAGCCATATATTGTTACTAGAAAATTTTCAGTGCCAGGGATGGGATACCTTCCAGTGAGTTGTTGGCCAGGGAGGTCCCTGATGTCCCCAAAACATTACAGGCCATTGCCAAGGCCCTTGGTTTCCCACCAGGAATAGATGGTAGGACTCTATTGCTGAAGACTCCACATACTTGGGCTGCAAGGCCACAGAGAAATCCTGCTGTAACTGAGCTGATAACCCCCTCCATGTAGACCAGCTGACAGAAAGCTGAAAGATGCTATTCTGGGGCTGGAGAGATGGCTTAGCGGTTAAGGCACTTGCCAGTAAAGCCTAAGGATCTAGGTTCAATTCTTCAGGTCCCACGTAAGCCAGAGGCACAAGGTGGTATATGCATCTGGAGTTCGTTTGTAGTGGCTAGAGGCCCTGGCATGCCCATTCTCTCTCTCCTCTCTCTCTCTCTCTCTCTTTCTCTCTCTCTGTCTCTAACAAATAAATAAACAAAAATAAATCTTAAAAAAAGAAGCTATTCTGCATGCAATTCAGTGGGAGAGGGAGAAATCACCAGTGAAGATACTCAACAGTGGACACTGCAAGCCTTATATTTTGCCAGCCAGGCCTAATGAGCCAATGAGTGCAATAGTGGCATGTCTGTCATGGTGGAAACCAACTGACTTCTAATTGGACTGGAGGCCTGCTCCATGGGAGGGAATACATCCCTGATACTGAAAACCTAAAACAGGGGTCATCATGAGGTATACCCCATAGGGTACAATGTCTGCTGATGTCTGGCTTAATGTATACACTACACTCATCAAACTGCCCAGTAAGTACTTCTCTTAATGTTCATACCCATATATTAATGCTGCTCTCACTTTTGGTATAGAACCTTCTCTTTCAGATGGCAGTGACCTTGGGATGTTTCAGAAGGTATCATGGTGCTGGGAATAAGTGACAGGAGTGCTCAGCACTGCAGTATCTCTATCACACCTTCCAAGGCTCAGGGTCCATGGCAGAAGAGGTGGCGGAAAGAATGTAAGCCAAAGGAAGGGTAGGACTCCTTACAACATGCTCCTCCAGACACAAAGTGGCCTGGATATCCATGACCTCACAGTGCCTGACACTACCTACACAAGACCATCATAACAGGAGGAAAAAGATCATTACATCAAAATAAAAGAGAGACTGATTGAGAGGAGAATGGAGTTTCAAAGGGGAAAGTTAGGGGAGGGCATTACCATTGTTTACAATCATGTAAGTTAATAATATATATATATATATATATATTCAAGAGAGAAAGAGGCAGGTAAAGACAGACAGAGAGAGAGAGAGAGAGAGAGAGAGAGAGAGGGAGGGAGGATGGGGTATGTCAGGGCCTCAAGCCATTGCAAACAAACTCCAGACACATGTGCTACCTTGTGCACATGGCTTGAGGAGGTCCTGGGGAATTGAACCTGAGTCCTTCGGATTTGCAGACAAATGCCTTAACTGCTCATCCATCTTTCCAACCCTGGATCTTCTTAAATCATTCTGCAATGTAATCATTCTTATCCTACAATGTACAATCATTTCTAGCAAATTATATTTTGGCATAAAAATACTCTTTAATAATTCAATATTCCTTAATATTTCTGTTACTGTTTAATGCTTAGCTATTGCTAAAATATGGTAAAAAACACAGGGTGAGGGCTGGAGAGATGGCTTATCAGTTAAGGTACTTGCCTGCAGAACCAAGGGACCCAGTTTCAATTCCCCAGTACCCACATAAGGCAGATGCACAAGGTAGCAGATATGTCTGGAATTCATTTGTAGTGGCTGGTGGCCCTGACATGCCCCTTCCTCCCTCTCTCTTTCTCTCTCTCTCATAAATAAATAAATAAATAAATAAATAAATAAATAAATAAATTTTAAATTAACAACTTCCATGATTGTAAACAATGGTAATGCCCTCCCTCCCCCACTTTCCCCTTTGAAACTCCATTCTCCATCATATCCCCTCCCTCTCTCAACCAGTCTCTCTTTTATTTTGATGTCATCATCTTTTCCTCCTGTTATGATGGTCTTGTGTAGGTAGTGTCAGTGTCCCTCTTTTGCTTTCTTTCTCAGATAAATAAATAAACAAATTTTTAAAAAGCAAAACAAGCCAGGCGTGGTGGTGCACGCCGTTAATCCCAACACTCAGGAGGAAGAGATAGGAGGGTCACCATGAGTTTGAGGCCACCCTGAGACTCCATAGTGAATTCCAGTTCAGCCTGGGCTAGAGTGAGACCCTACCTGGAGAAACAAAAACCAGGGTGATTAACACAGCAATTATGTCCATGGACCCCTACTGAGATGGAACATAAAATACCACCTTGGTAGAGTGTTGCTTTAATGAGATTTACATGAATTTCATGAATAGCGGTTATATTAGCATTAGAATTCTAAATCCAATACAACAAGGCCATGAGGAATATTTGTGTAAGAATATCTTTTCTGTAACTCAAAACAATGGATTGAGTTTTGACTGAGCAAGGTATATTTCAAACACAACTTTAAATGGTTTAATTTGATCCTAGTGAAAAGGAAAACCCAAATTCTTTTAATGGTAAAAAAGCTTGACTAAAGTTTCACATTATCAAGTACACCTCATTATGAAATTAAACTGTCTGACTGTTGATTAGTCAAAGGGAGACAGTTCTTTTTTAAACTGGAATTGAAGCTGGGCACAGTGGGGCACTCCTTTAATCCCAGCACTTGGGAGGCAGAGGTAGATGACATACTGCGAGTTTGAGGCCAGCTTTGGATAACAGAGTGAACTCCAGGTCAGCCTGAACTACAGTGAGATCATACCTTGAAAGAACAAACATACATAAGCAAATTAATCAATTAATTAAAAATTGGATTGATTTAGTGCCATATTATTGCATGGAAATATAACTACTACTCACTTCCTACCTCGGGACATTCCCAGCAGGCACCTGTCAAAGAGGTTGCATATCAACTTTTGATCTATAAAATTATCACTTTGAAAAAGTACTTAGCTTATTCTGCCTAATTAGCTTTAAGCCTATGTTGAATCGGGGGTTCAATCAAATTTATATTTTCCATGAAAGATATTTAAGAGAAGAATGAATGTGGACATACTCTGAATGAGCACTGGCCCCTTTAGGATTCTCTAAGTTGTCCCTAACCAATTAACAGTTGAAGAATTAATTTTGAATCCTCTAATGCTTTTCTTCTATTCTAAGCCAATGTTTACATTTTATTGACTCAATGAAAACTAAAAATACATAAAATCAAAGGCACTTGTCCTAAGAATAACTTAACTTTACCACACTACTAAATCTTACTCATACCTCCTGCATGCTACAGATTTATCAAAGCAGAGAAATGCAGGTGACAAAACCAGAACAAGTGACAGGAAGGGTGAAGAGCAGAAGAAATCTGCCTTTTGTCCTGAGGTCCAGCAGTGAGTTAGTCCACTATTCAATGTCTGAGTAACCACTGAGTCTTTCTATAATTAGATCTGCAAAAACAAGTCCTCCCAAAGATTCTCTACTCTTGGGTCTAAACTACTTGAATTCATGACTATAAAAAGAAATTTGAGTTCAAAGTCAGAAAAAGGTATTAGCTCTCATAATAACTTTTCCATTTAGGCCTTTTTGGAGACCTAGCATTACCCAAGCCCCTTTAGGGCTCTCTGACAAAAGGACTACTCTGTCTTATGTGTGCTGCCCCAGTGTGTGCTATATGGTGAAGAGGAGAGGAAAGGCCTCCTGACCTGCAGAGCATCCAAGCAGGCATGTCTAGGAATACACACCTGCTGCTATAGTCAGATCACTCACATGAGCTACTTGAAGAACTTGAGTTCATACATGGGAGTACTAAGATAAATCTGACATGTTACTTTTTGTTGCTGTAACTACCTGAGGAAGTCAACTCGAAGAAAGTAAGATTTATTTTGCCCCACGTTTGCAAAGGTTTTAGTGTTTTATGTTGTAGAATTCAGTAATACCAGAGCAAGAATTTACTATAGTGGGTTAACTCTGAGGTTACACAGTTGGTTACGGCAATGCCTCTACTATAAACCTAGTTGCCTGTGAACCAAGTAATGGTCTTGGAGAAGAAATTAAGTTTAAACATGAAACAAAAACAGCAAATAAAAGCAACAGCACAAGATTATAATCTTTTGATGCATCAGATCTCTCATTTCATCTTCCATGTCAAATCTGTACCATTGACTTATCAACAACTTACCAGATGGATCAAAGAGCAGCCTATATATTTACTTATGACAGCACAGACCAGACATGTAGGAACATGAAAAACCTGTACCATAGTGTGGTTAGGGTCTCTGCACAGAAGAAAAGCTTATAGCAATAACAACTCCCACTAAACCCATCTAAAATGACAGAAATTATCTCCTTTAGCTTAAAAGTATTTTTGTGGCCAAAAGGTGTTTTGTCAAAAATATTATATATTAGGAATCTTTTCATGTTTCTATAACTGTATATGTCATAGAATAAGCTGATAGCTCTAGGCACTTAAGATCCTCTGACTAAAAAGTACAGCACAAGGACTATGGTAATTATTATATTATATACTGAAAGTTTGCTCAGAGAATAGATTTTAGGTGATCTTATCACATATTAAAAGGAACTTATGGGATGGGCCAGAGAGATAGCTTAGTGGTTAAGTGCTTGCCTGTGAAGCCTAAAGACCCCAGTTCAAGGCTCGATTCCCCAGGACCCAAGTTAGCCAGGCGAACAAGGGGCACACGCGTCTGGAGTTTGCAGTGGCTGAAGACCCTGGTGCACCCATTCTCTCTGTCTCTCCCTCTCTCTGTCTGCCTCTTTCTCTCTCCTGTCTGTCATTCTCAAATAAATAAATAAAACTAAACAATGATTTTTTTAAAAAAGGGACTTATGCTGGATGATAAATATGTTAATTATATTGACTATGGTAATAGGTATATAAATTTTACAACTTCATGTTGTAACAATATATATCATATATAAATGTGATAATTGGCTTTACAATTCTAGTTAGTTAAGTAAGTCTAAAATTTTATTATGTTGTACATCATGTCTATATATATATATATATATATATATATATATATATATATATATGTTAATTGCTTTGGCTATAGCAGTCACTAATTAGGCATCTAAGCTTTACAATGTCATGTTGTACATCATACATGCAAGCAACATTATCCCAATTAATCCAGTCGATTTCCATAGACGATAGGCTCTAGCCTCCCATTATTTGGCTAAAACAGGAAATCAATGGAAAATTTATGATCCATAGATTGCATCAGTGAATTTATAAGTCTTTTTATGGGTAGCTCGATGGGGAGAGCAGAGGGATTTGGAGCCTGAGTAGGACAGAGGCGGAAGCATCATCTAAACACTGTGGTTAACCCTTTTGGTTTCCTTGATGTAATTGAGAATATTGTTGCCGTGAAATTACTTTTTTCCCCTTCTCTTCTTCCTCCTACACTTCATATGTGGAGTGATCTACTTTATGAGGCAATGAGGGGGGATTGATTACTTATTAGTAGGCAATCAGTGGAGATAGGCTACTCTCTTTCTGTCACTCTCTCTGTCTCTCTCTGTATGGAGGGGATTGCATGTGTTGCAAGTGGGTTAAATTTATGTTTTGTGGGAGAATAGAGGACGTAATTGAGGAAGAAGTTGGGATGGGAATAATGAAGACAAGAAAGTAATAATGATACTTACTATAGCAGAATTCAAATAAACGCCACACATTAAAGAAACCCTATTCAAACAATATACAATCTGAACTAATAGGATGAGCAGAAGAGATGCTCGAGAGATGATTGGTGGCTGAGAGAGATTTACACTCCATTCTAAAGGAGTGACAACTAATGTGAAGTTATAGAGGACCATGTAGTCTCCACTTAGGTTTTGGGCTCTACTGGCATACCAACAGGTTGAAAAGGCTACTAAGCAGGTCACCTGTCCAGGCAGTGGACTACTCTTACCCCAAACCCATGCTTGCTAGATGATAAATTATAACTGGTAAAGTTGGATTCCACAGATGAATAGTTTTTCTCACTGAGGTATGGGGCAGGAAAACACCCTAGCAGGTATAGATGGCATTTTCGGGAAAGGTCAACAGACTTTAACATGGCTTTGAAATGTGGTGAGTACAGAGTCTTTTTGATTGAAATGTTCCATGGTCTGTAGGGCTCAGGGAGTTATCTTTTTGCTGATTAAGAAGAGCATTCTGTGGGGCGGAATGGCATACTAAAGTAAGTGTGTTAGACCTGGGTTGAATGAAAAGGCTGCCAATACTCTTCCTACAGTAATGGATATACTCTGAGCATTCATGTCTTTAGTATGATTTATCTTCTTTCTACAACAAACACATGGGTTTTACAGTACCAATTCAAATCTAATTCTACCCTAGATCATGAAAAAAATGATTTCCAAAATTATTTTTCACTACAAATCAACCTTCTTTAAAGTTGTAAATATTGCCAAAGATCAAGTGCCTTCTAAGGGCAATAATCCAACTTTTTACAACAATATTTTTGGTTTATCTGGCAGTTTCTCTCTTTCAAATTACAAGTGCACACTTGCTCCTACTCTCAATTCTGGCTTAGAGCAGACACAATAAATTCAGAGGAATCACTATTCAGGAACAAATGAGGTTGTTGTTTGCTGTGGACAAAATAAATGTGACATACTTCACATACGATTTTACATGACGTTAGGTGGGCCACAAAAGTATCTCATCTTGAATTACTTCAAGGCAGAATAACTTTCTTGAAATTTTGTATGGATATTTTTGCAAACACAGAAACCATACTGTGGCATTATTGTTTCCTTAAAATTACTGAGTAAATTACATTGCAGAAGAAAGGAAATCAGACAGTAGTAATTTATGTAGATCAATTTTAAATTAATAATTAATTGTGTAGGAGAAGTTCTAGGGTATGCTTTTTTCCCCGTATTCTTGATGAAATAACTCTGAACTTTCCCCCTAAATTTGCTATTTCAAGCTTAGAGGCATATTTGTTCATTTATTCTGCAATTCATTTCTGACTTTCAGCAGAAAAACAGAACAGATGTTTTTGAATGTGAGTCTTATAACAACAAATGTCAATCCATTTATATATAAAATGAAATGAAGCATTTGACTATACAATGTGCATGATATGTGACATAGGAATTTAAACATATGATCAACTAGTATGAAATGGAATCTCAAAGTATTTTTATTTGCATTTGCCTAATGTTTAAAGATGTTGAATATTTTAAAAATTACTCATTGTTCATTTGTATTTCTTCTTTTAAAAATCTCTCTGTTTAGTTCCATAGTCCATTTTTTTATTGAGTTGTTTGGTTATTTTTTGTTTATTTTAATATTCTAGATATTAATCCTCTGTCAGATGTATAGTCAGTCAAAATTTTCTCTCGTTCTTTTGGTTGCCTGTTGACTTGGCTGACAGTGTCCTCTGATGTACTATATAGCCTGTTAGTTTCATGAGGTCCCATTTGTTGACTGGTTTGTTTCCTAAGCAACTGAGGGCCTATTCAGAAAGTTTGTGTCTACACCTATATCTTGGAGTTTTCTCATACTTTTTCCTCTAGCCATTTCAGATTTTCAGGTCTTCGATTAAGGTCCCTAATACATTTGGAGGTGACTTTTGCACAGGTTGGGGGATAAGGGTCTAAATTTATTCTTCTATGTATCCAGTGTTTCCAGAACCATTTGTTGAAAATGCTGTCTTTTCTCCAATGTATATTTTGGCATTTTTTTAAATCAAAAATCAAGTGAAAATAAATGCTATTGACAGTATAGGGAAAGAGGAACATTTATTCACTGTTGGAGAGTATAAACTGTTATAGCCACTATGGAAATTGGTGTGGAACTTTCTCAAACATCTAAAAATAGATCTAGAATAACATAGCAATACAACTCCTGAGCATATACCCTAAGGACTCTATACTGTAGAGACACTTTGTTCATTCATGTTTATTGCTCCTCTATTCACAATCACTAGGGAATGGAATCAGTCTAGATGCCATCAACTTATAAACAAAGATATGGATGGATCCGAAAAATATACAAAGTGAGGCAACCATGCTCAGAAAGACAAATGCCACACAATCTCTCTCATATGTGGATTCTAACTTCAAACTTTCAGATTTGTACATATGTCTGAGTAAGAATCAGTTAAGGTTGGGTAGCTAGAAATAAGCAGTGGGGGAGGGGTGGTAAAAGAGTTGGGGTTCAGGGGAAGGAGGTAGAAGACATGTAAGCATAGGGTCAGAATGCTGGGGTAGAAAGATTAAAATGGATTCATGGAGGAGAAGGTAAGCCAAAACTTAAAACATTATGGAAAAAGCCATAGGAAAACATACTTCATTGTGAATTAATTAAAAATATATAATTAAGAAAAAGAAAAAAGAAACCCTACTTAGGGTAGACGTTTCCTATGGAATTGAATAAAACCACTTCAAGAAACTGTTGTCACAGGGAAACCCAGTGCCAGGGAGGGACACCTCCCAGTGTGTTGTTGGTCTGGAGTCCCCTTTCTGCCTGCCAAACAATACAGGCTATTGCCAAAGCTCTTGAATGTCCACCAGAACTAGATGGTAAGAACTTACTGCTAAAGCTAACCACATGTGTCAGTTGCAGTTGAAAACTCAAGCTGGAACTGAGCTGGATGCCTCCTCCTTCCTGGCTAGTTGTCACAGTGCTGGAAAGTGCTGTATAGGCATACCCATCTGTGGATCAACCCTGCTTGCTACACAATGGACTAGCCAGGCAAGAGGTGCCTACTGGTGCAATAGTACCATGACTGTTATAGGGTTAACCAACTTCTCTCTGATTGGATTTGAGACCCACAGCATAGGAGATAATTAACGCCTGGTACTGAAAACCTAGTCAAATGCTTGTGGTTGGGAAGGTTGGAAGGACACATACTCTAGAAGGGAAGCCACTACCATTGTTTGACTAAATGGTTATTTTGTTCCCATCAAATTGTTCTTTAAATATACCATGTTTGTTCCCATTGATTAGTGCTGAGTGTACCTTTGGCCAAGAAGCTTCTTTTTATAGGTGGCAGTGACTACTAGGGAAAACCAAAACTCATCAAAGTGCTGAAAATAAGTGAAAGTTAAGTGCTTAGTGCTAAATGAGACCACTTTTATCATGCTTTTCAGGGCTCAGCAGCATTGCATAAGTGGGGACAGAAAGAATGTAAGAGCCAGAAAATGGAGAAGAGTACTGTAGAACACTATCTTCCACACATGAAGTGGATGTTATTACCTCACAGTGGCTGTGGCTACCTCCCCAAGATCTCCATAACACTAAGCTTATCTTATAAGCTTACTTAATAAGGAGAGTGAAAAATAGTCATCAAAATACAAGAGGGTCTAATGGAAAGAAGGAGTTCAGTGGAAGGGAGTTGGATGGAGGGTGAGTGGGTAACCAACAAAGGTATTGGGAGGATATTCGGATCAAATTATATTATGCTCATGTATCAAAATTGTCAATAAAAACTGAAAACAGAGATGGATGTTGCATTCATAACCCCATGATGAGTTCCAACACCTCCACTGAGAAGGGCCCTCACTAGAATGGGGGAGGGGAAGAGGGGATATAAGAGGATAACACAAGAGAAATGGGACAAACACATGACTTGTTCATACAGTAAGGTGCAATTAATAAGAAAGTATATAACAAATAGCACTATGTCTAAAAAGTTAAAACAAACAAAAACATGCATTATGGTTACATGAATACAAAAATGATCAACTATGTAGGAAAGCATTTTTGTTCTTTAGAAAACCAAAGCACAACAAAAACATGCTAATAATCATTCCAAATGAGACTGCAGTTTGGGTGTTTATGTTTTAGTAAATGTAGGTAAGGATAGAACCAGATGTGTGTTTTTTATTTTTTGCTTTTCAGCTATAAAGTGACTCTGTACATGCGATCCCAGTGAGACTGTGGATGATGAGCGATCAGGGAGAGGAATTTGAGCCCTGGTGGAACAACAATGACCTCATTCTGCCTTGGTCTTAGAAGCCCTGAGTAGAAGGAAAAGCCCTCAGAAAAAGAAAAGATTCTGCCCCTTCCTCTTTGCAGATAGCCAAATATTTCTGTGAGGTGTACCATCCTTCATAGCCCATAGACAAGGCCACAAGTTGAGACAGTGTTTCTACGCTCATGGCCTGAGTAGGTGGGTGGGGGATCCAACCAGAAGCTTGCTTTCATGTTTATGGAGTACTCTGCATCCACCATTAACTAAAATAGAGATAGGACATAACATAGACTAGGGAAGGGGCTATAACCCTACATGTAAACTAGTGGTCAAAAGGCAATCAGTGACCACTCTGCTCAGGGGTCCCTCCCTGTCCAGAAGGGACTTTTTGCCTGAATGAAATCTGCTTCCTTACCACATGTCCTGCATTCTAACTCCTTATTGTGCTAAGAAAAAGAGCCCAAACACCCCCCAGTCAAGGCTCCCCCATCACTAGTGAAGGCTGAATCTCTCAGCTGCGGGACTACCCACCCAGCCAGACTATTCCTTCCAACAGTAGCCCAGTGGAGAGAATTGGTGAGTTTACCTTTTAGTATATTAAAATGTTTCGCTGATTGTTAGTCAGCTTTTAAGACAATTAACTAACAAGGAGTAAAAGTTTGCTTTGGTTTTAGGTTTCAGAGCTTCCAGACCAATGTTCTTTGGCTTTGAAATTTGGGTCTGTGGCATAACATGTGGATGGAAGCTAATGGCTGCACAGCTGCAAACCTTTGGTGGCCAGGAAATGAAAAAAGGCAGCAAAAGGGACTGGGGTCCCAATAGTTCTTTCAAGGGAATCAATGCCAATTGTGATCTCACTTCCTTCAACTAGGCCCTAATTTCTAAAGATCCCACCACCTCCCTACAGCACCAAAACAAGCAACCAAGTCTGCACCACACTGGCCATGTAGGGTATGTAAGACCTCACACATAACACTGATTTACTAGTTTGTCTTCCTGCTGTCATTTCTGTTGTTCTTACCAAACAAGGAAAATATAGAAAATGAACTTTTAAATTTATGAGGTATTTTAAAAGTTGAAAAGTTATACATTTAAAATTACTGATCAAATGATTCCTTCCAAAAAAAAAAAAAAATAACCTCACCTCTGAACTTCTTTTCAAATTCCCTTATTTCTTTACTCTGTGTCATGCACTGTATATTACTCAGGTTTATTTTGTTTATTTGATCATTCTTTTTTTATTTTTGGATTTTTGTGGTAGGGTCTCCATTTGTTTCATTTTTAAATGACAGCCTCTACTGTGGCATTTACCTGCAGTTGTGGATCACATCAGAGTAAACTGAACCTTTGACAATATTTATTAACACTTCAAAAAGTGTAATACTGTCTTCACCATGAATGTTAGTTAGTGCTTAGGAACTGATCCAAATTTCAGAGAATTTTATAGGTAGATAAGTGCATGAAGACATGACTTAAAAGTGAAAAAAACAATAAAGGAAATGCCTGATTCAGTGGTTAAATGTTAGGGACAAAATTTGGACAAAATATACAATTTGATTTTAATACAACTTTGTGCTGTGATTTTTCTGGATTCGTTTCATGTATGTATCTCTGCTAGTGAATCAAAGGCAGAAATGTTTCTGTCACTTAAAATATGTCTACATATCTTCACAGAACTTTAATCTGTACCCAAATGTAAAATGAATGGTTGGTTTAACAGATTTTTTTTTCCAAGAGCTAGCAATCCTTTTGTCAGTGCCTCCAGCCCGGTGGTTTTTCAATTTCTGCTGCACATGCACGTTTCCTAGAGTACATAAAAGATACCAGGTGCCTGAGTTCCATCATGAAGATTGCCTGCTAGCTCATCTGACCAAGGTTGCAAAACACTTCTATGTGGTACTATTTCTTAGACTTTCTCAAGAAGTTTAAATTATATAGTGAACCAAGCCTATTCTGTGGCATCGTTATCCAATGGGATGTGTACTCGAACTACCTACCCTCAGTACCTTTTATTCTCAAGAAATTTGGGGAAACATGGGAGATGGATCCCCTGAAGCACTGAGGTGCACTTCAGTCAACACAAGTTCATTAATTCTCCTAAGAAGCATAAAACTATTACCAGTAATGCCTGAAATGCTAATTTTTGATCCAGAATCATCTGGGCAGTGTTGAAGATAAATTTAGTTTATGAAAGGATCTTTCTGTGCATCAATGAAGTCTAAAATCCACATTGTTTAGCCCTTGCACAACTTTCATTTCTTCTGAGGTTGATCAAAGCCTCCCTCCACAGCTACCCTGCTCATACTATAAATCATTCCACTTCTAGGAAGGTTGTGAGCCAATTAGCTGCAATGGCACATCACATCAAACTTTGGGTCCCTTATGTCCCTGATTTATTACATATTCACTAACTTTGAAAAGTCAAGTCCCAGCTATCAAGTGTCCTTTGCATTTGGAACAAAATTCCCTTGTTAGGATTTTATCCTTCCTAGTCTGAACAGCTCTTTCTCCATCTCACTATTTGACTACACAAAAATACTCTTAATTGTTTACTCATCCTTGATGAACAATGTTGAGTAAAATAAAACCTTCAAATCTTGTAAATATAGAGTCATGGCTCAGCTTTAGCAGCCAAAGTACAAGGTTCCATTCACAAGAGGGCATCTGGTTTAATAACCCATTTTGTACCCAGAAAGCACTGGGCTCAGGATGGACAAGATAATGGTTGGAAACCATCTTCCTACATGTTTTAGTTTTGCTAAAGACGAACCCAGTCATTATGCACATGCATTTCAGAACCTCTGCTGAGACACCAGAACATTGGCTTTCAGTCTGACCATACAATTATCTTTCCATCCACCTAAAAATTTCCAGAAACAAGCTTTGTAATTACAAAGTTCCTTGATTAATTCACAAATTATAGCCATAGAAACAGAAAGATCTCAGAGACATGGACAAGAGGAGAAGCTAAGAAGGAGGCTGTCCACAGCAGCTGTCTCAATCTTCCTAGAAATGATTTGAGAAGAGTGAAAATGTTGAAATTTCTATGGAATTCACAGAGGACAGAAAAATATAAATATAACATAGTATTCTCTTTATTGCTCAGGTTAATTTAGCCCTGCCAGCATAGCAATTATTGACACAGAAATGTCCCAATGATTTGACAGCTTTTCAGATGCATTGTTTTCTCAATATGACTTTAGGTACAGCTATTTTGGATACCACTGTATTTGTGTTCACTGTCTATTAGTATATATTGGCAATGCAGAAAAACTGCTGATTACTCAGGACCTCAAGACTTTTAAGCAGGGGATCTTAAGTCAACTTTAGAAACTTGATTTCCTTTTAAATTAACATTTGTTTCCTTAGCTCTGTTACAGCCAATATGCATCCTTAAAAGCAAAACAAAGGCAAAATCTCCAGAGATGTTTCTTCCCACAGGAAGTGATAGCCAAATAGGAACCCATCAGTTATAAACTCAGAAAACTATATTGGATACACCTTAATGATATGTAGTTAACTAGGAATTAATACTGTTATATCAACCGAGTAAGTTTACAAATATAAAGTTCTGTATTAATTTGTCTCATATTTAACTGGTTTACTCATTCTTAAAACATGAAGACATTATTGTTTCTATTGACATATGTCACAGAAATCAAGGACATAATTCTATAATATATAGTTACTCATGTCATAAATAGTTTCTCATCTTTATAATTGTCATACACAAGTCTTTTTCTTGGTAATTGTAAAAAAAAATCATAGTAAGTCATGCTATTATGTTAACATGTTATTGCAAATCTGAATTAGGGAAGGCTCTGATTTATTGGATAAATAAGACAATTTTAACTAATAAATCTGAATGCTTAGAAAAGCTATGATTGCTTCTGTTTGTATAAACATTTTCCTGATGTTATTTTTGTTTTACTTTTTTGGCAAATGGATTAAGTACAATCTACAGGTTCATCTAATTTACCTACCAAAGTTTTTGGGTATTTTGCTAGATTTGTAGTAATGTTTCTGGCTACTTTTCCCTTTGCCATTTCTTTCTGGGCTATAAATAGAATACAGCCTTATCCTTTCAGAATTCTGTAGCTGATTAAATCTGACATAGAGAAGTAGTTAAGAACCAAGAGCTTTGGAATGAGACATTGTGCTTGATATAAGATTCCACAACTTACAGGAGACCTCAGGCAAGTAAGCAACTCAACCTTTTTAAAACTCAGTTTCTTCTTGTAAAAAATGTGGGAAATAACACCTATCTCAAAAGGAGTCTGAGAAGGTTAAAGGCCAATCCTGGTAACATACTTAGCACAGTATGTGTTTCATGATAAGTCATGCAAGGCATGTTAGCTGTTATTATTACATAGTGATCTTAGTTCACACTAAATTCACCATTGATTCAGTAAGAGGTATTTTTATTTGTTTGTTTCTCTAATGATAGTGGGCAAGCAATGCAATAGATCATCAAACTCAGCATCCAAACTCTGCTAGGATCCATTTATCACTGACTAATTCTGAAACTACAGATCACCAGCATCTCTGACCCTGCTTCCCTATCCACACAATGGAAACCTAATTATAGCCAGGTTTAGGGGAAAGATGAAATAAAGCAACATGTGCAAAAATCTTTTGAGAAATCGTTCAGCACTTGAAAAAAAAGTTATTAATGAATGTTTTAAATAAATGATAATGATGAAGTTGATGATAATGAATAATTATTGAGTGATTTCTATGAGCCAGACAGTGCCAAGTGCATTATCTTCTACTCTTGGGTATTACCTTGATCACAGAGGGGGAACCATGTAGTTTGCAATCTATGATGATCTAACCTTTCTTTACTCACTTTCTTTTGTCAAAAGTCTGAATCAGTTCCCCATAGTTTGGGAAAATAGCTCTCACCATGGGCCATTGACTTCTAGTTCTGCAATGGGCTATTTTACAAGTCTACATAAGTATGTAAGAAGTAATATTATAAATGCACTATTGTCTGCTCTTGTTGCCTTCATCATTTTTTTCCTTTTTTACATGTGAAATGAATGTTTCTTTATTTCATTTAAAATTACTTTTGGGATGGAGAAATGGTTTAGTGGTTAAGGTGCTTGCCTGCAAAGCCAAAGGACCCAGGTTCAACTCCCCAGGACCCATGTAAGACAGATGCATAAGGACGGGCATGTGTCTGGAGTTCATTTGCAGTGGCTAGAGGTCCTGGGACACCTATTCTATCTATATATTTGCCTCTTCTCTCCGTCTCTCTCTCTCTCAAATAAATAAATAAAAATTATGAAAAGAAAATCTAAAATTTCTTTATAATCCTGTCACAACTTCAGAAAGCTGAGGTGTTTATAGCTGCTTCAAAGGTAGGACTATCAGTTGGTTAAACTTAAATTTAAAAGTATTTGGGGTACACAATGTATGTCTTACCATAACATTTACACAGAGGGTTGGGATGATTGTTATATGTGTCCTAATATCACAAAAGGATTCTGACTACATCTTATACTATTGAAGTTATATATTGTATAACCATGAGGATACTATTCACTTTGTAATGATTATTATCATAAATTTCGGACAGATAATACTTACCTTACATCATCAGTCATACCAGGGATGAGGAAAGAGGAAGCAACTGGGAACTATTCTGCTGACCCTACATCTGCTTCCTTTTAGAGCCAATCACACCATATGCACGTTGTATAAGCAGAACTAGACATGGGGGGCAGCAGAGAAAGACTGAGCTACCCTTCTTTCCCTCCATTCCATGTACTCTTCTTTCATGTGGCTGTGGTTTATCTTCCAGTGGTTCATGTGTTGCAAACTTGGTCTCTAATGTGGTGGTAGTTAAAGGTGAGGTCGAATGCAAAGCCAATTAGGTCACTGAAAGCATCACTCCAGACATGTTCTCATGAAGCCAGCCCTCTCCAGAGTGTATTATATCAGAGCAAGACTGGTCCTTTCTCATTCTCTGTATTCCTATATCACCTCCTTCTCTACAGGTACTCAAAATGATGCTATCTGCCATGACATGAAGTGGCCAAGGGGACTAAGTAGATTGGATTACCTGAGCTTAGAGCTACAGCCTCCAAAACTATTAACTACATAAACATTTTTTTTTCTTTATAAAGCACTCAGATGAGTACTTTGATATAGCAAAAGTAAATGGCCAAATGCATTGTACCAAGAGATTCTAATTCATTCTCCCTCTTCCTAATCCATTCATGCTCTGTTAATGCAATGCTTGTTTGAGACAGTCTAATGCTATAGACCTGGAACAAACTATGTGGCCCAGGCTGACTTAGAACTTGTGGTAATCCCGATTTAACCTTTCAGGGGCTGTGATTACTGGGGTGAGCCAATAAACCTGGATTTTGATGATTCTTTCTGTCATCCAATTAATTCAGCTGTTTCATAAATTTTCTAAGCATTTTAATTATTTAAGTGCATGATGTCTAGATTCATGCTTGCTTATGATCTAGATGAGTTTAATGTTCTAAAAACATAATGCAGCGTTTTAAATGTTTGATGAACATTAAAAGCAAATTTAGTATCCTTGGTGGAAACACCACTATAGCATATGGGGTTACTAAACTCACTATGAAGGAGTAAGAAGATGTTGCCTCTTCCAACCCCCTGCTTAGTCGCCTGGAATGGCCTACAAGAAGAAGTTTGCATTCAGCAGGTTTAGGGTATTGTCTGAGGTTTAACATTGACAATGTAAAGGTATCTCTCGGTGGATTCAGTGGACAGAATATTTGTTCCAAACTTAGACAGCAGTCTTCAAATCTTTGTCATATTTGTGAGAACTTTGAAACCAGGCACATGTTATAGCTTTTAAAAGTAGAATTCTAGAATTTATCATTACTGCATAAATTCTAAAAATTGGCAAGGATAAAAAAATTGATAGTTTTCAATTTTAACTCTATTCCATACTTTTAAATGTCTATATTGAAATATATGTGAGGAAACAGAGCCAACATTGTCTACTTAAAAAAGAAAAGGTCTGGGAAACTGAGTGGATAAATTGGTTGCTGCACAAGCACCTGATTTTGGGTCCCTAGAGCCTACATAAAGCCAGATGCTGTGGTGCATGTCTGTATTCTCAATGTACCTAGGGCAAGGTGGGGAAGAGGCTGGGGAAGTTATCACCCCATTCTGGGACAAAACACCTGAACATAAGTATCTAATGGGAGGAAATGATTTATTCATGGCTTAGAGTTTTGAGGGAAAGTTTCGTCATGGTGTGGAGAAGGCATGACAGGAGGAGATCGTGAGCTTCACATCTCCACAGCATCAGGGAGGAAGTAGAGTGAGCTAGCTGCAGCAACTGGGGCTGGGCTATATAGCAACCCAAGGCTTGCCTCTATCAACACATCTTCTCTAGCAAGTCTCCACCATCCATGGTTCTACCAGCTGGGGATTAAGTATGAGGACATAATTATAAACAGATCTGGCTATGAGGAACAATTTAAATTCAATCTACCTCAGAGGCAGAGATAGGCGAATCTGCTGGAGCTCACAAACTAGCCACCCTGGTGAATGGAATGGTGAACAGTGAGAGGCCTTGTCATAAACAAGATATAAGGTGAAGAGGAACATTCCAAAAAATTTCATCTAATCTCCACATGTATATTGTGGCATACTCACACCCACATTCACACTCCTGAAGGTGTTTTCATTATATACACATAAACACACACACAGCATCATAATATGCAAACATTATTTTTAAAAGACTAGATATATTTTTATATTTTACTGTTATCCTTGAACTTTGAATTTCAATTTCTTTGCCTTATTAAATTTTGGGATATACTTGGTATATTTTTAGCTTGAAAGCTTAATTGATCATGATACTGATTTCTCTGAACAAAAAAGTAAATTAAACAAAAGTAAAATTGTTAATTCTAGGTCAGCCTGGCCTACAGTGAAACCCTACCTTGAAAACAAAAAGTATAAATTTAGTGGTGCTGCAACTGTCATTCTGATTACTGTACTACGCATAGTTTCCAGGGTCTAAGTTTGCAAAAAGCACTCAAATAAAACTGATGAGAAAATTTTGAAAATGCTATGACAAAATGTTTTTGAATTAAATAAATACGGGCCTTTTTCTCTACCTTGTGTTTTTGGAAAGAAAGCCTTCTTTTCCTTACTACATAGCTTACAGCTACTGGAAAAGAATTGTTCTTCTCTTATCAATCATCAAAACCTGGCAATTATTTCCCGTACATCACTGGACACTCCATGTCCAATGTCCAGGTGAAGACAAGGCCTAATGGTGCTTCTTCCAGGTCAGCATTCCAGGTCTCGGTTCTCTCATATCCTTAGAAATAGAAAAATAGAACATGGAAGAAATCTTCATCAGCTCCATAATTTTTGAGTTCATAAATTCAGTCCAATGAAAGTTATTTCAACTGGTTTTAAATACAGTCATAGTTGTTTCATATCCTAGGGAGATTGGTTCAGAACCAATTTTTGATACTCAAGTCCCAAAAATAATATAAAAATGGTATCATGTTTTCATATAACCTGTACAAAACCTTCCATATATTTCAAAACACCACTAGATGATTTATATGACCTAATATAAGTAAATACTATATAAATTGTAGTTATGCTATTATTATTTGTGAGCTAATGAAGAAATAAAAGTTAAACAAAATTCTTCACATGTTTAGTGCAAACATATTTCTCCCCATATTTTCCCCAGGTTCACTGAATCTGCTGATGAGGAACCAATGAGTTGGGTGAGGGTAGGGTACAATTGTATGGAAGAAGCCAAACTACTTGGGGGTAGTTCAGTCTCATCACACTCCTTTTAAGCCAATGCCTGCTGTATCAGTAAGTCAGGGATTCTTATCATTGTTGGATTTTTTATGGAAAAATAAATAAAAATACAGGGTTTAATTTAGGTACAGTTCCAGAGGGTAGAGACCATCCTGGAGGAGAAGGCCTGGCAGGCTGAAGAAGCAGGTCCACAGTACTAGCAGACAAGAAACAGAAAGGCCATTGCTGGATTTTTTTGTCACCTTTTTCTTTCTAATTAAGAAAATCAAAACTGTCAAAAGGATAAAGAATATAGTTTTAATTAGATGAAATATGATGAAAGTGTTTGTTGCTGTATGGACACTTAATTAACTTTATTTTCTTTTTCCTAATAGGGGATTCAAACTGATACAAATTCAGCATAGATTATATCACAATCAAATAGTTGTAGAGAGGAAGCCATAATGAATCAATATTGAAAAATATGCATGCTCACACATCAGCTATATCTTAGCAGACATTTGTTTATTTTAAAATATTGATTTTTATGTGCATATATGTGTGTGGTATACATACATATACATGTGCATGTTCATGTGTAACAGCATACTGTGTGTCTGCATTTAGAGGTCAGAAGTCACCCTTAGGCCTTTACTTCACTCATTTTTCACCTCATTTATTGAGAAAGAATCTTTCAGTGAACCTAGTGGTCAGCAATTTGGCTAGGGATCCTTCTGCCACCTACCCAGTACTGAGATCACAGACACATTCTATATTGCCTGGCTTTTATGTGAGTTCTGGGGATCTGAACTCAGGTTCTCATTCTTGTAAAGCAAGCAGCTTAACTGAACTCCATATTCCTAGCATTAGAAATTATATTAACTATTATATAAAACATATAAAAATTGGATACATTGATAGAATAAAATTTAATACTTTCATACACATACATGAAGTTTACATCAAGTTAAACCTATGTATATCTATAGATTTTTTCATTTGTCTCCTTACTCTTTTCATCTCCATCATCCTCTACTAAAGAACAGGTTCCTGGTTTGCAGGAACTCTCAGCCTTGGCATCTTGAGAGACAAAATAATGCTAAATCAGCTGTTAGCCTACATCTAGCATATATTTATCACTTCAGTCAATTTTTTGCCACTAAAACTATTTTAATGCTTTTGTACATGTATATTTCATGTTCAATATTTGCCCATCATATCTACCATCTTTTCCAGTTCTTAATCTCTCTTGATTCCATTGTTCCCCTTTGTGCTTTATGGGTCTCTCTTTTAATTGAGAACTTAATATATGAAAACAAAGTATTTGATTGTGTTTCTGTCTCATTATCTTGTTTTGTTTTTGTCCTCTCTCCCCTGCCCCCCATCTCCCGGGGACCCTCCTCTTTCAAGGTAGTCAGTCCATCCTCTGTTTTTGTTGTTTTGTTTCCTTTGTCCTCCTCCATCCTTCATGGGCTCAGAACCTTTCTGGTCTTATGTAGGTATCAGAAACCACTGAGGGGTCATGAATGCATCAGTCAGTTCATGTTGGAAAGATAGTGCCCAAAGAAAGTCTACACACCTTGTGGCTCTTATATTCTTTTTGCCCCTTCTTCTGCAATGCTCCCTGAGCCTTGAGAGTGTGATAAAAATCACCTTTCATGTTGAGCTCTTTAGCAGCTTGTTGTTTTCTGCTTTGGTGAGCTTGGAGTTTCCTCAGTGAAAAAGATATGAAAGTTTTATAATGAATAAACCCTGAGACCTGCTTCACAAAGCCTCCTTACAACTTCTAATCCATCATGATATCCTCACCAACTGGTGATGTGGTTCTGCTTAGGTATATTATCTGAGGTTTTCATAGCTCTTTTTTGCTATATGTGGAGAATGAGTGCACAAAATTATAAATAAGTAAAGAAAATGCCAAATATCTCAGAACAGAGACAGGATTAAAAACAATAATAATCTTGAGGTCTGTCTGAAACGTAGGCAGTTTCTAAATAGAGAATTTAAAAATATTATTTCTCTAAGGCTCTTAATTATATTGCAGCATTTCAAACCAGATCCCAATAGCATAGCTGGTTAGACTCCTCAGAAGAAAAGGTTACTCAACTTGATTCAAATGTCAAACAAGTTCAATGAAACCCCTTAAAAGTCACAGGTTCATGCCCTGAGAACTCTGATGATTCAAAAGTTTACAAGATCATTGTCAGTCTGTAATTCTTCTGTAGTTTTGCTTTCCCATACATCTACTGTATTTCTTCCTGCCTCACTCTCTTTAGCATTTGCCTACCAAATGCACCACTACAACTGGCTACATGGTTTTAGTTGTGCCACTACCAATAGCAAATGTGCTTCCTTTTTGTTTCTCCTTCTAAGTAAGAAATCCTGCCGGTTTGACCCTGAGACAGAGGCATGTCACCCAGCAGTCTCTGTTCCTAAACTGAAAATGAGCAGCAAATGATTCCAATTTGTGTCATAGAAAAAAAAATCACAGAAAGCCAGTGTACTTCCAACAGCTAGTGAATAGTTGAAATTGATAATGTCACATTATGAATGCCAAAGGTTCCTGTGCTAAATTGTACATGACAGATACACATTCTCTAAGACCTCAAAACATTCTCTACGGATTAGACATTGTGTTATCTAAGTGCTAGCCTTAACGGAGCACATCTAAGAGAGGCTTAGCTTTCATCGTAATTATTTCTTTAGTAATCATAGCTCATAAAATTGCATATTCCTTAGATATTGGCCACTTATGAATACATAATTACTCCTTACAAATATAACAATCTATTACTTGATCACTACTATTATCTTAATGTAGTATTAGTTTCCTGTAAAATACAGAATACATTTTGAAGCACATCTGAATCTGAAAAGACATATACTGTTAAGGGGTTGGAGAGATAGTTTAGTGGTTAAGTGTGCTTCCTGTGGAAGCATGAAGCTTGAGGGGGCCTGAGAGTGCCAGAGTTCAAATTTCCAGATCCCAAACAAAACAGCCAGGCATGGCCAGAGGCTTCTGTAACTCCCACAGAAAAGGAGACACTAGCTCAAGACAAGATCAGGCTGAAGAGCAATGGAGTGGCTCATCCAAGGTTCCACTCCAGTCTCCACAGGCTAAGGACTCCTGTAACATGTGAGAGTATGGTGTGCCACAAGGACACATCCACGGGTATATAGCATATATACCAAATATTCACACATATCACGTTACACACCCACAAGCACCTCCAAATTAACTATAGGCCAAGAACCAAGCTTTTAACCCATGGATATGTGTTCATATGTATTAGGGGAATGTATGTACTCATGCATGTGGAAGCCAGAGGTTAACTGCAGATTCTGTTCTTTAGGAACGCTGCCTACCTTCTTTTGAGACAGGGTCTCTCAGCAGACTGCAGCTCACCAATTAGGCTGGATTGGCTGAACAGTAAGCCCTGAGCTCTGCCTGTCTCTGCCTCCTCAGAACAAGGATTATATTCACCACCAAACCTGGGATTTTTTTCTGTGATTACTGGGGATTGAACTCAGATCCTCATGTGCATGAGGCAAGCAATTTACCAACTGAACTGTCCCCAGAACCAAGATATTTGTCATATCAATTTCATCTGTTTTGGTTCCAAGGATGACAACACTGGGTATTTTACACCTCAGAAGGTCACGGGGCCTCAAAACTGACCTAGCTACAGGAAGGCCACAGAACTGACAAAGATGGTCCTGTAGTGAAGTGGTTGTTAGTCACTCTCCTCTGAGAAATTTCTCCTATCCATTAATAAGGGAAGTATCTGTAATATCAGCTGTGGCCTTGAGCCATGTAATTCTATTCCAAGAACCACATAATTTAACCAGGCACCTTTTAGCTAACCACAGAAGTGATGGCAAACTGAGGAGCTCAGATGTTCCTGAATTCCAAATTACAACAAAAGTACTTACAACAGTTATTCATCCAAAATTGATCTAGTTCCATTCTTATTATTCTCATTTTTATGCTAATAGGTATATTAGCTAAAGGGCCTTTTATTAGCTTCTGAATTATATTAAAATTATTAAAAGGTCATTCAACTTTTGGCTATTTTCTTTCTGTGTCCATTAGAAATCTCAGTGGACATGATGAGTAGTTTCATGAGAGGAGATACATATACACTGGATGCATAAAGAAGTTAAAAGAAGAAATAAAGCAATAGAAAGTGACCTCTCAGCAAAAATTAATGCCTCAGTGCCATTAGGTAGAAGTGAAATTTCTAAATTCAAACATACCAATACTGAAAAATTACTCTAAGTTGTTTATAGAGTGATAGATGTACTCTTGTTTGAATGCCTTTGTAAATGAGATTGCTTCAAGTAATAAATCAGGGTCCTAATATTGTTCTGACATCTTTCATCAAGCCAAGCTATTAAAAATAAATTTGCTGACATTGCCTAATTACACCAAGTCTCAGATCAACTTGTATGTGAATGCTGCTGTTTGGCTATATTCATTTTTTATTTCATAATTTTAAATAGAACTTCAAATCGTATGAGTTTAGATGAAATGTAGGTAATAACTGTATTCATTACTGAACATCATAATGTTGATATCCATTTGGAGCTAAGCCCTCCTTTAGTTGTCTGCTAAGATGTCATGACAAGTAATTAGTGATAAAGAAAGCAGCCGGTCTAGTCCTGAGAAGAATGGTTTCTATAACCTAAACACATACTGATAAGAAAACAGATGAATGAAGTTTTGTGCTGAATAAATTCTTTGGAGATGTAAAGTTGACTGATATTTACCATAGGTGACAATGAGATTGCTCTCCCCTTGTTTAACTTGTATTCAACACTGAAACGTAGCAGGGCACAGAGACTCATGCCCACACTCTAACTATATACACACAAGGAATAGAACAGAAAGTATAAACTAGCATGGAAGATAAAAGTAAACATTTTATGTTGTGAAAAATTTATGATTAGAAATGTTCAGAGACATGTAAGTAAAATATGGCCAGGAGAGACCTTCAGACAGCTGTAGCTCCTCTACCAAGGGAAGCCAAAAGGCAAAAGAGCATGTTACTACATACACAGATGTGGCAAAAAATGAATCAGTAAATGGGCAAAAGAAATACAGAGGGTTTCAATTCTCTAAAACATTTCCATGAGATGGCTAAATGTCAAACAATCCGTGAATCGTGGTTTCAGCTGGGGAAGTGGAAAGCAGCCTCCCAGCCTCAGAGCAGTGAGCCACTGAGAGAGTAGCAGGTTAGCACCCATTCTCAAACAGGTGGGACACTGAGGTCAAAGAGCAAAATCCAACCAAGAGAAAAGTGGAAGAAAGAAAAGTTCATATAGGAGGCAGTAAAGCATAGCAGCTGCTCACCTTTTGGACTGTACACAAGTTTGTAAGTTTCAGTTAAAATATATATATACATTTTTTGGTTTTTCGAGGATGGGTCTCACTCTAGCCCAGGCTGACCTGGAATTCACTATGGAGTCTCAGGGTGGCCTCGAACTCACGGCAATCCTCTTACCTCTGCCTCCCGAGTGCTGGGATTAAAGGCGTGCGCCACCACGCCCGGCTCAGTTAAAATATTTTAAACAAATTGGTAAAGACTAAATATGGGCTGTGAAGGAGGGTGAAGTCCTGGGGATGCTGAATGCAGGATTCACCCTCTCTTGTGAGGTTTTTCCAGCATAACCCTTGTTAGGCACTCAGGAGAGCTGAGGACATGTTATGAGAAAGCTCCCTGATGGAGCTGGCTGGGGAGCAAATGGTAATTGCCTATCTTAAATGTGTACACAATCGCCAAAGATTCGCGTCACATAAGGCAAAACTAATAGAACTGAAAAGGAAAATAGGCAAATATGCAATTGTACTTAGGGGCTTCAACATGTCATTCTCAGTAGTTGATAGAGGATGCAGACAAAAAATAAGTAAAGACACTGATGACATAAACAGTAATCTCTGTCAATTCAACTAAGTTGACATTTATAGAACATTCCACCCCACAGCAGCAGTATAGACATGCAGCACTATCACAACAGAGTGAATTCTGGACGTAAAATAAACCCTGGCAAGTTTAAGGGAACTGGAATGATACAAAGTTTGCTTTCAGATTATAATCATATTAAATTCTAAATTAACAATAATATGGAAAATTTCAAAGTGTTTTAAAATTACAAATCAAACATGTAAATAATCCAAGGATATTGCAAGGTAAATTCAAATGTGTTTTGGATTGAATAAAAATGGAAATATATCATATGAAATTTGAAGTGTAGGGTATAACATTTAGAGAGAGTCTTGAAGAATCAATTCTGACTTTTGAAAAGGAGGTCTCAAATCATTAACCTGTGCATTCATCCTAAGAAACTAGGCAAGGGCTAGGGAAAAGGCTCACTGGCTAACGTGCTTGCTGCACAAACACAAGGACCTGAGTTCAGATTCCCAGCATTCTTGTAAAATGCTGTGTGGTAGAGATAGGCGTATACCTAGGGCTTACTTTTTAGCTTGTCTACCCAAATCAGTGAACCCTATATTCAGTGACAGACTCTGTCTTGAAAAAAAGCAGGTGGAGAGTGATAACATTTAACATTGACCTCTCCCATGCATTCCCCCACATAGGCACACATACCTAACACACATCACCCACATGCAAAAAGAGAAACAGTACAAAAATATAATTGAAATGCAAAGGAAATTTGGAAATGGTAATAGTAAATATTAGAGAAAACAATAAAAGAAACAAGTGACTTTTAAAGCCATAATACTAAAAGTTGGCTCTCGCTATTAAAAAAAAAAGAGTATGTACAATTCATAAAATGCAAGCAAGACTGAACTACAAAATTGAGAGAAAACAAAATTGCTCATATTGGAAATTATAATAGTGGAATATCAGTATTGTTCTAAAGGCATTAAAATGACAATAATATGATACTATGAACAACTTTATCCTCATAAATTTTCACAACCAGAGTGAATTCAATTTTTGTAAAACACAAACCACCAAAAGCCATACAAGAAGAAACAGATCATAAGAATATCTTTTAACTACTGAGATTCAATTCCGATTTAATTTTTTTATATAGAATAAGGACTTTATTGAGGCCCAGACAATAGGGATGGAAGGGCTTGAGGGGAGTGCAAGGGGCGTATGGAGAAAAACAAACACAAAATTAAATCCAAAATGAACTGGCATCACAGAACCCTTTATTCTTGAAGATATAGTAAAAGATATAACCATTGACACGAGTAAGGGGGAGCACCTGGAAAGAAGGGCCCTGGGAAGGGTGAGATGAAGCCTAACCTTACAAAAAAAAAAAAAGTGTTTTCTTTTCTTTCTTTCTTTCTTTTTTTTTTTTTTTTTTTTTTTTTTTTTTTGGTCTCTGGCCTGTAATTTCTAGTTCCATAAATCGATTGCTAACCACAATGAGCTGTTGACCAGAGAGACATACCAGGTCCCCCAAACAAGACAGAATTCTTATTACCTGCCAGAGGCAAAAGGTAAGTACCTATTGCTGAAGACACCATATGCTGCTGGCACAGAGCATGGACAGACCTGCCTGGAATCCAGATGACAGCCAGTCCCCAGACAGCCTGTCTAGTGCTGGAAAGTACTACATGAGCTACTGGGAGAAAGTGGCCAACAATGGTCTGAGCAACCAGAGGTCTAAGCTACTCAGAAGCAATCACCCTGACAGTATGTATATGCCAGTGCAATAGTGACACACACCCTTGGTGGGTAAACAATAGCTTTCTGTTTGGCTAAGAGATCCACTCAGTGTAAAGAAACCCATATCTGGAATTGGGAACCAGAACTGGGAGACAAAGATTATGTTCTCCAGTGTCAAGATCTCGCTAGTCTTTGGCTAAGAGGGGCTAAATTTATAATATATATCCCATTTCAACTATGCTAACTTCATTCTCCCTTGGATCTGTTTTTTCTTTTTCAGAAGGTAGCAAGACCCAAGGAGACAAACTGCCCCTCATACCTCAGCCAACTCACAGCTGAAACCACAAGGGAATTGGGGAGATGAGCAAGAGTGCTGTTTTCATGGTGAGCCTGACAATCAGTACTAGGGTGAAAGAGACAGACCCTGAAGATATTCAACACTTACTAAAGCAGGGATCCTGAGTCTCCTAAGAGCTCATCACTGAAGCAGACTTAAAACGCACCCACCATGGCTTAGGGAATTTTGCAGAAGAGGGAGCATAAAGACTGCCAGAGCCACAGGTTGAGACATCATGCCCAGAGGCATTCGCTCCCCCAAAATAACTGACTACTGCTCCCACAATTCATAAACCACAAGCCCATGGGGAATACCTGCAACCCCACTGAGGAGCATCCCCAACAGGATGGGGTCAGCTACAAGGGAAAAGAGGGTACCAACCCGTGATGATTCATATGAAACATGTTGTTCATAATATTAATAATAATAAACATTAAAAATGAGGACACTGAGAAAGGCTTAGGTACTCTATGTGTCTGAGAGAACAGTAAGTCATGTGTAGCTTCCCCAAACTAATTTAAGAGCCACAGGGTGAGACATCATGCCCAGAGTCATTCCCTCCCCAACAACCCCCCACCAAAATATCTTCTGTTCCTACAACACATAGCCCAAAACCCTATAGGGAATACCTGTAACCCAACTGAGGAGAGTCCTTAGCAGTATGGGGGCAGGGAGGAGAGAAAAGAGGGTATCAACGCATGATGTATCCATAAAAAATATGCTGTTAATAATAACAAATAAATAAAATTAAGAATAAGAACTATATTTACTTATATTTTTATGTTTAGATATTTGAAGGAGAAAGAGGCAGAGAGAGAGAGAGAGAGAGAGAGAGAGAGAAAGACTGGGCATGCCAGGGCATCCAGCCATTGCAAACAAATACCAGACACATGTGTCACCTTGTGCAAATAGCTTAATATGGTCCTGGGGAATCAATCCTGGGTCCATTGACTCTGTAGGCAAGCGCCTTAACTGCTAAGCCATCTCTGAAGCCCTAACATATTTTTTAAAAGAAATCTATTCTAGGATAAGTTTACTTGTTTATGCCTAATAAGAGGGTTTATCCCTAATAAGCTCTCCAAATATAAGGTCAATATACTAATATTAATCTTGTTTGTGAATGCCAGCAATGAGCAATTGTAATAGGGGTCAAGACACAAGAAATTCTGAGATTCACACATGTGGCAGCCTAAAACAGTCATATAAATAGAACGTGTTTTCACAAATAAGAAAAAATGTGCAGCATAATGACTGGTGCGTACAGCCTGGAATAGGAATTCCATCACACAGGTGTCTTACATCCTGCAGCCATCACAATGGGCAGAGCACACAGCCTCAGCCTTGGAGAGACCACAGCTTTTACATGCTTAAACCCCACAAAGAAAATTCCAATTCACAAAGATATTCAAGAAAGCAAGAGAAGAGATCAGTTAATCCAGTCTGAGGGTATTCACAGAGAGTGGGCTCTTAAGCTGGTTAGGTCTTAAATCACCCACAGTAGAAATTCTCATCTTCTCTGGGCCCCATGCTTTTAGGCACACCTACTCTTCCCCACAAGTTGAGATACAACTCCACTAAGTTTTACCATTTCTGAGTTCATTTCCCCCTCCCCTCTCCTTTCCTTTCCCCCAAGCACTGCCATCGTCTTCTGCCTGTGGGGATGCAGCAAACCTCTAACAGGATTGCCTTCCTGTCTTCAAGCTATTGCCCAAGTGAACGTTCTAAAGTGAATTGAGTTATTAATTAGCTCCCTAAATGCTTATCAAATGCCTATTACACATCAGGTTTTCAAATGTTTCTTGGAGGATAAAAGAAAGAAAGGCAGGAAAAAGAAAGGAGGTAGGTAAAACTGAAGGAATGGAAGAATATGTACAGCAGACTCATAAACAAAAGAAGTTTCAAGGTTTGGGGCACAGCCATTTGAGAGAAGCACAGAAAGAGTGCATGAGGCATGAGGAGATACCACTGCTAGAGACCTTTGGGTCAAGATGAGACATGCAGAGAAGGAAGGAGCAAGACAGGACAGGGAGAGGGGGAGGATGAAAAGGGGGGAAGAGGATAAGAGAGGGAGAAGAGGAAGGGGAGAGGGAGAGAGAATGTTAAACCCCACCAACTTTTCCTCACAAATGATATGCTGGAGAGTCTAAATGCTTGACAGTCAAGCCTAAGTCCTAGGTCCAATCTCAGAACCCTGAGTAGGAGTGATAAATTAGACTCAGTTCATGTCCATAGAACTGTACATTTATTCTTTGAGGCATATGTCATAGAAGTCTTGCCAGTAGGAAGTATACTAAGTCCAAATTTACTTTATATGTTTTTATTCAATGGACTCATCAATCAATGTGCGTTCTTACCATCAGACCTGCCTCATTTATCAGTACTACTATTTAGCAAGTATTTGGTCAGCTATGTCAAGTAAATTCTCAATATTTGAAAGCTTTTTTTTTTTTAAGACAAGAAGGCCTTTGAAGAGATAAGTAATTATGCAAAAATACACAGCATTTTCTTTACAAGTATTCTGGGTCACACCAGAAAAATAACTCCTAAGGAGGTAACCTTCATTAAAGGTATGGAATTGTCATGTTAATTTTCCTTGGCAAAGACTTGCATACAGAAAATGCATAGCCATCCTACTCATGTTCTTTCTTATACACACATATTCATATACAACTCCATGTAACTATACTCATACAAATAATCTCTCATTGTTTCAGCCAACACATACTGAAATACATTATGCCACTAATGGTCTTTGTGCAATATTTTCTGACTCATGAGTCTTTCCTGCTGCCAACATAGGATGACTTAGTTCACTTGAGCCTGTATTTAATACAAATAGAAAAGCTTACAATTCATGCACTGCCATCAAGAGATAGTTCATTGTGAGTATAGTTACAATATTACAGTTAAACATCACTGAACAAGAAGAGTGATTACACCCAACGTCTTCTAGGGGAATTGGATCTCCAAATGTCTTTAAGAGAGGAATAAACTCTTCCTTAAAGACCTCAAAAGTTTCTAGTTTTCATTAAAGAGAAGACACAGTATTTATGTAATTTTATTATAATGATATGAATGCAAATAGCAGAAAAGATAAATAAAAAGGGTAAATGTGAGAAACTTCCTACAACATTACATTACATCAGCCACTATTCACTGTTTGTGACAATCAATTTTGCATTATGGCTACACTGCCAAGAGCCAAAGCAGAGCCAGCATCAAAAATAGCCCCCCACATCAGTCCTATTTAGATTACAGATTATTCTCTAGAGATTAGCAGTATAGCACAAAGCCATTAATTGGTAGAATCTATTCAATGGGTGCCAAGCCAAAATCAATAGACATTCATTGGAACAAAACAAAATCCCTCTTGCTAAAGCAGAAGACTTTAAGATGGAAAGGGATTTGGTAAATCTTCATATAAGCACCCACATACAGCAGGCATTGGGTCAATAAAAGCTAAATGAGTAAGGAGGTAAGTAGAATGTCACCATATTTCTGCCATTGGACAGAATTGTATTTGTATTATTTCAGAAAAAAATGAACATTTCTTTCTTTTCTATTGTAACAAACTCATATTCTATTTCTCTATATCAATCTCCTATTTCAGGACTTCTAGCTTACTCTGCTATATTTAAGCTCATTTCCTCTTGTCCAACTCTTCAGGGAAGACATGATTGCTCATATTTTACCAGCACTTAAGACAAATTCAGATCACCTTACTCTATACCAAGAAGAGGTAAAGTATGGACATAAAGAGTTTTGTGCTCCAGGAGGGATGACAATCGTTTATTTGTGGGGGAAACTGAGGCCACTGAGCCATAGCTTGAGTCAACAGCCTAAAGAAAAATAAGGTGTCTAGGAATGGATACTTCCTGTCTGTAGACCCAGAAGTAGAACAAGTCCAAAAGGATTTCCTGTCTCCTAGCTTCTATGTTTTATATAGGAAAATGGAGGTCAAAGGAAGTTCAGCAATTTTCTGAAATCACATAACTCATTGTCAAATTAGGGTTAAAATCCAGGAGTCCTATCACTGACAGCTAGATCAGAGCTCTTTCTTCTAACTCTGACATGAATCTAGATAGGATATTTGTCAAGGAGGACACACGGTACAATGACAGAAGAAGGCTTCCATTGGCTAGGATCAGGACAAGTCTGTTTTAGTACTAATAGTAAAATATTACAAGCACCATACTAAATGAATAATGTTTAATATCCTTTTAAACCTTCACAATAACTGATTAAACTAAATGATAGTCCCATTTCTATCTTCTTGACCAAGAAAACAGACCCAGGCATAGAATTCTAGTTAAAACACCAAAATCAAGTAGTAGTTAGCTTAGAGGGTACTTAAAACTGACCTGACTAGGTTGTTTAAAAATCTCAAAGCTATTACTGGACATGACAATGAGATGAATGAGCTCTGTGACCTCAAGGACCCATATACAGACACAGTAAGTAGCAGGGACAACACTGCTTGCTTTGAAGCAACTTTCCCAGGCCCCCATTGCCTCTTACCTCCTGGTCTGCTGTATGCACACAAGCATAATACCTGTAACCTTGCTAAAGCCAGAGTATGAAACAAAACTTGCTAATGCTGGCTCCTCTTCCTGAAAACTCACTGCTAGTAAGGGGATTAGTTTACCTCCTCAAAAAGACAAATTCCAGAGTATCTCTACATTGCATCAAGTGTCACCAAGTGAACCAAAGCTGGACCTGGAAGCATACGAGTTTCTTGCTGCCTTCTTATTGATGTCCAGAGTTATCTGAGGAAAATGGACTGGATTTGAACAGGAAAAGTGTGGCTATTTTTAAAAATCCAGCTGCCACATGGTGTTACAACTTATAATTCTAGCACTTGAGAGGTGGAGACAAGGAGGACTAGTAGGACAAAGCCAGCCTGGGCTACATGAGATCCTGTCTCAAGAAACAAACAAACAATGAAAAGTAATAATAATGAGAAAATGAAAAACAAGAAAAATCTCACCACCCCACAGTAGCTATGCTCGGTCCTCAGGGAGCCCAGCAATTTGACATTTATAACGTCATGTCCCTGCAGTTGGGGTCAGTAGACAAAGAATGCAAAGAGAGAACATCTCTTCCAAGCAGGATTATGTCTTCTAGGGTTTAAGGGCCTGAAATCTCTGTGACCCACAGATCTTCTAGCTTGAGTTGAGAATATGTCTTTCAAAGGAAATGGGAGCTCTATGCCTAGGTTACCTCAAAAAGGATATTTAAAAGTTGTCATAGGGTCATCTGGCTGACAGTCTCATGTGCTGTCACACTTGAGTTTTGCTGGGTTAATTGGCTATGTCTGAGATGAACCCTGTGTGGCAACCCCAAGATATAACTATGTTTGAGCATCTGTAGGAATGTAAGATTCAAAGTGTGATGCACAAGGAGCCCATGCTTCTAGAGTTTGTTTGAGTGGCTAGAGGCCCTGGCTTGCCCATTCTCTCTGTATCTGTCTCTCTTTCTCCTAGCAAATAAATAACAGTTATGTATTTAATATGTCTGCTCATATTTACTTGACAATTCTACGTTGTTTTATAATTTGATTGAGCATAAATTTTTGTTCTCCTGATGTGTAGAAATTAGGACCTGAGGAAAGATATAACTGAGTAACACTTCCATAGTTCCACATACTACCATCTGCCTTGGCTAGTAGTGTGTGTGATAGAGAGAGAGGGTAGAGGGTAGAGAAAATGGCCATCTTGTAAGAGAAATTTTCAATGAATATGAAAAGTATACCAAGAGGCTTATGATTCTCAATAGAAATCAGGTCAGACCAAATTCAGAAGGCTATGCATAATTTAAAATTAAAGCATCTAAAAGGTTTTAAGGGACCACTTTCATGGAATCATGTCATATATCAACTGACTATACTTCAGAAAGAATTGCTTCATGAGGGCTGGAGGGATTCCTCAGTAGTTAAATGTACTTACTTGCAAGACTAGCTTCATGCTGCATTTCTGAACTTGGCCATCAGAATTAAATGACAGGCTTTATACACACTGCCACCCTTAGCATGCAAGTGTTGTAAAGTAAGGCTCTACCTTTAAAATATGCCTTGTCCTGGCTTATCTGGCAGCTGTAGATGATACAAGACTGGAAGAATGGAGCATCCTGCACTCTCAGTGGCAAAGACATCTGGTTCCTCTATGCTTAGCACCCATGTCCTACCCCAGGGTGCTGTACCTACTAAAGCTTCTTGAAAAAAATGTAAGTTTGACATGTAAGAGCTAAATATTAGAGACTATGCATCATTTGTTCTTTTGCTCTGACAATGTAGATATGAAATTTGACACAAGTCACCTGCATGTTTACAATTTGTTTCATGTGATAACTAAGAAAGAGGATGTGTGCTTATCTTGGGCTGTAGAAAACAGGAAGCATCATTTTTGCTGAGTACAGAAAAAAAAACAAACTCTCACATCTCACGCTGGAGAGATGGCATAGCACTTGGAGGTGCTTGCCTGCAAAGCCAAAGAACCCAGGGTTGATTCTAGAGTTTGTTTGAGGTGGTTGGAGGATCTGGTACACACACACACTCTTTCTCTCTCTCTCTCTTTCTCCTCTTCCTCTCTCAAATAAAAATAAAACATTAAAAAGCTTTGCACATCTCTAGGACTATAAAGAATTTCATTCCATGGAGTGTGAGGGGAGTACTAAGTGACAACTTACTTCCTCTAACCCCAGTGGCCAGTAGGATGACAGACACACATAAACATCTGAACAGTCACTTTCCTTAGAGCTTCATGCCCATTTACATGAGGAAAGATGCTTAATTTATTTAGGTATACTTATTTTAAACACCTTTATATATTGTTACAATTTTTTTCATCTACCAGTGACTCAAAGGGAGGTCAGTTCTAAATAGAACCTAAAATATTTCTGTTTGGACTGAGCTGAAGCTCTTGGGTGTCCTGATTTACCCTGCACTGACCTGGCTGTTAAGAAGGCTGAAATCAGGCACAGGATAAAATTTCATATTCTGACATAATTCTGCATATGCAGTTAAGTGCCTAAAAGTGACATCTTGAGTCACCGAATGACCAAGCATAAATCTCGATTGTGTCAGGAGAAATTTCCAGTTGCAATTATTTGTCAAGTAGTATATCTCTCAACTATGATGTCAGGTCCTTTGCAGATAGAACTTGTGTTTGTGTGTTTTCCTAATATTATTCATAATATGCCAAAGTTGACTCCACAATAGTCAAATTATTAGATCTAAAACTTCCTCCTGACAAAGTTAATTTCTATTAAAGCTTTGAGTTAAAAAAAAGTCACTTCTAAAAATTATTTTTAAAGCCTCTAACAATTGGGTAAAAATTTGGCTTTAAATCTCTCAGTATGGTAGGCCACCACTAGCTGTGATTCCTGAGAAAACTCATATGGATAGCAATGATGTTCAAAATGGTGTCTTTCAGCATATTCTCAGAAGAATGTAATTCTATTTTATCATTTGTTATTTTGAATTACTCTATTTTACATTTGTGTGTTTGTGTGTGTGTGTAATTCTCAGCTCTGCTAATGGAACTACTTTCTTCTGTATTACCACTAAGCATCATATAGCCTTAGTCACATCTATCCTTATCTTCTTTTCCGAAGAGGAACATCAGACTTCTATTAAGAGGCCAGAAAACAGTCTGAGACAAACAGGCCGTAGCATAGAATGAATAATACTGTGTCACAAGCCTGTCTGTGAGAGGCTTTACCTCTGCTAAAGCCATGCCATCTTACATCTCTTTAGTAACCAGTCATTCCTAAATCACCTTCAACTGCTATGGGATGGATTATCCTGTCAACTGGGAGAGCCTGGGACACACACTCACTACTTTAACCACCTTGTAAATAGGATTGAAGAAGGTCAAAACCATATGATTTTCCATCTTTAATATGTACTGTCTAAAGGAACAATTTAGTCAGGGATAGAAGATAAAAATAAATTAACCTAAAATCATGGGATGATTTTTTTTCTAAGGTAATTATTAATTTAGACAAGCAAGAAGCATTGCTGAAGGCCTATGTCCAGTACTTTGCAAGGCAATGGACACTCAAAGGAAGTGTGGTCCTATCCTTCTCTAGGGCAAACATCATCCTTTTTCCTTCAGAAGAAAGGCAAAGAAGGATTCAGAGATGCTAGTTATATTCTTCTTTTAGGTATATTCAAGAGCCATTTGTGCAACTGCTCTTACTCTAAATAGAAACTGACCTATAAAGCTAGGTGGATGACACCTTAGGATGATGGGTGTATGCGTAAGAACTACAAAAATATTTTTCAGTGTCCCCATTGTAAAAATTATCTAGAATGAAAAATGGAACCTGTCAGTGAATCAAGATTCTATACTCTTTAATGGTGATGTTTTCTTCTAAGCCAGTCATTTTTGGGATGGGAATGCTACTGTGCTTGACCTTCTAGCTGATGTTTGATAGTTCAAAAAGTATGTTTATGAATGTATATAAATTGTACAAAGTCAGAGATTTCATTATTACATTTCCATATATGCATGTGATACACTAGGTCATAATAATTCCATTAATATTTCCTATAATCTCGCTTCCTTTTCCCCTATCCATATCCAAAGTAGTTCACTTCTACTTTCTTGATATTCTTTCTTCCCTCTCCCCCAACTCAGTTCCATAAATAAGAAAAAAAAACATGTAATATTTTCCTTTCTGAGTCTGAGCCAGAGACCTTTCTCCAAGGAGATGGTGGTAGACACTAAGAAGATCCAAAACTCATCAAGGCAGAAAACAATAGACCTCCAAGAGCTGAACACTAAAGGAGACTTCTAATTTTCCATGAAACATCTATAACAATGCAAAAGAGGGGACATAAAAATGTAAGAGCCATAGGAGGCATTGTCTAATCTCACAGTGATCATCAATAACCCCATTGATGAGATTTCTGGATGTAATGGAACTGTGGGAGAAGGGAAAAACAAGAATAAACTGATGGGAAAAGACAAATTTGCAGTATGTTGATATGTTATAGTTCCCAATAAAATTCATTTAAAGATCTATAACATGGTATGTACTTTTATACAATACCATATATAGTACTACATGTCAGAAAAAGGGCATAAAAATCCAGTATCATATTCATATCTTTTCAAGTTTATCTCTACATAGGAAAGAAAACAACATAGCAAGTGAAAATAATTAGCTACTAGTATAGCTTATACCAAAAAAAAGGTAAAGCAGGTTTTAGGAAACAATATATTAAAACACTTTTAGATGAAAATTTGGTGAATAAATAAAACATTACCTTACTGATTGGTAACATAAAACAGCCAAAGGCTTGGAAGGTCCAAGAATCCAGAGGGAATCATTCATAGTTCCTTGGCTAAACTGAAACTTGATTACAATCAAAATGCCATTTAGATGTATATGTTTATGCCATTTAATTAATACTAATCTCACTTTTGGTTAGACAACCTTCTTTTTACAGATAATGGAAAGATCCAAGATTCATCAAAATGACAAGAAGAAAGAAAATCCCATTGCTCAACATTGGATGGATAATCACTATCACACCTGTCTGGACTCAGGTACTATTAAACAGGAAGTACACAAAAAAACATAAGTGCTATGCTCACTGTAGCCAGAGAACACTCTCAGTGGAAATGATAGCAGACACTGAGGAGACTCAAAACTCATCAAAGCAGAAAAAAAGAGGGTGCTAAGAGCTCAACAATAAAGGAGACTTCTTTAATGTCCTCCAAGGCTTAGGGACCATTGCAGAAGAGATAGCAGAAAGAATACAAGAGCCATAGGGGATGTAAACATTCTGTGGGACACTGTTCTTCCTGCCTGAGCTGTCTGTCTGATGCATTCATGACCTCACAGTGGTTACTGATATCCCCACAAGACCAGCATGGTTCTGAGTGCATCAACATGTTGCCATGAAGGACAAAGAAGACAAAAGGAACAAGATAACACAACAGAGGATGAACTACCTTGAAAACGAGGGTTCTTAGGGGCCAAGGGGTAGGGAAAAAAGGAGTAAGAAATATAATGGGATAGGAACATAATCAAATTATTGTATGCTCAATTAAAAAATAGAAATAAAAAAGTCAATGCTGATTAGGTAGGCACAGATTTGTAACTCTTGTACAAAATGCCTTCTTTGATTTGAGACTTTTTGTCTTCCTAAAGAGCCTCATTCTTGGTCTTATAAATAAATTCTCTAATAAGAGAAAATTTAATTGAGGCTGCATAATTTTAAGTTTTTATTTAATTGTGAAAAGGATTCAATAGTTTTCTCTGAAATCAATACAGTGGAGTTAGATGAAACAAAGGTGACAGTGAAGTATTTTTACAAATACTTTTTCTCATAAAAGAGGAAGATTTTCTTGGCCTGAAAGTCAATTTATCATGAAGGTTTTGTGAAGGGCCAACCTGATATACAGCCTTGTCCACCTGGCTATGTTGGAAAGGGGACATAAAACACAGAGGACCTTGTGAAAGTAACCAGTTTTGACCCTCCTGTGACCTTGAATTGATGACTTTCATATTGGCTTTGTATTTTACTGCACCAATTCAGTCTCTACAAAAGAATGAAACCACTGATGGACATTGTTCCTCTCTTACCCACCCATTCCCCTGCCACTGCACTCAATGGAAACAGACTAGTTACAAACCAGTATTTATAGGAAGACTGGAAAAACTCAGAAAGCTACCAAGAACTCCAGCACAGAAGTAATAGGAACTAAGGTGGAGGGATATTTGGTGTTACTTTTTTGTTTTGTCTTACTACACAGCCTTAGCTAGCCTGAGACTTACTATGTAGAACAGGCTAGTCTCAAACTTTCAGCGATCCTAGTGCCTCTGCCTCCTAGGTGCTAATATTTAAGGTATGCGCTACTGTATCCAGCATCGGAGATGAATTTTATGTTTCATACTACATATAAAGTCATTAGCAAGTGGCTAGTGATACAAGGAATTTGATTGTGTCGATATTTCAGAGCAAAGGCTGAAAATCTGACCACTTGCACTTTTAGAATTCACCGTACAGTTTAAGAAACCAAGCTAGAACTAAGGTGGAAGCCACCTTCCTCCCAGCAAGCTGTCATAGTGTTAGAAAGCACTATTCAAACTGTTTGGGGAGGAAATTCATCTACACTCTGCATGAGCAGTAAATTCAGTAAGCTACAAAAATCAACCAGCCAGGCAAGATATATCCGTGGGTGCAATAGAAGCATATAAGTTTTTTTTTTTTTTGTGGGGGGTGTAATAAACTGCTCTATGATTGCATACAAGACCCTGTTCAGTGGAGGAACTTTATTCCTGGCACTGAGAACCAAGTCAAAAGCCTATGATTTAGAAGGTCATATACCTCAGAAGAAAGCTTCCAGTGTTGTTTGGCTAAACTATAGTATTATGTTTAAAAAAACCTTCTAATTATGTATGTTTATGCCCTTTGATTAGTGCTGATCTCACTTTTGGTTAGAAAACAGTTTTTTTTTTTTTTAAAAAACCCAAGACACACAAAAATGAGGAGAAGAGGAAGGCCAGTGCTTAGCACTGGACAAGTAATCTCTATCACACCTGCCAGAGCTCAGGGGCTATGAAGGGGAAGTGCAGAATGAATATGAGTGCTATTCAAACTGTGGCCAGAGAACCCTCTCTGTGGAGAGGGCAGAAGATACCTGAGGAGATTCAAGACTCACTAAAGCAGAAAATAAGAGGGTGCTAAGAGCTCAGTATGAAAGGAGATTTCTATCATATCCTCCAAGGCTCTGAGACCAATGCAGAAGAGGGGGCAGGAAGAATTTAAGAGCCTCAAGGCGCATAGGCATTCTGTGGGGCACTGCTCTTCTGACATGAGCCAAATGGTACATTCATAACCCTCAGTGGTAACCAACACTCCCACAACATCAGCATGGTTCTGAGCCTAACATTTTCATATAGAGGGTAGAGGTGGACAAAAAGAATGAGGCAAGGAAACAGAGGAAAGAGGATGATCCTCAGGAAGTAGGGGTCAGGGGAGAGGGGACAAATGATGATCAAGTTACTGTCTGTTCATATACTAAATCTCCCAATATTAATGATAATGTTAATAATTAATTATTATGAACGATAAAATAATTTACTGTATTGCATGTATGTAGAAAGAATAAAATGCTATGGAAAATATTTTAAAGGGAGTACTAATCTAAACTCCTCATTAAAATACAGTTTATCTGATATGAAGTATATGTCCATAGATCTGAAACTTGCTTGGGTGTTCCCAGAGACCCACAGTTAATCTGTCAATTGAATTCAAAGGAGATCAGTATATACAATATCCTTGGTATGTGTACTGCCAGATGAATTGTCATTATCTGTTTTGCTTATGTGGGAGAAGAGAGAAGACCATCAAGGAAAATTTGAGGAGATGTGAAAAAACTCTCCTTTTTATTACATATCTACACAAAGCACCCTTGAAGAGATATTTAATAATCCTGACCATGATTTTTGCAGGAGACTTAAGATGCAATAATGGAAAGACAAAACCTACAGCAATTGATGAGGTGATGCAGGATGAGCAAATATCAGGTGACCATGTATCCCAAGGTAAAGATAAAGATCATTTGTTAAATTCTTCTTAACCCCCAGAACAACATTTCCAGAGTGACTCACTGGACTCCATGAAGTAAAGCACAGCAAAGCAGATAAGTGTGCCAAATTTAAAAACAGATGTATCTAAAATTATTCTAAAGTAATAATCTATTGCTTTCTTATATTCCTTAATATGAAACAAGATAGGATAAAAGGTTCAGTAAATGATATTGGAGTCACTCATCTCCTGCCCTCATTTTAAAATACTCATTCTGTGTTCTATATTCTCAGTGGCATAAAACAGTAGAGGAAATGAAAACAGCTCTTCTCTTGAAAGTTTTACTTATTCATAAACAAAGAAAATAATTCGTGACCAATGGAAGAGTTTAAGGTTCAAGCAGTGAATGATTAATTAGTATTTCACTTCATTATCATTCAGAGCAACTCTTCTTAAATAATGAAAATTAATTTGAAAGATTCTAGAGTTTCTCAACCTTCATGGGTATAATATATTCTACTGTAAACTTATCATTTTCCCTACAGTAGTTTGAGGGTCTTTGACGACTCTTTCTACACTGTGACTCGGCCTCTTCACTTCTAAGGATAAAAGCATGGAGCTTCATATTTGGAAGATTTCCACAGGCCTGTGCCTGAAACAGATACATATGATTTGTGCACACATTCTGAAGGCTGAAACAGCCACAAAGTCAAGCCAGCTGCAACTTAGGCCAGGAAAAGTAGTCTAGCTGCACTCCATGGAAGAAAACAAAAACCCAAGCATTTTTAGTTCACTCCAACACAAAACTGAAGTATTCCTTTTCGATAGCTCACCCACACTTTTCCCTATCACATTGACAATGCACTCTTCCAGGTGCCCAGGTGAGTCACATCATCATACTGATTCCACCTTTCTCTACTATCCCATACCTAGTTCACCGAAAAATCTTTTGACCATACCTTCAAAATATATCATGAACTGCGTCACTTCTCATCATTTTTGCACTTCTGTCCTGTGTAAGTTCCCATCTTCTCTGGCTTAAAACTACCACAAAAGCTTTAAACTTCTGTCCATGCCTTCTTGAAGTCTATTCTCAACTTTTAGCCCAACTGATATAAATCTGATCACGACTGCTGTAAACCCTCCAGTGGCTTTATGTCTCAAAGCACAAAATAACAATGCTCTGTGTGCTGTGCTACCCTAGATTTGGTCCTTTCTTTATCCTCTGCTCTTCACCCCCTTGCCAACTCCAGTCAAATACACTGGCCTTCTTAATGGTCTTGGACAGTGCAAGATCTGGCTGCAAACCCTCAACACATTGCAGCTCCCTGTATCATCTCAGAGACACATAGTCTCTCACCCCACTCAGAACTTCCTGGTGCTAACCTGTTTCAGCTTTTCTTCAATGATCTCATCATTGTAAGCAGCATATGCTTTTCTTAGTAAGATGCTGACTTCTGTTTCCATTCAAATGAGAGCTATATCTAATATTTACTTATTTACTTTAGTCCTATATGTATCCCTAGTGCTGGAACACTGCTTAGCACATAGTAGGTTTCTAGAATATGTTTCTGAGATGAGCAAATGAAATATTTACCTTTAAAGACTCAGGGTAGATGCCTTATCTTGTTCTAACCAGCCAGTCTCCTTCTACTTCATTAACAGAACAAGGAAGGGTGCCAGAACTCCTCTGTAGATTCTGGGTCCAATTATCCTTCAGGATTACAAATTTATCATGCATCATGGTAAAACAAAAGAAAATATTATCTATGGCTAAACACAGTAGAAAGAATGGAATTGACTCACTTACTGAGCTGCAAGTTTAGTAGCCCCATTGCACCTTTCTTTCCCAACTTATTTGTATGAGTCAAAGCTCATATATATATATTAGAGAGAGATAGAAACAGTTTCCTTACTCTCATTAATTTTGTTCAAAGTAATGCCAAGTAATTTCTGAGTACATCATACCTGACCCTGATTGAAAAAGATATGCAAAGAGCAAAAGGCAGAATGTATTCAAATTTTGTTTATTCATAGTTAAGTGGTTATCTTTTCTTAGTATATATAGTCATATATCCCTTACTGATGAGATACATCCTGAGAAATTCACTGTTTTGTGAACTTGTCCTGGTCTATGCATCATAAAGTAAGTAGACATACAAAATGAACATGATATCACTAGGTGATACATTCCCATGGGATTGCCATTTTACTTAAAGTCTATCATTAACTGAAATATTGTATAACACATGCTCACACAATTTGGCATTCTGTTTTTCTTTGATTCTCAAGTACTATATGTAAGGTGAAGATTAAGGTCATACATATTTTGAAATATCTCTTTGTTGACATTAATTATGAAAGTTGATTGTCAGTAATTAAAATGTAGGGAATATTTAATGGATTTTTTTAGCTTTTACTCTTTATTTAAGTTTATTACATGACATTTGTTTTGTGTTGTCAATAATTTATATAAAATATCCAGGTAAAAATATCTTATTTGCTTATACTGATGATTAATATTTTATAACACTAAGAAAAATTTTAAAATATTTTTTTCATGAATAGTACTGGTGCATAATATGTACGAAGGTCATTACATGGTCAGGGAAAGATCTTAAAATAGCTAGCATTTGATTAGCCTTGATTCCTCTTTTGTCTCCCATTACATGGGTTCATTAGTACACCTTTAACATGCCATTAGCCTCACATTGAGAAGTTCTCACAAATTAGTACTCTAACACAGGCAGCATTTGCAACTTCTGTCTCTTCATCCAAAAAAAGGATTCTGGGAAGAATAACATTTTGAATTTTCATTGTCTTATCTTCTAGGGGACCTGCCCACCCTGCTTCCCAGAGTCATCCTACTTCCTTTCTGCCACTGAGTCATAATTTCACAGATTTTGCCTTCTGGTAAGAAATGACCACCTTGCCTACATGGGAGTTCTGACACTGACCCTGAATCCCAGCCATAAAGGGCACAGAAGAAAGAGGGTAAACCAGCAAATGTTCTCTGGGGAATCCAAAAGTAGAGCAGACCACTTTTTGTTATGAAAAATGTTTCTTGTCTTCCACTGGAAAACAGAGAAACAGATGCCAACTTTTGTCAAAATGGAATAAAATACAAAATATTGACAATAGTATTCTTATACAGGACCCCAGTTTGACTTACTCCTATCTTCTCAGTCTCCTTCTCCAGCAAACTTTAAATAAAAGAAGGGTAGACAATGCTTTCCCTTTGCTTTTCCTTTTCCTTGTGCTTTCCTCTTCCCTGTCTGATGATCCTTTTATCTCAGGGTCAGACCAGCGGGCATCTGTCTTGCCCATAGGCACAACCATCATGTAAACAAAATTCTCAAGTGAGTTCCCTAAAAAGAACTAATTCAGGACATTGTGCTCATAGCTAGGAAGAATGCCCAGGGGTAAAATAACCATTTCTGCCCCTGAGGTACTTATATTTTATTTTGGAGGATCCATCAGCAAATTAGGTATGTCAGCTTGTTAGAAGCTAGATCTCTGACACATATATTTATTTTTAGTCAGGGTTCATCTCCATCAAGCAGCAAGAGGTGACAGCATCCTACCCATGAAGATGTGGACAAGTGTCATAAGAAAGGAGATAGAGAAGAAAGTAGGTCCCTAAGCCTAGGGAGGCAAAATGAGGTTAAGTGAAGGCAGAACACCTCTGAGCCCTGCCAGACTAGTAATGCTGGGGCACACACACATGAGACTGGTCTGGAACTGTGGCCTGGATAGACGAGAGGGTGGATGACCTAGTGTGCATCAGCAATAAGAATGAAAGAGCCACTTGATGTGTGTGTGTGTGTGTGTGTGTGTGTGTGTGTGTGTGTGTGTGTGTGTTTGTGAAGTAGTGTCCTCATACTCAGGAGATATGTCTCAAGAGTCTAAATTGATGCCTGAAATCATGAATAGTCTCAAGTGTGACAGCAAAGCCATCATGGATTTCTTTCTCTTTTTTACCATTTCATGAGTAGTGGATTCATCCTTAAGATAGATCTTAGCAACCCGGTATGTGATTTTTTTTTTTCCTTTCCTTGTTAAGTCCAGAACTCTCAGCCCTTCACTTAAAGGTGGCACTTTGCAGGTTCTCTTTGGCTCTGTCAGTACCTTAGGTCCTGTCACTTCTTCAGTGTCATTAACTTCTCCTCCTTGTAGACTTTTCTATTACTTATTATACAGCATCACCACTTCTAGGCTATTACTATGTGAAACAAGTTTTTTGGACACAAGCACTTTGATACCACTGCAGCCAACCTGGTCACCAAAGGGAAATGACTTGCATCCTTGACAGGATGACGTGAGATGGTGTGAGATTTTATTCATACTACTTAGAACAGTGTGCAATTTAAAACTTGTGAATTAATAATTTCTGAAATTTTCTATGTACTAGTTTCAAACTAAAGTTGACCAAAACTGGAAATTGAAAGTTGGGATAAGGGGATACTTCTATGTATGTACCCATCTTTATCCATATTGGAAGGTGGGTGCAGGCATTAGCAAACTGAACACTTCTAAATTTGTTTTCTGACTCTACTTTTATGAGCTCAAATGTTAATTGTTGATAATTGGCATTATTTATGTAATGTTTATAATCACTTATAATAATGACCTGCACTATGGACCGAACTACATAGTGCACAAGAAACAATTCAGAATTTATCCATATTGAAGGGAAATTCTATTTGGAATCCTATAGGTCAGCTTCAAAACTTCAGCTTCCCCTTGCACCATTTACTTGCTCCTATGTTTTCTCTCTCTTGGGCCTAAACGGGCTTTACCATCTCTTCTTGCAACCTCTAACATTGAAGCAAGTACTAGAAATAGAGAGATGTAACATGCTTCTCAGGAAAACTCACATAAGCATAAATATTAGGTGAAACCATATGAAGTTGGCATTTTTACATGCCCAAATGTCAAATGCTGGAAATTATATTGGTTCAACTTAATATGATAGTAATAAAAACAAAGTGTGGAACTTATTTATAGAGAGTTATGGGAAAATAGTGAAATATGTGAACCTCCCCAAGGTAGGAAAAGTTCTTCCAGGAATGGTGTTTTCCAAAACAAGAAGTGTACAAACTACTAACAACCATTTCATTTCCCATCTAAATCATTCCTGGATAGGTGAACTCCACCATTAAAAAAAGTCTTGTGGGTATGTAAATGATATTTGTCTGAGTGTTTTGTATATAGGCAACACATGTGCCATGATGAGCATGTGCTAGAGGTTATCTTTTGGGGTTAGTCCTTGCCTCCCACCTTGTTTGAGACAGGGTCTCTGTTGTATATGGCTGCTGGGTGTACCAGCATAGTTGGCCAAGGAGCTGCCGATTCTTTTCTCTCTTCCTCCCATCTCTCCCTATGTGCACTGGGATTACAAACACACTGTTGAGTTGGGCTTTTACATGGGTGCTGGGGATCAGACATCCAGTATGCACACTTATGTGGCAAGTCTTTTATACATTGAGTCATCTCCTAATCCCCAACAATTCCACCATTACTGGACCCTCTAGTCTACTGATCCTACCCTCTCAGCACGGTTTCTCCTTTCTCTACCCTGTTTTCCAGCTTACACTGCATGTCAGTGAATGTCAACATTCTGTGCATATACATAGCCACACTGCTCTCACTGTAAATTACCACATCTTAATTCAATCCAATGACCATGCATGAGCCCATTACAGTAGGAATGAAAACACAACCACACAAATGGTCTTATATTACCTTCATTATATAACCTTGATACTTGCACATATTCATGCACACTTCCTTCTGCATCCATTCTCCATGTTCTGAAGTGGTTATTACACAACTTCTCCTCCTCAGTGGGATCCACAGCACTTCCTCCCAATTTGATGTCCAATAGATCAGATAATAACCATCTCTGCAACCTTGCCAATTTCTTGAATACCTGAATCCATTTGCAAAATCATGCAGCTACAGGCCATAGATGGCATAATCCTGCACATATCTTAAGCAGTCTCTGTCTGCGCCTTAGGTCCCATCACTTCTTCAGTGTCATTAACTTCTTCTTTTAGAATTTTCCCATTAGCTCTTATTTATTTCATCTTAAAAAGAAACAAATCTCATCTTGCCTCTTTTGGATGTTCAATTTTGCAACAAGGTTGCTTTCTGACTTTCTCCTTATTACTCCCACTACATCAGGAGTAACTAGGCCTTGTTAGATAAAACTTTATAGACCACTGACTTGAACAAGGCTCTTGTATTGGACCCAGTAGAACAAATCAATGCAGAACTTAATCACAGTAGCCAAGACTTGGCTAATTGCAGGTGGTTCTGTAACCAATTAAGTTGGCTTTACACTTCACTTCCATTTTCAATAAATGCTGAGAGATCACCTTGTTGACTAAACTTGTGGTTCTGGTTCTAAGGGCTGCCTAACCTGCAAATCAGTTTTTTGTTTTGTTTTAAAAATCAAATAAATTTAATTGTTGGAAGGAATTTTCCTTTTAATAATTACTTTGAGTCTTTTCTCAAAAGATAAATATGCCTTTTCAGAGTGTTTCATTATCCCTATACCGACTTGCTTCATACTCATCCCTGTTTAATCATATTTATTGCTTTGTAATATTACTCATTTGTTTGGCTTAGTAGTTGTCTCTTCTGCTATAATTGGAGCTCTGGAAGGCAAGAACCTTTTTAATGCGTTGAAATGTTTGGCATATGTTAGAAATTTAATGTATGGGGCTAGAGAGATGGCTCAGCAGTTAAAGGCACTTGCTTATAAAACCTGCCCAGTGCCCACATAAAGCCAGATGCACAAGATCATGTGTCTGGAGTTCATTTGTAGTAGCAAGAGATCTTGGGGTGCCAACATTCATTTATTCTCTCTCCCTCTTTCTCTGTTTATTTTTTAATTTGTTTTTACAGTATATATTAAATTCACATTGGGTAAAGCATTCTAGTTTGTTTAAGACCTTGAAAAGTCATTTATAAAAAAAGCAATCCCAAAGGCCACTTCTGGAACTCTGATGCTATTAACTAAGAAATATCTAGGTTTGACTAGGCCCTGTGTGTCAGTTACTTTCCCATTGCTGAGATAAAATACCAGAGAAAAATCAATTTTATTGAGAAAAGGTTTATTTCAGCTAACAGTTCCAGGGTACAGTCCATCACAGTGGTGGGGTGGGGCATGGCAGCAGGTAGCTGGTCACATTCAGTCCACCATAGGGAAGCAGAGAGGGATGAATGCTGCTGCTCAGCCAGCTCTCTCATTTTCATACAGTCCAGGACTTCTGCCCTGGAATGGTGCCATCCACAATTAAGGTGAGTCTTCCTACTTCAATTAATCTAATCAAGGTAATCCCTCACAATCTTGCCCAGAGACTAACCTCTTCTACATAATCCCTCACAGGTGATTAAAGTTGGCAATGTAAATCATCACATTCTGTGATGTGATGTATAAAGGCCTCTCTCTCCTACTTACTTCCCGTTAAAGTCATTGCAATACTGACCTTGCATTGATCAGAGAAACAGAAATGAATGGAAAATATAATTGTTTCCCAGCTGATGATACTCTTTTGAGTGGTGGTGGAAATTTTAGCAAATGGAGCCTAGGTGGAAAAAAGCAAATTACTAGGGCATGTTTCTGAAGCTTACTTTCCCTCTCTCTGCTGCTTGTCAGCCTTTAGGTGAACATAGTCATGTGCCACCAGACCTGTCACCATATGGTTATGCTGAAGCTCAGAGAGCCAATCAATGCAGGCTGAATCCTCTGAGACTCTGAACCAAAAGGAATCTTCCCTCCATTCAATTGTGTCTCTCATATATTTGATCATGGTGGCGGGAGTCAGAGAGACACACTGCATTTTGTTTATTAGGATGGTCATGCCTGGAAAGCATGCTGAGTGACTTGGAGCTACAACTTTGTGAGTTCCTCCTCTCTGTATCAAACACAGCAGCTTCCCTCAGCATTGCAAGGGTGACGAGAGCCATTCTTATCTTAATTGCTGGCGTTGTGGCTCCTGCTCGGCTTCTAGGGATAGCCGCTGGCTTTACTGTATGCAGTACCAGAAGAGGCATCAGTGCAACAGCTGCCCATGTCTTAAAAGCTACCAGGAAGGGAAAAGATGCATATGTGCTGTGAGATGGTGGATCTAGATCTCACACCAGGCTCTCTGAAGTATCTTAAGCTCAAGTGAAAGTAATTAAGGCCTGTTAAGATTTTTCTAAATTATTTTCTCTTTTACCTGGCATATAACCCATTTTCTCTATCAAGTACATTTCTCAGTGACTACATAAGAATCACTTCTCAGCTCCTACAAGTTTTTAATTAAGTTTAAAAAGTTTCTATTTTTAAACTCATTTATAAGTAATGTAGGATATGGATAAATGTTTACTCAACCAAAGTAGTAAGTTCATCACTTGCTCAAAGTCATACAGTGTAGGTGGTGGTTTGTTCTAGAGTTCTTGAGGATGGCTGGACCGTGGAAAGCTGATGGGGAAGCCATACCAGTGGCACTGATATCCTTGGCGGGTTGGGGATGAGGTAGGCCATCAGTGATGGAAATAAGCATCAACTTTGCCTACATGAGTAATCAGAACCAGAGCAAGAAGCAGGAATGTATGTCAAGCAAACAAGTTAATTCAGCATCTGGTAAGTCAATATAAATATTCACATTATCAACAACACAGCATCCAATGGAGCTTAAGAAAGACATAAAACCAGTTTATCCTTGCTGGAGGTGGTGAGCTTCTAGATTCTACTTGTCATTATTTCACTGTATATTTGCTGGAATCTAGGCCTTGAATAAATTGGCAATTGAAGGAAAAACTCACTGAGGAAAAGACTAAATGCAGGAGAGGGTTTGGGAAGAATTTTAATCGCATATATATTATGACATGCTAAAATTTCAGGTAGGGACAGCAAAAAAAAAAAAAAAAAAAAAAAATCTAAGATCTTCCATTCAGAGAGCTGTGCAGGAGCCAACAGATCAGTTGACTAGATAGTAAAGAGATAATTTGCAGCTTTAGCTCCCCTTGTGATTATTATTTTTCTTATTTAGTAAACATAACAACGAATCATCTGGGTGAGCAACATGAGCCTTAAAACACAATAAAAATGATTATATACATTCACTGAGCACTAATTTAGAAGATGATGTGATAGTCCTCTGAAATCTGCTTTATGTTTTATGGTCTGTGACCACATTTGTAATTCAAGTTTTCAGCTAAGCACCATTGTTAACAATCACTATGGGGACTTCACACAGAAAATTTGCAAAGACAGGCTGTCAGTACAAACCTTCCTAAGGACGAAGACCTCCTCTTGTCTAGGGAAATGTAATAAGACTGTGGCTCTTAACACTGGATGAGAATCCTGTTTCCTGTCTTTTATATTTTTTTATAGGATAAACTAAGGTTTATTAAAAATGAAATTAAAAGTAAGGTAGACAGTGCAGGTAAAATAGAAAACCCCTTGAGTTCGGAGGAATCCTTAGTAGGCAATTGTGTGGTGACTTTGGGTTTTCTTATAACCTCAGGAATGTAAACATACTGAGTTAGGATCAGTTTGAGGACCTTGCACTGGCTGATGGGTCAGAAGAAAGAGACTCATAATAAGCCCACCTGTGGGGCAAACTCCTATGATAAACCCATAAAAGGAAGAAGAAATAGAAAGTTCAACAAAAGGCTGGCCTTGACCACCATCTTGATGAATCAGGTTTAGTGTTCAGACTGCAATTCTAATTTTGCCTAGACAGGTTCACATCTATGTTTCTTTGGGCCTGTGACAGTAACTAACTACAAAATAGACTGTCTTGCTTCTAATATCCATCACCCTACTTCCAGAGATAACCCAAGTGATAAGGTTAGCCACTCTAACATCTTTAAGATGAATGTGGTCACAGCGTGTGACAGTAGCTGGAGGGATTCTATCTAAAGGCCCAAGATAGGAAAGTTTTTCAGTTCTACCTTGTGATCCAGCCTGATGTATCACCATCCATTTCTTTGGTCTTTTTCTTTTAAACCTGAGACAACATTTATAAAAGATAAACAGTGAGAACATTATCACTGTTATCAATTCAGTAGAAAATGATTCTGACCTGTTTGGAACAGGCATAACCTTATGTAAAAACTTAGTATTATGAGTCCTAAAGACAGAACCAATAGAAGTGGATATCTATATTTAGAGTCAAATGGAAAATCATGTCAGCCTGAATCCTTGTTTATATTATTATAAATTAGTATTAGCATTATATTCTTTGGTTATACTCTGTTATTGTGTGTTCAAGACTGGGTAGGTAGCCAACATTTAATTATATGCATATTTTTCTACATTTCTTTAAGGATTTTAAATGTTCAGACTTATTTTGAAAATTTTTAAAAAAGGGGGCTGGCTTAGCAGTTAAGGCACTTGCCTATGAAGCCCAAGGACCCAAGTTTGACACCCCAGAACCCACGTAAGCCAGATGCACAAGGTAGTACATGTGTCTGGATTTAATTTGCATGGCTAGAGGCCCTTGCACACCCATTCTCTCCTCTATCTCTGTACTAAATAAATAAATTTAATTTAAAAAAATAAAACAGTATTAAATTTGTGATGGTCTATTTTCACACTGTGAATGTTTATCAGCTTTTGTTGCTCCGCCCCTGTCTACTCACATGTAAGCATCTATTCTTTCATTCCTCCAAGGTTGTTCATCTTCTCCCAAGGAATTGACTGGGGTGTACACCACTGGCTGCAGGTCTCTGGGAGCAGCAGAGTGGGAAGGGGGGAAGTCTTACAGATCAGCATACAGCTTTGTATTCCATGTCAGGCGTTGGTCTTCTGCTTCAACCCCTACTCTTCTATAGACCTGCTGCTTCAGGTCACAGAAGGTCTACATAAGCAGGGGAATCGATATCTGGTCTGCAAAAGGCATCTGGTCTTTGCAGCTTTTTTGACTGCCTGGGGTGGGAGCTTGAACTTCCCAACTATTGCAAACACCCATGTGTCCCATCTCTCATGTTCACACACAGTGCTTGTTTGGTTTTCACATTGTATACAGGCAATACTTTCTAAGCTGTGAGGATATAAATTTTATAGTAATCCTTCCCAGCCAATACATGCCTTGAAATCTCTGTTTAATTGACCTATTTCCATTCCTTCTTAATAAACAAGCTTCTTTTTAATTAATTTAAACCACATTCCATTAAAACATTTTAAGCGAGTTTAGGTAATTTGCAGCTGTTTATAACCTAATTATGGAAATGAGTTTCTTATCTCTATTAAAGTACAGTGTCCTGATGGATAGGGCTTTGGCCCCCCGTATACTTTCCCTGAATATGTCTTCAGGGAATTTTTTCCTAGAACCATAAATATTCAAGGGGTGATAAGAGGTTTGAAGCTTAAGGCTAGGCAAATGGGAGGATGTTAACCAATTCTTGTCCAACATTTTGCTTATTTTTTGTAATCTAACATCTGGTGTTATGATATATTCCTTTTTCAAGAATGTTTAAATTCTAAAATTTAAACAGAAGTAGAAAATTTTAATTAGGTAGAAAAAGCTTCCTCACTATTTAGGAACATCAGCTTTGCCTGGCTTTTATGTTTGTAATACGTAGGATGGATATACCATGCAGAAAACAAAAGAGATATGAGCTTTCTTTGAGCAAAGTTCTCAAAATATGAATAGCCTAAAACTCATGACTAGGACTGCCATATTTAAAATTTTAAAGATAGTGACTAAAATATCTCTTAAAGTAATTACTCAATTGTCAACAGAATGTAAAAGGAGATGGGAATCTAAGAATGTGTTAATACCACAATAGAAATGCTACTAACCATGCCTGTGTACACAAGGAAAGAAATTCATCTTCCTCCCTGTTATTAACAGCCCTAAATATAATCAATGAACTGTATATTCTCTAATCTTTGCCTGGAACAGTAAGAAATGTCAATAGAAATGGTGTTGACAGATAACAGGCAATGAGTTTATCAATCTGTTTACCCTTCTTGGAAATACAGTCTCAACAAATGTGTACTGTAAGTCCACATGTTCTATATGTTTTCTGGAATCTTTGATTTGTTTGCAACTATAATGTCTTCATACATTCAGGAACCTGGCTTTCCTTTTTCTAAGTGGATTTACTCAGAATCAAGAATGCACTGAACCTCACTGTTACTGGGAGAGGAAATATATGATCCATCGGCACCACGGACCTGACTGATGTCTCCATACTTAGAAGACTATCATAGCTGGGCACTTAATAGTTAAAGTTTGTCATTAAAAATAAGTCTTTAGAAATGGGGAAACTCTTCCTTATCCCAGTATGTTACTATTGTACCAGAGCTTGTGGCATGCCCTCAGAGTGTGTCATGTACAGTAAAGCCTGAAGAAACAAGTGATTCAACTTGATGCACATGGATTTTACCACAACAATGGTTACACATTTGTGAGAAAAGGGTTTTGTTGTTGTTTGTTTTTTTTGTTTGTTTGAAAAGGGTTTTGTTGTTGTTTGTTTTTTTGTTTGTTTTTCGAGGTAGTGTCTCACTCTGGCCCAGGCTGACCTGGAATTCACTATGTATTCTCAGGGTGGCCTTGAACTCATAGTGATTCTCCCCCCTCTGCCTCCCAAGTGCTGGGATTAAAGGCGTGCACCACCATGCCCGGCTGGGAAAAGGTTTTGTTTCTTTTTTTTAGAAACAGAAAGGCTCATAACACCACTGCCTTCTTTCCTCTAGGACGCTGATATGTTGATATATGTATGATTGAAAGAGCCACAGGTTATGGAATGGACTTTGCATACTTAAAGTTCCAATAATTTGAGAAAAAAAATGGCTCATTCTCCATGACCTTTTCTCATGGGAGAAATTAGCACTGAAAAATACAGATTCTTTGATGTTTTTAGCAGTTAAAGATGTCCTGTAGACCATTTGGACCAAGAATTCCTTGTGAGGCAAAATCACAAAGAAGCCTATCTCATTTTTTATTTCAATGGCCCTGGAAAGCACACTTTGATACTACAATTTGTGTGGCAATTAAGGCAATCAAGATCACCCCTAGTGTAGACCTGGAGTCTTGGTCATTCTCAGCCACAGGAGCACAGGAGGCCCAATTCATCATGGATCTAGACCCTCCTGGCCGAGGGGTCTCTAGAAGAATAAAAGTTGAAAGGTATCCTCCTAAATAGAAGTAATGCCTTCTAGTTTCTTCCATTTCCATCCCAAAGCCCTGGGTCCATATTAAAAAAAAAAATCAGTGCTCTCTCTTTCCTTCTCTCTCTCTCTCTCTGTCTCTCCATCCCTCCCTCCCTCTGCCTCTCTGCTGAGGATTGAACCCAAGGTTCACACATGCTAGAAACAAGGACAAGAGTCATACCACTAAACTATTCCTCCAGATTCCCCTTTCTCTTTCATTTTTAGTAAATTATCTTGGTGGTTTCAGCAGTGTCATGTATCATTGGTATTAATTTTTTCACTGTTTTATTTGGATGAGTGTTATTATTAAGTACATAGGCTATGTGTAAGTTGGAGCAAATCAATTAAACACTGTTTATATTTTTTTAAAAAAAAATTGCTAGGAGCCAGGTGAAGTGACACAAATCTTTAATCCCAGCACTTGGGAAGCTGAGGTAGGGGGATCACTATGAGTTCAAGGCCAGCCTGAGCTACAGAGAGTTGTAGATCAGCCTGGGCTAAGTGAGAGCCTGCCTGAAGTAAAAACAATGGAATTAACTTAGAAATAAAAATCTCTGTTAATTCATTTATCATTACTGGGAGAAAACAGAATTTTTACAATCTGTGTATTATTTTCTTAATTTTTATCTTAGTAAAAACCTGCCATTTCTTTCTGAAAAGGAAAGACAAATGGCACCCAGTGAAGATCTTACAAAATTTCAAATGAGGCCTTAACATGCTATGGAAAGTCCATTAATGCTACATAATATTTATCACCTAGCTTTTAACAGTGTATGGAAATGTAAGAGATAACAAAATGATCAGAGTGCTACTGCCTCATTAACCTTGAGTGAATCTGTGATCTACAGTCCTCTTTTATAAACACAGTTCACATCAAAAATACTTTATCCTCCTAATAGTCCCTTTTCATGGGAATTTTCCAGCTGAGGTTAATTTCAAAACTACATTTTTATTATGAAAGCAGAATTATTTTCATTTAAGCAGATCTACTGATATTAGAAGACACATGAGATAAGATGGACAATTTGTAGTCCTCTTGCAAAAGTCTTAAAAAGCTTCATATTTTGACCCAGTAATTATACTTCTGGTAATTAAGTTTAAAGAAATGAAGACATCTAGATGTAATAATTCAGAAAATGTTTCATTGTATTTGACAGTGAAAAGTAATGACAACATTTGGCTCATGGTTAAATGAATCACAATATATTCATTCATTGGAGCATTAATAAGGGATGAAGTCACTGCCTGGGAACTATTTGATGATATAAACAAATGCCTATTATGTACAGTTAGGTGAAAATAGCAGGCACAGAATCATTTACAGCTCAGTTCTAATTCTTTCTGTGGATCTAAGCCACTATCATTACACTTCAGAAAAAAATCACAGATAAATAAGTGGAGAGCATAGAATGATTTTAATTTTCTCTCTCCCTAAATTTTTATAAGAAACATTCTATGCTTATTAAAAAAATAATGCTTAGCCAGGCATGGTGGCTCATGCCTTTAATCCCAGCACTTGGGAGGCAGAGGTAGGAGGATCACCAAGAGTTCGAGGCCACCCTGAGACTACATGGTTAATTCTAGGTCAGCCTGGAACAGAGTGAGACCCTACCTCGAAAAACCAAAAATAATAATAACAATAATAATAATAATGCTTAATTCTTTATTAAATAGACTCTAAATTCTGGTGATCTATTTTTTTCACATAGACTTGTGCTAGGAATGAATCATATAGAGATTTTCCATGTGGCTTATTTACTGATCATTTTATAGTCAAGTCATGTCTAAGACAATAAGGAGAGGCAGAAGTTTGCAGTGAGACTAACAGCATATCTTCTGCCTCATGTAAACTTGAAAATAGGAATTCATTTCATCTTCCTCTTTCTTTTCCCCTCAGCTTCAGCATCTTTTCTTCATCTTATGATAGATGAGATAACTATTAAGGTCAGGAGATGCCTTATGAAGTTTATCGAGGCCAGAAATGGCATCATAAATCCTACATATAAGACCGTAACACTACTCACTTCATACGAGCATCAACCTGCAAGAAATCTGCAGTATTTTACTTATAAGAACAGGTGTGAGTATAAACGGAACCAAAATAAGAAGAGAAAGAAATGGCAGAGAGATGAAGTTACAGTTACCCAAAAAATTTTGATGTTCTGATTAATTTGCAAAAAATATAAGATTAGTGGCAATTATAGTAAGTAACCCATGAAATGCTGTTTATACAATCTTATACAACATGTCATCAGGGTGATACTGGCCCATGTTTTACAAATGAAAATCTGAGACTTAGGCTGACTTCAGCAAGACAGTCCAACCACAGGAAGAATGTCAGGCCTGAGGATCAGTGTTTTCTGAAGGCACCATGGTGCACCCTTGTAGAATAGGCATTAGCCAACTAAATAACAGACACTATGCTTTCCACTTGTATGGAACTGATTATGAACATAATTATATCAGTGTTGGTTTAGATAGCCAGTCTTAGAGCCAGCAGCACATGCTACCGAGAAATGTGCTCCTGCAGTAGATAGCAAAAGCTACAATACTCCAGAGGATAGCCTGCAGCATCTTCTGAAAGGCTTTTCCAAATTGATGATCATTCTGAGAACCATCATCCTATTAGTTATCAAAAACTATCCCATATTACTGTGAAAGTGATGAACAATGTGACATCTAAATCTAAATTTGTCCTCAAGTCCAAAGGTTTCCCTACCCCATCTAGACCCATTTCTTTTCTTTCCTTTCTGTTGCTTTGTTACCTGTGTGTTAAACCCGCCCCCCCCCAAATAAGTAAAGCTGTACTTTAGAGCTTTAAAAAGTATAAAAAGGAAAAAATGTTAATGTATTTCTGGACCTTGAATATCACCTAATTAAGTCACAGGTGGATTTGGCTCATTTTTGCCCATATCACATGCACGTTTATGGTCCAGCTCTGAGAAGTAAAATTGTCACAAATTTTGAAATGCCATCATAAAATATTAGTGTCCATTTAAGTTCAACGACCACTGAATGAGTGTAGGTCTGGATGTTAAATGTGAAAGAAAAGTGACTTTATTTCAAAGATAATGAATTATAATCCTCCAGGTAACTATATTGGAAATTATTTAAGGTTGCTTGTTAGGAAAAAAACAAGAGGCCAGGATTTAACTGCTTTGTTTTGTCACACAATATGACCTGATGATCTAGCAGTGACTTAACAGAGAAAGAAATGCTTTGAATTCTACTCCTGGACATGAGACACCTTCCTCATTAGCTCCTCATCAACCTAAGCAGTGGTTATTCGAAGAAAAGGAAGCTATCTGCCTCTGTGGGGTCATTTTGCTCCCCTTAAAATCCATATATCAGAACTAAGACTAGAGGCACACATCTGTAATCCCCACATACTTACTTGCAAGGCTGACGCCAAAGGATTGACAGTTCAAGGCCAGCCTGCACTATATAAAATCTTCTAGTCATTCCTACAAAACAAAGTAAAACCCTGCTTTGAAAAATAAAATAGGGCCACAGTGTCAAGTACCAGAGTTTTGGGATTTTACCTCTTGCCTATTATTAGTTATATATTCCCTTGCCATCTCCTACATCTAAATGCACTCTCCCCAGTCCTAGATGTTAGTGCTCAATTAGGAGCCACAGATTGGGGAGAATGTGAAACGAGCAGTCATTAAGGCCCTGGCCTCTCTGGACAGCCATCTCCTGCATGGACAATGACCTTCATTTGGAATCAGCCCCAGGCTCTGCTCAGGATTTACAAGGGACAATTTCATTTGTCATTTAAGAGTTGGAGTCTCTCTGAAAACCATGTAAATCAGAGCTGAATCATGATGTTCCCCACAAAATAAGATGTTCTTCATCATTAAAAAGACAATAATTACTGAAAAAGCTTATTAGGCATGTGCCATTAACATAGCAGAGACGATCCTTTCTTCAGTATGATTCCAGCACTCTCAGCTCACCAAGCACTCACTTCAGACCTTTCCCACAACATCTTACTTATGCTTATTATATATTTAATTGATCACTTTTTTATGACATTTTATGAACAGTGATTTTTTTTCAAATAAACTTTACATGTGTTGTTTAAATCAAAGCAGATACTAATTAAAGCCTGATTTCTTATATGAGTGTTTCTTAAAGTTACAGAGATATATACACTGAAAAACAGATGCTTGACTTTAAAAATCCCCAGAACCCCAGAACCATTTTTCTTTTCTTTTTTTTTTTTTTTTTTTTTTTTTTTGGTTTTTCAAGGTAGGGTCTCACTCTAACCCAGGCTGACCTGGAATTCATTATGCAGTCTCAGAGAGGCCTTGAACAACTCACGGCGATCCACCTACCTCTGCCTACAAGTGCTGGGATTAAGGCATACACCACCATGCCTGGCTTCCCAGAACCACTTTTAACAGTAAGTACAAATGGGTTTAATATTGTGACCTATCAAATCACATTGCTCTAACTTTAATGAAACGATCAAGTTATTTTCAAATTCATTCCCTTGTATTAGATATTGTGTGACTTCCCTTCTGTAGAAGAATTCTCTCTAAGCTACACCCATACCTGTGTGCCTCTCACCAGAAATATTGCTACAGTAGGGGCCAAAACAGGGTGTAGGCAGTATCACAGTAGACAGTGGACAGAATAAATATTGTTCTATTTCCCTGTTCAGTGGCAGCCTTGCCTTGCATTCAGAAGCCATACACCCATCTCTACTCAGAAACATTTCATCATAAAATTGTTAAGTAAATCCTTTCATAAAATACTTAGGTCCTTGACCCAGACAAAAGAGTGAAATATATTTTGAGCCCCAATTAAAAGACATGTCTCCCTCCTCCTCCTCCTTCCTCTTCTTCTTCTCTCTCTCTCTCTCTCTCTCTCTCTCTATATATATATATATATATATATATATATATATATATGGAGATATATATATATATTTCCAGTACTATGCTGTCCAATATTGTACACACATATGTACACACACACACACTTACACACACATAATTTCCAGTACTATAGTATGTTGTCCAATATAGTTATCGCAAGTAAACATGTGGCTAATTTCATTAACGATTAAGTTTAAAAAATGTTTCTCAGTCACAGCTATTGCATTTGACACAGGCCAAAGGTACAAATAAATAAAGTTTGAACAGCAGAAATGTAGAACTTTCCATCTTTGCAAAGAGTTTTTCAGTAGAAAGCTCTATTCTAGTAAATACGGTATTTCACAATAGAATGATATTTGTGAGACTGGAAGCTAATTTGAGCATCAGTGTAATCATTAGAAGCTATTACCACTCTTTCACAAAGTCTCTTTCATTATCTTCTTGGCAAGCAGAGGTCATTTCTCATCCCTAATTTAAAGCCAGCCTTCCAATATTCTCTGCTAAGCTAATGGCCCCTGGTTAACAGGATTCTGGAAATGTCTTTTCATGGGGACTTTCAGTCTTTTCTATGAAGCAGTAAGGAATACGGCACTAGGGCCTCTTAGAACATGCACAGTCAAGCCACTTTACAAAACTAAAAGCTGTCATGAAACAATGTGGCCTTAGTGGCATTTCACAGTCTCTAGCAACTCAGGTTACCATTTGATTTCATGTTTATAATCATCAGCTTGACTTCACAGATCACCTGATCAGTGAAAATATACACAGGATAATATTTACCTTGTCACATGCATCAAAAGAATTTTTTTTCAAATCTGAGTGAGTGAAAATATCCTTGCTTGCCAAATACATCTGTTTCCAATAATGCAACTGCTCAGGTCTTTTCATGAGACTCTAGAGTGGACTAGCTAGCAGCATGTATTCATTTTGCATCGACTACACACAAAATTTATGCTGTAGAAAGATAGAAATAGATAGCTTTTATTTGTAAGAACTTCACAAAAGAAAAGTGCTTTCATGAGCATACATATAATTAAAGAAGTCAATTTTAAAATCTAGACTATTTAAATCTGGTTCACATTCTGAAATAGCAAACAAAACATCTTGAGTTAAATTATGTATGCACCATAACTAACCAAAAACTTGGTAAAATATTTTGATTCTTTAGATGTGCTGTAGATGCTGCCTCATATTTTAACTTAGCAAACAAATTCACTCCACAATGCCCCAACTCGCAACAAATATTGCTGGGAAGAGGGATGTTCCAAAAATGGCACTAAAGCTTAGAAGAAAAAAAATCTATTTTGCAAATTAAATTATTTTTTAAATGTGACTGGTAACTGTGTTATGAGTGATTTTAAATATACTCTACTCAGGGAAAGAAGTCAAGAACATGCCTGACTTTGTGGAGGGGGTAGGTCACAGATGACCCTAATAATGGTACCAACTGACTGTATTTGCTAAATACAAAACTAACTAATAAAGAAAAAAAAAAGCACTTGATAGGATGATTAAAGTATACACAAAAGTATGAGTCAGCAAAATAAATGTACTACAGTAATAAAAAAAAAAGTAGAATATCACTGAGCATTCAGGAGAGAAGGGATAGATCGTGGTAGAGCAAGTGAGTGAACTTAAATTCCAAACGAGAAAGTGTGACCACAGGAATATGTGGGATTTTTCTGTGAAGGAGCATAGAGAGGCCACTGTGGCTCCACGAAGAACATGTTGGGAGAATGAGAAATGATTTTAACAGGCAAGGCGTCCCATCTTACAAGGGTCGCAACTGTTGGGATCATGTAAGTACATTGAATATACTTGGTCAAGGGCAGAACTCAGAAGCGAGCAGCTCAGGAACCTTGCCTCATATGCGAAATCTCTTTTTCTGATGTTTGGTTTTACCTCTGGCTTTCAAGTTTCCTTCTCAGAAAATTTGAATCACATGCCAAAATCAAAATGTAAGGAGATTTAATAGAAAAAAAATTATGGCTTTCCAAAATAATAATAAAAAAATCACCAAACTAAAAGTCCATCATGGCAATCATTGTCTGGTGCTGAAGAGCTGCAGTAAGCTCCTTTTTCAGTGGGGATTTCCTGGCTGCCGGTCACTGCTGGTAGGTGTGTGCTGTTGGTTGTCTTGTTGTAGGTAGGGTTAAAGTAGAGGTCGATATTTTTGGTCTCACTCTAGCCCAGGATGACCTGGAACTCACTATGTAAGCTCATGAACTCTTTATAACATCAGAAAACAAAACTTGAAAGTTCACAGATTTGAAAGAAAATAGAAGAGAATAGAATAGTTTATAGACATGAAGAATTTTAGTCGATGCTTAACATGGAAGGATATTATCTGACCTTCCCCAAGCATTTGCAGTACCTGATATGCTTAGTATTTGGGTGACATACTCTGATTAAGACTACAGATGAAGAGATGCAAAAATGAATGTGTTGTTTTATGATCTGATCAATAAAATAGCCCAAGATACATTAGGGATGACAGAAGGTATAGCCAAGAAAAGTAACCAGTAGGTTGTTGCAATAATTCAGCCCTGGAGCAATAATTTGTAAGAGGAAGAATAAAAAGGAAAAAGAAAAAAGGCTAATGTGGTATAATAAATGTCAGTTTAGCTCTGAGAGATAAAAGTTACTCAATATACGTCTTGTGTGTAGCAACCTGCCTCTGCCCAGGATGAGCTCCTCTGCCCACCGTTCTTTCCTGCCTTTACTTACTAGACATCACCACAGTCTTTGGTTACTGACCTTCCCAAACATCCTAAACCTGTCCCTAGTATCAAATGACATGGCATCATATACACAAGGAACTAGGAGAAAAATTCTCACAATGCATGACCCATATACCCCAACAAGGAGGGGCCAGGGGAGCACAGGGAGGAAGCTAACAATGGTACCAACTTGACTGTATTTACTGAGTACAAAACTAATAAAAAAAAATCAAAAAATTTTGTCCTGTTTTTTTTCTTTCTTATATCGCTGGGTATATCATCGAGTATGCTTGTTTCATGTTAGATGATCCATTCTGACCCTTCTAGGTGAAAAAAGAAAATCTAATCTCTTCTGTACTATTTTCTCTGAATAATAACTCGTGATCTTCTAGCAGTGATGACACAAGAGAGCTTTCTGTCAGTGTAACAAAGATAAAAAAAAAAAAAGAGAGAGAGAGAGAAAAGTATATTTTGCCTCAGTTTTGGAGGTTCCAGCCCATTGTCAGTGACCTAAGATAGAAAGGTATGCTAGAGAAAGCCGCTTATCTCTGGGCAGCTAGGAAGCAGAAGAGGAGACTTACAGTTCTCCCTACGTTCAGCCTCCAATGACATAAAGCCTCCCACTAGGCCTGCCTCTGAAAGAGTTCCATTGCTTTCCAGTAGAACCAAAATGAGGCCCAAGCATTTAATACAATCTCTTTGTGGGGCATTTCAAGTCCAAACATCAACAGTGACCAACTTGTACTTATTAAATTACAAAGATATTAACTGTTTGGGGAAAATCAAAATTTTATTGCATATTACTTTCAAATTTTGAGGTAAAATAAATTCAGAATATTACTGAAAACTGACTACTGAAGTTGAACACTGACCCATTTGTGACTCAGCAGTTTGTTCCCAGTTGTAAACCCAAGGGAAATATGTGTAGATACAACAAAGACATACATAAGAATGGTCACAGGAGCCCTGACTGAAAATACACCTCCAGCACTGAGCATAAGAAGAATGACGTGGAAAATTAGTAAGAAGGACTACTGCTGCTTTGGGATGCACAAACCATATGAACAACCACCGCCGCCGCCGCCACCATGGTCATGCTAACAACAGGAACGAGCCTCCTCAGTTTAATGTAGATTGAAAGAAGTCAGGCACAAATAAGTACAGCATTGATGCCCTTTATGTGAAGTTTAAAAAGAGGCCCAATTACTTCAGAGCATTAGAAGTCATGGCAGCGGTCACCCTTCAGGGACTGTTGATCACCAGTGCAGGAAGGAGCTTCTATGTGCTGCTTCTTTATCTGTGACGTGCTGACAGCAGTGGGCTTATTCTGTGACTATTTGCTTTTCTCTGTTTCATTGTGTGTGCTTGCGTATGCATGCCATACTTCACGCACACGCCATACAAGCTTACAAAAAAGGAGTGCAACAATAATAGAAATGTGAACCTGCAAGTTCTGATGGTTGGTGATTTTTGTTAACAAAACTGGAAATTGAAGAAAGAAAACAGTTCATTGATGGCATGAAGCAGTGCAAGTATAGGTCTTACTTCTTTACTTCTTTGTGTTAGATCTGTGGAGCTAAACTTTCCAAATTGAAGTTGTAAAACAAATGCATCCAAGTTTGGTATCTGATCACTTGGGAGCTTCCAGTTGTGGGTAAGTTTTTCCCTCATCTGGGCTTAGGCTGGCGCAGCCCAGGCCCAGGCTCAGCCAGTAGAGGCTTGGTCTAGGCCCTAGCCCAGGCCCAGCTGGGAGGGCTCCCATAACCCTTACTCTCCTCATGGGTTCTTTATCTTCTCCATCTCCCCACATGGCAGGAGCTTCTTGAAATTTCTTTTTTCCCCCCAGATCCCTATCTGGTCACAAGGACTCCTGAGCTACACATGGCCCACATAGGCTTTTGGGCTCTGCGTGGTGTACTTCTCTCCACTTTGCTTTCCCCTTACCTCTAAGCCTTCTCCTTCCCACACTCCTTTGTAAAATCTGAAAAAATTTGTGGTATTTAGATGTCCATCACTAGAAGAATGGATAACTAAGATGTGGTATATCTACACAATGGAATTCTATACAGCAGTAAGAAAAAATGACACAATGAAATTTGAGGAAAAATGGTTGAACCTGGAACAGATCATTCTCAGTGAACTTACCCAATCACAGAAAAAAAATCGCCACATAGCCTCACTCATCTACAGCACCTAACCTGAATCTACCGAAGAAACTTTACATACCCAGCAAGCATCTCCTAGATTAGACACTAGGATGGAAGGGGAGGGAGGGGAGGGCATCAAAGGGGTGGGAAACACAAATCTAGACCCAAACGGCAATGGTACCATAATCTTCAACTTACTAAAAGATAGACCAAATGGCTGATCCTTCACCAGGCCCTTACAGGGAACACCTGAACCACAAGACACTGGAGAGGGTAAGATTAAGACTAACCTTAGTCTCCTACATCTTCCCTCCCTCACTTCCCCTCTCCCTGTCTCTCTCTCTCTTATCTCTAACTCTTGTATATCAGTTATCTTTTTCCTCATTTTCTTAGTGGGCACTGACCTGTAACTCCCAGAACCAGCATGGGGCTATCATCCACAATGAGCTTTTGATCAGAGAGACCTACAAGGTTTCCTAAAAGACAGACAGATTTCTGTCAGAGTACTTGATGACCCACCAAAGGTTAGTGGTAAGACCCTACTGCTGAAGATACCTTATGTGATTGACATGCAAATTAGAATGGCATGGCTGGCAGTTGGATGAGAGTCAGTCCCCAGACAGTCAGCGCGTCTAGTGCCAGAAGGTGCTACATGGGCGACTGGGGGAAATTGACCAATATCTATCGAAGCAACGCATGGTCTAACCTACTTAGCAGCAAATAACTTATTGTGATGCCCACACAAGTGCAGTGGTGGCACACAGCCACGGTGGGGAACCAACTGCTCTCAATTTGGCTAACTGATCCCCTCACTGGTATGGGACCCATAGCTGGAGCTGGGAAACAAGTCAGAACCATATCCAAACATAAGCCCACTCTCCAGTATCAAGCTACTATCAATTGTGGGCTACAAGAGGGCCTACACCTATTAAATTCTCTATAAAAAAAAAAAAAGTAAGGGTTATCTCATTTGTCCTGGTGCTAACTTACTCTCCGTTGGAGAATCTGCTTCTCTTTTTCAGATAGATGTAGACCCTAAGGAGAGAGCCACCCCATCATACCTCAAAAGGGCCCCGGCTGAAACTAAGAAAACTTTGAGAAACAAGCAAGGGGGCTGTTTTCCTGATGAACCGGACACCAGCACAAGGGGGAAGGAGATCATCATAGAGAAAAATCAACTCCTACCAAATCAGAGAGCCAGAGCCTCAGAGGCCCCCAACACCTCATCACTGAAGCAGACCAAAAATGAACCCAACATGGCTCAGGGAAATTTTGCGGAAGAGGGGGCGGAAAGAATGTCAGAGTCACATGTTGGGTCATGATATGCAGAGACATTTAGCTTACCCGTAACTGTGGGCTAACTCCACAATGCATGACCCGTATACCTCAACAAGGAGGGGCCAAGGGGAGGGGGTAGGTCATGGATGAGCCTAATAATGGTACCAATACTGACTGTATTTGCTGAATACAGAACTGACTAATAAAAAAAAAAATTGTGGTATTTTAAAAACCAAAAAAAAGCATCCAAAAAATATATTTGAAATACATTATAGTTGGATAAGAAATCTGTTCATTTTGAAATGAGTTTGGGCTTGCATATGGCCCTGTAGTCCTGAACCCTTCCCTTCAGGAGGACCCAGGAGGACAAATTATAGCACTGAAAAACCTCAAGATGCCACATGGGGCTCAGGAGAATTTGGGGACAGTGTGATGGCCATTAACAAGAGTAAGGAAGTTGGGAAGAAGGCTGTCAGCTAGAAGCCTGAGGGGTGCACCCTGCCTTCTCCCCTTTATGTCTTCAGAAGAGTGGAAACATTTCCTACCTTTGAGAAAAGTGGAGAGAAAGATACAAATTAAGATCAGTTAAGTGACATGAAGTTTATCAGTTGTCCCAGCAGATGTATAGGTGAGTGATAGGAGTTCCAGTGGCCAGTACCCTTGAGGGTCTTGAGGTGGGAAAGATGGAAGAGGAGAAAAGAGTTCATAGTCCCCAGTATCTAGAAATAAAGGGCCTGGAAAGCTGAAAAGCAAGGAAGACAGGACAGAAATGTAGCTCAAGCCCTTAGCCATTCAAGACAGACCAGGCTGCCTTGGTCACCCTCCAGATGGAGCAAAGGCCTGTGGAAACTTCAAAGTTGCTAAGAGTGTACAGTGAGTGTGGGGATTCCTCCTTCTGCACGTTAATTAGAATTCACTGGTACCAAGCCAAATTTAGTCCAATGTATTTTGTTTGGTAGGAGCTTATAGCTGAAATTCAAGGATGTGGATACATTGAAAGCTGTAATCGTAGTTTTGATGGATTAACAGGAAGTAAACCAGAAAGAAGCACGAAAGAGAGTAGAGGGAGAAAGAAATGAGGAAAGAGGGAGAAGGGGAGAGAAAGGGAGAGAGAGAGAGCAAAAGAGCGAGACAGAGAGAGAGAGAGAGAGAGAGAGAGAGAGAGAGGACAGAAGCAAGATGAGAATCAGAAAGTAGCTAGGCTCGGCCAGGTTCAGAGAGTGAGAAGATGGGAGAGCTGTCAATAAGGCGTCCCAAATCCTAGCCTCTGGACATTCTTCTCTCCTTGGACTATGCTGGTATTTGGTATCTGTAAATTTCTAATATGTGTGATTCAACAGCCAAGTTAAGGGATGTGGGGCTCTAGTGAAGGCTGAGGGTAAGGAAGGGAGGGCAGAAGTGAAGTTGGACATCCCCAGGGCGGCAGGCAGGACCTCCAGCAAAGCCAGAGCAGGAATGGGGGTGGCACAGGACAATATGAAAGGAGTGGAAGAGGAGATAGAGGCTGTGGAGCAAAGAGAGGAGGAAAAGAGCCAGGTAGGTCCTACTACAAGGGTAAAAACAAAATATTTCCATCAAATTTCTAGAGACAGAAAGTACCTTAGTGACTCTTAGTGCCAGGAGGGAGTAGGCAGATAATTCAAGATAGTCCCAAGCCAGAATAACAAGAGAAAATTCTCACCTGTAAAAATTTATCTTGTAAGATTCAACAGGGGATGTTTCTAATAGATAAAATTATTTTTCCAACTTGATAAATACATAAATGAACTTTCTCAGTAAGATACAATTGTGGTAGCTTAAAAATCAACTATTAGGGGATGAGAAATTGCTTTGTGGTTAAGGTGCTTGCTTGTACATCTTGATGGCCTGGATACAATTTTCTAGTACCCATGTAAAGCCAAATGCACAAAATGGCACCTGCATCTGAAGTTCATTCATTTGCCGTGGTGAGAGGTCTTGGTGTGCCCATTCTCCTCTCACCTCTCCTCTCCTCTTTTCTCCTCCTCCTCCTCCTCCTCCTTCTTCCTCTCTCTCTCTCTTTCTCTCCCTCTCTCTCTGTCTCTCTCTCTTTCTTCCTCTCTCTCTCCTTGCAAATAAATAAATAAAATATTTAAAATATTTTTTAAAAATCAACTATTAGCTAATTTCAATGGAAAATACTCAATAATTTTCAAACACATTAACTTCAATCACACATGATTTGGTAAATTAAAGGCATAGGCTTTAATAGTGTACACATTAAATTAAATGAAAGATTTTATCATTTTAATTGGTATGTATTATAGCAATATGGTAGCAATAGCATAATCATTCCTAAGCCTCATTTGTCAGACACCTTTGTAATATGAATAGAATGTCCATAAAACATTTGGGATAACAACTATCACCATTCCCGTTTTGCAACTAAAGAACTGGATATTTTAGCAATTCAATATACTCTCAAAGAGGTCCATATTGCAGATACTTAAAGAACTTAACTTTGAAATATAGCATTGATGTTATGTATTATCTTAGAAATCTCAATTGAACCCCATTTCCAAACTACTTAGCTAATATTTTGGAAGTTCTAGAGGCCAAACTCAGACTGTTATGAATGCTAAATAATATGCAGTACCTCAAAAATAAAAGTAAAAATATCACTACCATATGATTCAGCATGCTTACTGCTAGGTGTATATCCAAAGTAAATTAAATCAGTATCAAAGAGATGCGTGCACTCACTCCCATGTTTGATTGCAGCATAGCCAAGAAATAAAAACAACCAAATTGTTTATCAACAGGTGAGATGGGTTTTGAAATATGGTACAGGTGCACAGTGGAATATTACTCAGCCATTAAAAGAATGAAGTCCTGTCATTTGTAGCAAGAATAATGGACTGTACATTTCAAGAAGCTAGGAGGAAATGATGAATGTTTGAGGAATATAAATGCTAACCTAACTTAAACATTACATAATGAATACATGTATCAAAACATTGTATATTACCCCACTGTGTTAATAAGTACATTTCTAAGCATCAGTTAAGGTTTTAAAAGTTAAATTTAAAATTAAAAGTATTTTACAAACTTCTTAGTTTTCATTTTTCTTTTTCTCATGTATGTTGGACTCTGTTATGACAGAATTCAGACAAATATTCCTCCCTTTTCTCTGAAGACAGGGCCAAGTGAAGAGTAAGACTGCAGAGGGATTTGTGCTTGGATTTTCAGGATTCCCACCTCCAAACCCAAACATATCTGCATAGTTCCAAAATATACTTTTAGAAATTGTGACACAGCTCAGTGGTAGAGTGCTTGCTTAGCATTTGCAAAGGTCTTGGGTTCAAGCCCCAGCAACACACACAAAATTACTCCCACCATTTACACTTTCACTCTTTTGTGTATCAATTATTTATTTTTTTTATTTAGCAGAACTAGGATGGAACCAGGGCCTTGCACACTCTGCCACTGGGATGCATCCCCAGCTCTCTGTACACAGCTTATGTACAGAATTTTAAAAATTCACGCAGAAAGCCGGGCGTGGTGGCACACATCTTTATTCCCAGCACTCAGGAGGCAGAGGTAGGAGGATTGCTGTGAGTTCAAGGCCACCCTGAGAATACAGAATACAGAATTCCAGGTCAGCCTGAGCTACAGTGAGACTATACCTAAAAAAAAAAAAGGGGGGGGGAGCTGGGCATGGTGGCGCATGCCTTTAATCCCAGCACTCAGGAGGCAGAGGTAGGAGGATCCTCATAAGTTCGAGGCCACCCTGAGAATTCAAAGTGAATTCCAGGCCAGACTAGAATAGAGTGAAACCCTGCCTCGAAAAACAAAAAACAAACAAACAAACAAAAAAACCACACACACACACACACAAAATCACACAGAGCAGTCTTCTCGTGTCTTATCCAAGAGAGATCGTTCAACCTTACTTCCTCCACTCTTCTAGCACTTGTCTCAGCATTTGTTTAATTTTTCAACATGTTCACTTGATTTGCTTTCCATCATAGCCGATATCAGAAGTTCTCTGACTCCAGGGGAAAAAAGAAAAGCAAGTACAACTAGAGAATAACCTCCCTTAACCCTGCATACCCTACAAAAACGACAGTGGCTGGCACATGGTAGACTGTCACATTCACTAAGTAAGTGAATAAGCTAAATGTGATCCTCGTCGACAGCAAACAGTAATTTTTGACAGTTATTTTTAATGACAAGCTTTGGTGGAACTTAGCATCAAGTTTTAGGTATCATGCTTTAGAATTAAATACCTTTAGCAACTTCTTTCGTTCATCTTTGTGCCTGAAGTGCCTCAGTGCATCTGCTGAATGCAGTTTCTTCACACATCAAGCGTTTTGTATTTTTTACATGTTTGTGTGGCGTGGTGTGTGTGATGGGTGTGTGCACAGATGCACATCCTCTGTGCACAAGCGGAGGCCAGAGCAGAATGCTTAGTGCTCTCTTTTATTGTTCTTCCTGGTTTCTTTTTTTCCTTGAGGTGAATTTTGTTACTGAACTTGGAACTGCCATCCTTTTTTTTTCCGGGGGGGGGGGGATGTCAGACTAGATGACCAAAGAGTCCCAGCAATTCTCCAGTCTCTACTATCCACGGTGGATCTAGGGATACCAATGTGTTGTATACCCAGGTGTTTATATGGATGTTGGGGAATCAAACTCAGGCAGTGTCAGGCCCACTCAGGGCCTCAGCCTTGAGCTCAAACATTCTTACCCACTAAGCTATCTCCCTAGTGCCATCATACCTTTTTAACAAGTTTGCCAGTAACTGGTAGACATATGTAAATGTGAGAAACAGGAAGAGAAAGAACTAATGAGACAGCCCTAGAATCAAGGAAAACATCCTTTGGACTAAGCAACCATTAGCTTCAGTAGCAGTCATCTGCTTAAGATACACTGAAGGTGTTGACATGATGTCAGGGCTGTAGAGAGCCAGCCCTGCCTTCAGTGAGATGGTAAATCAGACATGCAAACACACACTCTCCTGAAGGTCAGTGCCCCCTTTTAGTATAAATAAAACTATTGGGGAACTTCTATACTATTATTATCCAAGCTAGTCTTTTATTCCAGAGTTGGGTATTCTCCTATAATTCATATGAAGTACATAAGCCTCTTATCATTTTTAGTGTTGGATTACTAGTTATCCAGATTATTTGTTTAAGGTATTTTATATTTTTCTCTCTATATATGATAATTCCTTTAATATTTTATTTGCTTATTTATTTATTTAAGAAAGAGAGAGAGGGAGCAAGAGAGGAAGAATGGGTGCACCAGGGCCTCTACCTACTGCAAATGAACTACAGATGCATGTATCACCGTGTGCATCTGGCTTATGTGGGTACTGGGGAATCAGCCTTAGGCTTTACAGGCAAACACCTTAACCACTGAGCCATCTCTCTCTCCAGCCCTGAAAATCCCTTTAAAAGAAGTGAGAAAACCTGTAGATTTGGTTATAGTTGAGGTAAATGCCTTGGTCAGAATAGGTGTCTGGAACATACTGACTGGTAATACTGGACACTTGAAATAATCACAGACAGAGGTAGAAGTTCTTACCACTTATCTCCCTCGTTTCCCACGCCACTCCATCTTTACTTTGGTTTTATAAATAGTTGCTTGTTTTGCAGTATTGGCAAATAAACGTAAGGCCTTATGAATGCTAGGCAAGTGCTCTACCACTGAGCTCTACCCCCAGCACTCTTTTCACTTTTTAATTTGAGAGAAGGTCTCATGAAGTAGCCCAGACAGACATTGAATTTGTTCTGTAGCCTAGACAGGACTTGAACTTGTTACCTGTTTCAGGCTCTCAAATAACTAGGATTATAAATTCAGCTGACCTTCTCTTCTTCATGGTTATCTTTCAATAAGTTGACATGGGAATCAATTCTGAAAGATTACTAAAAATAAAAATGCTCACACAACATAAGTTCAGGATTTAAAAACTATTGTTTTCATAAATGTTAGTTTTATTCTTTCTGTGATTAAGGCCAGATTCCAGTTTTGTCCACAGCAGGGACACTAGACGCTATTCATACAAAACATAACTAGACCTCTAGTCTTCAATGCTGAGTGCCTTACAGTGCTTTCTGTGTTGCACCCTCTTTCCAGGATATGCCCTTATGAATGCAAAGCTACTGTGGGAAGCTCAAGGGTATTTGAGGAGAACTATTTTAGGAGGTAAAGTTAAGTTCAACTTAAGTTAAAATGACTTAGCATTTTTCATTCCTTTTGTGTATATATAATTTTTGTCTCCATCAATAATTAAAGAAGTTAAACAAATGTGTTGAAATCAGTCCCACTATGACCCCATGCTCATCCCAGGAATATCCAGTAACATATCTCAGTTATAAATACTAATGAGATACTCTATAGTGATTTATTTGCTGCATACTCTTGAGTATGTTGAAAGGAATATCTAGTAGAGATCAGAATTTGTAAACAATATCTTTTTGAGGAGTGGTTCTACTTTCCAAAATAGATAAGAATAACAGACTAGCATAAAAGATAGGCAAGAAGGTACCTGTGGGTGCGGCGTGGGGGGTGGGGTCCAGGGTAAAGGATGCTTCTTGGAAAGGTATCTAATATGAAACTCCTTTCTCTGCCTCAACAACTCAATTCTTGCAGACACCTTACAGTTGCAGAGAGAAGTCCTCAAAGCAAGCTAAAACTCATATAATGGGCTTTAAAGAATGTAAATGAGGGAGCTCATCTTTATTTTCTCTCCCAGTTCTGTGTGAGCTCCCCCACTTCCACCCGCATGTGCTTTGCCCTTTCTTCCTGTCAGCAGGTGGCTCACAGGAAATGCTTTGGCCTTCACTTCCTGTCAGCAAGTGGCTCACAGGAAATGCTTGGAACTTTCCTTCCTATCAGCAGGTGGCTCACAGTAAATGCTTTGGCCTTTCCTTCCTGTCAGGAAGATGCTCACAGAAAATGCTTGGAAATGGCACTCTCTAAATAATATTCACTATTCTAATATGTACCACTTTCTCTTCTGGAAGGATGTGGAGTGAGTTCTACTGTCCTGGGCAGTTTTATGACGGAGGAAATTTTAATAAATAGCACCCATCAATGCATTAGCATTATGGGGACATAAGTTTCTCTGATGAACTTTTTATAAGTGACCATTTATTTTCTTTTCAAATTTAGCAACTGAAGAAATTTGTGAATTGACTTTAAAGACTATATCCTCTTTGAGAAGGAAACCCTTTAAAAAATTTAAAAAACTGAATTATACATCTAAAAATCTCTATCATTATTATGGGCTTTCTCACTTTCTGTGCAATCTAGACCTGACAAAGCCTTTTGGTACTGACTTTGTTGTATTTCCAAGAATGTCAAAATATCTCTTATTAATTTTCATATCCACTATTTGTAGTTAAATGTTGAGACAAAATTAAAGGCAGCATAATTCTTACCCATATGTTTCTTGTTAACTGATGACATTTACCAAAGGAAGCAAATAACATCCATTGTGTAGCAAAATACCTAATTCAAGACTTAAAACTTTGGCCTAGCCATTAAATACAGTATCAGTTTCCCCATGCAAAGTAGTATTATAATATTGGTTTAAGTTCTACAGTATTAATTTAATGGATAATCTTTAGTATAATCACAACAAAAATCAATCATTCTGCTCATTGGAGCAACCTCATCAATTGACTCCCATATTTTGATAGCTCAGAACACGTTTCCCATTGATGAACCTTTGTTTCATTCTACCCACTGAACTAAATGAATAGACAGCATGCTCTTGTGTAATGGAATCACGTTTTATGAATTTAATAGAAGTTGTTTGGGGATGACTTGGGCAGACACACATGTCTCGTGTGTTGCAACTTGTTTCTGCTCCTCTACAAGAACAAAAAAACAACCCTGTTGTCTCCAGTCTGGGGATAGCAGACTAGGCAAGAGCAATGGAATCGCTATTGATGCAGTTTTCCTTTCACACTTGTTTTTATGCTTCATGCTCATTTTAAAACACATTATCTCCTTTGTACTTGATCATACACAACCAAAAATATAAAATCCATATCGCTCAAAATCTGAATTTTTTGAGTATTGACATAATACCATAAGTATGGTGGTTCAATGTATACAAACTATATTTCATATACAAAATCATTAAATATATTGTATAATATTACTCTTGGCTATGTGAATAAGGTGTGTATGAAACATAAGTGAATTTTGACATGGGTTCCATACCCTAGATATGTCATCATGTATGTGTAAATATTTCCAACTAAAAGAAGGTGTATATCCAAAATATTTTTTTTATTCCCAAACAAGCATTTCAGATAAGGAATAGTCAATAATTTTATTATGTCCTTTCCCCTGAATTTGGAGCTGTTTCCTATTAACTGTCCGCATTTTTATGAATACTATTTGGAGAAATGGAAGAAACAATCCAGACAAGGCAAACACAAAAATCTCTCTTTCCTCCCACCCCAACCCCTCAAATGTATCCAAGGTCAGCCTGTACACGTGTTCAATCACACTGCAGCCAGCGATGATTACTATACTCTTCTGAAATCCTGGACGTGCTTTTCAGCAGCCTTCCATTATATCACGGGGGGTTGGTGGCTGGACGCCCTACTTGGAGTAACCTGTTTGTACTTGGCCCAAAAGGGACTCTTCTTCACTTTTAGTACAATTCTGGCCACATAACATCTTAGATATACCACTACCTTCTGAGTAGATGAGCTCATGGACTCCTTATCCAACAGGTACATGATTGTGACCAGCAGTAACACCTCCTTGAAATTAAATGATGTCAGGACCTCAATTTGACAGGTAGTTCAAGTGCAGAGGTTAATAAACTGTCCCTGAAGTCATATTTACCTGGATTTGAAGATAAGCTTTGCTTATTAACCAGATGATCTCTCTCGATCTTGTTATCAAATGGGATAAGTAAGAGCAAATATATATTAGTTATTATGAGAATTAAAGACTGAATGCGCAAAACACAGTGCCCAGGGTATAGTCTGGGTTCAGTCAGTCACTGTTATCCATCCATTATACCATATTCTGTTCAGATACTTCTATTGTATGATCAGTGGTAGTGAAGTGGCTCTGTACTTTACCTACTAGGTCAAACTGGTATGCTAGGGTGGAAACCTGGTCCTTTAGTCCACAAAATGATTCTTGTGAAGACTGCACAATACCAGGCATGAATGGCAGCTATAACTATCTATCTATCTATCTATCTATCTATCTATCTATCTATCTATGTGTGTGTGTGTGTGTGTGTCAGGAAGATGCCAAAAATCTTGTGAAAAGACTTTGGGATAAGCATACTGATCATGTTCTATGAGCTAGTTAGCAAGACAAAGCTGAAGTGATGCAAACTTCAAGGGGAGAATACTCTTGTCTAGAAAGACAAAAATATCTAGATCTTGAAAGGAAAGATAAGATGAAAAGACAATGATTTCCCGTTACACTAGAGATTAGATGATACATGCTCCACTTTGCAGCAAACAATTAAAAACATGTTTCTGCTTTGGTGGGAGAAAGCAGAGAAGGCTGGCTAGAATGTGCTTAGAACGAGAAGGACCTGGGGAGGCAGATCTTAGGCAGAGGGGGAAAGCCTTCCAGCTTTCTTGGAGAGTCTCAAAAGCAGGAATTTTCAAATTTGAAGTACATATACATGACCTTGGGCTTTCATTAAGTGCATACTGTGATTTGATTCAGAATATCTGATGTGTGTCCCACGAGTGCATGCTAACAAGTAGGTAAGAGTGAGCTGTGGAGTAGCAAAGCCCCAAGTGTCCTGTGTGTCAGTGCAAAGTGAACTGTGTATCAGTAAGTCATGTCAGATTGTCTGAGGCTAACTTTTACACACACACACACACACACACACACACACACACACACATGCAAGGTAACCTGGAATGAAACTGGGACTTCAGGCATGGGATGCCAACTCTTACTTCTACTAGAATTGGCAATGGCTTCCATGTTGTTGGCATCCCTCTCAGTCACAAGCCCCTCATCTGTCACAACTGATGTTTCCAGCCTGGCAGAGTGCTGGTATGTAGCCAAAACTCAGATTCACAGGATGGAATGCTGCTCTTCATTGCCTCACTGACCAGAGCCTGCAGGTGGCCTCCTTACATACTACTAAGGTAATTGTCGCACTAGGTCATGTCAGTCCCTAGGCTGTGTTTCTAATCAATGCCCTCCTTTTTTTTTTTTCAGTTGTTCCCTAATCAACTTTGATCCACTCTTCTCTTGTAAATACCTTCAGTGATTGCTCTTTTTTATTCAGCACCTCTGGCAAATCTCCAACAAAGAGTGATGTCCATTATCGAGCTTATGCTACAAACATCTACTCCCCAGAGCATGGCTTGTTTTACCTTTCTTTCCTGCCCTGCTGGCTGCTGGCTGCCGGTATCCAGCCACACAGGCCCCTTTCCTTTGATGAGCATGACAAGTATGTCATCACTGCCCACAATGCTTCTGTCTTGGGTGCATGCGTAGCTGCCACCCTCACTTTCTTTGTGTGTTGCTGTTGGGTAGTAGTTGTTGTTTTTTGTTTTTCCCTCAAATGTCACCTTATCAGAAATTCTTACCTAATCACTTTATATCAAATCTTTTCTTCTGTTCCATTTTCCCTCTGTTTACATTTATTCATACCAGGTATTAACATAATACATTTTTTATTGAAGTATTGTCAACATTTCCTTTTTGCAAGTTAAGTTGTATTTTTGGTCTCAATAATTACACCTCCTAAGTTTCTAAAAAAGTTCACTCTCCATTAGGGAATTTGTTTTTTTTTTTCTCAGAAGGTAGTGAGACCCAAGGAGATAACCTATCCTCCACACTTCAGCCAAGCCACAGCTGAAACCACAGATTTTGGGGAGATGAGCAAGAATGCTGCTTCCATGGTGAGCCTGTCAATTAGTGCCAGGGTGAAGGAGACAGGCACTAAAGATACTCAACATTAACCTAAGCAGAGATCTGGAGGCTTCCAAGAGCTCATCACTGAAGTAGACTTAAAACACACCCACTACAGCTCAGGGAATTTTGCAGAAGAGGGGGCAGAAAGATTGTAAGAGCCACAGGTTAGGACATCATGCCCAGAGGTATTACCTTCCTCCATAACAGGCTGCTGCTCCCACAATGAGTAACCTACAACCCCATGAGAAATACCTACAGCCACACTGAGGAGGGGCCCCAGCAGAGCAGGGGCAGGGATCAGGGAAAGGATTATACCAACACATGATGTATCCATACTAAGTATGTCCATAATAAAAAAAAGTTTATTGGAGCTTATAAATGTCCAAATAAATGCATATGAGAAGCTTAATGCTGCAAAGAAAACTCATAAAATAGGTTCGTAAGAATGTCACCAAATCAGTGTCATCAAACTCACCTGGACCTCTGCCATAATCTTTCCAATTTTGTCTGAACAGCTTATCCTTCAATTCTCTTAAGGGGCTCTATCAACCATCCTTCATCCCACCTACCCCCAACAAATAGCCCTGCTTCAAAATTCAATGACAGGATAGAAGTTACAAGATACCCAGCAACTTTAAATATTTACCAATCCTCTTCCCCTTCCTCATTCAAGAATGACCACATGCATGATCCGTATACCTCAACAAGGAGGGGCCAAGGGGCGGGGGTAGGTCACGGAGGAGCCTAATAATGGTACCAAACTGACTGTAAAAAAATAAAATAAAATAAAAAAATAAAAATGGAAAAAAAAAAAAGAATGACCACATGTTTTGCCAGTGCTCTGGCTGTCATTTCTGTTGGCTTCATAGGAACTTTATGGATGAAATCAAACTCCGTCTCTAGTACAACCAATTTGAATCACAACTAATCTCTCTCCCTCTCTGCTATGGTTTGAATGTGGTTTGTACAACATTCATACTGAAACTTAATCCTCACAATGAGATATTAAGACTTGAGACCAGGTGTGACCTTTAAGAAGTGATTAAGGCTTTGCCTTCATGAATGAATTAACTCATTCATGTAACTAGTGTATTGAGGGATTAGTGCATTATCTCCAGGGTGAGTTTGCTTAAAAGCCAATTTTCTTAGGTTTTATTTATTCTCTGTCTCTCCCCATGTGCAGCCCTGAACTGCCTCAGGACTCAGCCAGCAACAAGGCCATCTTCAGATACAACCTGAACCTTGAATCAGAGGTAGAAGCTTAAATATGTCTATTTTCTTTATACCTTATCTGGTATATGGCACTATTTTGTTAAAAAGAGAAAACAAAGGAAAATATTCTCTTCCTACATCTTCAATCCTTCTTTATTACATTCTAAAATGTTTCAGACGTCTACATCTAAAATATAAGAACAAGACACTGAGTACATTAAAGAAGAATGGAGAAAGAAGAAGGAAATTAAAACTGAAGTTTCCTACTATAAATGGAATTTTCCAGAAAAAAAATGTACTTGTGTTAAAGATTTTACAAGGCCAGTAATTGAACATTGTGCTTATGGAGAGTTACAGTATTGTAGAAAGGAGCCAAGTTATCTTGTATTTTTAGTCCCTTTGAAAGCCACTCATTGCCCACCTCTGTCTCTAACCTAATGTAGCAATTACCTCTCACTGCTGGGACAAAACACCTGACCAGAGGCAGCATAAGGAATGAAAGGTTTATTTCAGCTTACTGTTTCAAGGGGGCATTTGAACATGTTGGAAAAAGCATAGCAGGAATCCACAGCCAGGGGCATCACATACTAGAAAAGAATTGGAGCTGGGCTATATTACCCTAAAGCCCACCCCCAGCAAAACAATCCCTCCAGCAAAGCTCCACCTACTAAAGGTCCCACAACTTTTCCAAATTGCCACCAGCTGAGAACAAATGATTTGAAGCACATAAGGTTATGGGGGACATTTCATTCAAACCACTACATTCTACTCCTGGTCATCACATGATGCAAAATACCTTCAGTCCAACTTTAAAAGTCCTTATACTAAGCCGGGCGTGGTGGCGCACGCCTTTAATCCCAGCACTCGGGAGGCAGAGGTAGGAGGATCGCCGTGAGTTCGAGGCCACCCTGAGACTCCATAGTGAATTCCAGGTCAGCCTGGGCTAGAGTGAGACCCTACCTCGAAAAACCGAAAAACCAAAAAAAAAAAAAAAAAAAAAAAAAAAAAGTCCTTATACTATAGTAGTTACTAGACCCAATACTGATCAAAAGTCTAAAGTCCTGAGTCTCACCTGAGACCCATGGCGCTCTCTTAACTGTGAGCCCTGTAAAATCAAAATGTAAATTACCTACTTCCAATACACAAGGGCACAGAATAAATATTCACTTCAAAAGGAAGAATGGGGCAGCATGGCAAGAAAAAGCCAGACTAATACAACATAAAAAATCAGCAGGGCAAGCATCAGGTCCCGCAGCTCCATGTACAACAGCTTGGACTTGTGATGAAATCTCTGGGGCTCCAAGAGGTTTGGGCAAGTCTACCCTTTCAGCTGTGTTACTTGTTTTCTGGGTAGGAAGTACCCCATGCATATAACTTTTCTTGGTGGCCATCCCATAGTCATGGCATCTCCAAAATTCTGGAGTTTACCCTGCTATCCATGGTTCATCTTCATAGCTATATACAATAGTCACTCAGGGCCTGCCTTGCAAGGTTCTCAAGCCTCTTTCATATGGCCTAGTGGCAGTGATCATTACTAAAACCAAAGTTGCCACCTAATGACTCCATTTCCTGCATTTGTAATACTTCCAAAACCACTTCCAGGTAGAGTCCAGTGTTTCTAAATCCATGGGAGATAAAGCTGACTTTGAGGATCAGGAAATTCCTTCAGCATTCTTCCTTCAGGGCCATTCCTTTCAAAATAATTGACATTCCTTCTGCTATCCCAATACATAGCATCTGGCCAATCCTCAATGGTGGTAATTTCCTAAGCAACTAATGATAAAGCAGCCTAAAATCACTCCACACTTCCTTGAGTGCCAAGCTTACTTTATATGTTTCATATTATCCTGCTCTGTATTTTTTCCACCAAGCACACTATTCTTTTTTTTTTTTTTTTTTTTTTTTTTGAGGTAGGGTTTCACTCTAGCTCAGGCTGACCAGGAATTCACTATGTAGTCTCAGGGTTGCCTCAAACTCATGGTGATCCTCCTACCTCTGCCTCCAAAGTGCTGGGATTAAAGGCATGTGCAACCATGTCCAGCCCATTACTTTTATAAATTCTACTTTTCTCAGTTTCAAAGACACAGGCAGAACATAGCCAGAATCTCACATATCTGCCTCTAGCCCAGTTCTCGATAATGTCCTTTTTCTCTCCTCTCTGAAGCCTAATAAGCTGAGCCTTCCCAGTCCACAGTTCTCCCTACATTTCAGTATTTAAATTTTCACCAGAATTGTCCATTAAGGTATGCTTCTCTAGTTCAAACTTTCAAATCCTTCCATATTGCTCCCTATAAACCAATTCCAAAAGACAAAAACAGTCAGGCTTTCTAAAGCAATGGTACCATTTCTCTGTACCAGTTACCTTCTTGTTGCTGTTACAAAACACGCTTATGGAATGAGGGGTTTATTTTGGCTTACAGGCTTGAGGGGAAGTTTCTTCATATTGGGGAAGTCAGAGCAGACAACCAGCACTCCATTACAGAAGGAAGAATGGGGTCTGAGTACTGGGCTTGAAGCTCAGCTATATTACCTCAAAGCCACCCCCAGAGACACAGCTCTACCCAAAGGCTCCACAATTTTTCCAAATTGCTACTAGTTAGTGATCAAATATTCAAAATACATGAGTCTATGGGGAGCATTTCATTCAAACCACCACACCTGACATCCTTGTAACTATTAAAACCTTCAAATTTGTTCTTAGCAACTACTAACTTCCACCAGTCCAAAAACTTATAGAAGAGGTTTCTGTTTGGCTGTAGCCTTCCTGCCTATGGTCCTCACTAATGCACTTGATAAACACCCTGATTTATGACTTTCTTTTCTCTATAACTAATAAAATATCATGCAACCACTTCTATAGTGAAATATGCATTTTGGGGTAAACTGAATCCCTGTTTCTGGGCCATCGTCACATATATTTGGCTTAATAATAAACTCTCTTTTATTCACTTTGGGGACAGGGCTATATTTTTACATCCATTCTTCCTTCTTAGAGCCACATGGCTCTCCATTCACTGTTCATGTTCTCATGGCAAATCGTTCCAGTGTTGTTCAAACTCACTCTACTCTACTACCTCACTTCCAAGTCTTCTTACCATCCACCAAAATATGGTTCCACACAACAACAAACAGCTTATGCTCGAGCAGTCCTACACCAGATAACTGTAGTGAACAAACAACCCACCACCAACTTACAGGTTAAGACACACAGAAATGAGGTGATAAGATAGCAAGCAAAACAACTGAAAGAGCTCAAATAACTTAAACCCCCCTCACTTCATATGAGCATGCTGCCTTAGCAAACAGTTCAGAACACAAGGCGCTTTTGCCTCCTAGCATCTCATTTGCAGGGATGTAAGAATATAGGAGAATATTTTCATTAGAAATTTCCCAGAGAGGAGAAGTCCCTTGAGGGCATCACTTCATCTTAGAAGATCATCCCTTGACTCAGAATATAGAATGAATAACCTGAAAATAAAAGCATGTGTTCTTCTCTGATGTTAAGACATTCTCCATTTTCAAAGCTCAACAGGCTAAAAGGCACTTTTCCTGATATGAGGTTAATATTTCTTTATTTGGATTCAAGTCTCCATAATTCCACTGGGATATAAAATACTTGCATTAGTCTCCATTTCTCTTGGTCTCACATTGATGAGGGGATTAGAAAATATAGTCATAAATAGGGTATTTAGTCTACAATGGTACTTTTAGGAAAATTACCTATACTTTCCAAGGATAGAGCAGCTACCCCTTCAAATGATCATTAACACTCCTTCAAATTTGTTTTGTTTTAAATAAAGTCCTCCAGAGGAATTTACAAGGAACTAGTCAAAATTTCTAATTACTCTGATCCACAATTTTAACTGACCTAAAATAAACTTAGCTCATTGTCATAGTAAATTATCCACACAGAAGGAGTAATCTGCATCACTTTTTAAAAAATATATTTTATTTATTTATTTATTTATTTATTTATTTATTTGAGAGAGAGAAAGAGGTAGAGAAAGAGAGAGGGGGGCATGCTAGGGCCTCCAGCCACTGTAAATGAACTCCTTGTGCATCTGGCTTACGTAGGTCCTGGGGAACTGAACCAGGGTCTTTTGGCTTTGCAGGCAAACGCCTTAACTACTCAGCCATCTTCTCCAGCCCATGTGCACCACTTTTTGAACATGTGACAATGACTCAAAATGAGCATGCTCAGGAATGACATCAGTGTTTCCTATATAAATATACATAGGTGTCCCAAACAAAGTCCTTTTCTTTGTTCAGAATATATGCCCCTTACTTGCTTCAAGTGATAAAGCTCTCCTTACTTTTATGTCCTAACACTGCCTTTGCACTCAACTGATGGAGAGACCTTAGTGAGGAGACCCTATAGAGAAAAATGCTGGCTATATGTCCCTTAAGCTCCAGACCTCATCACAATCTAGTGTTTCAGCATCACTAATGAGAGGGATGTTGCATGACTAGCAAGTGATGCCACTAGCATTTTCATCAACTATCTCATTCATTAAAGTGAATTCTTCTTTCAGTTTTCTCCAAAAAGAAAACGAGAAACCTGCCTATTCGTTGCTTATGTTAAGCACAAGTTAAAATACCAGGGATCATTGCATGATTGGCTTTTATCAGTAGTTTCAGCCCTTATTTGCAGTAAGAAAATGGGCTAGTGGTGGAGAAATGCTGAGCTGTCAGTGGTCTCCTGTGTACCTGTCTTCAAACAGTACTCCATGCGATCCAGTCATGTAGCAGTCCCATGATGGCTCGTCATGATGAGTTTTCAAATGTGTTTACTCAACTGAAGATTTCCTCAAGGGACAGAAACTACGTCGTGTTCATCTTTGCATTCTCTTTATAATATAAAATGTATCTTGTTTAAGATTCGTTTTTTAAAAAAATCAGCAAGTTATTACTTGACTTTCTATGGTTTAAGGAAGACATAAACAACATGCTCCTGGATTCTGTAATCACAGCTCATTTAGTGAAGTGATTGATATGTGCTGTTTGACTAAATGAATGCCTAGAAAACATATCTTATGAGATTTCAATGGAGACACTCAAAAACAAATTTAGATTTATTATCAAACACTATCTTTTTCACAGTGAGTAACTAGAACTTAAGGTCTAATGAACTCTGGGTTTGGCTCTGTTGATGTGTTAATATGCCTCTGTTCTATCCAATATCCTCTGCCTCTTCCTTACAATTGCCCAAGCATGATTTTTTCCCCCTTTGAATCAACTCCAGATGGTTTAAGTAGAGAAAGATTTATTATAAGGTATTAGAGGGATTGACATGAGTGAGGGGGAGTGGAGTGATGATCAAGCAAGCAAGCACTGATGTCTCCTAGCTGCAACTTGACACAAGCCAACCACACCTGAGATTTTACTTCTAGCAACTCTCTTGTAGCTACTACCTGCTGCTGCACAGGCATGGCATCCTGAATTGGTGGAACATTAGCATCTCATTAGTCTGTACAGAACAGCAAGGTACTTCCCAGCACCAGCCATTGGCTAAGGTGCACATTTCATAGTGTTCAACTTGCTGGCACTACTGGGTTCTGAACTGCACGAAAGGATTTAAAGTTCTTCTCCCACTTCCTTTTATTTATTTATTTATTTATTTAGTAGTTTTTGAGTTTCTATTACATAAGAGAAGATACTGGAAGAGAGTTGGAGTAGGAGTTTGGTGAGTCAATCTGTAGTATCTACTACATAGACAAAGGAATTTAAAAAAACCCTCAAGCTATTTAGAATCCACTTTGAGAGCTCCTAACCTGCCCAGTAAGGAAAACAGGGTTCCACAATTCAGAAGGGTATTGCCTTTGGTTTCATGAGACCCAAGGCCAATTCTATATATTGAGCAAATACAAATACACAACACTTAAGTCAAGGGTGTGTTTCTTCACTTGTAAGTGAAGCTGTTCTTCTTTTGTATGTTTAAAACAGTTTTATTGTTCCTGTGAACTTTTAGTACAGGTTTTGAGCTCATTTTTTAGGTTATTTTATTTATTTATTTGAGAGAGAGAAAGAATGGGTGCACCAGGGCCTCTAGCCACTGAAAACAAACTCCAGATACATGTGTCCCTTGTGTATCTGGCTTACGTGGGTCCTGGGGAATTGAACCTGGGTCCTTTAGCTTCGCAGGCAAACACCTTAACTGCTAAGCCATTTCTCCCTCCCTTTGGGCTCATTTTTAATGGGTTATTACTGGCTAGTTTTTCTGGTTGGCTGGCTGGTGAGAATTTTTTTTGTTGGGAGAAACGGTTATTTAAAATATGTGTTAGAGTGCTGGAAAGATGGCTTAGCAGCTAAGGTGCTTGCCTGCAAAACCAAAAGACCCAGGTTCAGTTACCCAGCACCCACATAAACCGGATGCCCAAGGTGGCACATGCTTCTAGAGTTTGAGTTCATTTGCAGCAGCTGGAGGCCTGGCATGCTAATATTCTCTATCTATCTATCTATCTATCTATCTATCTATCTATCTATCTATCCATCCATCCATCATCTATCTATCTATCTAGTTCTATCTGCCTCTCTATCAAATAACTAAATAAAAAATAATAAATATTAAAATATGTGTTACGGAGCATTTTTATAATTTTCTAATTGTTTTAACTATGGATGGCATTTCTTTTATATGTTATAAAAGGGTTTTATCATATTAATGGACAACTCAACATTAAAAAAATAGAAAACCAACAAGTTAATAATTGGTAAGCAAATAGAATTTATGATCTGTAATCACCTTAGAGAAACATCTGTTACATTAGTATTTCCTTAAAATGGGTAAATTCTAGTATATTTATTTTTTCATTGATAGCAGTTTCCAGAAAACTAGCCTCATGATAAAACTTATGAACTTAAAATACCTTCCTAAGATCAGCAAAGCCTGTATATTTCCATGTGTAGGTGCCTAGCATTGAGTAAGACATTATGAGAAACTTTGATAAATTTCTGTTCATAACTTTTCAAGTATGGATCAAATGACTATTATTGTAGAAGATGATGGTGACCTTATATTATGCTAAGAACCTCACTTTGGTTTTTTAGTTAAAAATGAGGATGACACAGAGCATGGAGAGACCTGGCTGGAATCTGGAAGCGAACCAGTTCCCAGACAGCCTGTCTAGTACTGGAAAGTACTACATGAACTACTGGGGTAAAATGGCCAACAACGGTCTGAGCAACCAGAGGTCTAAACTACTGAGAAGCAAACACCCTGACAGGTTGTAAACACCAATGCAATAGTGACACACAGCCTCACTGGGTAACTAATAGCTTTTTGATTAGCTAAGAGATCTACTCAGTGTAAAGGAACCCATATCTGGAATTGGGAACCGGATCAGAATCATATGGAGACAAAGATTATGTTCTCTAGTGTCAAGCTCTCATTAGTCTTTGGCTAAAAGAGGGGTTACATACAACAGATTCTCCCTAAATTAATAGTTCTTATCTCATTTAAACTATGCTGACTTTACTCTTCATTAGAGAATCTGTTCTTTTTCAGGAGGTAGCAAGACCCAAGGAGATAAACTGCCCATAGCACTTCAGCCGAGCCCCAGCTGAAACCACAGAGGAACTGGGGAGACGAGCATGAATGCTGCTTCCATGCTCTGCCTGATAATCAGCACCAGGGTGACGGAGACAGACCCTGAGGATACTCAACACCTACCAAAGCAGAGATCCAGAGGCTCCTAAGAGCTCATCACTGAAGTAGATTTAAAACTCACCCACTATGGCTCAAGGAATTCTGTGGAAGAGGGGGCAGAAAGACTGTCAGAGCCACAGGTTGAGACATCATTCCAGAGGCACTCCCTCCCCACCAAACAACAACTGACTACTGCTCCTACAAGGCATAAACCACAACTCCACGGAGAATACCTGCATCCCCACTGAGGAGTGTCCCCAGTGGAATGGGGGCAGGGAAAAGGGAAAAGATGATGATTCATATGAAACATGTTGTTAATAATATTAATAAAAATAAACATTAAAAATGACCATACTTAGAGAGGTTTAGACACTCTATGTGTCTGAGAGAACAGTAAATCATGTGTAGATTCCCCCAAATAATTCAGATGCTGAAAGTATTTTTAAAGTTTATCATTTACTCTAAATCCATAGGGTCATTAAATATTTGTAAGAATATTATTCTAAAAAAAGATAAAATCTAATCTAAACTTATGAAAGGAGACAGCATAAATACTAGCAGAAACAATTTTAATGGGCTTTAAATCATGCAGCAATTTGGTGTGCGAAACAAACTAAAGAGAGTCCAAGTGTGAAATTGATTAAAACCTCTTTGGCTCTGGCATAAGGGAATGGTTCTTTCATTGTATCTGTTCTGCCAAGGTATGTCACAGGCAGAGCTGTAGAGGCCACGTCATGGGGAGGGCAGATTCCCGTGAGCAGATGCCAAGGGGCAGAAGGACCACATGGACAGGCAGTGCCACTGCTGCAAACCAGGCAGGGCCACGTCAGGAGATGTGTTTATGACAGCTGTGTGAAGTTAGATTATAGTATTGAGGAATGGGAAAAGAGAAGGGCTTCATGTTAATTACAACAAGGAAATTCACCTTGCTTTATAGACAGTTGCAAAAAGGATGAGGGGGGGTAGACTAAGAGGCATTTTGAAAAATATAGGTGACATATAAAATGATGTGATACTAGAATGACTATTGTCATTTTTTAATCCCACAGTCAGATCTGTTAAATGTAAAATGTAGTTTTAGAACCTAAAATAATGGTGCAAATTTCAACATTCACTCACTCTCAATGCAAAAGGGAAAATAAGAATGGAACCACCTGCTGTAATTAATCATGCCTGTCACTCGGAAGTGTGGAGCCCTCCCTCTGGACACACACACAGGAGCATGCTCTTCACACCACTCTCTGAGGCTGCTTCTGGAAACAGACATTCACCAGCAGGATTTAGCTTCTGTTTGTTAAAGGTCAGCTCATCTTGGGTCTGGGGCGGAAGGTACTCAGGACTCAGTTTCTTAGTGTGTAGCCGCTCCTGAGATGGTCTCAAAGGAAAGTGGCAGGCAACATGAGTGGACACTACACCAGTGCTACCTGGCAGGGGAGGGGGAGGCTCCCCAAGCCTACATTCTGGGGTCAATGCGAGTTTCGCTGCTGCAGAAACCGATTTCCGTCATCCACCGCATGCTGCCAGCTGCAAAACCCAACAAGTGTAGGGCTGAGTGTGCTATGGGGACGTCCTGGGTACGGGGATTTTTCCTGTGGATGAAGTTCACAAGTAATATGAATAGAACCTATAAACTAAGAATTTATTTAGCTTTCATTGGAATGAAATAAGATTCTTTTACATATTGAATTTCATTTCATTCACTAACCATTAAATGATAATGTGGCAGACACAGTACTATATGCTGGGGACACTGCCATAAACAAATCCATTTCTGTTCTCTTGAAGAGCACATTTCAGAAGGTGGCAAAGTTGGGGTTGGAGAGAAGACTAAGCAGCTAAGGTGGCTGCTTGCAAACCCTAATGATATGAGTTTTATTCCCTAGTACTCCTGTAAAGCCAGATGCACAAAGTACATCTGGATTTTATTTGCAGTCACTGGAGGCCCTAATGAGCCCATTCTTGTCCCCCTCTCTGCTTCAAAATAAATATACAAATAAACCAATAAATAAATAAAATATTTTTGAAAAGAAAATGGCAAAGTTGAGGAATAATATTAACAGGTGTGAAGCTGATAAAACCACAATCTGAATCAGTCACTCTATGCCACAAAAAATGAGAGATCGGGATGGAGAGGTGGTTAAGGCACTTGCCTGCAAAGCCTAAGGACCCACGTTCAATTCCCCAGTACCGTATAAGCCAGATGCACAAGGTGGTGCATGTGTCTAGAGTTTCTTTGCCATGGCTAGAGGCCCTGGTATGCATATTCTCTCTCTCTTTCTTTCTCTCTCTCTCTCTGTCTCAAATAAATAGATAAATAACTTAGAATGATTTCTTTATTAAAAAAAAATACTGAGAGATTACCAAAGAAGTGCAAGCCACTAAATAAATACTGGGTACTCATGAGTATGTAATGACTATTTGTTCAAATACCCCAAGGCCCTGGGTCCATAACCTGCTATTATTTCTCATATTCCATCCTTCCATTGATTTCTTCACATGCTTCTAGGACAATCCTGGGAAGTCCTCAGGTAATTGCTGCTTTAAATGAATACTTATTACATAGAAAAAAGAAAGAGAAAGATTTTGCTGTAAGGCACAACAGTTACAGTTCATGTGGACAGTGTCTTGTGTCCTGCACACCTGGTATTTGGTTTCAGAAGCATGAAAAATGCAAGGAGTGGTCGTGAATTGCACATGGTTCCAGCAGCTGCTGCAGAGATGAAGCATGAGGTAGGGCATGATGCCCTGATAGGCTGAAAGAGCCTTTGGAAGATGGACTGTGGTTTGCATGAAGACCTGAAGATGTTTTGATATACCAACACTATGCAAGGGCTACCATACAGCACACTGTAGGCCTAGGATGGAAGTGTTTCCTGGCTACTCTGCCCAGCTGAAGGGGCGGAATTAGAAAATCTGGAGACTGTTAGTGTCCGGTTGTATTGAACTTAAACTTCAGAAGTTTGATGTTTCTTTGATGGTGGTTGAGTTTGCATTGTTTTAGTCTCTCCTTGCTATGCCTTATACCAGTTGAAACCATTTACTCTGTGCCTTTATATGTTAGAAGTGTTTAACTTGTTTGATTTTTATAGTTCTTAATATCTTAAATTGGTCAAGACTGTGGGGACCTTTGAAATTGAACTGAGTAAAATTTACAATGTGTAATGGTGATAAGTCTATTGGGAGCCAGGGGTGGAATGTGGTAGTTTGAATAGATGGCCCCCAATATATTCATTTTTTTTAAAGAGTGAGGGCTATTTTTGTCTTATTTATTTATTTATGTTTTTTTTTAATTTTTTGTTTATTTTTATTTATTTGAGAGCAACAGAGAGAGAAAGAGTGAGAGAGAGAGACAGACAGACAGAGAGAGAGAGAGAATGGGCGCACCAGGGCTTCTAGCCACTGCAAAGGAAGTCCAGACACATGCGCCCCCTTGTGTATCTGGCTAACATGGGTCCTGGGGAATCGAGCCTCGAACCAGGGTCCTTAGGCTTCACAGGCGAGTGCTTAACCGCTAAGCCATCTCTCCAGCCCTATATTCATTTTTTGATTGTTTGTAGTTTGCATCTGCAGCCACCTGGCTGGAGGCAATGTCACTGGGTGGATCTTAAGGTGTGGTGGTGGGTTTCAGGTTTCAATCTAAAGATATGCAAAGTGTGCCTAGCAGGAGTTCCTGAAGTGTGCTGTGGCTTTTGGCTTGTGCTTCTCTCTCTCTGCTTGGTCCTGTGAAGGCAGGTCAGCTTCTTCTGCCATTTATGCAACTTCCCCTGGATCTGTAGGCTTTAATAAATATCCCTTCCTCCATAACTGTGCCTGGTCTGGAAGTTCATCTCAGTGAACCTGAATCTGTCTGCTACAGTTAGTTGATCTTATGGGTATAGTAGATATTCAGAGTTTTCATAAACACGCCAGGAAAAACTTTGTTCTTCCCTTGAAATAAATGAAAAAATAATTTCTCAGCATGTCTCTGCTTAAACACTTCCCAAAATAGTAGTGCTTATATACTGCCCATTCACAAATGATTCCAATCTTAATCAACAGACCTATGATCTATATTCAGTACAGAGAAGCTAAGAGCTCAAATGCTTTAAAATCTAAGAGATCATCTGATGGAGTCACTGATTCTGTTTAATTAAATTATCAAATTTTAATGCCCTTCTCATTCAGGTAGCCATCTAGGAATTGATAGAATGGAGATATGGAGTGAAATAAATGTACACACATAATGTGAGTACCTCTGAGTTGACCTTAGACATTGACTTTTGACCCCTAATGTTGTTTCAATGTAGCAGATCAACCCAGAAAATTATCTGATTAAATACCTTGGGTTATAAATGATTAACATGGTCATCTTTTTGTTAGCTTTCATCTAGTAGATGATAAAAAAATTGTAAGTCCTTTTATTTGCTTTTAAAATTTACAAAAATTGGCTAAGCAGATAACTCAGTAGATAAAGCACTTACTGTACAAACATCAATACCTGAGTTCAGATCCCCAGAACTCACATGTTCTCTGCTACTTTCTTATTGCTTGTATAAAATACCCAATCAATGCAGCTTATGGAAGGAAAAGGTTTATTTTGGTTTAGTTTCAAGGGAAAGTGTCCATCAGTGCATTCCAAGCATAGCCAGAGCAGACAGCCAGAGTTATACCTTCATAGTTTCAAGGGAAAGTGTCCATCAGTGCATTTCAAGCATAGCCAGAGCAGACAGCCAGAGTTATACCTTCACATCAGCAGGGTGGAAGCAGGAAGTACTGAAACACATGGTAGGGCCAGGCTATAATATCCCAAGGCTTCCCCCCTAGAGACAGATCTCCTTTAGCAAGCCTCTACCTCCCAAGGTCTCCACAAAACTCCCAAACAGTGCCAACAACTGGGAATCAGGGATTTCAAACACATGAGTCTATAAAGGACATTTTTACATTCAAACCATTACACCACATAAAACCAGACTCAGTAATATGAGCAATGTTAATCCCAGCATACTTATAAGGAGATAGGATGCAGACACAAGGTAATTCTCCAGAAGTTGCCATCTAGTTTTCCTGGCAGAAACAGCTGTATACAATCATAAACTTTGCTTCAAACAAGATAGAAGATGAGAAGCAACATATGACATTGTCCTCTGACCGCCACATGTATTTTGTGGTGCATATACACACACCACCACCAAAATAAATAAATAAAAGTTACAAAATGATTCAGTTTAATTCTATCTAGTTTAACTATATGTGTGTGTGTGTGTGTGTGTGTGTGTGTGTATAGTTATATTATGAGTTCAAATAAAGATTCTGAAAAAAGCCTTTCATTAGGAAATAAATAATTTTCTGCTATTCATACTTCTGGCCAAGTCAATTAGAGGCCAAGCACACAAGTGAAGTAGGCTGCCACTGTGGGAAGTTGCCCAAGTCTTTGGCAGACCCCCAAATTATTTTAAAAGGAGTGCATGTATGTGAGGTCACTGTACACTTTTTTGTCCTAAACCCCCAAAACATTGATATACTTTGTACTTACATTTTTTGAGATGTCTCCCACAGCCAATATTAGCCTTGAACTTGCCATATAGCTGGAGATGACCTTGAGTTCCACCATCCAAGTGATGGGATTACAGACATGTCCCACTATAACTGTTTATGCAGTACTGGGGATGGAACCTAGAGCTTCAAGTATGGTAGGCAATCCCTCTACCAACTGAGCTATATCTCTAGTTCTACAGGATTACATTTTAATGTAATAACTGCTGAGCAAGTTTATTTAGACATGAAAATCACCAGTTCCAAACATATAAGAAAAGTTTGCTTCTAGCAGTTTTTCAATCACTCCCAGAAATAAGAATTGCTTAGATGTCCTGTAAAACTCTATAGCCCTATCTAACAGAATAGTGTTCCTGGATCACTAGAATAACTAATATCTTATGGTCAATTAAATTCTCATTAACTTATTAATTTATTGTCAAGAATTAATTCTGTCACTTATACAGTATAACATGGATCCTAAACAACAAATTTTAGAGTACCTGTAATTTGGATGTGTTCATGATATAATTCTTTTTCAGGATAACATTGTGAATCTTGTTTCACTAACTTTGTTCTTTCAAAAGAGGGTCATCTAGCACATCAAGGAAGAACTCAAATGTCAAGTGTGGGGATACGAAATTGGAGTGGCCACTGTTGAATACACTATGACAGTTTTTTTTTTTTTGTTTTTACAAAAAAGAACTAAACATTCTCTTACTGGATTACATAATCCAGTAGTTATATATCCTGTAACAACCCAAATAAGAAAACATGTCCCTACAAAACACTGACTATAAATGTTTACAACAGCTTCTTTCATAATAGTTACAAGTTGGAACCAGCCACATATCCTTCAGTAGATGGAAGGATAAACTATGATTCATCCTTACAGTGGAATATTATTCAGTAGTAAAAAGAAATGAGCTATAAAGTTACCAAAAGATATGGGATAGCACTAACTGCATATCACAATGTGAAAGACAACAGAAGGGGAATCTATCATATAATTCCAAATGTATGACATTTTGGAAAAGGCAAAACTATATATAGATAGTCAGAAAACATCAGTGGTTGTCAAGGCTTAAGAGGAAGGCAGGAGGATGAGTAAGCAGGGAACAGACAATTTCATGGCAGCTAAACTACTCTGTGGTAATGTAATAGTGGATACACATCATTACACATTTCTCAACCCCCACAGAGCATACAACAGTGATCCCTAATGTAAACTATGGATTTTTCACTTAATGATAATGCATCAATATGGGTGCCTTCATTTAAACAAATATATCACACTAATGACGGTGCTCACATCAAGGGAAACTGGAAGCATCACCTGGGAAGTGGGGCAGGGGCACATGGAACTTCCTATACTTTTCAATCAATTTTTTTCTGTAAACTTCAAACTGTTCAAATGAACAGATAATGGGATAAAAGGGGCAAGGAAGTGTTCTCAAAAATATCTTCCTCTGGGCTGGAGAGATGGCTTAGCAGTTAAATGCTTGCCTGTGAAACCTAAGGACTCCGGTTCGAGGCTCGATTCCCCAGGACCCACGTTAGCCAGATGCACAAGGGGACGCACGGTGTCTGGAGTTCGTTTGTAGTGTCTGGAAGCCCTGGCGCGTCCATTCTCTCTTTCTTCCCTCTTTCTCTCTCTGTCCCTCTCAAGTAAATAAATAAATATAAACAAAAATAAATTTAAATATATATATATATATATATCTTCCTCTGTACTCTGTTTACTAAGCAGTTTTAAGCCCGTGATCTAAAAGCATTATTATATCAAAGACAGAGAATTGATCAAATACTAATATTTTGATTGGACCAGAAAACTCAAGTACCTAGTCTTCATCTGTTCGGAACTTTTCTAAGTAGTAGTTCACTTTCGTGCATGTGTGTGCACACACATGCACCACCTCTACCACCACCAACACAAAACAAGAAGATGTTCACTTCCTAAAGAAAGAAAAATCTTACTAAAGGCAAAATCATTTCTGACACTGCAGCCTGGGAGACAAGAAGAGGGAGAATGAAATTTATTTCCAAACCCTGTTTAGCTTCAGCAGGAAATTCACGAAGGACTAACAAGTTAGGCATCTTTGGCTTAGGCGGATGATTAATCAACAGGCTTCATTAACAGGGATTTCTGCCTTCTGTTGAGAAATTTCCTAGCTTACTGATGTTGATCATGAAAGCAAGCCCTCCTTCTCATGTGCACATGTGTTAATGCACCATTGTAGAAGTTCAGGGTGGTTATTACTGAGTTGTCACAAGCCCACTAATTACCCACTACACTGTATTTAGCTGTCGAGTGGTAAATCTTGTTTAATTGCCCAGGCTGAATTCACTAAGTATCTTTATTTAACATGTTCCAACTCTGTTTATGTTTATGCCTTTTCCAATAACTCATTAAATAGAGCCTTTAACCAATACTATCAGAATGTTTAGTGAGAATCCAGCCACTCCCACTTAAGTGCTTTCCTTTTGCTCACTTGTATAGCTTTTTAAAGTTTCAAATAGCTTTCAAGTTCTCCCCTCATCCATGATTGCTTTTCCCTGTCTCTGAAGAGCACAGGTAACTTCCTTTTCCAATATATATCTGAATTGCAATTCACAGTTTCTGAATTTTTTAAGTAGCTATCTAAAACTACATGCTTGAATATGTTCCTGAGACACCCCTGACATATGGGGTCACCTGTCTAAAAATAAAAGAATAAAGTCCCTTATTCCTGGTTAGTTGAGATCTGAATTCTCCTCTCGTGTGCTAACATTCTTTCCTTTGAACCTGCACACCTCTCACTTCAGCTTTTGACAGGGAAACAAACGTCTTTGAGCAACCATTCTTTCCTTTCTCAGTGGCATTCTTCTCATTCCCTCTCATCTCTCCTTGCTCTGTCAAGAAATTCTACTCCTGACCTTGACGATACATGGCAACAGTGGGAAATAACTATTAGAAATGAGAGACACTGTTGCAGGCCAGTAATTTCCTCGAAATCACAGAACACATTTTATTAGTGATCCTCTTAATACAGAGCCTACACATAGCCAATGTTTGATGAATATTTATTAACTGAATTAATGATGACATTTTTATTCCAAGGTGTCTGATTTTAATTAAATAATAGCCATTCTTTTCAATATATTTTACCTTTACAACCACCTGATTATGTGAACACAGAGCAAAATCAGGGGAAATAATGTTAGTATAGACCTGCTTATTCTTAGGGCATACAACTTAGGATCAAAGGTCTACATAAATGAGAAGTAATATTCTGCCATGAGATATATTGGAAATCACCTAGTTTCCCTGGTATAACTTTCTGGAAAAAATGATACTAGAAATTTTAATGAAACACTTCCCTAAATTAAGATAAGACCATCATGTAGTTAGAAACTCCTATTCAAACAAGTCATATCTATATTTGGGAGGCAAAATTGACTTCTTTTGAGTTTTAGAAATTAACATTGAAATAACTTTTATAAAGGCTAGCTATGTCAGATTCTGAAAATGTTTAATTTCTTGCATCTGAGAATAAATCCATCATTTGCATGTGCTGAACTACTAGAGTTGGCCCCCTGAGATAGGTCTTAGGAAATGACTTTGAATTAATATCACATACATATAGTCTACTAGAGAGAAAGACAGCAAGAGGGAGAGCAAGAGAGCAAGCAGTGAGAGTGCAGGTGAGTAAGAGAGAAAACTACTCAGCCTGTGTACTTGTAGTAGAATTTACGATTCGTGAATATACATATAGTAAACACTAGAATATGCAAAGCATGACTTCAAGTAAAAATGAGAGGTTAACAATATGTTATTCACATAGAAATGGACCTTATTTAGTATCCTTTAATTTCTCACATTTCTCAATAGAAACAACATGTACCTATTTTACCACTACATAGCAAATAAATACGACACATTATGGATGAAACTGATCTATAGTTTCTGTATTTGAAATATGGTATAACATATTAATCCCAGGAATGTTTGCTTAGAAATATAACAAGGTGAGTAAAACTGAAAACTTTCTCAAGAAGATATTAAATCAAATATATAAAGAGAATTGATATGCTCAGTTTAAGTACCAGTTTTCATATAATTTTAGAGCTGCAAGACACTTCAGAAATTAGCCAGTTTTACTTTCATGTACAATTTTAAAGTTGAAAAAAGAATACGAAGTCAAACTTTGTGTGTCTCCAACTCCTGATGGTCAGATAAAAATCCATAACTATTCTTAATTTGTTCCCACTGGCAGCATAGTCAAAAATCACCTGGCAGGTGAGCAAATACTTCTCCCAGTTACTGCTGTATTTTATTCTCAGAACAGAAATGCAGCAGGGAAAACTTGAGATTTGCAAACCAAAGTGATGTAAGTGAGCCCAGGCACTTGCTACTTGATAGCTCCGTGCACTTCGACAATTCTCGATCCCATTCTTCATCTCTGCGGGTTCAGTTTTAGCTAAGAATTGCAACAAAATTTCAAGAGGCAAAGGAGAAAACTGGGTGCTTTAACATGAATGAACATGCATGGCAAGCTGTATTGGCACTTGCAAAGATTCTATCTTATTGTTTTTACCAAATACTACTGATTATACCACCAAATATGCACAGGGTGCCGCTATGATTAAACAGGTAGAACACAACAATTACAATAAAGAGTTATTGGTAGCACATAGTGATGGAAAACATTTTGCCTCCTAAACTGTCAGTATATATCAGCTAAAAATCTTGATTTGCAAAGTTCATTGTTAACCTGACTTAGCAGAGAAGAAACACCACAACTGCATTCTCCTGGTTGCTGCCAGTATTCTTAATGCTTGTTTGAAATAGTTCACTTTGGACTTCTAATTTCTCAGAAAGCTCTGATATTAAAGCATGCTGAATGCTCTCCAGTAGAAACAGAAAATAAACTACATATGTAACTGCAATATTCTTTTAAAAAAAAAAAAGAAAAGGAGCGTTGGGGTTATATATGTGCTTACTATACAGGAGACCCTAGGGTCTGTCCTCCTCCACTAAAGAAGAATAACACAAAACACATGAGTGAATAAATAAATAAAACAGGTAAATTAGTTTAATGATATTTTATTTAGCCTAGCACATATAATATATAATCGATGTAAAATGACTAATGGAATCTATTTTATCCTTTTTTCCATACTAAACCTTCAAATTCACAGAACACCTTCCAACAGGGACCAGCTACATATTAAATGCTTAGTAGCCATTCACCCATATAAGCTAGGTTGCCAAAAACCCAAACAGGTCCAGAGCCTAGCAAGGTGATCACAGCCCATGGATAAAGCAGTGACCTTTCAAGGGAACATTCAAGAACTTAACATTCACAAACTAGCACCTACAAGGGGTAAGGAGCCCTGGCAACAAAAGGACAACTACTGATTACATGAAAGGAGGAGACAAATGTTTAGAAAAGGAACATTTCTGCGGAGATCATCCCTTACCTTGCTAATGTGAAATAAGAAAACTGGTAATATGTGTTTACACCAATGTATATTTTATAAGGTACTATTCTCTGACTGTTCCCTAACCCTAACCATTCTAAAATACAGATAATGACATTTGTCACACTGATGAATATATTATTGTTTTCACTGAGAAAGACACATGTGACACAGGAAACCAGGTTGAACTGTCACAGTAGTCTCTTCTCATAGTGTTTATGTGCCTTGTGGGCCTCATGAATTGCTGGGAGGAGTGAATTTCATGGAGAAAGTTGTTCACTAGAAATCTCTGCATATTACTTTACATCAATTACTCAGCTAATCCCTGGCAGGTTTACAGTCTTGCAGGCCTGGAGACACAGTTCCTACTTCTGTCTTCTTTCACTGTGTAGATTCAGACTCTCAGACTGACTGAAAGTAGAGGTTGAGGCACACCTAGAAATGCCCTCCCTCAGCACCATCCAACCACCCAGAGGGCTCAGATGGCCTTATTCACTTTTGTAACAGCTTACTATTCAGGAAAATATGAGTAGAACTATCACAGCTAGACACTCTGCTTCTCTGAGCAGATAGCAAGCATCATATCTTCAACTTATTTTACTAGCATCTAGTAATTCTGCAACCTATGTGTCTCATACTATCTACCGTCCCCATTGCCAAGGCCTGGCTCTTCATGAAATACCTCTACTTTGATCTCCATCCCTAGGAAATAAATTGACATAAAGTATGGGCCCCATGTCAAAGTGTGAAAAGAGGGCATTTAATGTGCTGAATTAACTTCCCAGAGATCAGTTCTCCAACATAAAGACATTAACTCAAAGATTTTTAATAAAGATTTAAATGTTACCATTCCTTCACCAGAAGACTCCTTGCTTTTGCTTAAATTATTCTCTATAAGGAAATTTCTATGTGTCCATGGGTGCTCATGTCTGCACATGCACACACGGGTACAACTATCACTCTCACTGTCATGCTGGGTCAGCTAACTTTAGTGCAAAAGCAGCTACAAGGTCGGGTTCAAATTAGCGATTCCCAATCATTTCAGATGATACATTCCTTTCTGAAGCAGCAGAAGCTGTCTTGTGCTTTTCAAACTCTGTGGTTTCCTAACCCTATGGGATTCTTTTTACAGTGCAGACTGCCACTCAACAGGTGTAAGGTAGAGCTGAGATTCTCTGCCTTTCTGAGATGCTCCAAAGAGCTGCTCATATTTGAGGGCTGCAGGGTTAACCCTGAGGAGCAAGGCCACACCTCTACCAGTATGCATCATCACAGCAGATGTAGAATTCTGTATTTGGACTTGGATCCAACCCCCAACATATCTCATCGTGCATAAGAAAATGCTCAAAAAAAAATAAGGGTGGAGTGATGGCTTAGCAATTAAGGTGTTTGTCTGTGAAGCTTAAGGACTCAGGTTCCATTCCCTAGAACCCACGTAAACCAGATGCACAAGGTGGTGCATGCATCTGGAATTTGTTTGCAGTGGCTAGAGGCTTTGGTGTGCTCATTCTCTCTCTCTCTCTCTTTCCCTCCTTTTCTAATAAATAAAATATTAAAAATGTTTTGGGGGCTGGAGAGATGGCTTAGCAGTTAAGCCATTTGCATACAAAGCCAAAGGATCCTGGTTTGACTCTTCAGGACCTACATAAGCCAGATGCACAAGGTGGTGCATGCATCTGGAGTTCATTTGCAGTGGCTAGAGGCTGTGGCACATCCATTCTCTTCTCTCTTTCTCTCTCTCTCTCTCTCTCATAAATAAAAAAATAAAAATATATTTTTAAGATTGTTGTTTTGGTCCCAAGAATTTTGGGTAAGATAGTCAGCAAAATTCATCAGTTTATTTCTAGCCCTTACTTTGACTCACAGCCCTTCAACCTGCTTTCCATTTGTGATGATGAGCTTTGGTCTTTACATTCCTGCCTTTTTCTGATAAGATAATCCTCGGGTCAAACACCCTCTGACAGTAGACCCACAGGGGTGCTTTTAGCTTTGTTGTGATACAGCTTTATAATGCCATTCAGTACAATTTTCCCACTCCTGCTTCCAAGTTTTAAAGTTATCCTCTGATTATGGAATACAATTTTCTATTTTTATTCCTTTCTTTCATGACTAGTTTTTTCTCATGCAGATAGATGTGTGCCCATGGAAAGTTCATAAGTGCCCATTATCAGAATAGAGAATGTAATTCAATGATAATTTTTACCATATTTGAACATGCTTATTTGATTCAACCTCAGGTTCCCTTCCCCTTATCATTTATTTTCAAGTTTTGTTTTAAGTAGTTTGATAGCATTATTTTAAGTAATTATAACTAGTGATTAAAGAAAAATGACACTATAAATAGTCATACTTTTATTGGGACAGTGCTAGATTATCATCTTATATCCAGAACTCATAATTTCAAACCAGACCAATACCTCATCAGGGGAAAAAAAAAACTCACAAGCTATTTCTAACTTCTACTCTTAACAGTATATCCCCTGGAAATATAAAGCCCTGTGGGACATACTTCCTAATTTGTGTTAATATAACAGCTCCGAAAGTTATAAGTTGTTTGAGGAAGTCTACTAGAATTGGCCTACATATTAAAAAATGATTATCATTAATTTTACTTTTGCAAAACAGGGAATTAATTAACAAGCTAAAAGTCTATTAAAACAACAGAACAAATCCTATCCCTGGTCTCTCTGAAAAATCATTTCCTCACTACCACTGCCACAGTGCCTGTGCCAGGAAATAATGAGCATTATGGGACATCATGTTGTTCCTGTTATGTTACAATTGCCACCTTTACTCTGACTATTGACTCTGTTACTGGGTGTGGGGAAGATCTGAAAAGCACTGAGCTTCAAACACATCTTTATTCATGACTATAATCTAAACTGCAAGAAAAAAAAGGAAATCAGGCTGTCTTCTTTTTAAACACAGATGAAATCTCTTAGGTACTTCAGAAAGGTAACTTTGTCCCTCTTAAATATGATGTACTTGATGAGAAGTCGAACCAAGTCGATGACTCCGCTTGACTAATACTCACTGTCCCCACACACTGCCCACTGCTCTGTTTGTACAAAGGGAATCCCTCAGCAGAGAAATACAGCATGTGTATAACTTAAACAAAAGAAGTGGAACTGGTTCAAACTGCCTACTTATGAGTCACAAAGATGAGAACATACTTTACTTAGTTCAGAAAATCTTAAAACAGGTTGCTTACGTTTTTAAAAATCTTTAAAACTCAAACGTTGGCAATAGCATTGGAAATCATTTGGCTTCACAGCAGATTTCTAATATTCTAGAGTTCAAGTAATACCTATCTAAGAAAGGATACAATGATCTCTTCTAGTACAATGCAACATAACCCTGGTCTTTAACAAGCCTACATCTAGATACAGAATCTTCATGTGGAGTTTAGATTGGATTGCCAGCATATTAAATCAGAGGCAGGATAACCCAAGACAAGCTTTTAATTTAAAATCCAGCTCTGAAAAGTCTTGTTAGTGATGAAATAGATGGTTCTTTTCCCACTTACAAAGCATTGTGCTTACTTTTTAATCACAGATATCTAACTGGCCATACCACATATACAGGGAAATGGTGGGTTCCCAAGTCTGAATAGCATATATCTTAGAACTGGTGAATATGGCACTTTTAATAATCACTTCCAATATATAGGTATGTATTTTCATGTAAATGTCTTTATTTAATTGTAAAATTTGGTAAAAATATAAAGTCAAGTGCTTTATGAAAATAAGCTTAATATATTCCCTTCATGGCCAAATACTGTCAGCTCTTAGAAATTCTGACACTACCACCATCCATTCTGAAAAGTTTATTGTATGACCTCTGTCACTTACATAAACAAAAAGTGTACAATGAGGACCCTAGAAAAACTCATATAGACCTCCTGTACTCTAGGCAAGAAACAAGTAAAATAACTTATAGCAAGAGTGATATCATAATTTTAGATTTGGGGAGAACCTTGGCCAGTCTTTCCTGATCAGTTGTATCCTACAAACAGCAAACTAAGATGTAGAAGGAGGAAACTAAAAATAAAATATATGGCATCCTGGAAGCTGTGCCGTGCCCTGTGCACAGTTACTTCTACAAGAATGATGATGGCCCACCTGGATCTGCAATGACTGTGTGCCAAAATGCTCTTCTGACACCACATTTTGTCCAGTTTCAAAAGTCAGATGCCTCCAAATATGTCCTATTGCCAATACTCTGTAACTCTCTCCTTCTACTTTGGAGTTAGAAAAGACCTAACAGTGTCAATTCAGAACACTTGTTCATGTTCATTTTAACCCTTCTTTAGTATCTCTTGTAATCAGCATTAGCTCAATGCATATAATGGATTTCAAATTATGTTTTATGATAATAAATGTACACACTCTGAGTAGAGATAGAAGCCCCCAAACACTCCCAAATGGTTCCATGTATGAGTATATTCTATGATATTCAAGTATACATAAGAATTTACAAAAACCAGCATCATATCCCACCTTGTATTTTGCAGTGCATAAGAATAGCCAATCCTACACTCAGCCCTAGTGTAGCTTTCACAGTTCTACTTAATGTGCCATATAATTTTCTAAAGTGAGTCAAAGAAATGCTAATCAGATTAGCCAGTCAGTACATAGAAAGGGGATTTATTACACATATCATATGGCCCTTTATGTTATTTAGGCATATACTATTTCATTCCTCATCCAAACTATACAATGCAGAATATATTTACTAGCAAGTATACTTGGAAATTCAGTCAATGAAGAATTTTTTATAAGTAACTTCTCAAAAACTTTCAAAGCTACTGTCCTGAGGATTGGCAGAAACTGTTCAAAGCAGCATATATTCACATAGGTGCTACACTGAACTGCTTTGATGAGAAGTACTAAAAATAAAATTTTTTCACTTTCATGGAACAAACAGTTCATAGTTGAAGTGAATGCAAATAATTTATGACTTTACTGCTACTTATTGCAAACATACCACGTAGATTATCTACCACATAGATCTATGCATAAATTATTCCAGTTCATACAGAAACCCAAGTCAATGCACAGGAAGCTGTCTGCTTGTCTGTAGATTTATACACCCAGCTCTCTCAGAGATTTAAATACAAGCCCAGCAGCGAGGGGCATTGTAGGGATTTGTGATGCTCCAGGGAAGATACAGGGTCCATAAACCAATGAGTGGATTTTAAAGTGATAAAACTGCAGTACTGTAGAAAAAGTGTCTTCTAATTCTTTCAGCCATAAAAAGTAAGAGTTAGTCTGCTATGTTTGGAGAATGCCATAATGAAAACTGTCATAAAACCCCAGGGCTAGAAGACCATCTTCTAGCAGAACCCTCTGTGAGACAGTTAAAGTGCCTCCACCTCATCCTCATCTAGTTTCCCAAACTCTGCTAAAGCTCCCCAGTGACGGAAAGTCGCTGTTACTCAGATAACTTAGCCAAATTGTAGACAGTTTTAATTTGATTATTTGATTCCTTTCTTACATCATTTCAAAAATCTCTTCTGACAGCTTCCATCCTTTATTGCTTGTATGCATATATGTCTGTTCAATTTTGCTTTGTTTTTGTTTTAATGGCACTGGAGAAAAACCCTTGGCCTTAAATATACTCGGCAAGTGAGCTATGCCCCCATCCCAGTTCCACCCATTTTGCCCCAGAGGCCCCTAGAAAATTCCAGTGCTTTTTCCTCAGTGTAATCCTTCAGTCTTTATCAGAGCACTCTCTGCTTTTCTGACTTCTCTTTTACCTACCTAATCATCTCCAGGATCACCCACCATGTTTTAGCTTGCCTTCTTCTCTCCTACATAAGTATTAAATTCTAACCTAGAATCTTCACTCAACTCAACTCAAGTAACCTACAGAAGAGAACATTTAAAAGTTTCTGTCTCAGTTTCCAAATAGACAAAGTAGAAGTGCTACTTCTAAGATTCTTCTGAGGATCAAATAAAAAAGAGAATAAGCTCTCCAGAAAAAATTTAAATACTATGGAATCATAATGAGCATATTTATAATAGATCAAGAAACCTAAATTACAGTGAGGCAAAATCACCATATCCTAAGAAAATGCTCTTCAAGAAAAACAGCCCAAAATATTTTTTTGTGAAAAAGTATTTTTGTAGAGATACAGTTAAATGGTTTCCTTTTCTAAGGAACAACCCTTCACCTTGTTAGTTTTCTTTATATTCCTCAGTAACACCCAAACTCAAGCACTGTGAAGTGCACACATTTTTATGAATGGAAGAGACATTCCTGAATTGCAGAGTAAACAATGTCATCTCCTCTGAAACATGCAACTTTGAGTTCTTCCTCAGAATAAAATAATGAACACATAGTAGGAACTCAAAACTGTTTGAATAAATAAAATAGTCCACATGCGTACATAAAAACAAAAATATACAAAAAATAGCCATCAGAGCGATAGAGAAAATGAACCAGCAAATGCCACCAATCTTGCCCGACCCACGTTAAAATTCAAGGCTTACTCAGAATCAAAGTATGTTTTAAAAAAGATTGATCTATATCCTGCTTGCCTACTTCTTTTTGATTCCTAGTGCCTTTATCATTTGCAAATGCTTATTTGCATATTCACATACATTTTGACACTTAATCATGAAAGCCACTGCAAGATCCTGCTACTTAGGCAGGGCTTAGTGTAACAACCTCAGCATGTCCAGATGATGTAAGAGGAGCACTAGGCTTAAGACAATGTGAGCTCAAGCTGCCAGTCTACCATTCTGCAAATACTGTGTCACTGGGAAGATCCCCTAGGTGGTGAAAACTGCTTTCTTGCCTTGTCATCGTCAGTGAAGGAAAATGTTACTTTAATACAGTGCTGTCATTATTATCCAAGTTGGCACAGGGAGATAGCTCACTGAGCCAGAAAGAACATAGGCTTTAGAGTAAGACAAGCCTGGGTCTGAATCTACTTACACTATAGAAGAGCTTGGTGACCCTGGACAAATTACTTAACCACCTAAGCCTGCTTACTCTTATAGAGAGATGCTAAAATTTTTCAGTCAAGTTATTGTGAAATTTAGGAGATAAGTGTAAAAACATTAAAATTTTTAAAGTGTCAAATAACATTATTATTTGCCTATATATCTACATATTTCCATGTATGTCCCACCATTACAAGTATATTTAACAGATGTGTCTTTAAAATGCATTAATGACTCTACATTAGGTTATTATAGGCTCTGAGAACTTCTGCTATAAAGAGGTAGTTTTACATTGTTTACCTTATTGGTTTCCCAATGTATCTGAACACAGAGTACACTGGAAAGCCTTATAGGATATCGAGCATGACAAGAGCAAGACAAAATATGCTTGCACCAGGTCATTCTTAGCCATTTTTAAGATTTAACACATAGATGAATATAGAGTAACAAACATAACGAAAATACTCTTCATTCTCTATCACTTTATACTTTGCAACATTCTTATTTTGTAGAAAATAGCTAAATATGCACATATACACATGGGAGAAAATCAGAACCATAAGCATAAGTTTTATAAGTTCTGAAAGAAAAGGACATTTAGATACAATTGATTTTAGATATGAATGCGAAAACCTGTTTTCATTGACCATTTGTGATCCCTATTGGCCAACTGCACCGAGTAATTTCCATATTCTTATGAGAAGAATTATTTTTTAAAAAAAGCACACGTGAAATTCCTTTTAAGTTATAATTGTTCTTTCCATCTGGTAGCAAAAGTTCACTTCATTCTGTCAGATGGCTCTTTCTCAGCATCACCTCCTATAACTTTAAAAGCTGCCATCACTTTTGTATTACTAAAATTTAATTAAAATGAAGGTGTATCCAGAGGCTCCCTTGAGCCCATTGCTGCAGTAGACCTAAAAAGAACTCAACATGGCTCAGTGAAACTCATGAAGAGGGGGCGGAAAGACTGTTAGAGCCACAAGTTGGGACATTACACACACAGACACTGCCTCTTCCTCATAACTGATGGCTACCCCCACAATGCACGACCCACAATCCCCATGAGGATAACTGGAACCCCCACTGAGGAGGGTTCCTTGTGGGGGACAGGGATGAGGGTAAGGATGATACCAACATGTATTGTTTACACACTGAGTATATCCATAACTAATTTAAAAATGAATGTGTATCATTGCTTTTAGCAGTTGCACTTGTAATATATGCAGAGATACATGCTTGACTTGTGTACAATGTTTCAAATGGCCTATTTCTGAACAAGCAAACACTTTGATGTTATTTCAAAAGATTTTATCTACAGAAAGCTTTTAGACTCCAAGCCTTCTCTAAAATAACTACAATTTCATGGAAATACAATGAGCAGTTAGCAACCCAGCTAAAAATCTATCCCATTGATCACAGAAAGTAGCACGTTAAAACATGAATAATGACCTCTGAGCTTTGAACCACTCAGCACCCTGGAGCCAAGCGGCTGCAGCGTTTGGGTACAACGCACTGAGAAGTAGAGCTAGAAGAGGCTGAACGATGCTGGCAATTTACGAAACCACCATGGTCCACGACATTGTACTTTATCTAATATAATAATTTGAGATGAGTCACATTTTTTCCAGCTTATTATCAAAGGTATATGTACCTCCTACAGTTCATTCAAATAACACTCAGAGAAATTAGAATACCTAAGAAAGCACCTGAGTTTTAAATTCCATATGCGTCCTTATTCTTTTCCCCTTTCACACATTAGGTAAAATGGCTTTTTAATGCATACTTTAATAAAATGAGGCTAATTAGTTTTAGATTGTGCTTCTACCAACTTATCTTGGGATTCTCCAGTTTCTTAACCAAAGCCCAAAAGCAGTTAAATCAGATGATAATTCAGACTTCCACACTAAACACATCATTTTTTAAAATATTGATAAAGACTGAATATTCCCAACATAATACTTTCATCCAGATGATCCTGTTGTCAGAATAAATGCCCCCCAGAATCTCAGAATATATATATATATATATATATATATATATATGAATGAAATATGTATATATATTTACATATGTGTATAAATATATATTTATACATATATGTATAAATTTATGTGTGTATATATATATGTATATGTATATATATATATATATATACATATATATATATATATATATATATTTCGTTTTTCAGGTAGAGTTTCACTCTAGCCCGGGCCGACCCAGAATTCAGTATGTACTGAATTCAAACTCATGGTGATCCTCCTACCTCTGCCTCCCAAGTGCTGGGATTAAAGGTGTGCGCCACCACACCTGACTAAGAATATTTTATATGAATGCTTAACCTAAAAAGAGCTGTTTGTTCTTCCAAGGGTTAGGTCAATTAATGCTTCTCTCTGACAGCCTGTGGCTTTCTCTCAGCTTTCAGCCCTGAATGGCTCTTCTGTAAGGCCCATTGACCTTGTGGCTATTGTTTCATTGAGATATTTTTAGGCCCTTCTAGTTTTCTAATTATTTCTCAACTTCTGCATATTATGTCAAAAAAATTAAGCCTCAGTCTCAATTGGGAACATATTTGGCTTAGAAGGTCTAGTAAACACTACACTTAAAATGACTGCTTCAGTTGGCTGAGGTTGAGATCAGGTTTTTAAAAGGAAGTATCAATCTGTAGGAAACCTACATATTTTTTCAATTAATGGAATTGAGATGTATTTTCATCACTGACATAAAGCTAAAAAATCTATACAGGTCATTAAAAGGAAGTGACTCCTGAATCTTATATAAAGTTTACAAAGTTACCAAATGGAATGGTAGACTTTATGTAGCACATTGTTAGATTAAAATTCCAAATCCTCTGTATCACAGCCACTGAATAATTTCATAATTAAATCAGCCATGCTAGTTCCTCATCTAAACTGAAGAATATGTGTCTGTAGGCCTTCCCAAGAGTCACCCTTAGGGAATGGAGGCCACAGTTAACTGACATTTCAAACAGTCCCTCCGAGTCTAAAATATGGAGGTTCCTTAGGAAATAGAGCAATCACAGTTAACTGACATTTCAAGCAGTCCCTCTGAGTCTGAAATATGGGTGTTCCAGCATCAATTTGTTTGAGTACATGTCATATATCATGCTTCCAGAAAGTCTCTGCTTTAAAGAAAGCGGTCACTATCAAACGCAATGCTTTCCCTGCATCACAAATATTGGTCCCAAGAAAGGCACACACTCTTCTTAGATGAAGACAACGCTGTTCACCAGAAACAAATAAACAAACAAAAGAGCTTGTGGATCAATCCCACTATTTCTCCAGGTTGTTTCCATGTGAGGCACCTCAGCATACACAATGACTTGCAATATCCTTTATCACAATAATATCTACAAATGATACTGTGTAGAATTAAGTCCCATATCAGTACACTTTCTGGGTCCTTTTCACATATATATTTCATAGATACTTACTAACTCATTTTAAAAACCAAGATAAATCTAAGGTATTTACACATATATGTACATATATATATGTATTTCCATACACATACTTTTAATTATGTGTTAAGCATTGCTTCTGATAGCTTCTAAAACATATACATGGCAAAAGAACAGGTTCTGGATCATATTATTTCATTAAATTCCTAAATCCATGCAGGGACTCTTCCAGTGATGATTTCCCTCTGCCCAGCAAGTTTATTCTTGTAGTTCAGTTTGCAAGTGTAAGTGATAACTGTGTTAAGAACTTGGTGGATCAGATGACAAGTAGCAAAGCAGCCAATGAAAATGCCAAGTTCAATTAAAGTTTACCCAGCATGCTTCCCCTTTCCCACAGGTTCTCAGTTACACAAGGAAGTAGGTGTTGGGATACGGCCAAATAATCCAGAAGGTACTCTATGTAAGTAACTTTGGGTCCCCTAAAGCATGCTCACTTATGCTTGAACGTGTGTGTGTGTGTGTGTGTGTGTGTGTATGTGTGCCCATTAACCCTTTACTTTGAGCACAGAACTTCTCTACTAGTCATCATTAAAGTGTGGATAGTTTTAAGCCGTGATAATTTCTATTTCACTAGAACTAGTGTTCCCCCCCCCCCAAAGAACAAAAGAAACTATCCAAATCACAACACACATCACCAATTCTACACAACAAAAATGTGCTTTGTTTTTAGAAAGTGTGGGAAGAACTCTCCTGTTCACTGAAACAAGATTGCTAATCACTGGCAGGGAGGTAGGGAGGTGTAGCCTAAGATGCAGATGATAGTGAGGCCATAGGAAGGCAGAAGTCATGAGGTCATGCAAACCCTTTCCTTGCTTCTCACTTCCCCCCTACCAAAGCTGATGTCAATTTGGTAAAAAAAAAAAAAAAGCCCCAGTATTTTGGGGGGCACCAAAAAAGCAGGGGGAGAGAGAGAGGGAGAGAGGGAGGGAGGGAGAGAGGGAGGGAGAGAGGGAAAGAAAGAAAGAAAGAAAGAAAGAAAGAAAGAAAGAAAGAAAGAAAGAAAGAAAGAAAGACCTGGCAGTGCATGAGTAGCTATTACCCCAGTAAGCCTGAACGATTTTCGTGCAAAAGCAAAGCGGTGGACATGTAGGAGCAGCAGCAGTCTCCCTCGACCCCCACCCTGATACGGTACCTCCAGATTTGCCCGAGCTGCAAGATGTGGATGAGTGACTGCAGGAGCCAGATGCAGAAGGAGCAGGATGCAGACCTGTGTTTGCCGCTGGCCCGAGTGGCTCCGCTGCTGTTGCTGCCGCTGCTGGCGGCGGCGATGTTGCTCTTGCTGGCATTCGACGCTTGCCTTTGTGGTGTGGAAGGACGAGCCTCACCTTCTCCAGCTGCAGCCCCGCCGCCGCCACCGCCGGTGACCACGCTTTTGCAATCGGCTCCGGGCTGCGGGCAGCTGGCCGCAGCCGTGGCGCTGTCCTCGGTGCTGAAATCGTGCACGAACCAGCGGAAGCTGAACACCTGCACCGAGAGCGAGCCGAGCACCACGAAGAAGAGCGTGAGCCCGAACCACCAGCGCTGGCCTCGCAGGTAGTAGTCCACGGCGAGCCAGATGTCCGTGCCCACGTCCGCGAAGTACACGGCCACGGCGGCCAGGATCCAGAGGCAGTCCCACAGCGAATAGCGCCTCTGCTCCCGGCCCAGGCGCAGGCACAGCGCCGCCGAGCCCGCCCCGCCGCCGGCGCCGCCGCCCGGGCCGCCTGAGCCCACCGAGCCGCCGCCGCTCCCCGCGCAGCAGCAGCAGCAGCGCGAGCATCCGCCGCCGTCCGGGCAGCAGCCGCCTCCCGCCGCCTCCTCGTCCTCGGCCACCGACCCCGACGGCAAGCCCGCAGCCAGCCCTTGCACGGAGCCCGAGTGCTCCGAGTTCTGCAGCGGGGTGAACGCCACGTCGCTGCTCTTCTTCATCTTCAGCCTCCCGTCTGACTTAGCGGCCATGATGCCTCCGACCCGGAGGAGGCGAGCCCTCCTTTATCTGACACCTTTCCTCCGCGGTCTCCTCCTCCTCCTCCTCCCGCCGCCGCCTGTTCGAGCCCCGGCTTCCCTCGCGGGCGGCGCGGCACGGCTCTCACGCCTCCCGCTCCTGCGCCGGCTCGCCCGCCCGCCGGGCTGGGCGCTGGGCCGGGCTAGCGGCGCGCTGGGGGCCGGCTGGAGCGCCGCCTGGCTGCCTGCGCCGAGCCAAGCTGCTCGCGGCGCCCCGCGCGCGCCCCGGCCCGCCGCTCGCGCTCCTCGCCGTCCCGGCCCCGCCGCTGCCACGCGAGCCGCCGCCGCCGCCAGCAGCAGCAGCAGCAGCAGCAGGAGCAGCAGCAGCGGCCGCCGCGGCGCTCCTCGGACCTGCACATTCCTCTCCTCCCCTCGCGCGCGCTCCCTCCTCCCGCTGCCTCTCCTCCACCAGCTGACTCCCAGGGAGAGGATGACCTCATCCCTTCCCTTCCAGCTGCCGCCGCTCCCACCCCGGCTTGGGAGGGGCGAGGAGGAGGAGGAGGAGGAGGAGGAGGGTGGTCCGGAGGAGGGGCCCGGGCGGAGAACAGCGACGGGTGTAGGGAGGGGGCCAGAGGACGGAGCTGGCGGGTCCTGGACGCGTAAAACCGCGGCCCAGGGCTGGAGCGAGATCGTGGAGGCTCTGCTCGTGGGATTTCCGAGAGCGCTGGATGGATTTGACCGACACTGGGGGAGGGGCGGGAGCGCACCGTAAGCAGGGGTCTCCTCGCCCAGCCACTGCCGACGTCCCCAGCAGTGGTCACGGGCGTGGCAGCGGCGAGGGCTAGCGAGGCGCGGGCCTCCTTGCATTTCATCCTAAGTCCTGGCGCCTGGACCTGGTGTAATGTGTGGCTAGGTGTGTGCAGCAGGCGCCGGCGGGGGTGGACAGCATGGGCTTAACTTGCACTCCAGGGCCACGATGCTGGCACCGGTAGGATGTGGAGAGAGGAATTGGGTTGGCAGGGCAGGAGCGCCGAGCCAAACGTGATCAGCGGAGGGCGGGTGAGGCTGCGGGGAACCTGAAGCCCGACAGCCTTCCGGGTAGGAACAGGGACTCCAGAGAGTTAGGGCGCGCCGGGGAGCCTTGACTTGGGAAGGTGGGGAGGCCCTGGAGCCCTACCCCGCCCAGGTCTAGGCCACCTAGTCGATGCGCCCCACACTCTGGGCGGCTGGGAAACGATGGGACCTGGGGCGGCTGCAGCCAGCCAGGCTGGGTGGCAGGGCCGCTCCTTCCTGCAGGTGAGAAACACAGCACCCCTGGCTTAGCTCTGAGAGAGGCGAGGCGGAAGGGCGCGGCTGGCGGCCACGGGCAACCGGGTACCGGCCCCGCCCCCAGCTCCGTGGGGCGTGGTGGAGAGCAAAGCTGGCGCCACCTCCCTTACTCCAAAACTAGAATTCTTCCTCTTACAGCTCTTTGTGGTGCAGACTAGCTGTGTGGTCTCACATCTCCAAAAATGACTCGAATAAATTTAATCTATCTTCCAAGAGGATATAAGGGTAATACAGGATGCAGTTTGAAAAATAAAATCCCAATAAAATGTAGATTTTTGGTATCTTAATTTTTCAGCTAAAAAAAAAAAAAAAACTTGGACTTTGGTTTGTTTCACTTAGCTTTTACAAATGGAAGGGCCAGAGAATGTAATCTGTAAATTACAGTGTAACTCACATACTTTCAGACCAGGGAGAAAAGTGAGTCGGTACTGGGCTGCCACGGACACTAGGCACCAAGGAGAGTCTTCGTGGGTCTGGAGGTAAAACACATTGCGTTCCTTGGCTTCCTACTCCCTTTGGGCTAGGTCCCAGGGGAGCTCCCAACAGTGCACAGTGCCGTCCTTCAGTGGTGGCATCATGTGGTAGAACTGCGAGAGGTGCGCGGCACAGAGGAGCTGATCCTGTAAATGGTATCGTGCTAGGGTGTGACTTCAGGTGTCTGATTATCAGACACCTGCACGGAGTGAGATTTGTTTCACCCTCTGGATGCACACTACATCCTCAAACACTGCTGCCCAGGGCCCCATGCGATTTGACTTTTGCCTTGGCATGCTACTAGGAGAGTTTTGGGGCACCCCATAAGTGATTGCATGGTTATGTGCTAATCCACTATTTCTAGAAAGAGACCGGGCCAAATGCTGGTTGAGGGGCAACACAGGAACATCAAACCACTTAGTGTTAGGTATTTTTAATAAGTCAGCTTTTAAATCAGTGCCTTCAAAATAGGAAATTCCTCTTTGGAACATACCCTGGTTCTGTGTCTGCAGAGGCTACATCTGAGAGTCCATGTCCAGGGCGCTGTGTCTGATCATGCTTTTTGCCAAGCCATGGGGGGTGGGGGGAGGAAAGATCTCTTAGGTAGCTGGGTCCTGGGGACAGAGTGTATTCTAGGTCAAATGTAATGACTTCACTTGCAATGCTCACACAGACTACTTGCTCAGTACATATCAGTGGAGTGAATGCATGCATTTCTAGAAAGAACATTCCATGACAGGAAGAAAGCTACATTCTGTGCCAACAAATGTTCCCATGGAAACATAGGAATTAGACCTTTCCTGTTAGATATGAAAAGGAACAATTGGTAATGGTTTGCTTATTGGTCTATTTATTCAAAATCACTTAGAGACTCTGAAGTTTGTCAGATGCATCTCAGGAAAGCAGTGGCAGCCCATAGCCAGTGGAAGGAGTCTACATGTTGGAGGCCAGAAGACATGATTTCACTACCAGGCTGTGCTAATTACTGGCCCCATGATCCTGGCAAAAGACTTAACACACAGGATTATATGAGGATTAGATGAAATTGTGTATATTATTGGACTTTATATGCAATACTGTTCTCAAGAGTCCCCAATTCCATTAATCTAGTAACCACACAAGAATGTAGATGTTTATATCTCCTATTTTTTAGTAGTCACTCTAACTGTCAAGACAGACAGATAGAATGGTTAAGTCCAATGTTTGGAGTCAGAGTCATTACTGATTTCGCTGCTTAACCTCACTGCCCTTCATGTTCATCCTTTCTAAAGTAGCCATGAACACGAGCTCAAGAATTCAGTAATGTTTCAGGAATAAATAAAAAGATGTATATAAACAGTTGACATCATGCCCAGCACACTCCTTACACAGCATTCATATATTCCTTAAATTCTTCCTGTTTCTTCTGTTCCCTCACGATTTCAAACTTAATTGTAAGCCTTTTTGTTTAGATTGAAAACTCTTAAAATTAGTTCTTCAAACACAGTAATTGAACTGCTTGTCTCAGAATCAATTTCTGTTTAACTCCAATTCCTGTCCTACCAGAAATATGATCTCTCTGTCAATGACCTTATCTCAGAAATGTATTGCCACTGTCATATCCTGACATTACCATATCCTATCATTACTCTGTGGCTTTGTACTCTTAGTTTTATTTTTTTTTCTTTCTCAATTTTTATTAACATTTTCCATGATTATAAAAAATATGCCGTGGTAATACCCTCCCTCTCCCCACTTTCCCCTTTGAAATTCCATTCTCCATCATATCCCCTCCCCATCTCAATCAGTCTCTCCTTTATTTTGATGTCATGATCATTTCCTCCTCTTATGATGGTCTTGTGTAGGTAGTGTCAGGCACTATAAGGTCATGGATATCCAGGCCATTTTATGTCTGGAGGGAGCACGTTGTAAGGTGTCCTACCCTTCCTTTGGCTCTTACATTCTTTCCACCACCTCTTCCGCATTAGACCCTGAGCCTTGGAAAGTGTGATCGAGATGTTACACAGTACTCCAGTCACTTCTTTCCAGCACTATGATACCTTCTGAGTCATCCCAAGGTCACTGCCATCTGAAAAGAGAAGATTCTCTTCCCAAAGTGAGAGTAGTGTTATTATAAGGGTATAAATATTAAGAGAAGTGCTTACTGGGCAGTTTGATAAACATAGTATATACATTTTTCCAGACATCAGCAGATGTTACACCCCTAGGGCTCATGACTACTCCTGTTTTAAGTTTTCAGTATCGGGGATGTATTCCCCCCCATGGAGCGGGCCTCCAGTCCAATTGGAGGGCAGTTGGTTTCCACCATGACAGACATGCCACTATTGCACCCGTTGGCTCATTTGGCCTGGCTGGCCAATTATTATTTGTTTTCTTTTGAGATAGGGTTTCGCTCTAGCTCAGGCTGACCTGGAATTCACTATGTAGACTCAGGGTGGCCTTGAACTCACAGCAGTCCTCCTACCTCTGCCTCCCGAGTGCTGGGATTAAAGGTGTGCACCACCACGCCCAGCCTGGCTGGCCAATTATAAGGCTTGCAGTGTCCACTGTTGTATACTCTTAGTTTTAAACATCCCACTATGCTTAGCTCCTCAATAGCTAGCTCAATTCCTTAAGTGTCCTTGAAGCTAGATTCTTGCTCATTTTTGTTTTCATTCATTTATTTATTTTGTTCTGCTTGTATGTGTTGCATAGGCATGTGTGCATGTGCACACGTTGAGGCCAGAGATGGAGAGGGTCCTCTATCATTCTTCCATTGCTTCTCTGAGACAGAGTCTCTCATTGAACCTGTGTCTCTTGCTGTTTCTGACTTTGAATGACCAGCGAGCCTCAGAACTCTTGTTTCTGCCTCCTTCTTTTTGCAGTGGTTATAGACATGCATGGTCATGCCCAGTTTTTACGTGGTGCTGGGGATTGAACTCAAGTCCTCATACTTGCAAAGCAAGTGCTCTTACCAATGAAGCCATCACTTGGCCATGTTTTTGTATTTAAACCCTTTCAATTGCACCTTTCTTTTTACATAATGTAACGTACACATTTAATCTTATGTTTAGACTCCCTTAAATGCATCTTCATCAATTCTAAAGTCCCTCTTCCTTAAGAAAACACTACTCCTGGTTAAAGCTTGCTCATCTCTTCCATCAGCCTTGAGTCTGCACAGCTGACATTTGTACCCACCTGTTGTGCTGGAAGTGTGGCAATGCTGACTCCACCTCTTTTAGATCCTTGACTGTCAACCTGAAATGAACCCTGCAACTGTTGAGCAACCCACTAGATCTTCTTAGTCTATTTACATTCCTATTCACTTAAATTATCTTTCTTGTTTTCTTTTCTTAAACTCTGAGCACCTCCTTTCCCATCCTTACCCACATTTCCCTAAGGAAAAGTGAGAACAGAATGGATTTCATACAAATTCTCAGCTTCTTCTCTGCCCGCCCACATGCATTTATAGCCACCTGCTTGGCCTCCTGTCTCTATTTTCCCAATGTCTCCAGCTATTCACCTGCTTCCAACCCCTCTCTCTACTCAGGAGCCCAATTCCACAGTCATTTCTGGAAGCACCAGGTTTTCTTGTCATCTGTGTGGTAATGACAAGTGTGCAGTTGTACACCTTTGTGTCTGTTAGCTTAAAAACAAGACAAAAGGGCTGGAGAGATGGCTTAGCGGTTAAGCGCTTGCCTGTGAAGCCTAAGGACCCCGGTTCGAGGCTCAATTCCCCAGGACCCACGTTATCCAGATGCACAAGGGGGCGCACGCATCTGGAGTTCGTTTACAGAGGCTGGAGGCTCTGGCGTGCCCATTCTCTCTCTCTCTCTCTCTCTCTCTCTCCCTCCCTCCCTCCTTCTCTCTGTCGCTCTCAAATAAATAAATAAATATATAAACAAAAAAATTAAAAAAAAAACAAGACAAAATAGGGCTGAAAGATAGCTCACCAGATAAGAACTCTTGTTGCACATGCATGATAACTTGAATTTGATAATCAGCACCCATGTTAAAAGGTGGTGTCACCCCCAAAACCTAGAACCCTAGCCCAGAAGACAGTAGGGATAGAATGTTCACCAGCACTTGCTAGTCAGCCAGTCTAACCAAAAACCAGTGAACACCAGATTCAGTGAGAGGTTCCATTTCAGAGGAAATAAGTCAGAAGAGTGATGGAGGAAGGCACGGCACATTTTCATCCAGCCTCTGCGTATGTGCATTCATGCACAGATATGTGTACAAAAAACACATATCCCATACATACTACACTCAGCAAAATAAACAAACACAATAAAACTCCTTTTGAATCCAGTTCCCTTTTCCACACTCCACATTTTTCTCAAGGCTTTTACAGCCAAGATATTATAGTTATCTAACCTTGTTTCCTTAATTCCTGTTCTCTCCATCTTCTCTTGAACACACTCAATATCCAACAATTATTCTGGTGGGATAGACTTCCCAAGTCACTGGGGGGAGGAGGGGTCCTATGTCCATTTACTGCACTTCTCAGTTCTCATCTCACATGAGTACCTCAGTGGCATTTGACATAATAGATCATTACCTTCTTAATGAAATATCTCTTCACCACTGATTCTGGACCTCCATTCTTCAAGACCACTTTTTATCTAATTCTGGATCCTTTGGTAATTCTTACTTTTCCCTTACCTATAAATAGGACTGATCCTCCAACTTTTCTCTATGTAGTCTTACTTCCTTAATAATTTGCTGAAATAATACATTGAAAGTACTATCTATATAATGGTCACCCTTATATTTACTTCTCAAGTCTGGACACATCATCTAGACTCCAGAATGTACTCAGTACTTTCTAGAAATCCCTTCTCAATACACACTTCCAAGTTGGAATTATCCAGAACTGAAGTCCAGTTGTGTCCTCCAGATCTACTGCTCCTTCTTCATTTCAATTTTGAGCTGAACTGTCTTCTCAAGACACAAAAGTAGGTACCTGACCATATGCAACTTAAGAAGGAAAACATTTAATTTGATTCAGCTTGCAGTTTCAAGGGGAAGGTTCATCATCGTGGGGAAGGCAAGACAGGCTAGAGCAGAGAACCAGCATCACATTGCCTTGCCAATCAGAAAGCAGAGCCATCTATAACACCTCAAGGCCTGCCACCAGTGACACAATTCTTCCAGCAAGGCACCACCTCCTAAAGATCCCACAACCTTCCTTAACACCACTTCCAGCTGAGGATTAAGTATTCAAACACATGAGCCTATCTGGGAGCATTTTAAATTCCAGCCACCACAATTCTTATGTTTCTTCACTACTTTATCATATCTTAAAACTTTTGGGGGAGCTGAGGAGACACCTCAGTTGGTCAAATCGTGGTCCTGAAAGAACAAGTAATTCCTGGCACCCATGAAAATGGTAGGTATGGTGACAGGTAGGCACCTCTAATCCCAGTGCTGAGGTGTTGGAGAAGGAGATTCACGAAGGTCACTGACCAGCCATCCAAAACTAATCAGTGAGGTACAGGACAGTGAGCAACCTGCCTCAAAAAGAGATGGATGGCATACCTGTAAATGATACAAAATGTCATCCTCTGGTCTGCAAATACCCATGTGCACATGTATTCCTATACATACATGTACTCTACACATAAAAATATGAATATGCACATGCATGTACACCACACATACACATGAAAGAAAACAGAAAAATAAACAAAATTGAAAAGAACAACCTTTTGTTTATCTCTATCCAAACCAATACTGTTGTTCTTGTTGTTGTTAAAGATCTGAGTGTGATTGTCGGAACTTAAGTTTTACTTTTCTGTTTATGGTTCACTGCTCATATTGTTACTATTAATTGATTCCCCCTTTCAACAAGGTTCTGGGATAGAGAATGACACTAGAAGTCACTTCTGTAGATACTCTGCCACTGAACAACATACCTCAGTCCAGATATCAGTCACTGCACATTGCTCTACACACACCCACTCCACTAAAACTTTAGCAAACTATTTAACTCAAAGAATAAGGAAGACAAAAAATAAAAAACAAAAAGAAAGCCGGGCGTGGTGGCGCACGCCTTTAATCCCAGCACTTGGGAGGCAGAGGTAGGAGGATTGCCGTGAGTTCGAGGCCACCCTGAGACTCCATAGTGAATTCCAGGTCAGCCTGGGCTAGAGTGAGACCCTACCTCGAAAAACCAAAAAAAAAAAAAAAAAAAAAACAAAAAGAAAACAACAACAACAAAAAAGGCAATGACTGCCTTCCAAATAGGCCCAGCTGGGGTGTGGGGAGTTCCGAAGACTTACTCCTGAACATCCACACCTACAGAATCAGCACAGAGAAACAACAAAAGTGTGTGATACCACGGCTATGAGAGACTGTGGCCCAGATCACTTCCATGTGTTTTCAAACCATACATTGTTGAAAAGAGAAGAAAAGTGATTATCAAAGACATATGCTATATACTCTACTGACTACAGCATATCATTCTGGTCTATTAGAAGTACCCTGTTCTTGTGAGACACACAGAAAGCATTACTCTTAGGCTCAGCACATATATACTGTGTCAAAATATACCAATCCTCACCAAGGAGGTATCAAAGAAAAAGAAACTATACTACAAAATGCAATTGGAAACATAGTCAACACTACAAAGAAACTCAGTATTCCCAGGACACACCAGCATGAGAAGACTCTTCTCTAAAAAGGATCCCACAAGAAAGCGTCAGAGAAATACATTCCAATAGATGCACAAATCTCAGCAAAGAAAGGGAATGACCATAGAAAAGACAACATGACTATTTCAGAAGTTCATTATTTTCTAGTAACTTTTTCCAGTGATATCTTAGTGGATTGAAAGCTAGATACTGTATTCAAAAGTATGATGTTTTTAAATACCAATGAATTCTGAGGAAAAAAAAAAACAAAGAAAAAATAACTAGAAATGAATGAGGAGTTTAATAAAAAGAGATATTATTATTAATGCAAAAACATGGAAATAGATAGCCAAAGAAGTAAATAAAAATCTCAGTGAGTAGCCTCATCAATAGACGACATTAGATGGAAGAGAAAATCTTAGCTCTTGGTGACAAAGTTGATGTATTAGAATATTCTGCATAAACAACAGCAATAGCAAATTATAGACAGAACATGCCATATCTTTGGGTCACAAACAAAAGATCAAACCGTGCTATAGAATGTGCCAAGGAACAGGCATCATATCACATCAGTGAAATAATGACAGAAATTTTCTCATATTTTGGAAACATGAACATTCAGGTATAGGAGGCATTTGAAACTTTAAACCAACATGACCAGAGAAGAAATTCCCCATACCATATTACAGCTAAAATATTGAGACTACAAAACAAAGACTAAATACTGAAAGCTGCAAAAGAGAAGCACCAACTCACTTATAAAGATTAACCCATAACTGATTTGTCAACATAAACTCTAATAGAAAGAAGAACTTGGAGTGATACATTTTAAACCCTGAAAGAAAACTGCCAACCTAGGTTATCATACAAAGTAAAATAATTGTTCAGTCTTAACAGAGAAATAAAGACCTTCCAAGATAGGCACAAACTAAGGCAACTGTGAGCAATTTAGAAGCATTTCAAAGATTCTTAAAGGAAGAAGATAAACACAACCATGAAAACACAGGAAATAATAAATCTCATTCTAAGTGTAGATAAATGAATAAAGCAAGGAAAGAATAAAATATTAGATAAACAGCATAATAGTAATTACCTATCCACTATAGTCCTGAATTTAAATGACCTTTTTCCAACTAAAATACATAAAGTGGTAGATTGGATTGTGAAACAAGATTCAATTGTTCACTGCCTTCCAGAACCAATGCAGGGACAAAGACATACATGAATGAAAATAAAATAGTGGAAAGTTATATTCTAAGTAAATGAAATCTGAAAGCAAGTAGCAATGTCTATCTGTATTCCATATCTAACAAAACAGATTTTAGGCTAAAATTAATCAGAAGAGAAAAAATGTCACTATATGTTAGTAAAGGGAACCATAACTCAAGAAGACATAATGGTTGTAAATATACATATTTACATTATATATATATATATAGATATAGATATAGATATAGATAGATATATACATATATACATATACATATATATATATATATATATACACTTATAAAACAAATACTACTATACATGAAATGGCAGGCCCTACTACAACAGTAGTGGGTGACTTCAATGCCCTCTTTTACCAGTAGATAGGTTACTTTGACAAAGAAAAATTAACAAAGAAACTTTAGAGTTAAACTGTATCAGAAATTAAATGGGCCTGTGTATGTATAACATAATCCATCAAATAGTTACATAGCAGCACATGAAAAGTTTCCAAAATGGATCACATTTGGGGGTCATATAACAAATCTTATCAAATGCTAAAAACATGCACAATTTCTTGCATCTTCTGAGAGCATACTGAAGAAAATGTAGAAACCAGTACCAAGAGCAAATACAAAATCATACTAACTGCAGACTGTGAGAAGATTTGAAAATTCTTTTCAAATGAAAGATACAGCAATACACTTTTGAGTGACCAGTGGGTTGTAGAAGAAATCGAGAAGTTTAAAATTTCCTGCAATCAAATGAAAATGGAAATGTGGGACATAGCAGTGGCAGAGACAGTTTTAAGACAATGGTTTCTAGTGATGACTGTCAAATAAATTAATGATACATCTCTGTTGTCTTATAAAACTAAGAACAAATCAAACCTAAAATCAATAGACGGAAAGAAATAATAAAGACTGAATCTGAAATTAATAAAATCCAGTCTGAGAATAGTACATGTAATCCATAAAACAAATGGTTGGTGCTTTAAGATTGATGAACCATTAAGCCAAAAGCAAAAAGAAAAATAAACAAAAAAATACATAAAACAGAGGGAAGTGATAGAACATCCAAATTAACATAATTACAGATGAAAAGGAAGGAACATAGTAGGAACAGGCATCCTGCACATCACGTCTTCACACTGGCAGGTAGAGGTAGAGAAGACAGCCAGGGCTGGAATGAGACATGTCAAGGGCTGCCCTCAGTGACACATCTCCTCCAGCAAAGCTCTACCTCTTATAGGTTCCATAACCTTCCCAAACAGCACCATCAACTGAGAATGAAGAATTCAGTGTCTGTGAGCAACATTTTACATTAAACCATCACATTCATACATAATCAGATGCAAGAGTGTTTTGCCATACATAAATCAATAATTATTATGTATCATATAAATGTAATCGAAGACAAAATTGCATCATCACCTCAACAGATATTGAAAAGGTCTGTTGCAAACTTCCACATCCCATTATGATAAAAAATTACCCTGAAGAAAGTAGGAATAAGTTACAGCTCAACAAAATAAAGAGTACAACATACACACACACACGCACACAGAGAGAGAGAGAGAGACAGAGAGAGAGACAAAGACAGAGACAGAGAGCAAGCCAACACCATACTGAAGCATTTCCTGTAAAAATCTTAAAGAAAAGAGAGATGTACATTCTCTTAAGTCTTAGTCAATATTGTACTTAAATTCTTAACCAGGAAAATAATGCAAGAGAAAGGAAAATAGAAACAGGGAAGGAAGTTATAATATCCATGTTTGTAGATTGTATGATACTATACATAGGAGGCCCTAAAGACTTTTATGATTGTTAAATAAATAGGATACAAAACCAAATACAAAAGTCAGTAGCTTCTTTTACACAATGATAATGGGCCAATTGAGAAAGAAATCAGAACAATAGACTCAAGGATAGAATATCTAGGAATAAACCTAATGAATGACATGAAATTATCTACAACAAAAATTGTATAACACCGAAGAAATGTCAAAAGTTATAGAGAGACTAGACCTAAAATTCCTTTTTGCTGCTGAAGCCAAGAATCCCGAAATAAATATATTAGGTGCATATATAAAACTTATCAACAAATTAAAGAAAACATTAATCCCAGTTCCACAGTAGTCAGGTTCTCTAAGAGAAACCCCTTAGGCTGCTAAAGAAAGTAATATCAAGCTTGTTGAATCTCACAGACAAGACTGTAAACCATGTTTACTGTCCAAATATTCCCTGACATCCTTGTAAACTGTATAAAATAAATATTCCTTTGGTCATTTTGACCTCCATTTTTTATCTTATCAGCCTGAAAACCTGTACAACTTATTAAAGAAAACTTCATTTACCAAAGAAAAGTTCTTTAGATTAAAAATAAGTATATCAAAACATTTCATTAAATCTTTTAAAGTATTTGAATAACTCAATGTCAAAATTCACCTTGATTTTGTAGATGTGGCTATTGTTAAGATATGTAAATGATACTCTCAGTTTTGAAGACTTCCGCTACTCTCTGTGTGCAGTTCTCTCCTTTTCTTAACCCTCTTCCTTTTCTATAGTTTAATATATATTGAAACTCTTCATTAATAAACTCCAAACATTACTTCATAGAAAAATGGAAAACCCTCCAAAGTTCATGGACAGGAAGAATTAATATTGAGAAAATGGCCACATTACTGAAACTAATAAATGAAATCTCCAACAAAAATCCATAGAAATAACCTTAAAATTTATATGGAAGCTGTGACAACTAATCTGTATTGTTAACTTCATTGGATTGGGAATCAAATAAAAGACATGCCTTTTGGACAGTTTTCTGGGGACATTTCTAGAAAAGATTAAGATGAGTTCAAGAGCTCCATACAGAGTGGGAATGCAAAGTCCCTTCATAGAAGGTTATATATAAAGAGGTTCCAGGCAAAACAAGTGCCTTGCTCCTTGCTGGTGAGTACATCTACTCTTCACTGACATTGGGACCCAGCTTCTTTGGACTGAAGATCAGCAACTCTCTAGAAATTCTCCAGGCCTTTGTTGCCAGACTGTGTTTGCTAAAGCATCCAAAATGGGCAGCTACTGTGTTCTAAGCCTCTCCAGTATGCATATATCCATTGTTGGGTGACCAGGCCCATATCATGTAAATCAATCTCATAACACTACTTGGTAATATATATTCATTCCATCAGTTTGGTTTCTCTAGATAACCTTTACTAATACAGAAGCACAACACACTTTGAGCAGCAAAAACAATCCTGAACAAAAGGAGCAATGCTGGAAGCAACACAATACCAGATTTCAAATTATACTGAAGAGCTATGGTAACATGTATTGGCATAAAACAGTCATAGGTCAGTGGAATAAAACAGAGAACCTAGAAATAAACCCATATAGCTACAGTCACTTGAGTGAACCAGCACAATCTCTGGGTGTTTATCAAGTCTTTATCAAATTGATTAGTTTATTATATTTATTAGTAAAAATAGTCTCCAGGAATGTTAATATGTTTCATGATTACTTAAAAATGTTAGGTAAGGGCTGGAGGGATGGCTTAGTGGTTAAGACATTTCCCTCAAAGCCAAAGGACCTTGGTTTGATTCCCCAAGACCCACTTTAGCCAGAGGCACAAGCGGGCTCACATGTCTGGAGTTCGTTTGCAGTGGCTGGACATGCCCATTCTCTCTCTCTCTCTCTTTTACTCTGTCAAATAAATAAATAAAAATAAAATATTTCAAATGTTAGGTAAAAGTCAAATAAAGTAACCTGTTCTCTTAATCAGACAGGTCATGGAGGCACAGACTTGGGCTCTCATCAATATACAGTCTTCACAAAAAGGGTCAAAACAGAAGAAAAGAGCTCATAGGCTTCCAAGGGAAGCCACATGGTCAGTAAGACTATGACTCATTCCAACAGTGGCATGAATGCTAAAGAAGGCATGGGGCCCCTCCCAGGTCCTGAAAAGTCTCTCTTAAAAGCTAAACTGGGGGCAGGAGAGATGGCTCAGTGGTTAAAGGGACTTACTTGCAAAGCCTGATGATCTGGGCTCAATTCCCCAGTGCCCACATAAAGCTAGATGCACAAAATGGCACATGTGTCTGGAGTTTTTTTTTTTTTTCTGGGGGGGGAAGGGTAAGAGGCCCTGGTTACTCTCTCTCTCTCTCTCTCTCTCTCTCTCAAATAAATAAATAAGGGCTGGAGAGATGGCTTACCGGTTAAGCTCTTGCCTGTGAAGCCTAAGGACCCTGGTTCGAGGCTCGGTTCCCCAGGACCCACTTTAGCCAGATGCACAAGGGGGCGCAGTGTCTGGAGTTCGTTTGCAGTGGCCGGAGGCCCTGGCGCGCCCATTCTCTCTCTGTCTATCTGCCTCTTTCTCTCTATGTCTGTAGCTCTCAAATATAAGTAAATAAACAAAAAAATTAAAATAAATAAATAAATAAATAAAATTATTGAAATATCTGAAACTGACTATATATAAATTTTAGCTATCTGTTTGGTCTTAAACATCCAGCAGAAGAGTATAATCAGAGAATAAAGTGTCTCTTAATAAAATACTTTGGGCAACAAAGCCCAGGGAATTTCCTTTCTAAATATAAAGTCTAAATGATGAGAAGGGCAAATGTATAGAGCAGCAATTATCAGCCAGAAACTTCCTTTTGAGGATAACAGGCTTGAAACATCATGAATAGTATCCTCAAAGTTAATTTAGTAGCCTTCAGAATTAAGAAAGCTACTGCCATCATTGTTCTAAGGCAGGTGGCCTCAAACTGCTGATTATTCTGCTTCTGCCTTGTCAGTCACTAATTACTGTCATGTGCCATCAAAACTGGAAGAATCCTGTGACTCCCAAGAGTCTCCTAATTTGCTTGACAATCTTAGGGTGTGGATAGGATCCAATGTTTTTTGTGTATTTTTTTTTTTGTTTGTTTAATGTCCTAATTCCCTCTGATAAAATCAACCCCAAATATTTTATAGTGTCCTGGCACAGTTGAGCCATAGGCTTTGAAACTTCGTAGCTTTGGTCTGCTAGGAAGTTAAGAAGTTCCTTACTTCCCTGTTATGAACAGTCCTCTATGGAGGCAGAGACAAGGATGCCATCTACATAAAAATGCTTACAATTTTGACCTTTTAATTGAATTTGTAAGGTAATTTCAAAAGAAGGATTGAAGTTTGGCATTTTGTTAGCCCTTAATAACATTTGTCTACCATTTCAGAAAGCATGATCAGGCATTTTCTTGTTAAAATTAAAAGTACAGAGATGAATTAGTTCAAATACATTGTAAACCTGTTCCTAGTAATTTAGTATCATCTTAAAATAGATCTATGTACCTGTGCACATCTTTAGTGTTTTAACACTTTATTTACCTTACAGGAGAAAAAAAAAAAGCCCTGAGAAAACACATGAAGAGCCAAATCTTAATGTTAACTCTGATTTAAAGTTCAATGGCCTAGTGTGATACTTTAATTTACTTAGAAAAACAACTGCAATGGGGCTTGGGGATCAAGCCCTGAGCTGCAGGTCGGTGCACTTGGGTCTCCTGGCAGCCAAGAGTGCTGAGTTGATGTAGCATTTCCTGCAACAATTTGGGTTTTCTCTGAGAGCAAAGACAGCCTGAACATAAGATACACTTTAGACTACTTACCTTTCTTTTTACAAAACCAATCTTTCCTCTGGAGGCCATTTTTCTCCAGCATCCAGTTTATATTTAAGCCAGATTCAAATGCAGAAGACCATTAGATATTTATATTTCTATGGTCGTCATATCAAAGAGATCCCAGTGGGTAAGGAGACAGTCTGAGGGGTGGCAGTGCTGAGGACATATAAGGATTCATCTTTAAAATAGAAGATGATATATTGGAATGACTGCCATATTTCTTTTTTCTTGGTTTACCAGAATACTCTCTGGACACCTCCTTTCCCTCTCTTTGTGTGTGGTCACAAAGAAAGCCAAGATCTACAGACTAGTCACTCTTAGCCTTTGTGGTCTAAGTGCCCTGTATGTTGCCTGTACTCATTAGAGATAATGAGAAGGTGGGGCCTGTGGGGTACTATTATGACTCCACATATCTCTGAATACCCTGTGACCTAGATAATCTCTTCATTTTGCCTGGATGATCTTAACCTGTCTGTTTAGGACCCATCATCCCATTCTCAGAGTACTCCTATGACTGACTCCTTTCAGACTTGTTCAGTCCCCCACACCAGAGGTTTCTTACACGTCCGTTTAGACTCATGGTACATGTCAGCTTTATACATTCAGCTGCCAGTACTAGGAAAACAAAACAAAAACAAAAAACAAAAAAATCCACCTCTTGAGTAAGTATTGAACCTTACATATTAGGGAAGTAAAATACTACCTTTAACTCTTTTTCCTCAGATTCATAATCATATTACAGTCTATATCATATTCCTCAACCGAGCTGAGAGGGAAGTACAACAGCACTCAGGCTGAATCCCCCATTTAAAGAGAGCTATTTGTCAGGCTGTCTGGATTAAGAGAGCCATGGTGTAATTTATCACATGCAACACAGAAGACAAAATGTATCTACTGGTAAAACAACCAAAACATCTTGCCTTAATGTTTTATCTAACAAACCACAGTCCCAGGGGGGATCTGTCCTCCCCTTAGACCCATCATTGGGTCCCTCTCCCCAATCCACTCCCCATGAATCTCTGTGAGTCTCTCAGGTATAGTCTTCTCAAAACAGTAATTTTCTTAGCACCTGCCCATGTGGAGTGCTGTTTTATCAGGCATAATCTTAGTCCAGTATTCTACAGAGCACATACCTATACAACCTGTTTCCAGCCTTACAAGTGGGCAGTAAGAAAAAAAGAAGGTGGGATGGAGCAATTGCTTAGTGGTTAAGTTGCTTGCCTAAAAACCCAAAGGACCCAGGGTCAATTCCCCAGTACACAGTAAGGCCAGATGCACAAGGTGGTACATGCATCTGGAGTTCATTTGCAGTGGTCAGAGTCCCTAGTGAACCCATTTTCTTTCTATCTGCCTTTTTTTCTAAAAGTATTTTTATAAGTATTTAAAAAGGATAAAAACAGAAGATTTTATATATATCACAGAAACTTCCAAAATCAACCACATACCTAGTTTCACATGTGCCTAATTCCTAAGCAGAAGGGAGTTGCAAAAAAGAAAAAAAAAAAAAAAAAAGAGGAAGAATTGGGAGGTAGGAATGATTATACAGTCTGCCAGTAGCTGAGGAAGGCAGGAAGCAGGAAAAACTTACCCTCTGAATTCCCAGCCAATGCACCAGGAAAGGAATATATAAGAATAGGAAAAAGTCTTCTGGATTTAGAAGACACATTAAGAATAAAATAGTCAATATTATACATTTTGGCTCAGTTTATTTGGCTCTGGTGAGTTAGGGAGTGAAATGGAGTAGACCCAGATGTCCTTCACCGTTAGGTAGGAAGTTAGCAGCTAAGCAGTGACAAAGATTCAGCATTGTGTGTGCTGTGTGTGTATTGAATGCTTGTGTTTTGTCAAAATTCACATATTGAGTCCTAAACCCTGTGATTGAATCTGAAAGTGAAGCCTTTGGGACATGAAGAGATTCAGACTAAATCGGAATGGTGCACCATCTATATGAAGGCATTAGTATCCTATTTAAGAAAAGGAAGAGTGCTCAGAGGACTCAGGCCCATAATCAATACCCATGACCCCCATACTACATGTCTATTGGCCAGGAAAGAATACTTATAAACAACTAAATTAAGTGACTTCGCTGATCTTGAACTTCCTGGCCTCCAGGGCTGTGAGAAATAAACCATCAAGCTACCTAGTTTATGATTTGTTTGCTTACTTTAACCTGTATAGAACTTCATGAAGTGATTCCCAGTGTTTGCATTTTCTCTTTGCTGTAGTCTTTTTATTTTTTTAATTCTGTTTTATTTTTGTTTTACTTTATTTTATTTTTTGAGGTAGGGTCTCTTTCTAGTCCATGTTGACCTGGAATTCACTATGTAGTCTCAGGGTGGCCTTAAACTCACAGTGATCCACCTATCTCTGCCTTCTGATTACTAGGATTAAAGGTGTGTGTCACCACACCCTGCTGCTGTACTCTTTTATAGGATAAACGTTGCTTGGAAAACAAGCTAACAACACAAGTCAAGAAACAAACAACAGCAACAAAAATCAAATGCTTTGTATTACTGAAGTAACTGAATACTGTTTGAAACCACTTCCCTAATAAATTCACCAGTGATAAACATTTTCTTTGAGGTCCACCTAGAAACCTTCTGAACTTCAGACTTTTTACCTACACAATGACCATAATGCTGGAAAGTTGAGGCCGTATGTCCTATCTGGGGCTGGCCTGGGAGCAGCAGGCACGCATGCAGACAGGGCTTTCTGTTCTGCTTTCCTGGCAGTGCTTGCTCTAATGTACCAGGACACACCTTCGTTTGTAGACCTCAGGTGTGCAGGTATTTTTTCTTTCGATATCTGGACCCCTTTCTCCCTGTGTCACCCAATACCCACTTTTATAATTAGCACCCATCTATTATTCAGGCCTCCATTTCAATTGATAGAATAACATACTCCTCTTTAAAAAATATTTTAATTACTTATTTATTTGCAAGCAGAGAGAGAAAGAGGAGAAAGAGAGAATGGTTGTGCCAGAGCCACTGCAAACGAACTCCAGATCTATCTATCATCTATCTATCTATCTATCTATCTATCTATCTATCTATCTATGCTACTTTGTGTATCTGGCTTTACGAAAGTACTAGGGAGTAGAAACTGGGCTGTGAGGCTTTACAGGCAAATGCCTTACCAACTGAGTGTGTATTACAAAGAAGAAGAAAATTTGTGTTTTACAAGCACAATTGCCTTATGCCACATTCATGAAAGAACATAGATATTCTACCTTTATTACTGGTTTAAAGACAGAGAAGGTCAAATAATGTATTAGAGAATTTGAAATGCTGTCCAATTTCACAATTTTATGGAATAATTTAAGAGGATGTAATGTGTTGTCAGTGGTGGTTTTAATTTTGGGTCCCTATGTCCCCGCAAAAAATATCAAGTTTCTTAAAGCATTCAAAACTGGAGTGCTATACCTGGTTTTGTGTTTTAGAATGATCATTCTGTTAACAGACAGGAGAACTGAATTAAAGGCAGACCTGGTGTACAACCCATATGATGCATGGTATTTCAATAATCTCCCATGTACACTCTGTGTCCAGCACATAACAGTGTCTGCCATAGTAACAGGTATTTGATAAATGTTTTAGAAGATGACATCTCATAAAAATAGTCTCCAGGTCTTCTGGCAATAGTAGAAGTATCATTGTGACTTTTTAAATGCTTAAAGTTCACTAAGAATTGAGGCTACTGAAATTCAAAACAAACAAGGATTTTAAATAAAATTGAGAGCCATGCTAAAAAAAAAAAACCCGATTAATGCTGAATTAAAAGTGCCAAAACATGATCATTAGAAGATTATAAAGAGTTTAATTAGCCCAATATTTTAATTTGCAAATTAGAATAACAACATGAACCAAGTAAAAAAAAAGTTAAATAGAATGTAGCTTAGGGTTAAAACTGAAATATCTTAAAAGCTGGGGACCCAGGTTGAGATTTGCTGCAGAAAGAAAAAAAATAAGCCCTAGGTCTCCTTCTGTATACTTTACAATAGCCTCCAACTGGTTAAGTGTGTTTTGTTTGTGAAGCATGTTAGCCAATGAGTCATTTATGTCTTAAAATGCATTTTCCCACAGAAATAAAATGATAACTGGATGCTGGTACTTGAGAGAAAACCTGACAAATGAAAGAGCAAATGATTCACCTCAACAGAAGGATCTTAATTCTCCCCTTTGTGTCTCTTAGTGAGATGCTACAAAGCACTGAGTATGGGAAGGTGATGGTTATTTTCTACAGGAAAATCTGCAAATGTCCTTGGTCCATGGTCAAAGTCAACATCAGACCTCTGTGGTTTTCCCTCCAATATGTAGGCCCTATGTAAAAATGAGGAAGTTAAAAGAGAAAAATGTAAATCAAAACATTCTACAAAAAAAAAAAAAAAAAAAAAATACCTGACCGGTAATCCTCAAAAGTTTTGAGTTCACCAAGCACAAGGGAAAAACTGACAAAACCAAAGAGGCTGAAGGGATTTGATGGCTAAATGTGATACAGTGGCCCAGATAGGGCACTGTGGACACTGTATCAGACACAGGAGTTAAAGCCTGAAGCGGATAAGCCAGTTCAATCCAAACAGACCAATGCTGGTACTTCAGTTGTGACAAATGAACCGTACTTACTTAAAATGTGGAGAAATAGGGGGAAAGCTAAGTGGAAGGTGTGTGTGTATGCATTCTCAGCACTACCAGTATAACTTTTGTAGGCCTAAAACGTCTTTTAAATTAAGTTAATCCAAAAATTGGGAAATAGATACTTTTAGAAATAGATACTGGTAAGACTGGCCAAGTAAAAGGAGAAAACAAAATTTTATGGTGCCAGACAGTATCAGAAAGAAGGAATATCATTTCAAATTCTATTTGTGTTAAGAAGCTGATTAAGCATGGGATGACCATGACATCCAGCAGTTGCAGTCTTGGACACTTTTCCTGGAGATAGGAAATTTTATATTCACATAGAAATGAATGTTTTGGCAGTAGGATTCATTATTGCTACAAACTGGAAAAATAAAGATATTTCCCATCTTAACCTGTGGCATATCCATACAATGAAATAATAGCATTTCAAAATATATGAGGCTGTGGGAGCATTTTACATTCAAACCACCACACAAGTTGAATGTTGATGGCACAGGGTTTTTTAGTCTAATTCCACTTCAAGACATACAATCTTCTCTATTTTCTTTGGCACAGACAACTTACTAGCATTTTCAAACCTGTTTGGGGGCTGCTGAAGGCTGACAAAGCTCACACGAAACATGAGAGAATAAACTAGAAAGAAGTGAGAGCAGATTTTTCTTTTTGATGTGTGTATTAAAATTAAGACAAGAATTAGAAGGTAGAGTGGAAAGAATACAGTGCTTTATTGGAAAGAGAGGAACTTGGAAAACTGAACAGGCCATGACATGGTACAGCCATCCCAGAGTGAGGAGATGGACAGAAAAATGCACCAGATAGAATACAAGTCCTCTAGTTCTTCCTCTGACAGGTGAGGGAGTGCTACAAGCTGGAGCTGCTTTGTTACCCTGGTGTCTACATGTGGCTGGGAGGGTTGTTATGGGACAAGACACCAAACCGGGAACATGTTCATCTACAGGTGTTCAGATAGTTGGGCTCTATACTCAGGGATGCCACCAGTGTAGAATGGCTACGGGTGGTTAGCCCAGATGCCAAAGGAGCAAGAATGGATACCGTAACCCTTTTGTGGGCAGGCGCCTCCCTCAGAGCCACCTTTTAGAAACTTCTCTTTCATTTTTCATGTAGCACTATCTTGAAAACCATCCACTCAAAATCCATGTCTACATCAAATCATAGAATGAGACCTCTTATAGAAAGAGTCTTTGAATTGTAATGAAGGGAAAATTTTAAATAAAATTCACCCTGCCTTATGGTGGGCCTTGAATCCAATGAGAGCATCCTTATAAGATATAACAAGGACACAGACACAAGACAGAAGATAAAATGAAGAAAAATGGAGGATTGCAGGGGCATGGCCACCAGAGGCTGGAAGAGATCAGTATCTCTAGAGTTATCCCATGCTCTCAGGGTCTAGGGATCTTTATGTCCTTACACCTTGAATTTGAACTTCTATCTTGTAGAAGTGTGATAATAAATTTCTGTTCTTTTAAAACCACCAGTCTTCTTCTTTTTTATATATATTTTTTTGTCCATTTATGTGTTTATTTATTTATTTGAGAGTGACAGACAGAGAGAAAGAGGCAGATAGAGAGTGAGAGAGAGAATGGGCACGCCAGGGCTTCCAGCCACTGCAAACGAACTCCAGATGTGTGCGCCCCCTTGTGCATCTGGCTAACGTGGGTCCTGGGGAATTGAGCCTCGAACTGGGGTCCTTAGGCTTCACAGGCAAGCGCTTAACTGCTAAGCCATCTCTCCAGCCCCACCACCAGTCTTCTTAAATTGTTAGGGCAAATCTACCAAAAATACCCAGGTTATAATGATATAATTAAAGGTTACTATATACCTCATCATGGATCTACTTTTGTTCCATTATTTTTGGTGATATGTCAGAGCTGACAGTTGATTTTTTAGCAGCTGGTCTTCATTAAACAAGTCATTTTTTCTCTGTTTGATTAAATATGTTTTGAATATTTGCAAAGGGAAAATGAGAGGGGTAAAGATGGAAATAATGTAGTAAAAATAAAGAGAAAGGATGGAGGCTGGGAGATGGATCAGCAGTTAAAGCACTTTCTTGGCAAGCTTCACAGCTTGGGGTTGACCCCCTACTACCCACATGAAGCCAGATGCACAAAGTGGCATGTGTATCTGCAGTTCGTTTGCAGTGGCACTAGGCCCTGGCAGCATGCCCATTCTCTTACCCTCTCTCTCCTTGCAAATAAATAAATAAATATTTTAGCAAACAATGCTTTAGAAAAAAGTAAGACCCTTTTTAATAAGTAGAGCCATGAGCAATGATGTGTGTGCCTATGATGTATTTGATATTACTGTATGCAAATAACAATCATACAAAAAAAGGAACATCAAAGGACTTTGTTTGCAACAAGAGCTTTGATTTGGGAAGATTCACTTTCAGAACCCATCATATTATAAGATAGAGGGTTTTTATTTTATCTAGTAATTAATGTATTCTAACCTATTTTCTAGGTTCTTTAAGGATGGGAAAGTGGTTTGTGTGAAAATAATTCTGACTTACATTTTGTAAATTATTAATAAGTCATGTCCTTGTTAGTAATTTGTATTAAAAATGTTTATGATAGAAAATGATAACCAAATAAAGAGAAATGTTAGGGATAGTTCCTTCTTAATATAGATTTTATTCATGTCTTTTAAACATATAATTCCACTCTATTCTTTTTTTCTCAGTTTCTTCTCTTTCCTCCCTGCTTTCCAGTTTTATATTTTCAGATAAACCAACAAAGCTACCTATAATGCTTTGTTCATCTAGCTTACTAAGGGCTATAATTTGTTTTAGAATTTTGTCTTCTATTTACCTTGGATGCAAAATAAAACTGTCTCTGAATACCACAATATTTTCCTGGATAGATAGTTATTAAAACAAAAAGTAATAATTAAGCTGAATTCTTGTTTACACAAATGAAAGCATATTCCACAAAAGCACAAAAGGGCAACTTAAATAACAGAAGTAACATTAACGGCCTTTCAAGTGAATACTGTGTTTGAAATAAGCTGCTAGGCTGAATCCAACTCCAATTTTGTGGAAGAAGGGGCTGAAAGATTGTTTGAGCCACAAGCTGGGACATCATGCCCAGAGGCACTGCCTCTACCCAGTAACTGACTGCTGGTCCCACAACACATAACTCACAACCCTACAACCCCACAGGGAAAACCTGTAACCTCACTGAGGAGGTCCCCAGTGGAATGGGAACAGGGACCAGGGAAAGGCTGTTCCCAACACATAACATAGCCATACTAAGTATGTCTGTAATAAAAACAATGTAAAAAATTGAAAAACTAAATTGTGCCAAGTGATACTAAGAATTTGTTGGTTCATTGCCAGATTTTGAATTCAAATTACCATAAAGTGTACTTGCAGCTCCTTCTGTACAAGTTTATTCTGTTATTTAGCTGGTTATCATGAAGATATGTCATCTAAGTCCGCAGGTCTCACCCTGTCTCTGTGAATCTAGGTGAGGTGCACTTGGCGTTCTGTGGATACCACAATACCATGCACACAGCAAGTAATGGGACTGAGGGCTCTGAACAATTAGAAAGGAAGCAATTCCTCTCTCCTCCAGGGTTTATTATTGTAAGTGTTTCTTTTTAAACATTTTGTTGATAACCTCCATACATATATAAACCATGTACCATGATCATAATCCACTTCAAACACCCTCTCTTTCCCCCCCTCCTGAATCCCCCTCCACTGAATCTCTTCTTCTTTCCAACTGATATCTCTTCTATTCTGATGTTATTTTTTCCATCATATTATGCAGGTCTTCTTTAGGTCATATCAATCGCTAGAGGTTCTGAGTACCATTTCCACTTTGTGACTGGAAGACAATAGCGCAAAGCATTCCTCCCCTTCCTTTGCTCTGATATTCTTCCTGACACCTCTTCTGCAATGGTCCCTGAGATCTGAGGGTGTGATAGAGATGTCTCAGCGCTGAGCACTCCACTGTCTCTTCTCAACACTTTCATGAGTTCTCAATCTCCCCACTGGTACTAGACATAAGCATTTCTGTCAGTGATGTGAGGTGATTATCACGCACATATTACAGACCAAAAGTATCAAGAATACTTAGAAAAAAATTTAAATTATTTATGTCATTAATTCAGCAAAAATTGATCGTATATTTTCCTGTAGCAGGTATCAGGAAGTAAGCACTGTTGTAAGAAATTTCTCCACCTGTCACAACTGGAAGCAATAAGCCCATTTCTTGCAGTCAACAAAGGTTTGGAAGCTCCAGAAATGAAGACAGACTCAGAAACACAGTGAAAGCAGATGTAGCAAGCTTTAGTGTAAGCAAAAAGCTCCCACGTACCAAGCAGAGATCCATAGACTTCTAAGAGATCATCACTGAAGAAGACTTAAAATTCACCCACCAGGGCACAGGGAACTTTGCAGAAGAGGGGCAGAAAGACTGTAAGAGCCACAGGTTGAGACATCATGCACAGAAGCATTCCCTCCCCACCAAAATAACAGACTACTGCTCCCACAATGCATAAACCACAGCCCCATGAGGAATACTTGCAACCCCACTGAGGAGCATCCCCAACAGAATGAGAATAAGGACAGGGATGAGGGAAAAGGGGGTACCAATGCATGATGTATCCATACAAAACACCTTGTTGTTAATAATAATAATAAACATTAAAAAACTCCTTTCCAGACAGGAGGGTCCCCAGTGCTGACAGGCCATCTGGGCAGCCTCCTGGACTGGGTTTTATAGGGTTTGGTCTCCCCACTCCCTCTCTTGTCATAGTAATGAGGGATCAGATTCCGGCTCACCCCATAAGCCCCATCCCTAAGACACATAGAACTGCTGGACTTTTAATATTTTCTCCTTTGTTTACAACTTTTGCCTTTATGGTTTTGTGCCCTGTGTTTAATTGTATAAAGAGACTGTGTCTGGCATTCCCCTGACCCGTTTCCCATCTGCCTATGCCCTCCTAACTCCTCTCAAGCATAGTAGCATTTTAAATGACTGTGGCAGCTTGATTCAGGTGTCCCCCATAAACTTAGGTGTTTTGAATGCTAGGTTCCCAGTTGATGGAGATTTGGGAATTAACACCTCCTGGAGGGAGTGTATTGTTGGGGGTGGGCTTATGGGTGCTAAAGCCAGTGTCCCCTTGCCAGTGTTTGGCACATTCTCCTGTTGCTATGATCCACCTTATGTTGGCCAGGGGGTGATGTCCACCCTCTGCTCATGCCATCATTTTCCCCTATCATTGTGGAGCTTCCCCTCAAGCCTGTAAACCAAAATAAATCTCTTTTTCCCAGAAGCTGCTCTTGGTCAGGTGATTTCTACCAGCAATGTGAACTTGACTGCAACAGTAAAGTAGTACCAAGGAGTTGGATTGTTGCTAGACACCTGACTATGTGGCTTTGGCCTTTTGGAGCTGATTTTCAAGAGGAATGTGGAAGGATTTGAAACCTTGGCCTAAGAGACACCTTGCAGTGCTGTAAGTACACCTTGATGGACTATTCTGGTCAAAATTGAAAGACCTGAATGCAGTAAGAACTATGCACTGTGAGGTTTGGCTTATGAGGATGACAAAGAGCTTTGCTTGTACTGGGCTAGCAGTTTTTATGAGGCTTGCTGTTATGCCCATGTCCTTAGGAGTTGTGCAGGGTTGCGTTGAGTAGCACAGAAGAAATGAAATCTTTGGGACTAAACTGTTGCCCATTCACCTGCAAATTGTTTGAGAGATTACAACCTTTCAGATTGGGCCAGCTGACCTGCACTGGGGCAACAGAAAGAACGTAAACTCTTTTGAAGGGGCCTGAGAGCTCAAGGAGTGTCCTGTTCTTCAAAGTCTGTTTTATTCCCCCCTGAATTAACAAATTGGCACCCTACCTGGTATTGTGGAGTGTAAGAAATGCAAGATAGGGTCATTGAGTTTACAACACAGTCTTGTGTTTTGGAATTGGCCATGGGCAGTGTGAAGCAGGTTTGCTGGTTGCCTGCAGAGGGACCCCGTGGGGCCATGAGGATGAACCGTGGATTGTAGTGGAGACCCAGTGGAGATGCACGGACCATGACATGGATGCTGAGGAAAGCTGCTGGCCTGATGAAGTTTTCCAGGACTGTGAATAGCCTAGCTGGAGGGGTGGAATTAGAATGCCAGAGGCTTATTGCTGTTTAGAATTATTGAACTTGGAGATTTTTCACTGGCTAGAGTTGTTGGACTTGGAGTTACAGTTTGATGTTTACCCTGGTTGTTTTAAATCTTGTATTTGCTGAATGTTTCTTTGCTATGTCCAATGCCATCTTCTGCCATGTGAATGTTTACTCTGTGCCATTATGGGTTGGGGGGGATTTTTTTTTTGGTATTATGGCTCAATTAAAAAACCTTGGACTATGGGGATGTATGAACATCATTGGAATTGATAAAAACTATGGGGACTTTTAAAGTTGGACTGAATGCATTGTATTTTAGATCATGTATGGATATCAGTTTATGGGGGCCAGGGACAGAATGTGGTAGTTTGATTCAGGTGTCCCCCATAAACTTAGGTGTTCTGAATGCTAGGTTCCCAGTTGATGGAAATTTGGGAATTAACACCTCCTGGAGGGAGTGAATTGTTGGGGGTGGGCTTATGGGTGTTATAGTCACTGTCCCCTTGCCAGTGTTTGGCACACTCTCCTGTTGCTATGATCCACCTTATGTTGGCCAGGGAGTGATGTCCACCCTCTGCTTATGTCGTCATTTTCCCCTGCCATCGTGGAGTTTACCCTCAAGCCTGTAATCCAAAATAAACTTCTTTTTCCCAGAAGCTGCTCTTGTTTGGGTGATTTCTACCAGCAATGCAAACTGGACTGCAACAATGACCTTGGAGGGACTAGAAAGATGGCTTAGGACTCAGGTTTGATTCCTCAGAACCCACATAAGCCAGATGCACATGGTGGCACATGCATCTGGAATACATTTGCAATGGCTAGAGGTCCTGGCACACCCATTCTCTATTTGCCTCTCTCTCTCTATCATATATTAATTAATTGATTAAAGTATTCTAGGTTTTTTTTTTTTTTTTTTTTTTTTTTAGTTTTTAGAGGGAGGGTCTTACTCTAGCCCAGGCTGAGTTGGAACTCAGTAACTCACTCTATAGTCCCAGGCTGGCCTCGAACTCACATTGATCCTCCTACCTCTTACCTCCCAAATGCTGGTATTAAAAATGTCTGCTACCTTGCCTGGCTTTCTAGGTGTTTTTCTAGAGTGTGAGTTTTTTTGAGCCTTAGATTTCTCACCTAAAATAAATGTTATATTCTTTTTATGTGAATGTAAACTGCTGTAAATATTGGACAATTTTAAAATTCTGGACAATAATTTTACATCTATATTTAGAAACACTTAAATTAACATCTGGTAAGTGAGCTTTATAAAAACTGAAGATGTGTATTAGTTCTTCAAAGAAATTGAGATCTGTGTGGCAAATAGAGACAAGTTGAGTGTGTCTTTAATATCCATATTGGGTACACAAACTTGTACATACAGGTTGAGAATTTCAAAATTGTTAGAACAAAGATGTTTGGGATTTCAAACTTTTTTTATTTTACTTTTTCAGTTTAGTTAGAGATTTAGTTATCATACAGATTTTGGTATTCTTTTTTTTTTTTTTTTTTTTTTTTCGAGGTAGGGTCTCACTGTAGCTCAGGCTGACCTGGAATTCACTATGGAGTCTCAGGGTGGCCTCGAACTCACCGCGATCCTCCTACCTCTGCCTCCCGAGTGCTGGGATTAAAGGCGTGCGCCACCACGCCCGGCTACGATTTTGGTATTCTTACATATACATACAGAAATATATTAGATGTGTAACCAAAAAGTAAACATGAAATACATTTCTAATACACACACACACACACACACACACACACACACACACATATATATATGTATATATATATATATATATATATACACACACACACACATAACTCCAGGGTAACTGTATACAGTACTTTATAATTCCTGCATTTTTATCACAATTCATCTCATGAGGTCAAGTTGGAAAGTTTTGTGGTGTCATGTCAGCTTTCAACAATTTCAGCTTATAAATCATTTGAGGCTTGCATATTAAAGATAATGAGTACTTCATTTATGAAGAAGTTTATTTATGTTTCATAAATAACCATACAGAATGAAAAGTATATTAATAAGACATGTAATCTTGAATAAGGATCCATGCAGTATATAACTAACCATCTGGAGTTGGGATGGCTTTGGTGACATGAAATGCAATGAATACTCCTAAAGAATTCTTAGTACATGAAGTAGAGTACACTACGTGCAGAACCTATACAACTCCTAGAAATAAAGGTGTGTGAAATGCAGCTGAGCATATTTACTGAATTATGTACAACAATATGTATAAATGAAGACAGAAGGGAATTTTCACAACCATGACTCTGGCTGGGATCTCCTTCAGATGAAAAATAATGCTAGTGGAAAACAGTCCAGTGGAGACCTGAATTGTAATGGAAATATTTCTAGTAGTTATATGAGCAGGTCTGTTCCACACCACTTGATCCCTACCACCCTTAATCTTCCTCTAGATTGGCTCCTGGGGCTTCTGTTGTTCCAAGCTACAGCAGACCAGAGGTATCCAAGCCCCATGTTCACCTCCCAAACCTTTAGCTGAATCACCATCTTAGCATGAGATCCCTTTGAAGTCTCAGAAAGAACCTGGCCTGCCTCCAGCTGCTGCCAAACTCCTTCCTAATTAAGTTTCCAAGTTCCTTGAGAAAGAGTGTTATAACAAATTGAGGTGATTCATGCGTGCCTCAGAAACGATGAAGGTATGGAGGCAGTGGAAATAGAAGCTCCTTATTGTTTGTCTAATAAAACTGGAGGAAATTGAAAAACCAGTGCCTTTACAAATCAATTTTACTTCTTCATAATTTAAAAGTAGATTTAAATTGCTTTTAATTACTGTGATAATAAAGATATGACTAAACATTGTGGTTAAAATGTACATTACTGGAACAACCCTCTTTCCTCTCACACTCAAACTTGTATTGTATGTCTAAATACACAAATCCAAAACCAAGCCAAACAAAAAACACATATGCCAACAGCCATATAGAATTATAACAGATAGTTCCTGTTTTCACATTTTTGATCTTTCAAAAACTCTGTAGTGTCTGGTATAGGTAAATTGTAGAGAGATAATAAAACACTTGTCATGAAGAATAAAAGATATGATAACCATTTACATTAATAATCTCAAGAGAATTTGGATTTAACTGATTTAAATTAAATCATGACAAGTTTAACTGTGGTAATAAACAAATATTAGTTATGAAAACACAAGCCAAAATACGTAGGTATTACTTGGAATGTTACACAAAAATCTTAAGAAATTGCATAAATATATTAGAAACAAGATTAATGCAAACAATTAAATTAAATAGTACAAAGAGCCGAGCAAAGTAATTTCTCTACTCAAATGCAGTTTTTATTTTCTAAATTTATAATGGCTAAGTGTGATAGGAACAAGAACAGAGAGAAATGTGTTCTCATTGAATAACTCACAGAGGCAGAGGCAGAGGCAGAGGCAGAGGCAGAAGCAGAGGCAGATGAGAAATCTGGTTCCCTTAGCATACCAAGGATAGACAACAGGTGGTGTGTGGACTGCATATCCATATCTAAAGTCCCTATAGTTAATTACTGAGAAAATGTCCTATCATGTATTCAACACAGCATATTTTTGAATAGGAAAGCCATTAATGAAATTAGTATGAGCTTGTCCCACTGGGAAATTTGTTCTGAGTAAACTGAAGATATCCTTGAGTCCAAGAACATTAAGATTGTTTAAACTTGTTTCTTTTGAAGATACACTTAATGGAGGTCAAATAGTTTTCTAAAATAAGCAGATTGGAGGAGGGTCTAAAGCTTAATTCCATGAGTTACATATTTAATTACCAAAAGTACATCAAGGGAAAGAAAACGATTCAAGCATGATGGGAATGAGAAAAGTCTAACTTGTCACCATTGCCAGGCTTCTAGGGTCCAAAGAAGGACTCAATAATCAAGCTCTTTCTGGGCCTATCTTGTGTTTTCTCTGATATTTGAAAACGTTGCTGTTAGTAAACAGAGGAAGTTGAAGCTCTGGCTATACCAAACTCTTCTGTCAAATCATGCTTATAGATGGTTATGTTCTAAATTGTGCTGAAGCACTAGTGAGAGACTGAGAATGTGGGAAGAGGACAAAGTTTCACTCGGAAACACTGGGTCAGGATCAATGACCACGCAACTTCCTATTTATCAGAATCCTCTGGGGGATCCAGGCAGACACTTCCTGATTTAGCCACCAATGAGAGGTCCTCCCACCTTTCAGCATTTGACACTCAATTTACTTTCAAATAAGCACACAAGCCAGGTGGAACCAGCAAGTGAAAGAACTTGAATGCTGAGGATTTCCAAACAAATACAACTTTTCACTTGTGTTGCTGAAACATCCACCATAAGGAAGAGTTAGAGGTGGTCAGGATCCCAGGATGAATTATTGACATAACCCTTTAGTAGAATTCATTCTTAATTATATCAGTAGCAACTGTAATAAGTACAAAGTGTATATATTAAAGTACACAGTGTTGGGAAAGGCTTAACTGGAAAAACTCAATGTCACTGCTATTCTTCCTGTTATTGAATGGTATAGATGACAGTCTTAACAATCTGCTTATATAGTAATGGACAGAAGAATCAAAATCATTCAAATTAAATAAATATTTGTGAAAATATAAATATATGTTTGTCTTCTACAGGTATTTTATCTTGTTTAATTTTAAACAATTTCTTGATTTAAAACTGATAAATGAACTTAATATTATAGCAAATATTATTATTATATTATATATTAATATAATATAATAATAAAATAATAATATATTAATATTATATAAATATTATTAGTATATATCTGTCTATCTATCAAAATTAAATTACTTATTCAGAATTACCTATATAAAATATCTATGTGAAATGCTACAAAGGTTAAAAAGCTAAAAGAGAAATGTTCTTTTATATTGCTGCTAAAATAATATCCTAGTCTTTATTTTGTGTGTGTGTGTGTGTATGTGTGTGTGTGTGTGTGCTCCACAGCACACATGTGGAGGTCAGAGAACAACCTCAGACATTAATCTTCACCTCCCACTGTGTTTGAGACAGGATCTCCTGTTTGTTACGTGCATGTCTGGCTAGCTGACCCATGTGCTTCCAATGATTCTTATAACCCTGCTGCCTCATTTGCCATACTCAGGCTGAGATTACAAACATGCTACCATATCCAACTTTACATGGATTCCAGGGATGCTAATTTTAGTCACTGCACTTCCATAGCAAGCACTTTTACCCACTGAGCCATCTCCCTGGCCCATGCTTCTTATTGTTAATTAAAAGAAAGTCTTTCTAGTGATTCATTGAGTTGACTTTACCAACATCCATTCATAGAATCAACTTGAAAATTACTCTCCACTTTAAAAGCCAAAATGATAACCCCCAAGGACAATCTCTAATAGAGGAGAAAATTGTTCCCTACTACTATCTGACCACAATAAAAACATCCTACTCTTGAGTGAGTTGTAAGGTCAAAATACATTTCCCATGTTGGTCCCTAATGGACGAGCACGCTGATCGGTGGATGGGAACAGCAAGGTTTATTCTCTTTCCTCCAGTGGACACCATAGTCACTAAAGGAAAGTATTCCTTATTAGTATTGGAAAACAAAAAAGATTAGGGCAGGGATTATTTACACATGAAAATCAAATATGGCATCAAAGAAAATTAATATTCATGCAACTAATGAAAGACAGGGAAATGAAACAATGCACATAGCAGATCACACAAAGTGTTTTAGTATAATGAATACTGATATGAAGTAACCAAACTCTTCTCCTGGGACTGAAATTAAAACCCATTCTAATCCCTACAGTATGAATTCAAAAGGAAATTGTATTTCTGAAAGGTTGTTATGTCATTAACTTCCTACTTGGGTCCTATGACACTGATCAGGACACAGAGAAACAAAAACTGGCTTCTAAGGGGACCCTGTAGTGTTCTGTTGGAAGAGAGGTCAAACAGAAGACAATTAATCTCTGTGCTTGATAAAGAAAAAAGAGTGTTCAGCACTATTTGAAAATTAGTGTTATTATAACAAACAGTACTTTAAAATTAGCAAGTGACTTCTATGAAATGGGGTAGCAAGAGGGGGGGGATTAGTGGAATTTGGGCAACAAACGCTAAGGTCTGGTCTGACATTTGAAATTCCCATGTGTATATAGAACTAAAATGTCTCAGGTATATTTTTCTAGTGGGTTTCCTCCAACCTCTAAACTTTTTAATTCTGATCATAGCAAGATGCAGATGCCAAAATCTCATGAGAGAGGCTGTTCACAGGGTATTTCTAGCCTGTCTGAAAATAGGAGTGCTAGAAATTTCATAGGAAACTCAGTTCTTGTTAGCTTTTGATTCAACTTTTGCAGACCAAAATGATCTGGATAACTGAAGCCTAGGATAAAACAGTGTAATTATTACCCATGATGTTTCAAGTCCATTGGAACAGGTAAAAAAAAAAATGAAATCAAAGGTCACTGGGCCATGGGTCAAGGAATCAGGAATTTCTTTCTAACTCAGAAATGTACTAAAAGACCTCTAAGAATCACTTAACCTTCTTCATCAATTTTGCAATTGTCAAGATGAAGAGGTTAGACTAAAACAGTCATTTCCATATTTGCCTGAGTAATAGTTTCTTCATAACCAATATGTTGATGACATGTCAACGAAACAAATGGAAGTCCCCTTTTAGAGAGAGGCTCGCTGTCACATAGCTTGTGCTCAATGAACAGCTATAGAACTATGGAGTCTTAACTCTCATTTTGGAGGCAAAGGATGACCTTTTGGGTAAATAAATTATTGCTGAAAATTCAAATTACAAAGCTCAGACCTTTCAGCTATACTTACATCTCAATAGGAAGTGAGAAGACTCTGAAAATCCATCACTAATATGAAGTGATGTATAGAAGTGATGATGGAAAGTACACTACTCAGTAGACTATGGTGGTCTGAAACAGAAAGCACAATAAAGCTGGTTTAAGCAAACCTGATAATACATAGTGTAACTCAACAATGCTTCATCACAAGTGCCCAGGTGTCTATGGTTCTCTCAGTACTGAATGTCTGTGGCAATCATCTCTGGGACCTCCATCCTTAAACCAGTATAGCTGTAGTTGTTACAACCTCAAACTTAACTCACAGACATGATCTAGGCAGACGGATCTCTCTTCTTGTAGTAATCATCATCATCATAAACAACAATAACAGCAATAAGAAAAGGAGGATGCTTCTGTGCCAGGTGCCCCCAGTGAACAATTTATAGTCCACCTCTGATCCCAGAGTGATGGAGCACAGTAATGTATGAGTTAAGCCTTGTTTCTTCAGCAGGACATGAAGTTAGTTTTACTCAAAATGCATATCTGGCAACTTATGGAAAGAGAAAAGAGAAAGGCTATTATCAAATTCCTTGTTTATTAATTTAATGTATTGTTACCTTATTCCACACTGATCTAGTAAAAATGATTTTTGGAAGGGAAAGGGTGGAAATACATGTTCACGTTTGATCATTGCTGTCTCATGTTATCTTATTAAAAGCTATACAGGGGCTGGAGAGATGGCTTAGTGGTTAAAGCATTTGCCTGCCAAGCTAAAGGATCCAAGTTCGATTCTCCAGGACCCACCTAAGCCAGATGCACAAGGGGGCACATGCATCTGGAGTTCAATTGTAGTAGCTGGAGGCCCTGGTGTGCCCCCTCTCTCCCTCTTTCTCTCTATCAAATAACTAAATAAAATATTTTTTAAAAGCTATGCTGACAACCAGCTGTTTAACTGAAGGACAAAGTCAGAGCTCAAAGACTTGAACATGAGCCAGACTGAGTATATCAGAAATAACCAACAAACTCACAGTTTGGATCGTTATTAGTACTTTGTTTATATATCACTCTAGCAAAACTACTTAGTATTGCCCATTAATAGATTTCTTATTACAGAGCTTTAAATTCTCCAATGTTATCAATGTATTACATGAACATTATTCATACGTTACTATGATACTCTTATAATTTCATATGAAGAAGTCTTGGAAATAAAATCAGTGTTTATTTGTGAAAAGGAGGAAGTAATAGGAGAATAAATATTGGAAAAATAAAAGTAGTTCCACAAGTGAAACTTCCTAATGAGGGGGACCCTTCCTTATCATACCTCAACCAGCTGTGGTGGGAAGAAAGAGCAGCTTGCTTTCCTCTGGTGCATCCCAACTCAGTCCAAGAGGCAGTGTGCAAATGAAGTAAGGACTCACCTTCATCTAAAACTCATCTGAAATCCTGCTTCTGCCTCAATGATGAACTGAACTCCTGTTTCTATTATTCATCTTGCATCCTGGAAAAATAATTGGTTGTAATCTAAGACTCTGTCCAAACCACACATCATAAGTATTACTGTGACTATTCCTTGATCCCAGTTTTCTTAGGTTTAACAAATAGAGGAAAAGATTTTGGATTCTTATAAACAACTTCAATGTACTGTCATTTTTTTTTTACAAATGTTATTTATTCAGTACAAAATTTTGTAACAGAAATAAATACCTCACTCTCTTAAAATTTTAGTTGAAACATGAGGAAAATGCATGATATGTGTGTCACATATATGAAAATATAATGAAATAATCAATTTTTGTATAAGGAACATATGCTAATAATATTAAAGAATGACATATAACCTTTGGGCTCTTTATGAAGGTGAATGGCAAGTACTTTGTAAAGGACAGAAAAGGAACTCTTAAAAGTCCAGAACAAGGGCTGGAGAGATGGCTTAATGGTTAAGTGCTTGCCTGTGAAGCCTAAGGACCCCAGTTCAAGGCTCGATTCCCCAGGACCTACGTTAGCCAGATGCACAAGGGGGTGCACGTGTCTGGAGTTCGTTTGCAGTGGCAGGAGGCCCTGGCGTGCCCATTCTGTCTCTCTCTCTCCTTCTTTCTCTGCCTGTCACTCTCAAATAAATAAAAAATAAACAAAAATATTTTTTAAAAAGTCCAGAACAACCCATAGCTTTCTTTGAAAACATGTCTCTGACTACTGAGGAAAGAAGCAGAGGTTTGAATTGAAAGGCAGCAGAATGCTAGAAGCGTAGACACAATCACTACATGAAGGAGAGGGACTAAGCCCTCCACCAGAGAACAGTCACCTCACTAGAGGACCCAATGGGCTGGTGAGTATTGAGCCATCTTGATGCTGGTGAGTATTGAGCCACCTTGATGCTAATGAGCTAGTGACTCATGAAGCTCACAGCCATCCCCTTCCACCTTATTGAATGAGGAGGATCTCATAAGTGGTGTTCTTTCATTTTGATCTAAGAAGAATTGTTAAGGCTTGGCTAAAACTGTTCAGAGACTTTAACTTATTTTAAATTGCTAAAATCCTATGGATTTCAATGTTACAAATTGGAAACAACTTTGGTAATATAAATGCCTGCACATGATCCTGATTTGAAGCCAGCATTCAGACTTTCTAGTGAGTGAGTGGAGACAAAATACTAACTCTTCCTGAGTCCTGTTTTTTCATTTGTATAGTGAAGACATCAATACTCTCTCTGCAGGCTTTTGTAGTTTTAAAATGAAATATGCATAAAGTGTCTGTTGTGCAGAGGTGTTTGGAAATGCATATTCTATTTATCATTCACACATTTTATTCTGATTTTGATCTGGTTGTGCCTAGGAGATATGGGGGACATAAAGCTGAAGATAAAAGCTCAGCAAAGAGCTCAGGTGATGATTTACTATTTAATTTTTTTGTGGGTGGATTATTTGGGTATTTCAGGACAAGAGGAAAACCCTGCTTTATGCTTCCTATAAAACAGATGGTTCTTGAGCCATAGGCCTTATTCCTGCCACTTAAACCTCTTCGTTGGCAGTCAGTGGAGATTTGGAGGCCACTACAGAATGAAGAAAATAGCCTGATTACCTGGAAAAGCATGACAGATTTGTACTTGTATTTGGTCCACATGGAAAGTACTGTTGGAAAGATTAAAATTGAGCATCACTAATCAACAGAGCTGCCTCAGGGTTGCATTCTCCTTAAATTTCCAAGTCTGCCTCTAGAAGTTCCAGATCCTTCTAATGTCATGTAGGCTCATGCAGAAAACTTTCAGCAGTCAGGGGTTAACCCTAAAGCCATCAGTTTAATTGTATTTATTATTTTATTTGGAGTAGCCTGTGTTATGGACTCAATTTTTATGTCTAGCTGATGCACTTTTTTTTCAAAGCTCTAACAACTCCTGATCTGAGAGCATTTGGAAATAGAGATTTTGATCGTTTACTGGAATAGAGGAGTCATAAGCTTGAGGTCCTGGTCTAACGGAATTAGCATCTGTATAAGAAAACAACAGTATTCTCTCTATTTTTCTCTTCCCTCCTTTCTTTCTCTGTCTCCCTCCTTCCTTCTCTTACTCTCTCTCCCTTCCACTACTTGGCTCAAAACCTTTACAAAGTCTTTGAAGGAAAGACCATGTGAAGACACAACAAGGCAATAAGTCAGAGAGTATTGTCTAAGAGCTAAATTGGTTAGCTTCCTGTTCTCAGAATTATGAGAAATTTATTTATAATGTTCAAAGCTCCCACTTTGTGGTATTATGTTATAGCAGTGGCAGTAGATTGATTATAGCTTATAAATTTTAAGACATTATAGTAAGAAAAATCTCACTTACTAAAATTTATACTGTAAAATTTGGGTCTTTTCTATTTCTAGATAATTTTTTTTAGGTAAGGTCTTGCTCTAGCCCAGGATGACATGTAATTCACTAAGTTGTCTCAGGCTAGCTTCAAACTCAAAGTGATCCTCATACCTCAGCCTCCCAAAGGCTGAGATTAAAGGCATACACCACCACGCCCAGCTATTTCTAGAGAATTTACAATCACCAATTATTGAGATCTAGATCTATTCTTTGCCTGATGTCAAAGGCTTGCAATGATTTGATACCAATTAATTTTCAGCTCTATTTCCCGAGTGTTCCTTGTGTTCCAGTGAAGGAGAGTTATGACTTTCCTGTTATGGTTGGAGTCTATAATGTCCATCACAGGCTCATGTGTTTGACTAACTGGATGTGCTATTCTGGGCAGTTATAGAACTTTAAATATGTCTGACTAGTGAGTGCAGGTGACTGTAGTGAAGGGCCTTTGCAGTTTATCTTCTGCCTTGGTTCTGGCCCCATTCTTTGATTGCTGCCTGTGGCAATGTAAACAAGAAGCTGCCATATGCTCTTGTCACCATGACCTTCCACCATGATGGGTTGAAATCTCTGAAACAGTGAGCCAAAATAAAGCTAAAATTAAATCACTTAAGTTGTTTCTGACAGGTATTCCATCAGGGTCACGTGAAAAGTAACTAATATAGAGAGTTGGTATCAGAAGTGGGATTTTTGTCTGTGATAAACTGACCGATTCTAAGGAGGAATAAGAAGGAGTTTGGCAGTTCAGTCTAGAGAAACCCTAGAATTCTGTAAGCTCCATTTAATAGTCAAAATACTGTTAGAACTGGGCACAGTAAAGACTGTATTCATGAAGATTCAGATGAAAAAGAATCCCATTGAAATTGGACTAGAAGTTACTCATGTTACATGCTGATAGATAATCTAAGTTCTGCCCATATCCTGAAAAATCAAGCAAGAGTAATATACTAAATTCAATGGAATGGGTAAGTTTATTTGGTGGTAAAAATTCCAAGATGACCTGGCATCCAGGATGTGGCATGATAATTATTTTCTGCTTCTTGTCAACTTTCAGAAATAATCCAGGACAAAAAGCAGAACATAAAAATGTACACTATATGTAGTTTGGTGAAGAAAGGAATTTGAGTGTGATTAAAACTGCAGAGAAAACAAGAGTGAGCAAAACTCCAACAGTTGTTAAATAAGTTAGTACCACTGAGAGAAACCAGGTTTTCTTTTGCATGGGCCAAAAGGAAAGGTGTTTTAAGGGCAAGATAACACCAGTAGAAGGCTCTAGGGTATCAAGCTGAAAATCTATTTGAAATATTTTCATTTGAAAAGAGCGTGCTACTTTAGGTAGAGGCACTGAGAGACCATGAAGCCAAGGGGGTCTGGCTACATTTCAGCCTGGCAGCAGAACATGAGGTCACCCACATAGAGGTGATGAAACCATGTGGTGTGAGAGAGAGTCTTCTCTGTACAGTACATAGGAAGTAGAGAGAATGAGAAAGGGATTGGGGATTAAACATAGCCTTCAAAGGCTCAGACTGACCTACTTTGTCCAACTAGGCTTACTTCCTAAACTGTCCAATATCCTCAAAAATAGTATCACCTGCTGGGAAGTAAGCATCAACACAGGAACCTATGGAGGGAATTTCCTGCAGGTAGCAGTATATGTGATGCCAAATTCTTACCCCAACCCCACGTAGAGAAATTCATGGTCAAAACTCCTATGGGCTAAATAGGTAAGTGGAAGGCCCATGGAGGGAGGTAGGAGACAAACACCAGAATATATCTATCAGCAGAGTTAGGGCTACGTGCCAATTGACTGCGCTCCATGTTCTCAAACGTCATAATGGACCAGAGAGACAAAACTAGTTTGAATAACTAGAGGAATGAAGGAACATACAGAGAGAGAGAGAGAGAGAGAGAGAGGCAAAGAAGCTGAGAGACAGCTGTGAGATCTAGAAATTAGTCTCTACAGCCGACCTGGTACCGTAGAGCAGGAAAATGTTCCTCTTCTACTGACTCTAGCTGGGCCCTGTAAGTTACAGTGGACAAAGGCAGCTTAGCAAGAGAAGAATAAGTAAGTTTATTATTATGTATGTCATGCAAATAATACAGGGCAAAAAACAGAGATACGTTAACTGGCTGAGCTGTAAAGGGTGCTTAAAATTTAGACTTAGATATTATCTTAAGCTAAAGTAAAATGGCCTTGGGAACTTTAAAGGGCAGAGAAGCAGTACATGAAAAGTGGCTCAGAAAAATGAATAGTACACATAGACTATTTAGTAAGGTTTATTACACAGAATCTTCTTTAGTAAAAGTTATTAAGAGTCCTCCAATTTCTGATCCACAGAAGAAGAAATCTCTATAAATGAAAACTTGCCTTATTCTTAAAATATTCTTTGTAAAAGGGAAACCATAATGTTAGAGTTTTTTCCTCCCTCTTAAAAGCCGTTATCTCAAAATAATCAATATGTCCAAGAGACATATTTGGTTTCATTACCCATTTACTTTTTCCAGTTATTCCATAAATCTTACAGAGAGCCTGATCTGAGCTAGTTGTGGAGAGGGCCAGAGCAAGTAAACAGAAAAGCATGCAGAAGGTGAGGCTTTGTGTGCTCTGCAGACAGATAAATTCAGGTAAGGGAAACAGAATATTTTGAGGCAGGAAGGTTCTGTCATGTTAGTATTATATCTAGGATGGCAGGAGAGATAGGGTGAGAGAATGAGGAGCCAGTGACAAGCACAGGGTATGATCTTCATAAGAATGTTTTGGTTTTATTTTGCAGCACTTGTTTTCCCTTGGTGAGATGGGGAAGTTAGAGAGGAGTAGAGTTGTACATTTCCCTTCCCACAGGGTGGTTTGGCCCTGAGAAGACCCCAGCAGGCTAGACTTTCTTAAGAAGACAGCATTTTAGTTTATTGCAAAATGTTCCCCACCAACCCACACATACTGGTAATAAGAGGAAATTCTTCCCTAATCTTCCTTGTGAGAACTAGTAGGGTTTGAGAATGGAGATAAGATTTACCAGCATATGAGTCCTTTATGACTAGATGCTTCTGGCCCTCAGCTTTGTCCACGTTGAGTTCCCCAGCCATTTGTGGTTTCTTCCATTCTGGTTCCCCTGGAACTTTCTGCTCTTGGGATCCTTGATAAGCTGGTGTTGAGTCTCTATGTCTACCTGCTTTTCTCATGGTAGAAGCAGCCATTAGCCCTGTGATCTTAGTTTTCTGATAAGTCTAAGAAAAATTGTTGAGTTTTAGGTTTTTCAGATTTGTTGTTGTTGTTGTGTGCAGCAGGAAAGAGTCCCCAAGTGCTTTACTTACACAGTTATTGAGCCGAGTGCCTGGCGCTCCACATGTCCAGAAGCCTAGATGATAGCCCTTGATTTCCGCAAAAACAGAATGCTTCTCTGTGCTGGCAGCAGACAAAGAGGCCAGAAGATTTACTAGAAGGAGCTCAGATCTGCCTCCCAGATCAGTGTGTAGAGAGGGAATGGAGAATAAAGGAGAGGAGAAGTTGCTTGTTGATTGGATGGCTAGAAGAGGAAGTTTTAAGGTTCTCCTCTGCAGGTATATATAGTCACAATGCCTCTTAGGTCTTTTCAGGCAGTCATGTTCTGTGCTGGAATTTTGAGCTTGTTATCTCAAAAGGTCAATGAGCCAAGTCACTGATTATACGCATGGCTAGTTCTACACTGTTCTTGAATAGATACTAGGTGCTTTTCTTGAAAAACAACTTGAACACTTATTATTTTAGGAAGTTTTGTGGGGATGCAACACTAACTTCTGTCTTCAAATGAACTTCATTACTCTTCCCTAAAAGGAAACTGGAATATCAGAAAGAACTAGAAAAACTTGACATTTGGGCTTAGGGTAATAATGGAAAATTAAGTTCTGAGGCTCTGGAACTAATGAAAACCCTCTTGGAGGATCAATCAATCAACCAACCAATGGAAGGTAGATGGAATCCAGGTTGGGGCATAAGCACTGCCCTGCACAGAGAATCTCCATCCAATCCATGGAAGCCAGGCAGATGCCATGCTCCAGTTCAGGGATTTACAGTCAGTGTGACCTGAATAAAGCAGTCTCCTTCATTGGCCCACACAGAAGGCTGACAACAGAGAACTGTAGGCAATGAGACATCTGTCATCTACCAGTAAGTTCAACTCAGCATCTCAGTGCAACACAAAAGGGTATTGTGGCTAAGGACTGTCAGATTGGCTGATAAGTAATGGGTGAATACTAATGTGACTCAGCTTACGTAGCACCAAGAAACTTAATTACTAGAAAAGAGGTCTGCAGGAGGTCCCACAGATGATAAAAGCTATCACTAACTACTACTAAAAAGAGGGGGCAGTTAAATCTGGATCAGATATGAAAAATGAAAAAAAGATACAATGAATATGAAAGAGTAACTTACCTTGACCTATTCCAAACCTCCTAACTCTCCTACAATGGAAGCTATAACCACTGAGATAAGAGAAATGTCAGAGAAAGAATTCAAAATTCTGCTTCTAAGAAAGGTCAATGATCACATAGAAGCTCAGACAAGTAGATGAATGAACCAAGGAACTCCATTCATGATCTTCATAAGACAGCCTCCACAGTGAATGCAACTATAAGAAAGTAGAGGAAAAGGTAAAAAGAACTTGAAGGATAAATCCAGCAAGGAAATCAAAACTCTAAAAAGAACCAAACAGGAATTTTAGAAATGAAAGTAATCACTCTAATAAAAACCACAACAGAAATCAGTCCCCAATAGGCAACATTGTGCAGAAAACTAAAATTCAAAGGTGGAGACCAAGTTAAGACAATAATTCACACAGACATCTATAAAGAAAAAATATTCAAGGAATATGAACAGTATTTCAGGGAGTCTGGGGCATATTCAAAAGACCAAATCTTAGAATTCATGGGGTAGAAGAAGGATCTGAGATAACATCTAGAGGAATTGAAAGTTTATGCAATGAAATCATCGCAGAAAATTTTCAAACTTAGAGAGAGAAGACAACATGCAAACACGAGGCATTTAGAACCCAAACACACACGATCAAGGAACTTCTCTGACACACCATAGTCAACATGTGAAAATTGAAAACTAAAGAAACAATACTAAAAGCTGTGAGTGGAAAAATACCAACTCCCATATAGAGGCAAGAAATAAGAATAACTTCAGCTCTTTTCTCAGCAACCTAAAAGCCAGAAAAGCCCTGAATGTCATATTTCACGCATGATAACTAAACAACTTCCAACCAAGCAAAATTATCTTTTTAAATTGATGAAGAAATAAGGATATTCCAAGAACACAAATTAAGATAACTCATGATAACCAAACCAGCACTACAGAAAAATTTTAAAGGAATACTATGTGGAGAGGAAGAAGGAAAACTGTCTCATCCAAGTGAACATGTCCAAGAAAACCCATCAAAAAAGGAATAGGGGAACAAAGAAGACTTGGAGATGAATCCACCATGTTTAACACAGCATACCAGCACACCTCCACAAATAACAGGAAAGGTAAAGAAGAAATGCCAAGAACACAGCCAAACTGAACTTCACCCAACAAAATCATAGGAAAAAATACCTCAAAGAACTTTAAAGGAAAATGGCCTCAACTCACCAACAAAAAGACAGACTGACAGGATTAAGAAAACAAGATTCAGGCTAGAGAGATGGCTTAGTGGTGAAGGTGCTTACCTGTGAAGCCTAAGGACCCAGATTTTATTCCCCAGTACCTACATAGGGTGGTATATGTGTCTGGAGTTTGTTTGCAGTGGCAGGAGGCCCCGGTGCACCCATTCACTCTCTCTCTCTCTCTGTCTCTCTCTTTCTTTCTCTCACTCTCTTCTTCTCTATCTCTCTCAAATAAATAAAACATTTAAAAAGAACGAACAATATTCAACTGTCTGTTGTTTTCAAGAAACTCACATAGCTAATAAAGACATCCACAAACCGAGTATTTAAGGATAGAAAACAGCCTCAAACACATGGAAACAGAAAACAAAAAGCAGGGATATTTGATAGAGTAGATGTCAAACGAAAGCTAATCAATAGAGACAAAAAGACATACTGTATATTAATAAAGCAACCAACTCCTCAAGAAGATTCAGCAATTGTGAGCATCTATGAACCAAGTATTGAGGCTCTCAACTTCATAGCACAAACATTAAATTGTATAAAAGGTCATATATGTCCAAACAAGGTAAGAGGGGGAGATTTTAATAACCCATTCACATATTTAGACAAGCCCTTCAAACTAAAAATTAGCAAAAATACTTCAAAAATAAGTTATAGCACAGACAGCTGAATTTAGCAGATATCTACAAAGTATTTCATCCAAGAGATATGAATAAACATTCGTCTCAGCAGTACATGGAAACTTCTGCAAAATTTACCACATGACAGATCACAAAACAAGCCTTAACAAAAGCAATAAATGAAACAATTCCTTGTATTCCATCAGAACACAATGGAAAAAAATATAAATCAACAGAGAAACTTCAACAATTTCACAAATACTTGGAAATTTAACAAAATAATTTTAATATTATTTATTTGTTCATTTAACAGAGAGAGAGAGGCAGACAGAGAGAATAGGCATGCCTGCGCCTATAGCCACTGCAAACAAACTCCAGATGCATGAGCCACCTACTGCATCTGGCATTACGTGGGTACTGGTGAACTGAACCTGGGTCCTTTGGCTTTGTAGGCAAGTACATTAACCACTGAGCAATCTCTCCAGCCTGAACAATACACTTTTAAATGGGCTGCGGAACATTGAAGATATCAAGGAGAATATGTTTCAAAATTCTAGAAATGAATGAAAATGATTGGGCTGGAGAGGTGGCTTAGCCATTAAGCGCTTGCCTGTGAAGCCTAAGGACCCCAGTTCAAGGCTCCATTCCCCAGGACCCACGTTAGCCAGATGCACAAGGGATCGCGCACACGTCTGGAGTTCGTTTGCAGTGGCTGGTGGCCCTGGCATGCCCATTCTCTCTCTCTCTCTCTCTGTCACTCACAAATAAATAAAAATAAACAAAAATTTTTTTAAAAAAAGAAAATGATAAAACAACCTACCTGATTCTCTGGGATATAATCAAAAGGTCCTAAAAGGAAAGTTGATAGTCATAAGTACATACATTTAAGATGCTAAGCAATCTCAAATAATCTAATAATGCAAATTTATGTGCTAAAACCAGCAAGATTCCAGTTCCAAACCCAGTAGATGCCAGAAAATAATTAAGATCAGGGCAGAAGTCAATGAAATAGAGACTGAAAGAATAATACAAAAAAAAATCAACCAATCAAACAATTGATTCTTTGAAAAAGTTATAAGATTGGCAAATCCATACCCAAACTAACCAATAGAAAGAGAGAAAACAAAAATATAAATAAATTTACAGATGAAATAGGAGTTATTACAACAGATCTCAATGAAACCTAGAAGATATATACAGACCAATAAGGAACATTAAGATTGACATAGTCATTAAAAGCCTCCCCTCAAAACTGTAAGCTGGAAAGCCAGGCATGGTGGCGCACACCTTTAATTCCAGTACTGGGAGGCGGAGGAAGGAGGATCACTGCGAGTTGGAGTTTGAGGCCACCCTGAAACTTCATAGTGAATTCCAGGTCAGCCTGGGCTAGAATGATAGAATGAGACCCTACCTCACCCTCCCCCCGCCGCCAAAAAAAAAAAACTATCAGCTGGAATAGACTCTTCATTTTCATATGCTGCTTTGGGTTTGGAATTTTTTATTTATTTATTTGAGAGCAACAGAGAGAGAGAGAGAGAGAAAGAGAGAGAGAGAGAGGCAGAGAGTGAGAGAGAGAATGGGCATGCCAAGGCTTCCAGCCACTGCAAATGAACTCCAGATGCTTATGCCCCCTTGTGCATCTGGCTAATGTGGGTCCTGGGGAATCGAGCCTCGAACCGGGGTCCTTAGGCTTCACAGGCAAGTGCTTAACTGCTAAGCCATCTCTCCAGCCCAGGGTTTGGAATTTTGATAAGAAGGTAGTTGCCATATTAGGGCAGGCTATAGGTTTACTTAAATATTGAATAATGTCATCTGTAAAGAGGGATCATTTCCATTTCTTCCTTTCCGGTTTTTACCTCATTTATTCCCTTCTCTTCTGTTATTGCTCTAGCTAAAACTTCAAGAACTCTGTTGAATATGAGTTGAGACAGTGGGTACCCTTATCTTGTTCCACAAAGAAAAGCCCAGGATAAGATGGATACACTCCCAAATTTCATCAAACTTTTATGGAAGATCCAATGTCAACACTTCTCAAACTGTTCCACAAAGGAAAAAGGGAAGGAAAACTACCAGACTCATTGGATTAAGCCAGTATTATCCTGATATTATACCAGATAAAACACAACAAAAAAGAAAACTACATACCAATTTCTCTGATGGACATAGAGACAAAAATAAATTATCAGCAACATACTTGCAAACAGAATTCAAGAACACAGTAAGAGAGTATACATCATGATTGCATGGGCTTCATATAAGGAATATAATGGTTCAAAATATGTAAATCAAAAAAACATAACTCACCATATAAATAAAATTAATGACAGAAATAGTATGATCATCTCTACAGTAGCAGAGAAGACATTTGACAAAGTTCAACATGACTTTGTAATGAAAGTTCTGAAGAAATTAGAAACAGATGAGACATAACTCAATCCTATGGCCAACATTATTCTAAATGGGGAAAGTCTTAAAACATTTCCTGGGAAATGTTGAACAAGACAAGAGTACACTCTGTCTCAAGTCATATTCAACAGAGTTCTTGAAGTTTTAGCTAGAGCAATAACACAAGAGAAGGGAATAAATGAGATAAAAACCAGAAAGGAAGAAATGGAAATGAGCCCTCTTTGCAGATGACATTATTCAATATTTAAGTAACCCCATAGCCTTCCCTAGCATGGCAATTACCTTCTTATCAAAACTCCAAACCCAAAGCAGCATATGGAAATGAAGAGTCTATTCCAGCTTACAGTTTTGAGGGGGGATTTCATCATAGCACACCAAGAGCAGACACCCAGGCATTATATATCCACACATTTTCAGAGGGGAAATGGAGTGAGTCAGCTTTGGCAAACAGGGCTGAGCTAGTCTAAGACCCACTTTCAGTGACATGCCTCCTCCAAAGCTCCACAAACTTCCCAAACAGTGCCACAAGCTAGGGATTAAGCACGTGGCTCCACTGCCAAGCACGTGAGGTTATGGGGGACGTTTTGCCTTTAAACCACCACAACCAGAAAACTCTTAGATTTAATAAACAGTGTCAACAAAGCTCCAGGACACAAAATCAACACACAAAGATTAGTAACATACATATATTCCAACAGTGAACTTGCTGAGAAAAAATATCAGGAAAATATCTCATTCCCAATAGCTACCACCTCCAAATAAAGTACCTAAGAATAAGACTCACAATGGATGAGAAGGGTAGGTACAAAGAAAACTATCAGACATTAGAAAAAGAAGTAAAAGATACCGCTTACTGGGGATCCCTTCCATGTTCCTGGGTTGTCAGAAGCAACATTGTGAAAAGGGATGTGTCACCAAACTAATCTACAGATTCAATGCTACTTACATTAAAGTTCTAATGATAATGTCCTCAGAAATAGAACAAACAACCCAACAATCAATATGGAATCACACAAGACCACAAATAGCCAAAGCAAACAAAGTAGAAATAACACTGATGAAAGATAAATAATTTCTAATCTAAAATTATACTACAAAGCCATAGTGACAAAGATAGCATGGCCCAAACACAGACACATACTAATGGAATAAAACAGTAGATACAGAAATAAACCCATATAGTCATGGCCACCTACTTTTTGACAAAGGCATGAAAACATATGCCAGATAAAAGACAGCCCACTCAACAGATGGTGCTGGCAAAACTTGATACCCACCTGCAAATGAATGAAATTAGACCCTCATGTCATAAGTTGCACACATATCAACTCAAAGTGGATCAAAAACCGGGTCATAAAGCCAGAAACACTGAAAGTACTAGAGGAAAACATAGGCAATACAATGGAAATTATATGTAAAGGCAAGAACTTTCTCAACAGGACTCCAATAGCACAGGAAATATTCCAAGAATCAACATTTGGGACTAAGTGAAATTAAAAGTATCTTTATAGCAAAGGAAAATATTAGCAGAGTAAAAAGGGGGTTGAGCTGGGTGTGGTGGCGCACGCCTTTAATCCCAGCACTCAGGAGGCAGAGGTAGGAGGATCGCTTTGAGTTCGAGGCCACCCTATGACTACATAGTGAATTCCAGGTCAGCCTGGGCTACAGTGAGACCCTACCTCAGAAAACGAAAAAAAACAAAACAAAACATAATTTACTTATTAATTTGAGAGAGAGAGAGAGAGAGACACAGAGAAAAAGTGGCAGACAGAGACAGAAGAGATACACTAAGGCCTATAGCCACTATAAACGCACTCTAGATGCATGCACCACCTTGTGCATCTGGCTTACGTGGGTATTAGGGAATTGAACCTGGGTCCTTAGGTTTTGCAGCAAGTGCCTTAACTGCTAAGCCATCTCTCCAACCCAATAATCTAAGATTTCAATGACCATCTAATCCAGCTAAACCAGTTCTGGGTATATAACCAAAGGACTCTATATCCTACTGCGGAAACCTTTGTTAATTTCTGCTCTATTCATGATAGCTATGAAATAGAATCAATCTATAGTGCATGAATTGATGACTGGATAATGAAAATGAGGGAGATATCCACAATACCGTTTTACCTAGGTATTAAAATAATGAAGCTATGAAATGTGCAGAAAGGTGAATGGTATAGGAAAAAAATACACTAAGTGCAGTAACCCAAGCCCAGAATGTAAAAATAAAAAGCATGGACTCTCTCATATGTGTATCTGAACTTTTAATATCTGTGTGTTTGCAAATATGAGGATGTGGGTCTGAGCACAGGCTATGACGCAAGATAGGAGGCTATGAGTGAGGAATGAGAGATTATAAGAAGGGGACAAAGGAACAAAAGAAATAAGCAATGTGGAAGTAGAAAGGAGATTAATTACATTAGGGGAGGGCATAAAGGAGAGGGGGAAAGGGAAACAAAATATTTGTTTGAAAACACCATAATGTAACCTAATTCTTTGTATGCTAACAGAAAATGTTAAATTCTATGTCAACATTAAGCAGAGCATGTTTTGTAGGGTGATATTTTAAGTCATAATATATATTATGCCTTAATATATATTAAGTTGATATATACATATTAAGGGCTTGGGAAATAGCTCAGCAGGTAAGAATACTTGTCATTCAAGCATGAAGGCTTGAGAGAGTGATTTCCCTGAGTTCAATCCCTGGTGCCCACATAAAAATAAGGGCATGGCCACATTTGCCTGTAATCTCAGTCCTGTGGGATTGGAGACTGAAAAATATCAAGCTCACTAGTCAGCCATACTGACCATAGAAAACATTGCAGCTCCAGGCTCAGTGGGAGCCTCCATATCATGGTAGTAAGAAAAGTGGAAGTGTGATAGAGGAGGATGCCCAACATTCTCTTCTGACCTTCATATGCATGCACATGGGATGAACATATGGATGCATACTTCATGCATATCGCATTATAACCACACGTATCATACTACATGCACACCACATGTACTATTACTACTACACACACACACAAATTATATACATATATATGTAAGTTAAAATTTTAGGATTTTATATGGGAGGATTAATAATTTAAGTAAGCAAAATGAGTTGTCCTTATAAAACACCTAGGATTATCAGTTCTAAAATTGAAAGTCTAAAGAGTCACAGAAAAAAAATTAATTCAATTTACTCAAAATAATAAGCATTCTCACTCTTCCCTTTTATTGAAAAATATACTAAAGTTTAATAAGTAACTTTGACTTCTTACTAGTTCTAGTCAAGTAGGCTTTAATTTCCTCACTCTAACTTTCATTCTTTTCTTTCTCTCACTTAGCTTCTCTTCCTTCTCCTTAACAGTTCTCTCCTCTTTTCTCTTAAGCAGGTCACAGCTTGCCAGCTATTATCACCTTCTGGGACAATCTCTGGCAAAAAATGTTCAAAACCTTGGTGACCTAATGAGAATTCTCTAGGTCTTCACAGGCTACTATTCTTCCTCCATTATGCCATCTGATTAGCTGGGCCATGTTCAGGCACATGCTGAGTTCTCAGAAAAATAGGTCTTTGCAGTGTGGTATAATTAAGAGAGAATAGAATCTGGTGCCAGAAAGACTGTGTTTGAATCTTGTCTCAGTGACTTTTCAGTTGTGTGACCTGATAAAAAAAAATCACAATATCAGTGGGTATCATATTTATCACCTGAGAACTGAGTGTTAATGACATTAAACTCAGTAGAAGCTTTTGAGACTAAGCAAGAAAGCGTGAACCTCTAGTATGGCAATGCTCATCATCTGTTCCACATTGCACATGCGACATTTCATTGTACCATTTGGCTCTTCATTCAAAAGGCCTTTGTGATCCCAATTTGCTACTCTTCCATCCCAACCTAAAAGGCAGTGGGCAAGAAAACATAACTTCCTTGGTACTGTGTATTTAGAGCTTACTTGTCACCTGATACATGCTTTCTGCTTTATACATGTATAAATAATATACAGTTGGGAGATTGTGGTTCTAAGATTCTTTCTCCTCTTCTACCCTACCACAGTAGGGTTAGCTTACCTTTAAAACAATCAGGTCAACATTCAGAAGAAGTTATAGAAAGAGGAAAGACATGGAAAATCTTATCACAGATTTAGCATGATCTGAGGCCAGAGTCCTCTGTGGGCTTCCCAGGACATCAACCAACAAGTCTCTTGCTTTGAGTTAGCACACTTTAGTTGTTTTTCTCTTGCCATCAAAAAAATATTAATTCACTGACTGAGATGCTGACATACCTAATAAGCATCTAGAGGACCGAACAATAGGGAGAGTGGGGCAGAAGGGGAGAGTAAGGGTGGTGGTGGGAGGGACACAAAACTGGACCCAAATGGCAATGGTATCATAAAATTCTACATCCTAAAAGACAGACTAAACATTTGAACCTTCATCAGATTCTTAGATGGAACACCTGAATCACAGGACCCTGGAGATGGTATAATGAAGACTAACCTTAATCTTCTCCTGTTTCTCTCTCCCTCTTCTCCCTCTTCTCTCTCTTCTCTTTATCTCTTTTATATTGCCTATCTTTTTTTTCCTTCTTTTCCTTGGCGCTGCCCTATAACTCCCAGTACCAGCATGTGGTTAACACTCACAATGAGCTGTTGATCAGAGAGACCTACAAGTTCTCCCAAAAGAAGACAGATTTCTGTCAGAGTACTTGATGAACCACCAAAGGTTAATGATAAAACCCTACTGCCAAAGACACCATATGCTATTGGGATGGAATATGGAGTGACCTGGCTGGAAACTGGAAGAGAGCCAATCCCCAGACAGTTAGCTTGTCTAGTGCCAGAAGGTGTTACATGAGCCACTGGGGGAAAATAACCAACATCTGTCTAAGCACCTCAACAGGGCCCCAGCTTAAACCAGGAGTAATTGGGGAAATGAGCAAGAGTGCTGCTTTCTTGGTGAACCTGGTAGTAGCACAAGGGTGAAGGAGCTAGACACAGAGAACACTCAGCTTCTACCAGACCAGATATTCAGAGACACAGAGGCTCCAAGACCTCATCACTGAAGTGGACCTAAAACTATCCCAACATGGCTCAGGGAAATTTACGGAAGAGGGAACAGAAAGATTGTTAGAGCCACATGTTGGGTCACTATGCACAGAGACATTGCATCCTACCCATAACTGATGGCTAACCCCACAATGCACAACCCACATTCCCCAATGAGAAGGGTCCCTGCAGAGGGGGGAGGACAGGAAGGAGGCTAACAATGGTACCAACATGACTATACACACTGTATACATAACTAATAAAAAATAGAACAAAGATAATATAGTGAAGAAAGTTAGAAAACCCAGAGGTAGAAAATAAAAGTCTAATAATAGAATAAAACCTCACACATAATAAAAATAGCTCCACTCAAGTAAAAATGAAGTAAATTTGCATACATACTTATCATCAAGTACATTTTATCCTTGGACATTTCTTTAAGTTGTATGCAGAAAAAAAAAATGTGGTGCTTTGATTCAGGTGTGCCCCATAAACTTAGGTGTTCTGAATGCTAGATTCCAAGCTGATGAAGATTTGGGAATTAATGCCTACTAGAGGGAGTGTATTTTGGGGGGCAGGCTTATGGGTGTTATAGCCAATTTCCCCTTGCCACTGTTTGGCACACTCTCCTGTTGCTATTATCTACCTTATGTTGGCCAGGGGGTGATGTCCACCCTCTGATCATGCCATCGTTTTCCCCTGCCATCCTGGAGATGCCCCTCGAGCCTGTAAGCCAAAATAAACCTCTTTTTCCCAGAAGCTGCTCTTGGTTGGGTGATTTCTACCAGCAATGCAAACCTGACTGCAACAACAACCACAACAACAACAACAAAAAGAGCAAAAAGTCAAACTAACCAAAAGCCACAAACTGTAAGGGCAGATACTCAAGTGACAACTGTATGTGGTTCCTTTCACCATGAGAAGGGCAAGGATCAAGATTTGCTTTGGATTAACTTGGATTGTTATAAGCTTTCAGTGAATGTTTTACATGCATTCCATTGAGTGCTGTTTACGAGAAACACCAGCCAGTCCTTGTTTTCTCACAGGGAGTCCTTGGTATGTAAGAATATTGATGCAGTCTGAAGAGAGACCAGTAGGACCACTGGATCTTGTTAAGTACCTACCTTGTTAAGAGCTAGGCACTGATAAACAAAGTATCCTGGTGACCTAGGAGGGCCCTGGTGGATAAAGGTACATGATCATTTGTGTCAGTAAAAATTGGTCAGAAGTATTCTATAGAGGCTGGAACATGCTATAAGAAATTGTGTGATATTGGTCAGTCAGAAAGATGAAGGACATCAAGCCAGAGAGGAACAGCTGCTCCATGCCCACCTGCACACTTATAAAGAGCACTTCACTGATACGTATCAGGAAGCAGTGATTGCACTCTACTTCCCGAGGGTGAGATGTTCAATGTCAGACTAACAAAATGGTGCCTGTGTCCATGGTGGGGTTGCTAAATCAAATAAATTATCACACTGTATAAGTTTTAAACACTAACAAACACTAAAGCCTACAGGCATATGATCAGGAGAGTTAGAGTCACCCCAGACTTTACATGGTTACTCATGGGCAACTGAGTGTCACTTTGAAGCCAACACACATGCATATGCTGTTAAATGGGACAAAACAATGAGTGTTGGGATGCAGCCATGGACTCTTCTGGAATAGTGCTTGCCACTTTCCCACTAATGCAGCTGTGAGCTGGTGATGATTCAACTAGTAGCTGCTGTTGGAAGGTGCAATGAAGACACAGGAATACCTGCTGGTTTGTAGACCCAAACCTAGGGATGGTGGACAGAGAGAAGCTGGACATGAAGCCGTAAAAGATGGTGTAAAATTTTTTCTGGGTGCAACATTTTTTTCTGTTCTTTTTCTTCTTTTTGAGAAAGGCTGCATCAAAAATAGCACCAGTCTCAGCAAACAGCATCTACAGCTGCAAAAGAAAGAACAGCCTTCATTCACATGCAGTGGAAAGGACAGCTGGTCACATCGGTCTTTTCAGCCTTCCTCATGCACACATTTAGCAACATAGTCAGTGGAAGTTTCTTTGAGAAGAAAAGGCGCTGATAAATATCTGGGATAACTCCAACTCAGCTACATTTTGCATAAAGAGAACTTATCTAGTCTTTTCCCAGTATGCTCATGCTCAACTCTCTATTTGTCTCTGGCTCTTTGTTTTAATACAGAATGTCTTAGCCTTTAAAATGGAAAGAAGAGTCAACTAATAAAATATAGGAAAGTATTAAAAGTCAAAATCTAGGCTGGGTCAGGTTTGTGGCTGCACTAAGAAGGACCACAGGCTGGTTTGCTGTATAATTTGAGAGTTGACATTTTGTGCTTTAAACAAGAAAGATATTCTTCTCTGATATCAACAGACTATTCTTAACTTTTAAGTGAAGCAGATAAAGAAAAGAGGTCCCCACAGTTATATTTTCACAAATAGACTCAGTAATCAGGCACTAATTTTTCCAAAGGTGTCCAACCACTATAGAGCTGCATCCCACAGAGTGCACAAGATAATGAAGACAGTTTTCACCAGTAAAATGTGCCACACCTGTAACAGAGCACAAACAATTTAGGTGGTGTAGTATATTTGGTGTACACATACCTGCATACGAACACACACACACACACACACGCAAAGAAGATAGCAAGAGGTGGAGTTTATGTCAAGGAGAAGCAGTCAAGAAGCAACGTGAAGATGGGCCTTAAAGAATCAGCAGGATTTTCACAGATGCACACTCTAGATCAGGGGAGGTGAGGATATAAAGGACAACTTCAGAAATCAGAACATTCAAGTCCAATGTAAAAAGAGGAGAAGGAAAGTGCAAGGTGATCCCTATATGCGGGGATTTGCATTTTGTTCTAAAGGGTTCTAATCAGGAAATGGGTGTGCGTGGAACTGCGGTCTTAGAAAATGTCCAACTCACTTTACTGTTGCTGCTTTCTGTGCCCAGATAAATGGAGAGAGAAGAGCTCATTGGCTAGAATGAAGAAGTGGTTTGGATTCTGTCATAATGCCCAAGCACATCCTCCCTTTTACATATGAAATATGGGATTAATTCTCACAACTAAGAGTTGTGGCAAGAGAGAAGAAAGACCAGGAGAAAGGCTAGTGAGTGGCTTTTTAGGTCTACTCTTAACCTAGAGCTAGAGTGCAAACAGGTCTCCTCTCATGTGCTGAGCAGGATTCTGAGGCCACATCTGATTCACAATGGTTTATCAGTGCCTGCTGTGTGCTTCTCTAGAGAAGCAGAGCATGCATGCCACAACTTTCCCCCTCTCTGATCTACGTAAATATCACTCAGACTTGAACAGGCACTCGACCTGGTAGAAAGTTGAGGCCAAAATTGTAGCTTAGTGATTAATATAGAATAGTCTTTTGCTAATAGTGCTCTGCTGTGATTATTAGGTTTAAAAGGCTAAGTCATTTCAGGCTTGGTCTCACATTGGCATTTTGGGGAAGTGGTGGAGATGTGACAGGGTGGCTCCTTCTAGATGGGAGGTTTTTAGGTCAGTGGGAACCTGCTCTCAGAAGATAGTTCTCTTATACCGCCTGAGTTGTCTCTAGAGTATTGGAAAATGGAACAAGACCATCTAGTCCACTTCTCTGTACTCCTGACTCCAAGCAGGAATACTTACTTGTTCCCATCATTGCTGTGTGCAGAAGTGATGCAGCCAAGTGACAAGCCTCACCATAGATCCTAAACTTACACCTTTTGGACTTTGAGCCCCAAGAAACTGTGAAAAAAATAAGCATCTTTTTCTTCATAAGTAGCATCTAGTTATACCGATGAAAATGGACCAACACATGTTATATTGCATTTCTTTTTTGCTGTGAACAAACCAGTTAAGAATTTGGAATCTGCCTCCATGACCCTACCGTGAATCTCATAACCCCAGTGAGGTGGGGCCCCAGTGAACTGGGAATAGGGGAGAGGGAATAAAAGTGTATAACCTATTAAAATTGATTAATTAATAAAAGAATTTGGAATCTTTCCCATATCTCTCCTTAAAATGACTGTCTGCCACTGCTCACCAAATTGAAAGTGAGTGTGTTTTCTGGATCACTCTAGGGTCCCGTGCTACAGAGCAGCTGTACAACCCAGGGGCATATTGTTTAAGAGAACGAAACTGGGTTTCAGATGGGGTCAAGTCATCTCCTTTGGTATCTCAAGGGACAAAAGCAGCTCCAGTCCTGGTAGGTCCTGTGCTCTATACACCCCATCTGGTTATCAGAGGGAAAATGATCCTGCTGGCCAAGTAGGCTTGTCCTGGGGCTTGCAGAGACCCTGACAGGCTTCTGCTGGGCCTCCTAGATAGTGATGGATGAAACAAAGCTGCTTTTCCTTTCCCAAACTTCCCCAGGAACAACTAAAGGGTGTTGCTTAGAGGACTTTGTGTTACTGATGCTCATAGGCAAAAAGATGTCCTTGACTGGATATTTTGTTCAATTCAGGATTATAGGGTCAGGAAAGCAGAGGCTGAAGAGTGAAAAAGTGTTCTTTAAGTATGCATTTTTCTTTAGAGAAAAAGAAAGCCTTGGGGAAAACCCATAAGCTAGTGTTGGCCATATTTATGGTTTCTAAAGTTAGAAAAATAGCAATTCTTGGAGACAGTCTCTGGGAAAGGGGATCGTCTACACAATTGTGTAAATCTTAGTTCTGCAATTACTTATTTATGATTAACTTCCCCAAATGGATTTTTAAATCCACTAGTGATGGATGCCTGACAAGTAGTACAATCAGAAATATGATATGACAAGTCTTTTCTCTACTCCCTTCCATATATTTCTTTCTTCCCACTAAACAGTTACTCTATATTCTCCTGTGTGGCTAATAAAGCTTGTAATCTAGGTGGCAGCATGGCCTGGCTGTTGAGAATAGCCCCCGTTCAGAGGAGACATAACTGTAACAAGGATTTTGTGCCCTGGGAACTCTGGTGACTGCAGGATCCCATTAGACTTCAGCCCTGGTGCTGTTGACAGTTTGTAAACGTGGCTGGAATCCACTGCTGTGTTAAGTTGGCTCCTGATATTGATGCAATTTAGACATGCTAGGGTCAGCATCAGCTTGCTTCCTCTCAAAGGCAAAGGCACTCAAGGAGCAGAATGAAGGAGCAGTGAAGATGACGTGAGCATCAGCTGCTGTCCAGAGACGCCAGGTCATAGCAGATCTTACAATGTGAAGGAAGAAATTTTGCACATGCCTTGGACTTTGGTTATCTAAATTAGAGAAATTCTAAATGAATTAACGAACATGATCAAACATTTATCAGATGATTGAAACTTTACTTTTTATATTTGCCTATGTGTGTATATATGGACAAGCCAGGGCCTCTTGCTGCTATAAGCCAGTGCCAAATACTTATGCCATCTTTTGGGCCATGCTTACTACATGAACTGCTTGGGTTTGAACTCTGGCTGTCAAGCTTTGCAAAGAAGCACATTTATCCATTGAGCCATCTTTCTAGCCCAGTTAATAAGAAATGTATCCAAGTATATTAAATGCTCTGCTTTTGGGGCAATGCTAAAATCCAGCACACATTGCTGAACGTTATCTGATAGATTCTCCTGATTGATGCAGGTAGGATTAACTCAAGATAATAAAGAAGAATATAGTAATTGATGGTGACCCATGAAATTGCACAGTTCCATGAGTATTCACAATGTATGTGCCCATGCAATCTAGGTCCTGATTGAATATAACCCTAGAAAGTCTTCTGCCCCTTTCTCCACTAACTTCCGAACAAGAAGCAACAACTGTTCAAATTTTATCACTATGAATTAATTGTGCCTGTTCTTTGAACTTTACTTGTATGGAATTCTAAAACATACACTTATGTTTCAGTGTTCTTTAATTGAACAAGACAGTATTTTCAGAAGTATTTATGTTGCTCATTGTTGGTTTTATTTTTGTTATTAAAAAGCACTCCACTATATGAATTTATCAAATTCTTCCATTCTGCCCTTGATAAATTTTTTTGCTGTTTTCAGTTTTAGGACATAATTTAAAAGTCACTATGAACATTATTAACACAAGTCATTTCTTATAGAAGTGAACTTGTGCTATTGCTTGGTCATAGGACACTTTGGTGGTCTACAGACGCAATGTCTCTGAGGTGGATGTGTCAAATTGTTCATGCACATCAACAGTGTATTAGAGTTCATGTTACTTCAGTTAGTACATTTATCTTTTTATTGGCCACTGCAGTAGAATGGTTTCAATTTGCTTGCCCTGATAAATAATGATGTCAAAGACATTTGGATGTTGAAGAGCAAATATTTGAATTTTGACAAATTTTAATATACATATACAAGTTTTCCTTTAAGTGTTTTATAAATTCATTGCCTATTCAAAGGTTACTTATATGTAATCCTATATTTATTCCTAGAAGCTGTGGGCCTTTTGCATTTATATTTAGGTATTACTTAGGTATTACTGAATAAATTTTTGTAAGACTTACTGAATAAGTTTTATTAAGGTGTGATATAGGTATCAAAGTTCACTTTGTTTCATATACGTAACAATTTGTTCTAAACATTTTAATATTTTTAATTATTTATTTGCAAGCAGAGAGGGAAAAGAGGGAGGGAGAGAGAGAGAGAGAATGGACACACTAGGGCCTCTTGCTGCTACAAACTCCTGATGTATGCACCATTTTGTGCATCTGGCTTTACGTGGGTACTTGGGAGTCAAATCAGGCCATTAGACTTTGCAAGCATGAATCTTAACTGCTAATCTATCCCTTCAGCCCCACCAAACATTTTTTTTAAAAGCCTTTCCTCATTAAATTTGTTTCATTCATCTCCAGCAATAAGTTAATTATCAGATTAGTTATGAGATATATTCTATATTACTGACATTTTGTGCATTATCTCCCCAACTTGTGCTATTGATTATTATAGCTTTATGAAAAAATCTTGACTTCTGTTATATAAGGTTTCAAACTTTATTGGATTTTGCATGTTTCATTTTTCAGGTTTATTCAAGTTCCCATGTAAATTTGATAGCTTACAAATTTATGCCAAAAAGGCAACTTCTGCTGTTTTAATATTTTACTGAAACTAGCTAAGTTTAAGGAGAACTAGCATCTCAGTAACACTGTCTCTTTCTATCAGTAAATATGACATCATTTTCACTTATTAACAACGCCCTTATTTTATCTCAGAAATGTTTTATAGATTTCAGTGATGAGGATTTACACATATTGGAGACATTTTATATTTTTTAATACTGTTCTAAATATTTTCTTTGAATTTCATCCACAAATCATTTGCTGCTAATAATTTTGTTTATTGTATTTATATCACATGCTCTCAATATTCCTGAATTAATTCTAATAGTTTCAATTTTAAATAGATTTCTTTGAATTTTCTGCACACATAGTTATTCCATATGTAAATAATGATGTTTATATTTGCTCTTTATTTCTCTGTCAGTCTAGTCAGGGCCTAGATCACATATTGAACAGAAGTAATAGACAGAAAGCATCTTTGACTTTCTCTTGATCTTAAGGAATGAGATGGTTAATTTTCTGTGTTAGCTTGACTGGGCTAGATTATTTGGTTAAACATTTCCTGAGTGCGTCTGTGTGTGTGATTCTGGATTAGATTAGCATGCAAATGTATAGATAAAATAAAATAGATTGCTCTATGTAATGTGGGTCACATCCAATCAGATGTAGCCCACAGATCAAACAGGTTGACTCACCAAAAGTAACAAAGGGACCCTTGCCTCACTCTTGTACAGATGGGATATTGGGTTTTCAGGCTCAGAGTGAAACCATACACCACTTTCTTGATTCTCCATCTTGCTCAATACAGACCTTGGGATTGGCAAACTATAATTATAAGAGGTAATTTCTTATAAAAAAATCCCTCTCTTGTGTGTATTGTTTACATAAATATCTATACCCATAAATGTTCTAAATAATAAATAGACACATATATTCTGCATTTAAAAATATATCTTTAACTGTATATCATTTATCATATTGTAGTATAATTTAAGTTATGTTGCTTAATTAAATGCATATATATATAATTTATGATTCTCAAATATAGTTATCATATAGATACTAATTAAACTATATATGGTTTAGTATAATTGCTAATAGTTTATAAAGGATTTTTACATTGATGTTCATTAGGAATAATGGGTTTTGACTTTCTGTGCTTTTTTTTTTTTTTTTTTTGATTTTTCAAGGTAGGGTCTCACTCTAGCCCAGGCTGACCTTGAACTCATGGCAATCCTTTGCCTCCCCACTGTTGGTATTAAAGACGCATACCCCCACTCCCATCATTCTGTTTTTTTACACTATGTATTTATTTATTTTTATTAAGTACAAACTTTGTATGAATATATCATGTGTTGGTACCATCATTCCCCTCTTCCCTGCCCCCATTCCACTGAGGGTCCTCCTCAGTGGGGTTGCTGGCGTTCCCCATGGGTTGCTTGTTTTGAGATTTGAAAGCATCAGTCAATCATTGCAAGTGGGGGTTCAATGCCTCTGGACATTTCCTTCCACCCTGTGACTCTTACAATCTTTTTGCCCCCTCTTCTGCAAAACTCCTTAAGTTGTGGTGGGTATGTTTAAAGTCTACTTTAGTGTGCTCTGCTCAGCTTCTGTTATTTATTTTTTAAACATTTTTATTGAGAATTTTATCACATGAACATATTGTAATTTGATTGTATTCCCATTCCATTAGCCTCTTTTGTTCCCTACTACACCGCGCCAACTCCCCTGATCACCCTCCCCTTTCAAGTAGTCCTTCCTCTGTTTTGATGTCTCATTCCGTTTGTCCTCCATGTCAAAAATCTTGATGGGCTCAATGCTGTACATATCTTGTGGGGGTAACATGTTAGGCCATGAATGTACCAGTCAGTTTATGTCTGGAGGACAGTGCCCCAAAGTGCTCCTTCTTGCCCTATGACTTTCATATACTTTATGTCTCTTCATCCACAATGTTCCCTGAGCCTTGGAAGGTGTGACAGAGATGTCTTGTTTAGTGCTGAGCTTTCAATAGCCTCATATTTCCAGCTTTGATGAGTTTTGAATCTTTTCAGTGTTTCCTGCCAACTCCATGGAGTAGCTTCTCTGGGAAACAGAGAGAGCAGCACTAATATCCTTTTCTGTCACTTCCTCTGGAATGTTCCCTGAGCCCGGGTGCATGTGATAGAGTTGACTCATTCAGCTCTAAACACTGAGATGTGTTATTCTCATCCCCTCTGTTGAGTCTCTCTAGTATTCACTTCCATCTGTAAACAAGAAGTCTTTCTAACGAGTGAGAACAGCTTTAATAACTGGGCATAAACATATATATTGGGAGGTAATTTGATGGGCTTAACATGCCAATTTAACCAAAGAACAGTTGAAGCTTCCCTCTAAGGAATATGCCTTTCCAAGTCATAGGTTTTTGACTCAATTTTCATTACTAGATGTGAATTTCCTCCCACTGCGGTGGTACACAAACACAAATGAAGAACAGTCAGTCACCTCCACAGCTTAAGTTCCACTATTGCATCCATGGGCCCATCTTGCCTGCCTAATTGATTGTGCAGCCTGAAGAATCCACTGCTTGTTGAGACCATTGATGACTTTTCTCTCCCCATAGCTTGCACAAACCTTTCCAGCACGACGGCAGCTAGCCAGCAGGGAGGTGGCTTCCAGCTCAGTTCTGATGGAACATTAGAAGGCTTGCCCTTATGGTCTAAAACCACCTTCCAAACTATAGGCTTTTGATTCTTTCTCATTACCAGGCATGAATTCTCTCCCACTGAGTGGGCCTCATATCAAATCAGAGAGCAGTTGATTACCTCCATAATATATGTGCCACTATTGGACCCTTGGGCTCATCTTGCCTGGCTGGTTTATTTTTGTAGCTTGCAGGATCCACTGTTTGCTCAGACTGTTGATTACTTTCATCCCCCAGCAGCTCACACAGCACTTTCCAGCACTACAATGGCTAGCCAGCAGGGAGATGGTCTCCAGCTTGATTTCTCATTTCCCTGCAATTGCAGGCAGCCTGTGGCATCTTCAGCAACAGGGTCTCACTATCTAGCTCTGGTGGGTAACCAAACGTTTGACCGTGGCCTGCATTGTTTTGCGTGTGTCAGTGTGTCTGACCAAGAGCTCATTTATGGCACTGAGATTTACCTGCAACAACCTATGGCTTTAGGTAAAACTTTTTCCAACCTAGCAAGGCATTTCAACCCCAAGTATCTCCCTCTCTCTGTCTCTCTTAAAGAAAGTTATATCATTTAATTAGCTAATGAAGAAGTAGGAGTTATAATTCTTAGAATCCTATGTCTTTAGTTTTGTGTATCACTCCCTCTCTACTTCTTTCCTTTCTCTTGTCTCCTTTGACATTTCTATACCCTGAATTCTAGCCCTCCTCCTATTCACTCACCACTTCTCCTCTCTTCAGGCTTCCTTCTAGCTCCGTGACCTATACTATTGGCTCATAAACTCAGATAAATCTAACTATTTCAAGTTAGGATGCACACATGAAAGAGAACATGCAGAATTTGTCTTTCTGAGCCTGTGTTGGTATAATTTCCAGATCCATCCACTTTTCTGCAAACTTCATTATTTTATTTTTCTTTACAGATGCACAGTACTTCATTAAGTATATGGACCACATTTTCATTATCCATTTGTCAATTTAGGGGCATCTAGGTTCATTATATTTCTTAGCTATTGTGAATAGAGCAAGAAACATTTTTGAGCCAGTATCACTATAGCAAAGAATAGAGCCATTGGATGTATGCCTAGGAGTTGTAGAGCTGGGTCATATGATAGATCTATTTTCAGATATTTTTAGGAACCAATATACTGATTTCCATAGTGGCTATACAAGTTTTTGCTCACACCATCAGTGGATAGAGGTTCCTCTTTTCCCATGCCCTAGACACACTTCTTGTTTATTTTGTTTTATTTTTTGTAAGAGAGAGAGATAGAGGGAGTTGGCTTTCTAGGGCCTCCAACCACTGCAATCAAATTCCTGACATGACCTTGTGTGCTTGTGTTACCTGTGTGTCTGCCTTACATGGATTCTGGAGTCAAACATAGGTACTTAGGCTTTGCAGGAAAATGCTTTAACTGCTAAGCCATTTCTCCAGCCCTTATTTTAGGTATTCTGAACAGAATGAGATGGAAACACACAGTAGTTTTAAATTGTGGTTTGATGATGAGTAAAGATGTGGAACATTTTAAAAAGAGCTTTATTGGCCATTTGTATCTCTTCTTTTGAGAACTCTCTATTCAGTTCCAAGCTCCATTTGTTTTTGACTAAGCATGTTGATTTTTCATTGCTTAGATTTTCAAATTATGTGTATATTCTAGATATTGAACCTCTGTCAGATGTATAGCTGGCAAAGATTTCTCCCACTCTACAAGTTGTCTATTGACTCCACTGATAGTTCACTTAGCTGTATTATAGTTTTTAATTTTATGAGATACCATTGGTTGAGTGTTTGTCTTATTACCTGGGCTCCAAAACATGTTGCTTTGCTCTTTTATTAGTCAGTTCCAAATGTTCTAGCCCTGTTCCTTTGATTTTGCTTCCTAGTCTCATTGTAAATCTGACTAGGCTATCTTTCATAGACAGGAGTGTTCTGGTAGAATAGGGGACTGGAGAGAGTGGCATAAAGATTAACATATGATAAAAAAAGATTAACATATGAAAGAAGATAGTTAGCAAAAGTCTGGCATCTTTTCCTCATTTGGGCTACATGTAACAATACAGCATGAGTGAATACACACACACACACACACACACACACACACACACACACATACTATGTCAGTGAGGAACAAGGTGGATACTATATAAATGGCCTATAAATGGTCAAGAAAAGCATGGGATTTGTAATCTTGGTCCTGTCCCTATTTACTAGCTCAATTTTGTTCTCAGGAGTGCCTTTCCAAATAAACCATCTCTGTTTCTAGGACTAATGATGTTTCCTTGATTCAATTTATTATCTGGGACACAAGAACTTAGAAATCTTAGCAAGTACACTCTGGACTCTGATGCACTTGGTGATGGGTTGGTGAGCCAGGCAGTTGGTAAAGAAAAGCTACCTTCAAACTTCTCTCTCTTACTTAAAAGGAGCATTCTTTCTTTTTCCCCCATAGGAGGCCTTATGATACCCTTATGGCTCCAGATCCAGTGCTTGACTCCCCACCCCCCACCCTACCTCTCTCTCCTTTCTGTGACTTCAGGATCCTCCAAGTTAGGGGATATTAAGAACTTCCCTGCAGGGAAGTTAGCCAAATTTATGAAGGAAGAAAGAAGCACATGTATGAGCAGCTTCAGAGCCCACATGTCAGACTGACACACAGCTATGGTGTGGAGTCATGTGGACCCACTGGGAATTTACACCCCTGCAGTGAATGAGACAGCACTCTAATGAAGCCAGCCCCTAGTCATAGACAGGATGTAATTGTGTGGCCAGCCAAGATGATGACAGTCACATGACCAGACAAGATGGCAACACCTGCAAGGCTGCTTGGGATTCCCCAGTGCTATTGGGGACCCTGAGGTCTGCTGCACTCTTAGACCTTCCTGCACCATCCATGTTGTTTGCAACCTCCATCTCTTCCTTTCCTCATTTTTTTTTCTTTCACCTTTCTGTAGACTCCTCAGGATGAAGACAATGGCAATGAGGCTCAAGCTCAGGAAGTGTCAGTGCTCACCTACACACTTGGGCTGAGATAATTTCCCCAGATACCTACCAGGTAGATACAGGTAGAGGTCCAGGTAGAGTGAGGGCTTGGGTGCTATGTGAAGACTGACTCCATAGCCGCAGGATCTTAACACCAGCTGCTTTATATGTCTCCCAGATCAGAATTGTCTCACCAGGGCCAACCCATGCAGGAACAGGAATTTGGAGTCTGGAGCTCCATCTAAATGGGCTCGTCAGAGAAATAGAGAACCTTGAGCAATGATGTAACCTTTACTGATGGGAAGCCAAGCTACATACTGTCCAGAGGCAAATTGCTTAGGCTGGGAAATAAGAAGTGCAAATCAGGCTGGCACAATAGGTTCTTCTCTCTTAGGACTCTTGGTTGACTATTCTCTCCACTCTTATACCACTATAGATTTATTTACTTGTACTTCTTCACGCACTATATTCTCTCAAAATTCCCCCTGTTCATTTACTGACAGTATGGTGCTACTTCCCCAGGTAATAAGGCATTCCCTTGAGCATGGGTTCCAAGGTGGGGGGGGGACCCTGCCTATCTGCACTCTAAGTAAATAACCTAGCAGCATAACAGCTTGGGAGTCTTTTAGAGCTCCTTAGGAGAAAGACCTTATTCCACAGATGTAGAAGAAATAATCCCAGAGATGCTTAGAGTAGGGAATAGCATTCCAACACTGAAGGATTCAATGCTGAGAGGGAGAGACAATGTCATTGGTGCAAACACTAGCTGCAGGGCTGGGGAGACGGCTCACAGGTTAAGACTCTTGCTTGCAAAGTCAGTTTGCTCAAGTTCAGTTCCCCAGTACCCACGTAAATCCAGATGCACAAAGTGGCACATGCATCTGGGGTTCATGCAGCAGCAGGAAGCCCTGGCATGTCATATGCCCCTCTCTCTCTTTCATAAATAAATAAGAAAGGACTCTTATAAAACCCAGTTTCATAAAAAAGAATTCAGAACTGAAACTAGTATTACTAATTCTCCTATGGCTATGCTCAGACTTGCCCAGGGGATAAGGAGAGCTCCAACCTATCAGGACTTGGAGTATACAATAGGGATGCTTTTCTCCATACCAGAGGCTCTAGTTCTCTCTCTCTCTTTTTCTCTCTGTCTCTCTCACAGGAGGAGACCCTTGGACTACCTGCTATAGTGTATACTGAAGAATTGGATCATGTTTGAGTACTCCAGAGGCTGAGGTAGTAGCATTACCAGGAGATCAAGACCAGTCTTGGGTTACAGAGTGAATTCCAGGTTAACCTGAACTAGAGTGAGACCTACCTCAAAATAAAGAATATTTCATTTTTTTAGTCAAGTGAAAGATAAAAAAAATTAGGACATATAATGCTTTATGTTAATCAAAATACCTCTAAATAATGTTAATTAAAACCCCCTTGTAAAGACTAATTTCTATTCTAAGATTTATTTTTAGTGTATGTAATATGTGTGGCATGGAGTGACATGTATGGTGTGCATATGTGTGTGTGAAAAAATATATGCCCAGAGGGAACATTTGGTGTCCTCTATGGCTCTTGTGCTTTTGTTTCATGAGAGGTAGTCTCTCAATGAGCTTAGAGCTGAAGTTTCTTTTGTACAGATTGGCAGAGAACTGGAAACCTTTCCTTTCTCATCTGGGCTACATGTAAGAATAGAGTATGTATGAAAAAAAATCCCACAGTAAATGAATGCAGGCAATGGAGATGATACACGTAAAGAATCAGACCTTTCATGGCAGGACATTTTCTAGTTCTCCAGCACACTTCCATTCTTTGTAGTGTCTTTCCCCTTAATAATAAACTCTCTCTCTCTCTCTCTCTGACTATGACTAACTGTATGTCTCTGGTCCGACTTATTGTTCAATGGCACAAGAATATGGAAATTTCAATGGATATTCTTTTGATTCTGGTCTTTATCTATAACATTAGAAACACTTAAGGCCAAGGGTTTGAGACCAGCTTGAGCAACATAACAAGATCCTGTCTGAAAAACAACAAATGCACCAAAGAGAAAGAAAGAGGAAAGAAAAGAAAGACAAAAAATTGTTGTAGACTAAGCGCTTTATTTAGAATTTTCTTCTGACTAGAAACCTACCCCTTTATTCTTACATTTGGCCTTTCAGAAAGCCCCAGAGCTTGGCACAGTTCAACCAAGTTTTTTGCAGTGAGGGATCAGAGTTGGCCTTCACTTCCATTTTCAATTCCTAGTAGGGTGCTCTTTTCCATCTGAGATTAATCCCCCAGTCTCTTCTTCTGAGCCCTCCCCAGAGTCATTCTCATGAAAGCTTGCCACATTCTCTACCTTTCCTTAGCTTTTACCCCAAATTTTTCCATCCTTTGTCCTTTACCCAGCTCCAAAACTGCTTCCATATTTTTAGAAATAGTGACAGTAATAACACTAGTCCTTTGTGCCACTTTCCTGTATTAGTCCCTGCTCCCTTTTGATGACAAAATCCTGGAAGCTGAGTAATTTTTAAAGAGACAACATTTAATGAGATCATAGTTTTGAAGGTTCCATTTATTTGCCTTGAAGTACAGTACCTTGGCTTCATGACCTGGTTGGTGGTATCATAGCAGTGAGAAGGAGTGACGTCGTGGTAATACAGGATGCCAGAGAGACTGAGAAAGGGACATACTTTCTGTTCTATAGCAACCTCTCATGTAAACAAACAAAGGTCCCATGAGTGCTACCTCAGTTCCCTGTGAACGTAGTACCCCAGGAATCTAAATATCTCTACTAGGCCCCAACTCTTAGAGGAACTACCACCTCTTTTTATCACTAATCTGAAGATTTCAGCTTTCAATATATGAACCATTGGGGCCAAATGACATTTAGACCATAGTGCTAATTGTGTGACTGGGAATGCTGTGTAGAAATAAGAGTGGAGAGCTTCTGTACAGGCTTGTCCCTTCATTAGACAGCTTGGATTCCTGGCATATTCGGAAGAGCCTATCTGTACATTTGCTAAATCTTCGTCTCTCTCAAGGTCCCTACATGCCAGATAAAAATTCATTTATTCATTTCTAAACACTTTTCTATGAATTTCCATACATAGTGTTTTTTAATTTTATTTTTATTAGTTATGGGCGTAGTATGTAAACAACACATCTTGGTACCATCATTTACATTATCCCTGTCCCTTCACTTATGCAGTGATTTAATAACTAATTCATAGTCAAAAAAAGAATGAAGAGTTTACTTTCAAAAGCATAGCCATCTTTCCTCTCTCAGTATTGACTTTAGCTAAATATACCCAGCATTTGCAGGGTATCTCAGCAATGCTCAGAAAATCTACTTGTTCAAGTTCTAGTTCATAACCCCAAAACACAAATCATAAAGTGAGCTATTATTATCATTCTTCTCATTGCTTTGGTAAACATATCTTGTGATTTGTATTTGATAGAAATATTTACTAAGACTAGATAATGACCCCAAGATTTCTAAATGATCTAGAGGAAATTAAAGACAGAGTTGAGTCATGTAACCATTAAACAAACACACTATCTCCCAACACAAAACTTTCCAATGTTCACACAACTTGTTAGCAGTGGAGTCAGGATTCAGACTAGGGTCTTTTTGGCCTGTACCTTACCTTCTTTCTAGACCCAGTGAAAAAATAAAAGGCAATCCCCAGAGGGTGAAGGTGTAGACAACTGCACTAACTCCCCTGATTGTGAAAATAAACACCATTCACAGTTGGTTCATATTTTACAGTTTGGAAACACTTTACAACATCATGAGAAGCATGGGTTTGTTTCCATGTTTCAACTGATGTATTATTTATCTAAACTTTAATTTCAAGCATAATAGTTTTCAGTGTACAAATATTTTATGCCTTTGGTTAAATTTTTTCTTATGTCTCAAATGCATGTCTAAATAATATTGTTTTTCTTGAACTTTTTTTAGATAGCACATTATATGTGTATTAAAATGTTACTGATTTTTGTAAGTCAATTTTGTATTGCATAATTTTACTAAATTCATTTATTAATTCTAATAGCTCTTTTGTGGAACCTTTGAGTTTTTATTTTTTGATATGGGATCATGTTATTTGGAAAGAGAGATCATTTTAATTTCTTCTCTCTGATTTGAATGTCACTTTTATATCTCTTCTGATTACTCTTGCTATTAGATATGTTGTACAGAAGTGGAAAGGGTATAGACTCCTGTTTTCTTTAAGGTATTAAAGAAAAGGCTTTCAATTGTTACCATTGCTTTATACTAACTGTGGACTTTTCATAAAGTTATTACTGTGTTCCACAACTTTTTTATAGAGCTTATCTATTGTGATTATTTTATTTTTAATATTTTTATGTGTTTAATTACAAGCAAAGAGAGGAAAAAGAAAGAGAGAGAGAAAGAGAATGGACAGGGCAGGGTCTTTAGCTACTGCAAACAAACTCCTTATGTGTGCATTACTTTGTGCATCTGGCTTTATGTGGGTACTCGGAAACTGAACCCAGTCATTAGGCTTTGCAACCAAACACCTTAACTGCTGAGCCATTTCTCCAGTCCAGTCCAGATTTTTTTTTTAAATCAAGAATATTGGACTTTGTTAAGTGGATTTTCCTTATCAATTGTCATGAGCTTTCTGTTTTTTCTTTCATTCTATTAATGTATTCCATTGATTGATCTGCATATTTAAACCAGACCTTCATGCTTACTTGGTGTTTTTCTTATGCTGTTGGATTTATTTTGTTCATATTTTATTTCAGTGTTTTGCATTGATATTGACTGGAGTAACTGACCTGTAGTTTTCGTTGATGCATTTGTCTGCCTTAGACAGTAAGGTGATGCTGGTTTCACGAGGTGCTTGGAAGTAATTTCTGTGGCTTTAAGTTTTAGGATATAGGACTTATGGCATGTTTTAGGAGAGTTTAAGAAGTATTGACATTAATTCTTCCTTGAATGTTTGGTGGAATTCAGCTGGCAAGCCACCATATCCTGTGCTTCTAATTTTTGGGAGCTTTGTAACAGTTTCTTCTCCACTGATTAGTTGAAGCTTTCTATTTCTTTCTGACTCAGTCTTGGTAGGTTGTACTCTTCTAGGAATTTACCCATTTTCTGTTACTTAAGTCATTTTAAACATAGACTTGTTCAGAATAGTCCCATGTGATCTTTTTGTTTTACTTCTGAGGTAATGTTATTATTTATTCACTTTCACTTTTTTGTCTTTTTTTATCGACAACTTCCATAATTGTAAACAATATCCCATGGTAATTACTTTCCCTCCCCCCTTTCCCCTTTGGAACTCCACTTTTTCACTTTTTAGTTTATTTGTTTGAATCTTCTTTTCTTCCTTATCTTTGTCAATTTTTTCAAAAAATACTTAGTTCTATACATTCTCTGGGTTTTCTTTTTTCTATATTTTTTGCTTCTGTTATGATATTTGTTCCTTCACTTGCTAATTTGAAGTTAAATTTGTTCCTCTTTTTATATATCCTTGAAGAGTAATGTAAGAATAGTGACTTGGGATCTTTCCTTTATTGCTATAAATTTCATCTTAGAACTACTTTGGGTTAATTTCATAGGTTTTGCTATCATATTACCCCACTATGAAATGATACTAGATAACTGTTTCAGACTTCTTAAAATTTTTTTGAACTTTTTTTGTGCCCTAGTATGTATCTATCCTGAGTAATGCTCCAAGTGTACTAGAAACAAAAAGTGTATCAGTGCTCTTAGATAGGATATTCTGCCTATGTGTGTTAACATCATTTGGTCAGAAATGTAGTTCAAGTGCAGCATTGCATTATTAATTTTACTAGCTGGTTAATCTATTGTTGAAACTATGAATTATTTTTGTTGATTTCCATTTGAGAAAATCATGCTCCATGACTCATGAAAGTTTTCAAAAGCCAAGGAAGATTGTTAGAGCCACAAGTTGGGCCTTTATACAGAGACATTGCCTCTTTCCCATAACTGATGGCTATGCCCACAATGCATGACCCACAATCCCCATGGGGACAACTGGCATCCCCAATGAGGAGGCTCCCTTCAGGAGGGATAGGGATGAGGGTAAGGATGGTACCAACATGTGCTGTTTACACACTATGTACATAAGTAATAAAGAAAAAAAAGTCATGGAATTCAACTCTAATCTACCTCAGTTGGCTTCAAATTCTTTATTTTTTTCCCCAGCACAATTCAAGATGAGCATTTCTCATTAAAAAGTTGAGCTATTCTGCTCATTATCAATAAATTATGAGTTTATTGTGCCTTTTATGGTTGTGATATTTACACAATTATAAGAATTTTTCCAAATCAAATACTGTCATTTGAGCTTTTCTTGCCAAAACAGAATTTCAGTCTTTACATGGGTCACTTTATTATACCCAATAATGTATGCATGGGGATATGTAGAGGTCAATGAAACACATTAGTTGCATAGTAAAGATTTCTTTCCTTAATTCATTCATTGAACTATTCTCTTTACTAGGACATTTGCATACTTTTCTTCTAGTGGGATTGTACAGAAGATGGACAAACATATTTGCCTGAGTGTGCCCTTCCCTAATCACAAAGTACAGAAGTGACTTTCCCCCCATCACACTTCCTCAGCTTTCCCTGGTGAGGAGTGGAGTCTCATGGGGAGACTTAGTTTCCTCATTCATCTGTTAGATGTCTAAGCCATGATTTTTTCCACTGACATTTTACATTTAAATGTAAAATGGGGGTTCCAGTCAAGATGACAGAGAGAGCCACACCAGTGTAACCAGCCAAAGGAAAAACCCACAATACATCCTTCTGAAAAAATTAAAGATGGTAGAGAATACTGAGGAGATCCAAGATCCACCAGTTCAACAAGGAAAGTTGTCCTACTTCCCACCATCAGATGACCTACATCTAACACCTCACCTGGGGCCCAGATCACACTGCAGAGGAAGTAGAAACATGAATATTGCTCTCATGGCTAGATTGACAAACAGCAGCAGGAAGATGGTGGCAGACAACATGGCCAATAAAACACATCAGAACAGAAACCCAGGAGCTACAGAAAACTCAACACTAAATCAGGCTGCTAACAGTCCCAGTGTGGCTCAGAGAACATTGCAGGAGAGTGGGCAGAAAGATTGTAAGAGCCACAGAGTTGGTAGGAATATCCTGAGGCACAGTACCCCCATAGAAAGAGGCCTTCATGGGCTGGAGGGATTGCTTAGTGGTTAAGGTACTTGCATGCAAAGCCAAAGGACCAGGTTCAATTCCCCAGGACCCACATAAGCACAAGGTGGCACATGCGTGTCTAAAGTTCATTTGTAGTGGCTGGAGACCCTGGAATGTCCGTTTTCTCTCTCTCCCTCTCTCTCTCTCTCTAATAAATAAATTTAAAACATTTTTAAAAATTAAAAAAATAAAAATGAAAGAGGCCTTCATGACCCCACAGTGAATATCAACAACCCACAGAGAAGGGCCCCCAGGGAAAGGGGAATGGAGGTACAGAGGGTGAGGGGATCTAAAGTTTAACCTTTTGTGATATAAATAAATAAATAAATAAATAAATGTAACATGTCCCTCATAGCTCAAGAGTTTATGATTAAGCTTCTTATTTAGTCCCAATTGATGGAGCCTTTGGGAGGTGGAGCCTTTTGGAGAGATGTGTTGCTGGGGTGTCCTTTGGAATTGATTTCTCTAGCCTACTGGGTATTCAGAGCAACTTTGAACTTTCTGTGGTCTGTGTTGCACATATGTGAAGTTGAGATCCAGTTGTCATGCTTTACTCTACCCTGAAGAAACTTCCCTTCAAAACTGGAACAGTGGAATAAACCCTCTCCTGCTATTATGTCTTCTATCCAAGTGACTTGTCCCAACAATGAGAAGGTGGCTGCTATCCCATATCTCCATCAATCTATGCTGCATATATTATCTTTACACTCTGCTAGATTACTTAAGAGACATGTTTGCCCTTATAATATAGAAGGGAATATGAAAAATGAAACAGCAACATCAAAAACATCCAAGATTGTTATCAAGCTATTGAAAAGAGAATTGGGGAAACATTCTCAATGCAAACAAAAGAAAATAAATTGTTTTTCCTAGAGAAAATGGCAGTTAGACTAGTTTACTGACTTTCTTTGGATGTAGTTTCTGGTTAGACAGAAGGCCTCAGTGTTTCTCCCATTTCTGAAAGCAAAGTATTCAGGTAGACTAAACTCTCCAAGTGAGAAAATTGGCTAGAAATTAGTGTGACCTATATGTAATAATTACCTTGTGATAATAAAAATGCATATAGGTTATTATTCTAAGAATAACTTAGAACTTAATTATAAAATGGTAACATATTTTAACTTAAAGTAATACATCAGAAACCAAGGATATATCTCACTAGTCATGTTGTTGGCTAGCATGTGCAAGGCCCTTTATTCCATCCCCAGAGCCAAAAAAATATAATATAACTAATATAGTAATACAATGGCAGAATCACGTGGAAGTGGAGGAAATTTTCAAAAAGAAGTAACATAAGGCTCAATTTTTTAGTATAACATTAGTGATTATAACATAGTAACAAAAATTTCAATGAAATATGTTTAACTTCAAAGATATATAACATAGCTTCATGGACAATTTATAGAATAATAGTTATAATCTATTAAGTACTATAACGTATAAAAATTTTTCTTTTAGTAAATTATTTTTGTTTATGAAGCTTTAGAGAACAAAACATTTGAGATAAACTTAGACACATAAATGAAAGTTTTCATTTTAGTAATAGTTATTAAGTCATAAATTATGGGTACCTTATGTATTAATTCATGTATGGAGTACTTTGAAAATAGTAAGTTGAAGTTAAATTGATACTTTTCTTAGTTAAAAGCAGTTACTAGCAATTTAAACAATGACTTAAGATGACTATTTTTAAGTTAAATGTGATCCTATGGGTATCTGTATAATGAGGAAGATCGATTATGATTATGATTATGTCCAAGTGCAAGGTGAGTAATTCCAGAGACTTCGTAATGATATGTTACATTTTCCTATGAGTATAAGTATGAGCAGCATGGGTGGTATACTAGCAGGTGGAGCCAGTTACAATGGGTCAGCACATTTTGTAAAAGTTGAAGAACTGAAAACAGGATATACAATATGTCTTTTTAAAAGTTTCACTGTGAAGCAGATAGCATGAGTTATATGGAGGTTTGGAGTGCAATTCAGGATAGTTTATTTATTTGATATTTTTTAAGATGGAGAAGACTGTTCATGTGCTGCAGGGAAAGGGTCAGAAAAGAAGGTTATGAGAATGACCCCAAAGAAGCCAGATGGAGAGCTTCTGAGCTGTTTATTTGAATCATGAAACACTATATACTGTGCCAGCGACTTAAGTAGGAGCGTGCAACAAATGTTTCTTGAACTGATATTAAAAAAATGCTATGTTTTTCCATCTAAATTTTGAAAGAAACTTGTTCTTTGCTAGGGAATATAGTTGATGAAAATCAACCTCAAGGTAGTTTTGAAATTTCTCTTTTAAATACTGCAAATATATATTGTCATGAGGAAAGTGAAATTAAAGAAGGGAACACTGATCTTTAACAAGACTTTGAACAGAGCCCAATACTGTCCAAAAGGACAATTTAAGAGATAAGCAGAAAGTGAATTGCCAGACTAGGGATGTATCTTACTGATGGAGTCCTTGCTTAGCATGCACAAGATCGTGTGTTTGATCTTGAGCACACACAAAAAAGAAAACTTCAATGGAATAGAATATTGAATACAAGTAGAAGTGCGTGTAACTATAGTCACCTAACTTTTGACAAATATGTCAAACATACACATTGGAGGAAAGATATTTTTCTTCAACAAATGATGCTGGGGAATCTGGATATCTACATATAGAAGAATTAAACTAGATACTTCTCTCTCATACTGCACAAATATCCATTCCACATGACTTCAACATGAGACTTGAAACTCGAACATAGCTAGTGGAAAAATTAAGGAGTGTACCTCAAGTTTTAGCATAGGAAAAGAGTTTCTGAATAGTCCCTAGTTGCTCATGAAAAGGCGAAAAGATCATAAATGGGGCCTCATGAAACTAGAGAGCTATTGTAAAGAAACTTGTCAATTAGGAAAGAGATAGCCTACAGCATTGGAGAAAATCTTTGTCAGTTATGAATCTGGCAGGGGATTGATGTCTAGATGATGCAAAGAACACAAAAAAATTAAACCTCAAGTAAATGATCAACTCTACCCAAAAGAGCTGTGCAACTGAACAGACAGTTCTCAAACAAAGAAATACAAGCTTTTAATAAACATTTTAAAAAGCGTTTAATTCCTTTGTCATCAGGAAAATGCAAATTTAAAATACTTTGAGATTCCATCTCACTCCAGTCAGAACAAAAACAAATCATCAAGAAAAAAAAAGAAAAAGGAAAAGAAAACAAATGACAGCAAATATGGAGAAAGAGGAACTTTGTTCACTGCTGGTGGGAATACAAACTAGTAAGGTTACTATGGATATCAGTGTGGGTGTTCCTCTGAAAGATAAAAATAGAACTACCATATGACCCAGCTATACCACTCCTAGACACATACCCTAACGACGCTGTACCACTCCTGGACACATACCCTAACGACTAAGATTTACTAAAGGAATGCTTGCTCTATTCACAATAGCTAGGAAATGAAACCAACCTATATGCCTATCAACTGATGAATAGGTAATAAAAATGTGGTCCATATATATAAGAAATCTTGAAATTTGTATGAAAATTGGTAGAATTAGAAACATTATATTGTGTGATGTAACACTGACTCAAGAAGACAAATGCACATGTTGCATGTTCTCTCTTATTTTCAGTTAATAGCTCCAAATCTCTAGGCCTGTGAGCATAGCTTGAAATGTCAGCAGTGGCCTGGAAGTCAGAAAGTGGCTAAGGAGGAGCTGGAACAGCCCTTATGGGAGGTGATCGTGGAACACAAGTGATATGAAAGCAGTTTAATTTGGGATTGGAGATACTGGAGTTTAAAAGGATCAAGCAGGATATAGTAGGGGAAATGAGCCAGAAAAAAAAAAAGAGTGAGGGGTTGGAACAACTAAAAGTTAGGGGATATGAAAAATCCATAAGAAAGCCTATTATTTAGTAAACTTAATGTAGAGATATATGACAAAAAAAAAAAAAAAAAAAAAAGGAGGAGGAGGAGTCATCTACCATACTCAGATGGACTATGCTGCTCCTAGTGGCCAAGGTCTATCAACCAATATTATCAGTGCCAGGCATGGCATACCTCCCAAATGAGTTTTGGCCAAGGAAGCCTCCAAGGTCCACAAAACAACACAAGCTATGGCCATGGCTCTTGAATGCCCCACAGAACTAAAGTTTAAGACCCTACTGCTGAAGTCTAACTTCAAGTTAACTTTGATTCCTCTGAGTTGAAGTCCCTGCTTTTAAATATGTTGAGGTATTACTTAAAGTAAGTTTATTTGGGCTGGGCAGATGGCTCAGCAGTTAAAGGTACTTTCTTGCAAAGCCTTCCTGTTCAGGTTCTATTCCCCAGTACCTATGTAAAGCCAAATGCACAATGCGATGCATGTGATATGTTGAGGTATTACTTAAAGTAAGTTTATTTGGGCTGGGCAGATGGCTCAGCAGTCTAACTTGGTTGTAAGACATAAAGAAATCACTTTAGAGCTAAGGTTGAGGCTTACTTCTTGCTGGCTAGTTTTATTATTGCCAGAAGTTGCTGTCCAGGATACATGCGGAAAGATGTCCTCAAGGGTAACACCCAGCAGTGAATTCTACATTCTGCCATTCTAGTTCATTAGGCAAAATGAGCTCTCTGGTATAAAGTGGCATGACTGTTTTGGGGGTAACTAACCCTCCTATAATTGGGTTTGGGGCCCATTCGACAAAGGGAATTTATGCCTGGTTCTGAAGACCATCTCAAAAGCCCATAGCTGGGGAAAATATAGGCCCTAGGGACAAACCTACTAATCTTGTATTGCTAAACAGATGCGTTGTCTATCTTCCTTCTAAATATTTATCTTTATATCCATAGATTAGGTCGTGTCTTGGCCCCAGCCATAAAATCAGCTGTTTTCTTTCAGTGAACCACTACTGATAAAGTACAAGAAATAAGTGTCTGATGAGTCTTCTGTCCTACACAGGACGTATAAATTATCCTTCCACCCCAGGCTCAGAGAACATCATGGAAGATGGGAAAGAAAGAATACAAGAGATGGAGGAAGGAGCGGAGTGCTGTGGCACTGTGCCAAACAAAAGCGGAGAAGCCACTGCACTCCAGACTTACAACAGCTGTGGTTCCCGGCACAAGGCCTGCACACTATGGATCGAGTCAACATTCTGCTGTAGACACTGGAGGAGCTTGGGATGCCACTCCTGTCCCTGTGACCTAATGTCAGTTAATGACTGCCAGGAAAAACCATTCTTTTCCATGGCACAGGTACTGGTAAGTGATAAGGGCTGAGGGCAATGGGACTAAGGAGGACAGGAGGAGGTAATATGAATATAAAAACATGTAAAAGAAACAAAACACACTAAATGTAAAGACAATGGGCTTGTACACAAAGAAATTGAGACATACATAAAAAGAATTAATGAACGAGAATATGAATTTTTAAAAGATACTACAGAATAAAAACGAATCATCAAAAATGGGAACAGCATTTTGAAGTTCAGAACAAAGCCCACAAGGAAACCATTAGTCTCTACTGACAGAAAGAATGCTGCCGTTAATTGACCTGTGCAACATAATTGCTGTTCCTTTGTCTGACAGAAAGCTAATCCAGGGAGAGTGTGAATGGGGAGTTAGCATGTGTATCTAGTAATGTGTTCTCTGCTGTCCAGACAAAATCTAGACAGTCCAGACAAGTGAGTGTTAAGGTCACAGAATTCTACTTTCTAAATGGATAGTAAGGAAATAGAGAATCAAGATAAAGAAATGAAAAAAATTAATGGGCCTTTATATAATCTTTGATTAGTTTACAAATATTTCAGGCAATTTGAATCCAATTTCAGGGTTTTTCCCCCATAGAAAAATCTTATTAGTGGACAAAGCTCATGTACAATCTTTTCTTAATGCATAATGAGAAACAAGTGAAGCTCTTGTGCAAAAATCTACCTGACACCCAAGGGGCTGCAGTTCAATTCCCTCTCCTCCTTGTCCCCGTATCTAGAATCTACTCTATGAAGGCATATCCATGATGCTCAGCTGGAAAGCTTTCTGTCCTTTCCTCAAACTTTTTAAAGGTGATTCTTACTCATGAACACCCACTTTACTGTTTGTTTAATCCCTCGTATCTCACTCTGGCCAGCTTCCCTGGAGGCTCAGCTCAGTGGTCAGAAAATGTGTGCCAGTAAGAAGAGTGCACTGGGGAGGGAGGAAATGCCAGCGCTGTGCTTCAGTTATGCATAGTTGTTATTGCTTCACCCAGGGCTACTGCAATGTTATGCCCACTCCATCCACAATGACCATGCCTTATCTTGTCACCATGAAACAACTGACTTTGCTACAATTCGTTAACACATTCAATCACTCACTCACTATGTCTGATGGCCCAGACGTATAAGCAAATAAGTTTATTTCCTTTTTTGTTTTTAATATTTATTTATTTATGAGAGAGAAATGGAGATGGATGAGAGAAAGACAGAGAATGAGAATGGACATGCCAGGGCTCCCTGCCACTGCAAACAAACCAACACATGCATCGCATTGTGCATTTGGCTTTACATGGGTACTGGGGAATAGAACCTGAACAGGAAGGCTTTGCAAGAAAGTACCTTTAACTGCTGAGCCATCTGCCCAGCCCAAATAAACTTACTTTAAGTAATACCTCAACATATTTAAAAGCAGGGACTTCAACTCAGAGGAGTCAAAGTTCAAATACAGAGAATCACCAGATACAGGTTTACAAGTGATTTCACCTTCCTTAGTCCATTTCATCAAATATAAAAAAGGAAATAATCATCTCTGTGTGCAGTATTGCTATATTTGAAATGATATAGGTAGTTGAAATTCCTGGCACTCTGCCTGTCTCATAAAAAACCACTAAGTGCATAATTATTAATATTATTCTTATATGAAAGCCTATATTTCCTCAACTTTTCTAGAAAGGTAAAAGCTTCGAAGACAACACCATTGCGCAATGTCACAGGTCTAGATGGAATGGCTTATGATGGGTTATATATCAGAGTTAGTATAACGTACAACAGGGTTGACTACTTAAGACCACACTAAGGCTGTTCAATAATCCTAGCACCAAAGCTTACCTGTCATAACACTCTACTTAAACAATCAATCAACAAATAGGAAGACCTTAATGATTTAGCATATTGTTAGCATAATGCAGCAGCTACTTGCAAAATGATTTTGAACTGCAATTGGAAATTTGAAGTGGGTGATTTTTTTTTTAAAGGCCACTCTGCTTTCTGGCAACTGTCCACTGACAGCATGTTACTTTTGCTTTCTTTGTCAAGCACAGAAAAACAGGAAGCACAAAATCAATTTGGACTGGAGGTGGGGCGGGAGAGAGGTTGGGGAGAGGCTGCTGATTCTAGCAGTAGGGTCTGATCCACATTAAGCAACAAGAGGCCACTCTGTACTGGGCCAGAGCATCCTGGTGAGCTGCTCTTTTGAGCATTTTTGGATACACAAAGAAATCCTTCTGCACATGTGAGCTTTCTGGCTCTCTTCTTGAAGCCTTTTTATTTTCCCCTTTATGTCTGCTAGGATATACCAAGGCAATGGATTACACTGAAAATTAGGAGAAGCCCAAGGCATGGGCATAGACCCAGTTATGAAATGAATTACCCATATGACACTGATAAAATAAACTATGCTTTTATTAACTATGAGAGTACAGAAAAAAAAGAATGAATGAATCTCTTACATTCAAATTCCAAGTATAAAGAGTAACCGGAGAGGTGGGCTTGGCCTGCAGCTAGTAGAGAATCCCATACCAAATTTAAATTCCATCCAAAACTACCATTGTCCAAGACAGAACCAATCTATTGGCTCATAATTCAAGACCTCTGAATTAGATAATGTGTAAGATTTTTTTTTTTTCATTTCTCTGACTTAAGTTTGCTGGCACTGTAAACTAGCATCTAAGGGATATGAAAGTAGAGTGTATTTCCAAGTAACATTCAGCCACACATTTCAGGAAAAACCTGACATGTGGGGGGAGAGAAACTTTCTTCAGTTTTCCTGGTTCTAAAACAAAAATGAAATGAATTATAAGAATAAATGAGAATTAAACACAGGAGAAATAGATGGCTTTCTAGGAATTTTTAAACATACAAAGCTGCAGTTAGAAAAAAGCATCTATTATATGGCACTAGTATCAGTTATTTATCACCTTCTGTGCAGCTAGATACCAACCTATTTGACAGCACTTCCCTTAATGGCTGATCAGCAGGGTTCAATCCATCTATCTCCATTAAAAAGAAGAGGAAATGTTTTTATTTATAGAATTACAAAAAATATCCATTGTCACTTTATTATGCATTTTAAAATAATGGGAGAAACATAGATATGTGGCCTTCCAAATGTTCAGTCCAAGTGTAGTTCTATCAACCATTCCCAAGTGAAAGAAGACAAGGATCCAGATTATCACCCCAAGGAGAGAAGCCTCTAAAAACAGGAAGAAGATAAAAAGATGAAAAATAAAAAGAAGAAAGAAAGGAAAAGAAGGAAAGAAAGAAAGAAGAAAACTTTATCAAGAAGGTAAGTTTCTTAGAATATTATAGACAAACCTGAATTTTTAAAATGTGGTGGGCTGGAGAGATGGCTGAGCAGTTAAACCACTTGCTTGTGAAGCCTGAGGACTCAAGTGCAATTCCCCAGCAAGCTAGATATACAAGGTGGCACATGCATCTGGAGTTTGTTTGGCTAGAGACCCTGGCACGCCCATTCTCTCTCCCTCTTTCTTTTTCTGTCTCTCCCTGTCTGTCTGTGTCTCAAATAAAAAATTAATAACAAATAACTTTAACAAAGTGGTTGGGGCTTGGGGGATTTAGTTTAGTATTAATGCATGGGCACAACGTGGTACTGGCAGAAAAGCAAGCACATAGACCAATGGAATAAAAGACTCAGAAATAAAACTGTGCAACTACAGACATGATTTTCAACAAAGGGGCTAAAAACATACATTGGAGATAAGGATAGCCTCTTCAGAAAATGGTACTGGATAAAAGTGGATATCGACATGTAAGAATGGAAGGAGATATATATCTTAACCCTGTATAAGAGCAATTCAAAATGGACGAAAGACCTTAATGGAAGACCTCAGTCTTTGAAATAACTAGAGGAAAGCATAGTTTAAATACTTCAAGATCTAGGCAAAAACAATGATTTTCTGGAATAATTAGCCCAAGAAATAATAGGGAGAGTTGGGAAAATTTAGAATAGTGTTACATGAACTTAATAAGCTTCAGCAAAGCAAAGGTAACAAGAGTGAAGAGACAACCTGCAAAGTAGGAGAAACTCTTTGCCAGTTATTCATTGGATGAGGAATAAATATTTGTAATACATAAAGAACTCAATAGGCTAGGGAGATGGTGTTTGTTATGCATGCATGAAGACCTGAACTCAGATACATAGGGCCCAAGCAAAATCTGGGTACAATGATGTAGATGGATAAACCCAGTGTTTGGGAGGCAAAGATTGCTGGTTAGCTTGTCTAGCCAATTCAGTGAGCTCTCTGTTCAGTTAGGGACCCTGTAGATAGCAACAGATGAGAACTGTCAACATTGACTTCTGGCCTCCAAATGCAAGGGTACACATAAGCATCCATGTACATATGAACACATGTACACATACACACTACACATACACTTATGCAAAATATTGAGCACCACAAACTAAGTCACCAATAAATAAAAGGGGCACTTCAGCTGGAAAGACAGTTCTTAAGAGAAGTAAGACTGGTCAATAAATATATGAAAACATGTCCAACATTCTTAGATGGCAAGGAAAGGCAAATCAAAAGAGTATTGATGGTCAAGAAGTGGCTCAGTTGCTAAGAGTGCTAGATATGCAAGATGTATGGCCTTTAGGGCCTCATTAGCCCTGAGATTTTATTTCCAGCACCCATATAGACAGTTGGGTATGGACACACTTATCTATAATTCTAGTCCTATGGGGAACCAAGACCAGAGAATTGCTCAGTCTTGCTGATCAATCTGCCTGAAAAAATTACATCTCAGTGTTCTATGATAGACTCGATCTCAAAAAAAAAAAAAAAAACCCATAGATTAGCAAAAACAGGAAGATGCACATGCAAAGGACATACACTTGTTCACACCTTACACCACACTACACATACACACACACAAACACATACAAAGTATATTTAATTCCCACCTCACTCCAGTCAGAATGGCCACTATCAAGAATTTCAGAAAGGCCCCTGTGGCTGGCCTGTGACTGCTTGGACCCCGGGAACTTGCTGTGGAAGCAGGCTCCTTGCTCTGCCTTCCTGATTGAAGTACTCCTGGGCCCCCAATTCTGGGATGCCCTGTGCTGGAAGGTGTGCAGTGGGCAAGGAGTGAGTAGGTCAGATCCTGGCTCCCCCAGGCTCCTCCTAGTTTTCTGGTCCCAATAATTCCCCCTACAGCTGGCCTGGGGAGGCCTGGTCCCTCTGTGGAAATGGAAAGGGGCCTTTTGCTCTGGTATCCTGACTGGCCCCTGGATACTGGCATCCCTATTCGCCTACGTCACAGGGTACACAAACCACTGTGGGAGCATGTCTCTTGCCTCTGGTTCTCCACCTTTCTGGTGCCAGGATCCCCAACCTGTGATTCTTTGGTGATGAACAGTACCTGCAATTGGAGTGAGTAGGCCAGAGCTCCCAGTTCCCCAGATACCTTTGAGACACCTTGAAATCTCCACAACCTGCACTACTGTGGTTATAAATCCATCATACACCAGTATACCAATCTGGTTCACATTTAGAACACAACACCCTCTGAAGATCCTACAAGGACAAAATTTGCTTAGTCAGTAGAATAAAGTGCCTCCCTAAGATGGGTAGATCACTATGCACAAATGCCAATGAAAGTCAGAAAACTAAGAGATCTCCACCCAGGATGAATAGTTCCATGATGGAAGCCTCCAATGAAATCATAGAAAAATAAATAGAAATTTAATCCCAAAATGAAAATATAGCAACCAATGAGACCCTGATTGAAAGAATTCCTGAACTGGAAGCAAGCCATCAAAAAAACAACAATTGTATCAAACAGTAGGCTGAACTTGACTGAAGAAAACTTTAAAACTCTCAAAAGAAATATGAATGAATTGAAGGTGAGTCAAGGAATGGAAGATATCAATAACCAATTGATTAAGCTTAGTGAATATTCGATCAAATGTAAGAATGAATTCCTGGAAGCATCAAGAAAATCAGAACTTGAACTGAAATCTTACCTCAAAAAAGAGATGGACACAATGCAAAATAATACAACAAACAACAAAAATCAAATAGAGCTCATAAAAATCTCTCTAACCCTCACTAACAGTTACTCATGTGGAAGACAGAACCTCTGACCTGGAAGACGATACAGGAGGAATTGACTGGGAGGCCAAAAACTTTGCTAAGTTCAAAAAGTTCAAGTGAACAGAATATGACAGAGCAGTGGCATACCCTAAAACCACCAAACATCTGGATCATGGGTATTCCAGAGGAGAGAAAATCCAAGCCAGAAGCATAGAGAACATATTCAACAAAATTATTGAAGAAGATGTTCTCAATCTCTCAAAAGATAGGCCCATCAATATAGAAGAAGCCCACAGAACACCCAACAGTCAGGACCAAAGATGAAACTCTCCAAGGCAAATCATAATTAAAACTCTTAACAATGAAAATAAAGAGTGAGATTGCTAAAAGAGAAACAAGTCACTACATACAAAAGCAATCACATCAAAATTACCTCAGATTTCTCAATGGAAACCCTGGAAGCCAGAAGGGCCTGGTATGGAACACTTCAAGGTCTTAAAAACTATGGATTCCAATCCAAGTTACTCTACCCAACAAGAGTAACCCACATAATGGATGGTGAAAGGAAAACGTTCCATGAAAAAGTCAAGTCTATTATTATATGAACACAAAGCCAAACCAACAGAGAATACTTGAGGTAGTACACCACACAGAACAGTCAAATAACTAATCTCAAGAGCCAACAAGAAGATCACAATGAAAAAAAACTAGACCAAGCTCATAAACATACAAAACCCAAAGAAGCACCAAACCCCATAAAACACCTCATCATGGCAGGAATTAATTCAAACCTCATAGTAATAACCTTTAATATTAATGGTCTTAACTCACCCATCAAAAGACACAAGTTGTCAGGATGGATCAAAAAGATGGACACTTCTATCTGCTGTCTTCAAGAAACCCATCTCACCACTAAAGATAGACACTTTCTCAGGGTGAAAGGTTGGAAAATAATATGCCAAGCAAATGGAAATAAAAAAAAAAAAGCAGGTGTTGCTATATTAACATCTGATAAAATAGACTTCAAACCAAAAGTAATCAAAAAGAACAAAGAAATCCACTTCTTACTCATCAAAGGAATGGTCCAACATGAGAACATTACAATCATAAATCTATGTGCACCAAACACAGGTGCACCAAAGTTTATAAAACAAAACCTACTTCACAACAAATAGAAATAAACACCAACACCATTATAGTCAGACGCTTCAATACTCCCCTCTCACCACTCTCTTCAACACAGTATAAGAAGTACCAGCCCAAATAATAACACAGGAGAAAGAAATAAAAGGGATTCAAATTGGAAAGGAAGAAGTCAAGTTAGATTCTATTTACAAATGACATGATCCTATACATAAGTGACCTGAAAGTCTCCATCTCAAAACTTCTAAAGGTGTTTAATTCCTTCACTAAAGTGGCAGGATACAAAATCAATGCACAAAAGACAGTAGTCTTTCTATATGCAAAGAACAAATATACAGGGAAAGAAATCAGTGAGACTGTCCCATTTTCAATAGCAATAAAATATTAAATACCTTGGAGTAACATTAACCAATGATGAGTAAGACCTATGTAATGAAAAAAAAAGAAAGAAATTGAAGAGGATTTGAAAACATGGAAAGACCTCACATGTTGCTGGATAGGTAGAATTAATATTTTGAAAATGGCAATTCTATCAAAAGCAAAATACAGATTTAAGGCAATGCCAATAAAAATGCCAGCATCAGGACTGAAGAGATGGCTTAGCCATTAAGCGCTTGCCTGTGAAGACTAAGGACCCCGAGGCTCTATTCCCCAGGACCCACGTTAGCCAGATGCACAAGGGGGCACACACGTCTGGAGTTCATTTGCAGTGGCTAGAAGTCCTGGCGCGCCCATTCTCTCTCTCTCTCTCTCTCTCTCTCTCTCTCTCTCTCTCTCTCTCTCTGCCTCTTTCTCTCTCTGTCTGTCACTCTCAAATAAAAATAAATAAAAATAAATAAAAATGACAGCATCAGGGGCTGGAGATATGGCTTAGAGGTTAAAGCATTTGCCTGCAAAGCCAAAGGATCCCGGTTCAATTCTCCAGGACCCACATAAGCCAGATGCACAAGGGGGCACATGAATCTGGAGTTCATTTGCAGTGGCTGGAGGCCCTGGTGCACCCACTCCCTAACTCACTCTGTCTCTCTCTCTCTACCAGTCTCTCTCTCTCTCCCTCTCTCTCTCTTTCAAATAAATAAATTAATTAAATATAGTTTAAAAAATTCCAGCATCATTCTTCACAGAGATTGAAAAATTGATCTCAAAATTCATATGGAATGGCAGCAGGCCTCAGTATCCAAACACATCCTCTGTAGGTATCACCATAACTAATCTAAAGCTATATTACAAAGCCATACTAACAAAAACAGCATGGTACTGGCATAGGAACAGAAACATAGGCCAATGGAACAGAATTGAAGACTCAGACCTTAGGTCAAGTATCTATAGCTACTTGATCTTTGACAAAAAAGCCAATAATGTAGACTGGTGAAAAGACAGCATCTTCAACAAATGGTGCTGGACAAATTGGACAACCACATGTAGAAAAATGAAACTAGAGTCACTCATATCTCCATACACAAAAATCAAGTCCAAATAGACTAAGACCTCAATATAAAACCTGAAACTCTTCTCCTACTGGAAGAACAAATAGGAGGCACTCTCCACAATATAGGAATGGGGAAAGACTTCCTGAACAAAACTCCAGTAGCCCAGGAAATTAAAGAATCCCTTAACTAATGGGACCTCATGAAGCTAAAAAGCTTTTGCACAGACAAACATACCAGTAGCAAAGCCAATATATTACCCACTGAATGGGAGAAAATCTTTGCCAGCTATACCACTGACAGAAGCCTAATATCTATCATCTACAAAGAACTCAAAAAACTAAACAATAAAATATCAAACAACCCACTCCAAAAGTGGGGCAGAGTACTGAATAGGAAGTTCTCAGAGGAAGAATTACAAATGGTTAACACACACTAAATAAAATATTCACCATCCCTAACCATTAGGGAAATGAAAATGAAAAAACCATAAATTCCACCTTATTCCAGTAAGGATGGAAATCATTAAAAAAATCTAACAATAACAATTGTTGATGAGGAAGTGGGGAAAGAGGAACTCTCATCCACTGTTAGTGGGAATGTAACCTTGTACAACCACTATGGAAATCAACTTGAAGATTCCTGAGAAAGATGAACTATAGCTTTCTGAATACCTAAGAGATCCACTCAGTGTACAGGAACCCATATCTGGAATTCTGAACCAGATCAGAATCATATGAAGACAAAGATTTTATTCTCTAGTGTCAAGCTCTCACTAGTCTTTGGCTAAAAGAGGGGTTATACACATTAAATTCTCCCTAAATTCCCTAAGTTAATACTGTTTATCCCAGTTAAACTATGTTGACTTCATTCTCCATTGGAGAATCTGTTCTTTTTTTTCAGAAGATAGTGACACTGGAGGACATAAATTACCCCTCGCACTTCAGCCAAGCCACAGCTGAATCCACAGAGGAATTGGGGAGATGAGCAAGAGTGCTGCTTCCATGCTGTTGCTGACAACCAGCACCAGGGTGAAGGAGACAGATCCTGAGGATACTTAACACCTACCAAAGTTGAGATCCAGAGACTCCTAAGAGCTCAGCACTAAAGTAGACTTAAAACTCACCCACCATGGCTCAGGAAATTTTGCTGAAGAGGAGGAAGAAAGATTGTAAGAGGCACAGGTTGAGACATCATGCCCAGAGGCATTCCCTCCCCCCAAAAATAACTGACTGCTGCTTCCACAATGCATAAACCACACCCCATGGGGAATATCTGCAATCCTATAGAGGAGCATCCCCAATGGAACAGGGGCAGGGATGAGGGAAAAGAGGGTAACAACACATATCTATCTGACACATCTTAATAATAATAATAGTAAACATTAAAAAAAGAAAAAATAATTTCAGCAAGATTCCAGGAAAGAAATCCTTATGCACCAATGGTTGGTTATAAATAAGTACAACCATTATGGAAATCAGTGTGGAGGCTCCTCATAAAGCTAAAAATAGAAGTACACATGACTCAGGTATACCACTCCTTTGTATATACCAAAAGGATTCTAAATAAGCATATTACAGGAGGACTTTTGTATCCTTGTTTATTGCAGTACTATTCACAATAGCCAAGTTATGAAATCAGCCTAGATTTCCTTCATAGATGAATGGAGACTTTTGGGAGATATATATGTACATATATATGTGTATATATATATATATATATATATCCCAAAAGAAGGTAATTAAGGGATGAATATAACTAAAGTATTACAGATATCTTTATGAAAATGGAATAATAAGCCCATTATCTCATGTAATTAATACATAGTAATTAAAATTTTTTCTGTGATTATAGCTTCAGAGGAAATTTCTTCAAAGCCTGCACAGAATGAACCTGTGGGCCCTTTCACGCAGTTTCTCCGACTGGTTGCTTCTTATGGCAAGGACCATATCAGAATTTGAAGTTGACATTGTCTTACAGTATATGCACAGTTTTGTCATGTTTTCAGCAGGTGGATTTTGTGACCTCTCTGTAATGAAAATGAAAGACTCCATTCTACAAAACGTGCCTTGATGGACACTTTGTAGTCTGGGACACATGAGGCCAAGGAAAAGCCAGGAAGTTCTCCTTCATGTTGTCTCTCAGGCTCAGACACCCTTGGTTGTCTTACTTCTCTCCACCTTTCAAAGTTTTCTTGTGGTTGTCGCACATGCACTATCCAGGGATTTAGTTGTACTTGGAAAGGTATATACCTACCCCATTTTTTTCTTCCATCTTTGGGTATATTTTCTTTGAGCCTTCTGACTAAATTACATAAAGAAACAATAAAATGTCAGATAATTATTGTTTTATAAGAATTATGGTCTTCAAAAGCAAAAAAGAAACAGTTTCACTTTGCTTCCTTTAAGCATTTATCTGACCAGGACAGATAATTTTTTTGCCAAGGAGGTGTTCTTTCCAGTGCTCTTGTGCCTTCACTTTAAAGCACAGAGTTAGGCATTTAGGGTAATTGAGCTGTTTGAGAAAATCAATTTGTCTCTTTTGGGGCCCAAATTATATCAGACAGTGACTTAAGACCAGCTAGAAATGGTTCTAACAAATAAAAATGTGTATTTTGCTGAATAATCTAAAGTTATTTTCATTTTTGGGCAGCACAAGGAAAATGTAACCGGACTTTCTTTCAAAAGGCAATTTTACATGTTCTTACCAGCTAACATGTGACTAGCAGCAGCTATGAGGCTGAAGTGGATTAGGTCTCTCCTGATTTCCATTATTGGTGTCTCAATGGCCTGACCAGGCATTTCCAGCTTTTTCTTTCCTGGATTTTTAATTGAAAAGGAGATTGAAATCCAAATTAATGTTTTGGCAAAACAGTGTCTAAATGATAATGAGCATATGTGTTCATTTGTGGTTAGGCAGTTGAGGCCCATTTCCATCACAATTAAATTGAGAGGGCTACAATGTAATTTTCTACTTAGCTTTGCCCTCCTGGACACTGCTCTGCATAATGAGCTGGTTCTAGAACATGTACATGATTTTGAAAATATTCAGCTCTAGACCCTCTCTATTTGTTCGTTTTAATTATTTATGCATAATTTGCATCATTATGGTTTGGATGGGTGTGAATAAATTATGTACTTTCATATCAAATGAATTATTTAGAACAAATTACATACAGATGACAAAATGCAACCTTTTCTTTCATTTGTGATAAGATCCAAGAGAGCAAAGCATTTGATCTTGAAGTTCAGAAAGCAGTTCATACCAGAGTTTTCAATATACATTGTTCTTATGAATTAGTTATTAATGCTGGGGAAATGGCTTAGAGGTTAAGGCATTTGCCTGCAAAGCCGAAGCACCCTGGTTTGATTCCCCAGGACCCATGTAAACCAGATGCACAGGGTGGCACATGCATCTGGAGTATGCTTGCAGTGGCTAGAGGCCCTGGCATGTCCATTCTCTCTTTCTCTCTACCTGCCCCCCCTTAAATAAATAAATAAAATATTTTTAAAAAGAATGAATTGCTAAGCTACCAAGCTTACTTAAGATTTTGAATAGTACATACTCTATAACTGCATTTTCTACAAGCAGATAAGCAGCTAATGGTGATCCACTTTCTTCCAAATGAAGGAATAAAATTAAGTCTGGATGATTAAAACTGGATGACAGTGTAAATATTAACAGTACTAGCAGACCAGAGTAGACCACGCCCCTTATAGGAAGTAATGCAAAGCAATCATCAAAAGATATTCCCTGTTTTGGACATTTCATCAGTTACTTTCTCACTGCTATGAACAAAGATACTGGGCCAGAAATAGTTTATAGCAGGAAAGGGGTTTGCCACGGCTTACAAGTTCAAGCGGAAGTTTCATCATGGCAGCGAAAGCATGGCAGGCTGGAGCAGGAAGCTAACGTAACATCTTACCAGAGCCAGGAAGTGCAAAAGTGTCATCAGCTGGAGATTAGATATTCAAACACTTGAGCCTGTGTGTGGCGAATCGCCACAGGCATAACATAGGAGAATCCTAAGAGATAAGCATTTTGCTATGTCCAATTAGAAAGCTACCCTGGGATCTTTCGAGAATAGTATCAAGACGGTATAATGAATTTATGAACTTAGTTTTCCTTCCGAGTGTGCTTCCTATTGAGAGCAGATGAAATGCAGAAGTGGTCTGTACATGATCTTATGTTTTGTATTAACTGTTATATGCATGGATCATTCAGTTAAACCTCATGATTGTGCATAGCAAATAGAGTTCAGAGAATGTAAGTTTTGTGGCTGTTGGAGTGAGTGCATTTTTGTGTGTTTTTTCCTCCAAATTCTTCCCATAGGTAAGCCCCAGCATTGGAAATAAAATCCAATTCTGCTGACCTCAGCCTTCCTTGCTGTGCTGACTTGAGCCCAAGCCAGAAAGTGGAAAAGGTTACAGTGCTTTCAGCTAGCAGCAGCAACACCACTTTCTTACAACACATCACTTTCCAAGCTCCTAGAAAATTACAAATTTCCAATTGTTATAAGAATGTCTAAAAAATACAGTGCTAGAGAAATGGCTTAGTGGTTAAATGCAGTTCCCATGGAAGCATGCAGACCCAAGAGTGCCTCAATTTAATCCGCAGATCCTACGTCAGTCAGTTTGGGCATGGCCATGCCTGCCTATAACTCCAGTCCTCCAGTAGAGCAGAAAACCTAGAATCAACAGAGCCCAGCAAACTCCAAAAATGGCAAAGCAATACTCAGGCTCAAAACACAGACTAGGTGGGCCACCATATTCTAACCACTGCAAGCAAGTGCCCCTTGCCACAGGTGAGCCTAGGGGATACCGTATGGGCACATATATATGCCTACACCATGCACACGTGAGTAAAAACAAAAAGAGAGATAGAAAGAATTCACCTGTGAGTTTTAGTACACTCTGAGCTATTGTTGACATTCACCAGTGCCTCTCTCACAGTAATCATTTTCAACTGCCAGTCAAGGCCTTGGCCCTTTTTCACAACCAGTTTTTCAATAACAAACAGAGGCAGCTATTTCCCCTGAGTATACCCCTGAGTATACCCAACTGCCAGAGGCGATGTCATGGTTCACAAGAATGAAATCCTCATGTGCACTTGGAGAAAAGCATGTTAAACTTTCACTTTACTACTGACTGGGCTGAGTCATCAACTCCAGCCTCTGTTCTGGGATATCAATTTGAGAACTTGTGCTAAGATAACTTTCATGATCTAGGTCTTCAAGTCTCTTCAACAGTTACTCAACTTTCCTCAAGTTAACATTGATGCTGTCAATGAAACAAGCTCTTCTTGTCAGAAACCTTTCAGAGGAAGCATTCCCACAATCAAGAAAACTGTAAGTCAGTAGATTTCATTTAGAGTGGTGGTTTTGATTTAGAATGCACAGGTCAATGACTTGTTGCCTAAAATGATGAAATAAACCCTTAGAAGTTTTCCATATAAAGTTCGAACTAAACTGATCACTAATTCATAAAAATCAGACAATTCACTGGCAAAGGGAAAAGAGATGGGAAGTGACAGGTATTGAATATCATTCTTCATATTTTACTCTTCACAATAACCTTAAGACTAGTATGTTATCTATTTTGTCAATGAATATGTAGAGACTCACAGAAATTAAATAATATCTCTACATTCATAAGTATAGTAAGTAAAACAGAGCAACAATACTAAGTTTCTAATTTTTCATCATGCAAGATACAGGCATTCTGTTATATCTCATATAACAGATCTGAAAGTGAAGCCTCACCAAGGTTTATTTGTCCTGTGTTATATGGCCCAGGGCTGCTCTCCCTGACTCTAAACTCATTATGTCATATCTGTCTATTGTCATACTGACAATATGACATACGTCATAGTGATAAATGGCAACAAATGTTCACAATCAAAGTATCAAAATATGGAACCTCTGTGTTCTGTGAAATATTTCATTCTAATTTGAAAGTTCATTTCCTTCCTTTAGAAAGACTTTGGGGGCACTTCACTGGGAAAAGGTAAGGGGGCTGAGGGTATCAGTGAGTCTTGTCTGCTTTACATGCTTCAATTGTTTCAAAGGTCCTTCACCATGCTAAAAAGAGGATGGAGTTGCAGGTTTGGAATGGCTTGTCTGACCTCCTGTCTGGGCTGGATGGGACTGGATGGGCCTAATTTTCTCATCTATGAAATTATACGATTTGAGTTAACTAAGATCCCAAACAAATTTAAAGACTATGTATAATATCTAATTATGCAAAGCTATTGTTATGCCATCTGTAGTAGGTTTCACTCTGAAGTCTATGCTGTAGAGTAACCTTAGTGTTCCATAAAGAACAAGCTTATCACTGTCCTCCGAAGAGAAGAAAGAGTATCTAAGTTTCCTTCTAAACTCTAAAGCACCTTGAAAAAATTACTTACTTTCTGCTAAAGGTGTATTTTCTACAAAACCAAATGAATATATAAGCCTGATGCCTGATGTAAAGTGATCTGTGACTCAGATTTTGAAGGCATCAGGTTGGAAGTCCAATGATACATGGGTCATTTGAAGCATTTGTGCTGAGATTTGCTGTTCCGCTTAATAACACCAAGAGTCAGTGTGCGTGCTCGAGTGGTCTTGTTTTCTCTCAAGGTACTTGTCCATGGCATTGGAGCCCAGGGATGAACAGACCCAATGGAAGCTTATCCCTCAGCACAAAAAACTAAGCAATAAACACCAGAAGTAGTGTTCAGGATTATATGTGTGCACCTGCTGGTGCTATAAATAAGTACTTAAGCAGTGCCATATAAATATCAATAAACTTCCCCTTCTGCATTAATGTAAAACATCATAATAAAGAACATTTTGGAAAGTAATAGAAAAATATAGACATTTGATCTTTCTATACTCTTGTGAGACTTATTCACCTAATGTAATATTTATCAAGTGCATGAAGGTTACTGTGAGGTATCCTTGAAGAACACAGCAAAAAGAATAAAATATGTCTTCAGAGAGTTGAAGATTAGTGTCAAAATGTAAAGAATTTGATAAGAGATCCACAGACCAACTTGGAGAGATGATGACAGCAACTTTATGACCATGGCTTGGCATGGAATCAATACTTGAGTTAGTCAAAAAGAGGAGGACTTGGCCATCAAGGAAGACATCAGCAAGAAATCATGGTTGCTGTTTCCAAGGGTCTCTGCACCCAAGTTCGCTAGCCAAGGGATTTACGACATAATGGGAAATAATAGGAAATTCATATTTGACCATTGCTCTCGGTTCCTGGCTCTGAGCTTCTAAACACATGGAATTATGTAAGTGATAAGGATGAACATCCATGACAACACCTTCTCAACTGAGCATAAGTTTATGCTAATGAGGTGATTCTCTGTGAGCCAAATAGCTCTAGGAGTAGGGTTGCTCACCAGAAAGAGCTAGGCATTATTTGAGAGCTAGAACTTTCAGCTACACTAGTGATGTCTAGGAATATCGGGCTGTGAGTTGAGTCAAAACCCATATTAGTTACTTTTCTTATTGCTCTGAAAAAATACCTAAAGAAGCAACTTAAGGGTGATGAGGTTTATTTTGGTTCATTTGACAATGGCAGGAGCTTCAGGCAGAGGCCCTCATATCTCGTGGATCATGAAGCACAAAAGCGGGGAGGGATTTTAACCCTCAGAGGCCAATGTTAGTGACCTTCATCTATTGGCTGGGTGCTATGTCCCAGTGTTTCCATAACTTCTCAAACTAACACCATCATCTGGGGAGCAAATGGTCAAACCATGAATCTATGCAGGGCATTTCACATTCAAACCATAATAAAAACCAATAACTAACAACTTATTCAATCCCATATGTTTAATGCAACTTCCATAAAATCCCATAAGGGTAATGTTCCTAGAGCTTCTATCTTGGTGAACCCAACAAGATTCTTGAGGGTAACACTTTTAGAGGGGGATGAAAGCTCTGGGACCCTCTTCACCCCTCTCGCTGCATGTATTTAGCCCAGTTGGTTGTTGCTATGTTGTATCCTTTATTATCAATCAGTAAAGGCAAGCATTTTCCTAAGCTCTGTGAATTGTTCTTGTAAAATATGGAACTGAAGTGGGATCTTGGGAGCCACTGAGTTTGTGGTCATATTAGAAGTTCAGGGACTTAGAAGCTGGGACTTGTTATGCCTATCTGAAGTGAGGACATTTTTGTTTTATTACTTCTTGAGACTGTGAGCTTGTGCTCACTCTGAAGGGTCAGTGTCTCCGTCAGCTTTGGTTGTCATCACAAAATAATGTGTGGATTAAACAAAGAAGTTTATTTTACGCAAGTTCTGGAAGCTTGAAGTCCAAGGCCAAGGTATGAGCGTGGTTCATTTCTAAAGGGGCCTCTCTTCCCACCCATACAACTGCACTTAATGATAATTCCTTCTTCACTCAAGATCCCACAATCGTGATGATGAGTACCTCAACATATTGATTTTAAGAGGAAGGGAATAAAATGCAAATATTCAGTCTGTAATGGGGTGTGAGAACTGGAGAATTAGTATTGGAAAAGATGTCATGTATTTGATGTCAGGGGAAAAGGCCACTCAGGACACAAACAAAATTTAGCTTTGAGAAAAAGCCTCTCTTTTGACTGAGAAAATATATCCATGGGCCAATTTGGTTTGCATATGTATCACCCCAAATGCACTGCAGAAAGCGAGGGTGAGATAATGAGAAACTTAATTGTTCTTCAACCCCATTAGGTTCATGCATCTAATACAATAGCCACTCAGTTTCTTGATCTGTTCCCATAGAAAGTTACCTTTTCCTCTCCTCTTTAGGTACACCCTGTCAAGGTCATACCTTGGACTTATTACTGTTAGAAATTGATCCAACTCAACTACCCCATATTCTTCCCAGGCTCCCTGTGTGTCATTCGTTTTTAAATTGTCTTTACAATGTAGTGTTTCAGCCTCAATGAGGTGACCAAGAGTGCATTTGCAATGTCCCAATTATCTAGCCTTCTCTTCGGTTTTCTTTGTTTAGCTAATTTTATTCCATACTATTCATTTAGGGGCACTTTTGTCAATACTCTACATTGTCTTTTTCCCCTCATATTCACCTGAAAAAATTCAATCAGCCCTTCTACCTGTCTCCTTCACATCTGCTTTTTATCCTTCCTGCACCTGCACTGTCACAAGACAGACTGTGACGTCACATAGCAAGGCTACCTGCCAACTGCACCTGCTACACTGACTGTGTTCCCCAACTTTCTCCATAGCTGCTTCAAATTCCTCCGTTTTCCTTTCATTCCACCCAAGTGACCCTCACTAAACAAAGACTTCATCTTTTCTTAGCAGAACAGGTTGAATCACTATTCTTCAGCTTCCAAATGTTACTTTATCTGTGTCTTTATGGTGGGGACATGTAACATGGTCGCACTATGTAATCAAGGTTGACAAAAATTTACTACGTAGCACAGGCTGGTCTCAAACTCATGATTCCACTACCTTAGCCACCAGAGTGCTGGAATAATGTGCATGCACAACCATACCTAGCCTGTCTATGTCTTTACATACTCACTTTCTTCCTATTCTGTCTTAATAGTTTCCCTCCTATATATGATATTCTTTGTCTTTTTAACAGATATTATGGTTTTCTTTCTTTCGCTCTTTTTTTTTTTTTTTTTTTTTTTGAAAAGCACTGGTTAGCACTTAATGAAACTCCTTCGGTGGCTTCAAGCCACCAGGACACAGGGGCCCCCAACACCCTTTATCTTCTCCTCAGCTCTTCTGCTGAAAAATTTGGCCTTCACGAAGACAGGTTGCTTAGAGAGCTTTCTTTGCCCCAGAACTTTGCAGTAGCCCGATCGCACAACATCAATGATGGGGGCAACTCCAGTCTTGTTTTTGGCAGCATTTACCCTGGTCTGTTCACTGACCAACGTCAACAATTTGTCAAGGTTGACAGAGGGGCAGAAGCTCTGGTTCCTCGTTAAGTGGTGATGCCTCATACCGACTTTCCCAATGTAACCTGGGTGATAATTTGTGGCAGTTGATCCTGTGGTGATGCACGCCACCAGCATTACCCCGCCTCCCAGGTGCTCAGGTGCTTGCCGATGCGGCTGTGGCCGTGGCTCACATGGCCCCGAAGCTTCCGAGTCTTTTTTATTCTGGACCGCATGGCAGCAGCCAAAAGAAAAGAGGGAGGACTGCCAATGTTTTTCAATTTTTGTCATTTTCATGGATGTGCATAATGTATTTTAATCTTATTCCCTTCCAATTATCCTCTCATTGCCCTCCCCCTCCCACTAACACTCTTTTTCTTCCCACAGGGGTGTGTGTGTGTGTGTGTGTGTGTGTGTGCGCGCGCGCACATGTGCAAGGGGATGCATGCACAGCATTCTTGCGATGGTCAGAGAACAACTTTCCAGAATCGGTCCTCTCCTTCCACCTTGTTCATTTGAGGCAGGGGTTTCCCATTCTTGCTGAGGTTCTTCACTGCACTGATTCCCAGGTTAATTTATTCCATGACCTTCTAGAAAATTCTCCTGGCTACACTTCCCATTGTACTGTAGGTATGTTGGAATTATAGAAGTCCACATAGCTTCCAACTTTTCTTTTTAGTGTAGGGTCTGGTAGATTGGTAGGTACTATCACACGAGAAAACAAGGAGGTGCTTGGGAAAGAAAGAAATAAGCCCCGGGGGGGGGGGCAGATAAAATTGAGGTGCTCTACTTTTCACAAGGCCTAGACTGAGAAAGATTTTCTGCCTGATGTGTGCCACTGCTCTCCTTTGCTCCAGGTGTGGTGTCCTGACACTCTTGGTTGGTCCTGACTAAAGAAGATCCTGGTAGAGCAATGGTAGGAGTGAAGGGTCTCCTGTACCTACTTGGAGCTGACACAGGCAGCCCAGTAACAAGGCTAAATTGTTGGGCACCTGTGGGCAGAAGAGAAATGATACAGAAGAAGCCACCTGAGTCCTGGGGAGACCCGGAAGCCATAGAGCCACAGTGTAGCCCTCAACCCAGCAGCACCTCCCTTGTTATCCAGGAGGAACTGTGATAACATGAGCAGCAGCTTTGACAGCCAACACAGAAAATAGAGCTTCAGACTTTGGACAAAGAAGGGAAATACTGCACTTTGTTGGGAGCACTGGATCTTCCAAAGAGATCCCATGGCAGATACTACCTATGGACTTCCAGACCTGCTGGGAGGATGAATGCATGCAAAAAGATGGGTCTCTAACAGCACCCATGTGTGACAATCTAGACAAGACTGCAAGTCCTTTCTCCTGCTGTCTACCCCCCTCCCCCTGCCCCACCGGCCAGGGTCATTTTCTCCATCTCATAATCTGCCTTGCAGAGCTCAGTTTTCTAGTTTTCCACCTAACAATCAGCTCCTTTGTCTCACTCCCCAATCTCCACATAATTTAGAAATATAGCATTTTAGCATGATGTTTCCTATCTTTCTGTTACTGTTATTAATATTACATGCTATAGAACATCTGTCTTTCACTGAGCAAAAGCCCCAAGAAAGCAAAGGCACTACCAGTGTTTTAACTGTTCAGTCCCCAGGGCCTAAGACACTTGGACAAATAAGTCTTCACTAAGAACTGGTTGGCTCCATGATTTCTCACCATGGCATAGGGGTGATGGTCAAATGTGGGATATAAAGACAAAGGGATAAACTTACATCATCTATATATCACTATAGAAGGAGCTTATGGAATTCTCTTGGAATTCAGGGTAATATTGCTAAAAACCAACCAGCATTGTTTAGGATCAGAGAGTAGAATGGATTTAGGGGCAGAGACCTAAAGATCTGGTGCTCATTTATGCTCTTTCCCTACTTTATGGCCATCAGAGCCTCACGGGTGGTGGGAGTGCTGGATGGCTCTCCTTTCTGCGAAGGCTGGCACACAAACAGCTCACATATTCTGGGCCAAATACCTTTACTCTCCCACAGCCCATACCACATAAGACCCTCCTTACAGCGTCTGTGCCCCTCCTCTCTGACGTTTCTTCATGCAGTGGTTACCATGGCACCAACCTGCCTAGTTGCTGTCTAAATATAGTGATAAAAGATTTCATCTGCTCTCAACTACTCAAAGACAAATTTGAAAAGCAAAGAAGAAAATAAATGTTCCTATGGTATTATTTTTTCTTGGAGGGGATATATTATAATCTGCTATCTTTCAAGTATAAAGAGCAAAATGATTTAGTTTTTATTTATATTGTAGAGGTGATTTTTTGCATTATCATACTGATGTCATATTAAAGTTTGCATTTTTAAAGATCCTAAGCCTTATTTTTGGTGGATAAAAAGCAAACTATATTTTAGAATGACTGTTATAGTACTTCTTAGTGACATATATGGAAATAAGCCAGTGATAAGCTGAAGAAATAAAATACACATTAAGAAAATATATATGGGCTAAGGTGATGGTTCAGCAGTTAAAGGCACTTACTTGCAAAGCCTGTCATCCCAAGTTCAATTCCCCAGACACTCATATAAAGCCAGATGGACATTTGTTTAAAGCAGCAGGAGACTTTAGCAGGTGACCTCCTTCACCCACACTTGTGCAAACAAATAAATGAAAACAATAAAAAGATAAGGATTTTTCGGTCCAAAACCACAACCCAAAGACAAAGACTCTGAATCCCTTTCTAGCCACAGCAGAATACTTCCAAATATTATAGGAAGCTCTCTGTTAGGGGAAGTCAGGAGACAATCATTCCCAAGTGTGGTACTGGCTAAAAGGTCCTTGGTAATGTAAGAATATTATCAGAAGGACTCACACAATGAAGTAGTTAGTAAAAAGGGCAGTATGAAATTAAGGATCAGTTTGGCTTTGGAGACACACATGGCTTAATCATTTATAGCAGATTATTGTTACACCATCTCCTTGAGTAGCATGCCAATGGTTTGTCCATGTACTTAGAAAGAGTCATCTTGTGGAGACACTGGTTTACTCAGGAACCCTTGGTCAGGGGTGGGAGCCCTCTGCAGTAGACATGGGTTCTGTCTCAAAAATCCAGATTCCTAGCAAACCATTCTAAATTTTCACTGAAAGTGGACTAAATAAAGAGAAATAAATCCTAGTGTGAAACAAATCTGAACCAAATAAAGCTTGAAATGAAAACCACAGTAAGTCAAACAACTCCACAGAAAGCTTAGCCAATAGAATGAGCCAAGTGGAAGGCAGAATATCAGGATGAAGACAAGGAAAAGAAATTGATCCATTAGGCAAAGCCAATAAGAAGTTTGAAAATACACATATGTAAGGAGCATGAGAGAAATGTGGCTCATCTTGAGAAGACCAAATGTCTGAATTATGGACATATAAGAAAGAGAAGAACTTCATACCAATGGCATAAAGGTATTTTTAATAAAATTATAGAACTGTTCAAGTTTAGGGAAGAAATGCCCATGCAGGTACAAGAAGCAATCAGAGCACCAAATGAATAGGACCTAAAAATATTTTCCCCATGTCCTGTAGTTGTGAAAACACTGAGCACACAGAATAAAGGAACGGGTAGTGAAAACTATAAGAGAGAAACATCTCGTTACATATCAAAGTGAGCCCTCAGAATACTAACTGATTTTTTGATGGAAATTCTAAGAGCCAGAACTTTGAATGTATTTCAAGTATTGAAAGACCAGAGGTACCAACCCAAACTACGATACCTAGCAAATTTATCTCTCATTATAGGAGAAAGAAAACATATTCCATGAGAAAAATAGGGGAAAAGAATTTATGAACACTAAGCCAGTCTTACTGAGGATACTGAAAGAAATGTTCACATTGAAGAAAAAACTAAGCATATCCAAAAAGATTCAGGAGGAAAAAAAATGCAAATATTGGAATATTTGTAAAGCAAATGAAGACCAAAGAAATATAAAACTCCACAAAATTATCAGTATGACAGGAATTAACACATATAAACTTTTAAATAATAACTCTGAATAGTAATGAACTTAACCAAAAAGAAAAAAAGAATAACAGGCTTGATAAGAAATCAGGATCCATCCATTTGTTCCCTTCAAGAAAGGCACCAGAGGAATTAAAGATCTCCCATGCTCATGAATTAAAGGAATTAAAATCATGAAAATCCCACTATACAAAAGTGGAATACAGGGGCTAGAGAGATGACTTAGTGGTTAAGGTGCTTGCCTGCAAGCCTAAGGACACCTGTTCAAATCTCCAAATCCCACGTAAGCAAGATGCACAGTGATGCAAGCATGAAATGTTGCACATGTGCTCAAGGGGGTGCATGCATCTAGAGTTCATTCCCAGTGACTGAAGGCCCTAGAGCACCCATTCTCTCTCTCTCTCTTTTTGTCACTCAAAAAAATCAATTAATTTTAAAAAATGAAGCTGGGCATGGTGGCACATGCCTCAAAAAAGAAAAAGAAAAAAGAAAAAAAAAAATAAAGAAAGAGACACACAGATTCAATGAAAAGTTCCAGCACCATTCTTCACAGAAATGCAAAAATAATCATAAACCTCACATGTAAACACAAAAGACCCAGGTAGCCAAAACTATCCTGAGCACAAAGAATACTGCTGGAGGTATAACCATACCTGATTTCAAATTATACTACTGAGCCATAATTATGAAAACAGCATGGTCCTAGAACAAAAACAAGCATGTATATCAATGAAATGGAGCAGAAGATCCAGGTATAAGTCCATACAACTGCAGCCACCTGGTTTTTGACAAAAATCACACACTGGATAAAAAGGCAACATTTTCAGCATATGGTGCTGAGAAAACTGGACATCAACATCTGGAAGAATAAATCTAGACCCTTGCCTCCCATCATGCACAAAAATCAATTCCAATTGGATGTAGTACCTCAATGTAAGACTTGAAACCCTGAAGTAACTAGAGGAAAAAGTAAGGGGGATGCATCAATATGCAGTTATATGGAAGGACTTTCTGATGAGGATCCCAGTAGCCCAGGAAATAAGGCAAATAATCAACATATGTGTCTTATGAAGCTAAAAAGCTACTGTACAGCTAAGGCAACTATCAACCAAGTAAAAAACAGTATAAACAATGGAAAATGTCTTTGCCAAAGTCATATTTGAGAGAGAACTAATATCTCGACTAAATAAAGACCTAAAAAACAGTCAAATAATGGATTCAAAAAAAACCAAATTGGGCCACGGAGTTGAACACAGAGTTCTAAAAGAATACAAATGGACAACAAATATTTTTCAAAAATTTCAACATCTTTTTCCATCAGGGAAATTCAAATTAAAGTTACTTTGAGATTCCATTCACTCTAGTAAGAATGATGCTCATGAGGGTGTGGAGTAAGATGAACCCTTATTCACTGTTGGTGGGAGGAGAGTGTAAACTGTCACAGCCACTATTAAAATCAGTGTGGAGGGTTCTCAAAAGTTAAAAACTTATCAACTATGTGTCTCAGCTATACCCGTCCTGGGCATATAGCCTAAGGACTCTTATGCTGCTCTATTCACAATAGCTATGGAATATAATGTGATACATATATGCAATGGAATGTTATGCAGGAGTAAAAATTATTAAAATATGAAATTTTGAGGAAAGTGGATGGATCTGAAAAATTATTGTAAGTGAAGTTACCCAAGTACAGAAAGATGAATGCTGCATGTCCTCTATTATATCCAGATCTTAGCATTGAATTTTAAAATTTGAATGGAAGTTCGAATTAGAGTCAGTAGTACTGACCAAGAAGCTAGAAAGGAGCCATGGGGAAGTGGAGGGAGAATGGCTTAAGGGAAGTAGATAGTAGATAGGGAAGTAGAGAGACAGAATAATGGGAGTGGAAAGGTCCAAAGGGGCTTAGGGGAGGGGAATAGAAGAGAGAAGGAGATGAAGAGAGATTTTACCAAAACTAAATATGATGTGAACAAGCCACATGGAAACCTACTTCTCAGATAATTAAAAAAATATAATTTAAGTCTTAGGTTGTTACAGCAAAATCCCAGTGCTATAAGTTGGAAAACTCCTAGTGAGCTGTTGATCAGAGAGTCCCATGAGACCTTCCTCCAAACAATATAGACTATTATCGTTGCTCTTGGTTACTCACTAGAACTAGAGTGTAATTACATTTTACTGCTGTAGATACCATATGCATCAGTTGCTAGAAACTGAGAAATCAAGCTGGAACTGAGTTAGAAGCCTCCTCCCTGCTAGATAACTATCACAGTGCTAGAAAGTGCTATGCAGGCTGCTTCAGGAAAAAAAAAAAAATTATCAATAGTGGACCCCGCAAACTATATAATTGGCCACCTAGGTAAGATGAGCTTACTGGTGCATCAGTGGCATGACAGTTATGAAGGTAGCCAAACTCTCCCTGGTTGGATTTAAGGCCTGCTTTATAGGAATGAATTCATGCCTGATGTTGCAAACCTAGTCAAAAGGCTGTGGCTGGGTGGCAGGAGGGTTCATAGGCTCTAGGAAGCAAACTACTACAGCTATTTTGCTATGAGAATATGTTGTGTCCATCAACTGGCCCTGTAAATGATTATGCTAATGATCATATAGTAGTACTGCTCTCACTTTTGACCAGATAAGCTTCTTTTCACAGAAGGGTGACTATGGGAGAACTCAAAAGGCATATGAAAGTGCTGAGAAGTGACAATAGAACACTCAGCATTGAACGAGCTATCTCTCACACCCATCAAGGTTCAGGGAGCACTGCAGAATGGTGGCTAAAAGAATGTAGGAGCCATGGCCTGGAGAGACGCTCAGGAGTTAAGAGCATTTCCTTGTACAATTATGAGGGCCTGAGAAGGCCTGAGCAACAACTCAAATTCAACCCCCAGGAGCCACATAAATTGTTGGACATAGCCAGGCACATCAATATTTCCAAATCTGTAGAGAATGAGTAGAGAAGGAAGACTTGCTGGAGCTCACAAAAAAAAAAAAGAAAGAAAAAAAAAAAAAAAACCAGCAAGTGCTGGGATGAGTGAGAGACTGTGGCCTATGTAGGAATTGATGGAATAGTGATGAAGGGGCCATGTGAAATTCCCTTCAGACCATCACAACATTGCAAGTGAGCCCACGGGATGCATGGGCTCATACATATCCATATACATATGCATGCACCACACACCACACACCACAACACACACACACACAAACATGCAAAAAAAAAAAAAAAAATAGAGCCTGAAAATGGGAGTGCTTTGAAATTTTGGCTCTATGCATTCAAGACCACACAATAGCTGTTATTACCTGAACAAAATTGAGCTCATCAACATGTCATCATAAATGATGAAAGAAGGCAAAAAGAAAAAAAATATATAGAAACTGGTTTTGAAAGAGGAAGGAACTCAGTGGAAGATGTGCAGCGGTGGGGGAACAAGAGTGATAGGAGTAGATTATGATCAAATTATAGCATGTTCATGTATGAAAATTCTCAATAAAAAAGCTTTAAAAATATCCTCCTGCCAATCCCTGATCTTTTTGTGGCTATGTTTATTTTCTCATTCAGCACTCAAGTAACTGTAGCTCTCATTTGCCCATTATTGTCTAGTTTCATATTTTTAATTTTTGTTATGGTTTAGATCTTAAATGTCCCCCGTCATGCATGTGTTATATTCTTCCACCTCATGGAGGTAATGCTGGGAAGTGGAAAAACATGCCAGTGGAGGGGCCTAGTGGAAGGTCTTCAGGTCACTGGGACCTAAGTTCAAAAGGGCATTATTTTCACTACCGAGCTATGCGGTGAACTGCTTTGTTCTGCTTTTTGTTTCTACCAAGCTGTGCTACTTCACCACAGGCCTACAAACAACAGGGACGATTGATCATGGACTACAGCCTCTGACGCTGTGAGCCAAAGTAAGCATTTCTCTTTCACACTGGATCTTTCAGGTAGTAGTTATTGTAATGATAGAAAGATGACTGATATAGGACCTAGGTAAGTTTTCTACTTCTCCACTGTGACCCCTAAAGTTCAGTGAACAGAAAACCTAACTAGAAACCCTTATTCTAACCAAAATCACCATCTTAAACAAAACTGCTACTCTACCACAGACCTATCTTGATTTAAATTAATAACTCTTTTCTTCAGAATGTTTTATACCTTGGCTACTTTCTTTCTAAATTAATGTCATTTCTTGACCTTGTCATGTCCTCATGAGTAGCAGGAAAGGCCCACAGCTCAGAAATAAAGTCAGAAAATTTTATACATTTGGTAATCTTTATTTTAGATAATTTTCCACTTCATGTTCAGAGTTTCTGTCTCCCTATGGCATTCCAAGGGTCCTTGAAATCAAGGATCATTCCCTCAAGTCATATAGCAACATACACCCTAAGTTGTTCATCTCTCTGGTCAGGTATAAAATAAAGCGCTGTACAAATTATGGATATTTAGTTATAAATTTTGATAATAAAAAGCCCGAAATATTGACTGAAGCTGCGAATAAGAAGAAAATGATAAATAATGATTTAGTATAATTAGAGGGACATGCAAAGAGAGTCTTGGAAGTCACTATCAAGAAGCTAAGATCTTGTTCTCAGGACAAAAGAAAACAATGAAAGGGATTTAAGTAAGAGGACGTTTAAAAATATATATATATATATATATATATATATATATACATCCGCTACATATTCCTAAGAATTTCAACAAAAGACTGTGAAATTAAAAACAATGAGCAAAGGTAATTGACTGCTTTAATTAGCAAAGAGTGCATTTCAAGGAATGTGCTGAGTGGTGACCCTATACAATTCTATGGGGGCAAGCTGGCAAAGGTTACAACGTGCAGCTCATACTGGCTTAAATTATTTAGTCAATTTACATAAATGGCTTCAGTAAATAAATTTAGACCCTAGTCACTACTCTTAAGCAAATTTTAGTTTGAAGAGAAAAAGATTTTAATTTTATTTTTTTTTCATATAGGTTATCATCTTATCTTTCCTCTAGTCCCCGTCTCCCTGAGGCCCTCCTCCATGGGGCTGCTGGTGTTCACTGTGGAGTAATTAGGGCATCAGTCTGTCTCTGGGAAGGGTGGGCAGTTGCGCCTCAGGATATTTCTACTCACCCCCTTTTCCTCAATAATCCCTGAGCCTTGCAAGGTCTGTTGGCAGTTTGGTTTAGTATTGAGTTCTCTGTAGGCTCTGTATTTCTGCTTTGATGTGTTTTGATTCACCATAGGTATCTGTCACAGTTTCCTTGGAGCTTGTTATTCAGGCTAGCATTAGGAGCAATACTTGTGTTGCTGCTTCCTGTACAGTTTCTCCTGGCCACATGTAAATGTGGTACAAGTGGCACATATTGTGGTGGGAAGTTGACTATCTTTTCTTGTTGTATTGATAGATCTTGGATCTTCCTAATATTAACTGCTATCTGTAAAAAAGAAATTCTCCAACCAAGACTGAAAACAGCTTTAATTAAGGGGAATATGCATAGTAATTTGAGAGATATTTTGGTGTGTAAGCTCATTTTACTTATCCAGAGAGCAATGGGGGCTTCACAGGGCCTGTGTGATTCCTGGCCATGGGATTCTGACTTGGTTCTCAGAACTAGGTATGAGTTCTCTCCCATTGAGCATGCTTCACATCCAACCAGAAGGCAGTTGGTTACTCACAAAGGCTGTGTGCTACTATTGCACAGGTTTGTACTTCTTGTCCAGCTGCTTAGTTGAATACCATGCAGGGTCCTTTGCTTACTCATGCTGTTTGAATCATCTCCCAGAGGCTCTGTTTCAGTCAGGTTCACATTGCTAGTAGAAATCACCCAACTATGAGCAGCTTGTGGGAAAAAAAAGAGGTTTATTTTGGCTTATAGGCATGGAAGCTCCATAATGGCAGGGAAAACAATGGCATCACCCCCTGGCCAACATCAGGTGGACAGTAGCAACAGGAGTGTGTGCCAAACACTGGCAAGGGGACAATGGCTATAATACCCATAAGCCTGCCCCCAACAATACACTGACTCCAGGAGGCATTAATTCCCAAATGTCCATCAGCTGGGAACCTAGCATTCAGAACACCTAAGTTTATGGGGGACACCTGAATCAAACCACCACATTCCACCCCTGGCCCCCATAAACTGTTAACCATACATGATGTAAAATACAGTGCATTCATCCAACTTTAAGAGTCCCCATAGTTTTAATTAATTCCAATGATGTTCATACATGCCCATAGTTCAAGATCTTCTTACTGAGCCATAACACCAAAAAAAAATCCCTCCAAAATCCATAATGGCACAGAATAAACATTCATACTGAAAAAGATGGCACTGTGCATAGCAAAGAATCATTCAACCAATACAAGATTTAAACAGGGCAAATATCAAACTCTGTACTCCAACTCCAGCAACTCTAGCCAGTGACAAATCTCCATGTCCAATAATTCTAACCAGCAACAGGTTTGTGGAGTTCCAATTCTACCTCTCCAGCTAGGCTACTCACAGTCCTGGAACACTTCATCCAGATTGGCAGCTTTCCTTAGCAGCCATCTCGTGGTCCTGGCATCTCCACTGGGTCTCCACTGCAATCCACAGTTCATCCTCATGGCTCCATAGGATCTCCATGCAGGCATCCAGCAAACCTGCTTCACATTGCCTATGGCCATTTCCAAAACACAAGACCATGTTTTAAACTCAATGACCCTTTCTTTCCTGCATTTCTTATACTCCAAAATACCAAATAGTGTGCCAATTTGTTAATCTAGAGGGTAATAAAGCAGACTTTGAAGAACAGGATACTTCTTGAGCACTCAGCCCCCTTCAAAAGAGTCTATATTCTTCTTGTCCCTGTGCAGGTCAGCTGGCCCAAACAATCAATGGTTGTAATCTCTCAAACAATTTGCAGGTGAATAGGCATTAGTTTAGGGCCAAAGACTTCATTTTTTTTTCTGTGCCATATCCCTCTGCTCACACAAGTCCATTTCTACATAATGCAACCCTGCACAAGTTCTCAGGACACAGCCATAACAGCAAGACTCTCAAACTGCTTCTAGCCCAGTCCAAGCAAAGCTCTTTCTCACCTTCATAAGTCAAATCTCACAGTCCATACTTCTTACTGCATTCAGGTCTTTCAATTCTTACCAGAATAGTTCATCAAGCTGTACTTACAACAATGCAAGGCATCTCTTAGGCCAAGGTTTCAAATCCTTCCACATTCCTTTTGAAAATCATCTCCAAAAGGCCACACAGTCAGGTGTCGAGCAACAATCCCACCCTTCAGTGTGACTTTCCTGTTGCAGCCAGGTTCACATCGCTGGTAGAAATCATCCATCCAAGAGCAGGCTGTGGGAAAAAAAGGTTTATTTTGGCTTATAGGCTCAAGGAGGAAGCTCCAGGATGGCAGAGAAAACGATGGCATGAGCAGAGGGTGGACATCACCCCCTGGCCAACATTAGGTGGACAATAGCAACAGGACAGTGTGCCAAACACTGGCAAGGGGACAGTGGCTATAACACCCTTAAGCCCACTCCCAACAATGCACTGACTCCTGGAGGCATTAATTCCCAAATCTCCATCAGCTGGGAAGCTAGCATTCAGAACACGTAAGCTTATGGGGGACACCTGAATCAAATCGCCACAAGCTCCCATAGCATGTTCAGCACTATGAGGGCTTTCTAGGAGAGGATTGACTTTCCTCTTAGTTCCCACATGATCTTTCAGTATCCTAGGACAGCAGCCTGTGGTTTCTTCACTAATAGGATCTTACCTTTTAGCTCTGTCTGATAACCAAATACTGTGGAAATGACCTGCATTTTTGGGGGGAAACCTCACGGGTCTTCTGGGTCAACTGGTCCCTATGAGTCTTAACCCAATTCTGGCCCTGAGATTCACCAGCCAGAGCCAGTGGTTTTAGGATTAAGTTTTCTCTTCAGGGCACTTCTGTCTGGGCCATCTGTCCCCTTTTATTTAAGGTTATATCTTATATGCTGGTATCCAAGAGGAAGGTTCCTACTGTAGTGATTCATGTTTGTCTTCAGTTTTATGTAATGCCGCTCCCAACCTTCCCTTCCTCCTACCACCCCCAGAACCCTCCCACCCCATATATCCATTCTTTCCTTCTACTAGCTTGTCAGGTACCCTCTCCTCTCCTCTCTCTCTGTTTCCCCCTTTTTAGCTCTTTGTAGTTCTGTTCCTAATGCTTACTTCCATTTTCAATCAACTCCATCTGATCCATGTTAGGAACCACATGTGAGACAGAAAAAAATTATCAGAGTGATTTTAATTTATTTAGGCTATTTTAAAGGATTTGCAACAATTTACATCTCTTTTTTATTTGAGGTAAACTCCTAAATACTAAATATTTCATCTTAACCACTCATGCAACACTGTCTAAAACATTACATGTGGTTTGGCAATAACCTGGAGTCATATGATATTAATTCATTCATGTGTCCAGATAAGCCATGATGTTTTATCTCCTTCAGCCAATCAATAGGAAGACATTACCCAGCTATGTGAAGTGTAATGATCATTCTAAATTTTGTTAGGACAAAATCCTGATGTGGGAATACTTTGGAGAAATGCATTCTTCTGCTTTTTTTGGAATGATTTACCTGGTCCATTTGTGGGCCTTGTGTTTCATTGTCATTGCCTCTGAATACAAAATGTAATGTGAGATCCAATTTCATTTTCTCTACTGCTGGTATTTGTCTCACAAAGATGAAGGATATATCATTTTCCAAGTGCACTTTCCATCTGTGGCAAAATCCGTTTGTATTTTATATTTTGCATCCTTCTTTGTACCTTTCTGATCTTTGTGGCACAACTAACTTGATATTTGTGTTTCTAGTAGCCAGATTGTTCTATAAGTAATTTAATATTTTGACAGCGCTTTTCTTCCATGGTAAAATATAGTTGTTGTTTACCAGCATCTGAGAGGCAGGATAGGCTCATAAAAAAGAACATGCTTCAAGGATGCCAATGCGACTTTCAAAACGAATCCCATTTTGGTTATCTTTACAAAATGCTTTAGCTTCTAGTGATAACAGAACACTTCTCTACTTGAAAGCTCTATGGTACTTAAGCATAAGTTACAAAAGTATCTTTTAATATAGTCTACAGCTCAACAACCCAAAGCCAGAGTATGTGGCTATTCAAGGAGCTTATCTATATATTTAATGAAAGTATCCTATGTTTACACCAGTTTATAGCCTCAATGAAGTTTATTCTGCCTTGAAAAGTCTCACTAGCCCCCAAACAATGCTTATTGGAATGCAGTACTTTATTATATCATTGTGGTTAAGAGTGTGGTTCCTATCAATGTTGGATTTTCACTGGGGTTAGGGTTAGTGCTGTGCTGAGAATCTGAGATTTAGAGTTAGAAAGTTAGCTGAGATTAAAGGTTAGAGCTAGTTAGAACTGAATTGAAGCATTAGACTGAAGGTTGGGGTTTTCTATTTTCTGGGCATATTTTATCAAGAGCAAGGTGTTGAACTTAGCTGTTCTTTGTCTCTTCATTTACAAAAATTAGTGAAGCAGTGTTTAAATTATATTCTTATTTTAAAAACAAAATGCTTAACATATAAAAAGTAGTTAAAAGAATGTCTGGTATAATCAAAGACATCAACAAAATTAGGATTTCTAATGTCAAATTTGAATGTAACAACAGACTAGGCTTAGCCGATATTTTTTTAAGAAAGATGCTTACTTTGAAGTCTGGGTAAAGTTGGAAAAGAAACAGATACTAATTTGTCCCGTGCGCTTGTGGGTGTGCTCTCAGTGCACCCTTGCTGAGATTTAGAGAGACGCATAATAGGATCATAGAGCTATGTCTCTTCAGTGTACCCAGCTAGGAAGGTTCTAGAGTCTAGAGGCATCCCACTCACATGCACAGTCACTAACGGGTTAAGAAGCTTTGATCAGGGCTGGAGAGATGGCTTAGCGGTTAAGCGCTTGCCCGTGAAGCCTAAGGACCCTGGTTCGAGGCTCGATTCCCCAGGACCCACGTTAGCCAGATGCACAAGGGGGCACACGCATCTGGAGTTCGTTTGCAGTGGCTGGAGGCCCTGGCGCGCCCATTCTTTCTCTCTCTCTGCCTCTTTCTCTCTGTCTGTCACTCTCAAATAAATAAATAAAAATAAACCAAAAAATAAAAAAAAATTAAGAAAAAGAAGCTTTTCTTAGAAGCAGGGCATTGCAAATTAAAGCCTACTACATGGACTTTCAAAGCCTATCTACAAAGACAACTTAGAAGTCAAGCATTTTACTGAGTTTCCTCGTGTGGAAGGACAAAAGATTTTGAACTAAAACTTGCCTTCAAATTCAGTCATTTCTTTTTTCAGAAACCACCAGTGGTTTACTATGTCTGTAAGGACAGAGATTTTGAAGTGTCCCCAGGCTACTGCAGCTCCTTAAGAACCTAATGACATCAATAGAGGCAAGCATCCATCATTTCAAATCAGCCAGGGAGCATGGCACATTGAAAGAGCCAAAAAAAGAAGAAAAAAAAAAAAAAAAGGAGAGAAAGAGAGAGTGAGAGAGATCTTATGAATATTCTTGCCAGTTGGAGACTATGTTGGCAATGCCCTCTGGTTTGAGCTGTCACTGGAACTGACCTCCTCTCCTCAGGCTGAAGCCAACTTTGTTGCTATGTTTAGTATTTGGGTATCCCCTAAGGGTCTATTTGTAGGAGACTTGGTCTCTAGAGGAGCAATAAGGATAGACGGTACAATCTTGAAGAAGTGAAGCCTAGTGGGAGGGCCTTTGGCCACACAGAGTGTGCTCTTAATAGGGATTGAGCAATTCTAAGTGACCCCTCAGTCATTCTCACAAGAGGGTTTTTATGAAAGGAGGAAGCCTGGCCATGCCCTTCTCACTGCATCCTTGTCTGTGATACCTTCTCTGCACTTGCATTCCACTCTCTTCCATCTACCATGACTCCATTCTATAGCTTCCAGGCAAGCCCTGTAAAACTCTCAGAGCAGCATCCACACGTAGTGAGTGCTGATATAGCTATCACTAGGCTCTTAAAGTTTCAGCCTTCAGAAAAAATGTAAGCTAAATGAGCCTGTTTCAGCTATTTCATTATAGCTATAAAAATTTATGAATCATTTAAATTTATTATTTACCTCTCTGGCCTCTCAGGCTGAAGGGCAGGACTCCTAGAATAAACTAACACTTCTGAAGGAGACAAAGATGTCTCAAGACAGATAAAAGGGAAGAATGTAGTAATTGTGGCATTCATAGTCTCTTAATAAGTTGACACAAGTTGGCTAGTCTGGTATTCACAGACTACTTAGCTACCTTGGTGTTATCTACTTCTAATCAGCTATAACATGTCAGGAAAGGAATTGTGTCCAGATATGAAATCTTTCTTAAGGGAATCATATTATTTTCTAGGGAAGATTTTTTTTTTTTTTTAATTTGAAGTACCTGTGGCCTCAGGGCAAGATGACTATTTAACCCAAGGAAAAATATTTTTCTGGCATTGTGACATGCTTCTTTGCAGCCCAAGGTCATTTTTAAATAACCTACCAGAAACTGGGGAGGAAGACACTTGCCTCTTTAAGGCATTGAGCCTCATTTAGGCCAGTGAGGTGCTATTTTGATTAATGGAGCAGTGAGCTATTTCCTAAAGAACGTGGCAACAATTTTAAGAGAGTTATTCACCTCTCGAAGGTGAAAAAATTGTGAGTTGGTTCAGCTCAAGTACTCATCAGAGCTCCTGATGCAGACAGAAATTTTCAGCTTCAGTTTTCAACTGAGGAGAATGAGGAGCCCATCTCCGATGGTTGTGTATAAGAGTTTGGGGTGACGTGCATGTCTCCTATGTGGGGTACTTGCGTGATGAAGGGGAAAGAGAATGAGAAGCAGCACTGACTAAGTGTGGATGCTGTTCTGAGTGTTTAATAGGGCTTGTCTTCCTGGAATCTTAGGAAGTAGTACCTTTTCTATACATTGAAAAGAGAAATCAAACATGTGACACAGAGTGAGTTAATGTGCTGGAGCTACGATGTGAGGACATCTATATCATAACTGCTGCTTTTCTGCTCAGTAGCAAAGACTGCAAGAACTGGCCTTGAAAATGAAAATGAGCAGGAAGAATGCAGTCATTGATGAGGGAAGTATCAGGAAACAACAAATAAGGTGGGGCTAAGGAGGAAGAATAATGCTTTCAGCCAAAGCAAATAGAGATCATGAGGGGCATCCTGTGGAAGTGTTTGGACAAGAAAGTCTGAGGCAGAGGACTATCCCCATAAGATGACATAGTAGTTCACCTTTTCTATGTCACAGCCATAAGAAAAGTGTTGAAAAATAACCAAAGAAAACAATTGTCCAATTTTTGAAAACAAATGTGTCTAAAGTAGTCTGTTTTAGTATCCATATAAAATGACAATGCAGAAGAAATGAAATACACACTGAAGTCTGAAAACCCTTCCATCTTAGTGTCTCCTTCCTGAAGACATTCCTTTGCCCAGTGGCCAGTGAGAACATCACAGTGTGACATGTGCTTAAGCTACACTGCCTGGAGGTATCCAGCAGTAATGAAGCATTGACTTATTTTCTGGGGAGTAGATGTAGTTCAGTCAGCCTCCAGTTTCCATGGATGTGAAAACCAACCTGAAACAGAAAATGTTTGGGGAAAATCGCATCTGTACTTGATATATAGAGACATGTTTCCTTAACATTATTCCCTAAACAATACAATATAAAGACCATTTACATAGCATTTTCAATGTGTTGGATATTATAAGCAATCCAGCAATAATTTTAAACATTCAAGAAGATATAAATAACTTATGGGCAAATGCTATGCCATTTTATATTAGGAACTTGAGCATCTACAGATCTTGGTATCTGTGGGGAGACCTGGAATAAACTCCCCACAGTCACCAAGGGACACAGAGTTATCACAAAATAACCAGCCTGTTAATTGAGTATACCTAAACTGAGTCTTTGTTCCTTCCTTGAGCTGATCAATTTTCATGTACAATAAAGAATTATGCCAAAACTCTAGTACCTTTCCAACATGAATTTTATCAGGTGATTTGATGATACATGAAACTCTTGGTCCATGATTTATTGCTAAACAATATACATTTTTCTGGTACTGGGGATTTAACATACAGTTTTGTGTATATAAGACAAACTCTACCACTGAACTCTGACCACTCCATCCCTGTTTTGCTTTATTAACAATTTTATGTTTTTAGATAAATTTTAGTTAGCATACAAAATAATGCGCTTCATTGTAGCATTTTCTTACTCCTCTCCCACTGGTGGAGCTCTAAAATATTACTAAGAAGTAATAATGTATCGGTTATTACACTGTGGGTGAAAATGGTCTATATCCAAAAGTTGTATTTAGCATCCATGTGCATCCATCCATATATATATAATGCACACATGTATGAGAGACAGCATGCAACAACAGGCCATGATAAAAGCAATATTTTCCATAAACCTCACATTATGAAGTATTTAAAGGAGGTAAAAGCCCAAAAATGGCCCTTTGAACAGAAGTGTGGTCAATAAACCATGAGAAGAAAACTCGGAGTCACTTTAAATAAAAAGAAAAATCTTTCACCACAAAGATGCTCTTTCCAATGGCCTTGCAAAAATGACTTTATAATGTTTTGTTTTCACTTGTTTAGAAGTAGAAAACCTGAGAGTTGAGCTGAGATCACTCACTTTACTACAGGAAGGGCTGGATCTCCTCATCCAACATCTGTATGGTCCTGTAAGACTTATCCAGTGTCTCCTGGCCTCAGTTGTCTTGTTGACAAGAATGTACCTGCATCTTCATGGGGAGTGCTGGAGAAGATTGCACACACAGACTGACAAGCCCACATCCTCATGTTCACACGGTTGTAGATCTCTCTGTCTATACTGGCTGAGGTTGGTGGCACTCCACAAGTACTCTAAAGAGAGTAACGAGCTAACTATTACCAACTTCAATTCAATTCTTAATAAACCTTCATTTTAATAAGATTGTGACTGGATATGATACTTTCTCTGCTCTCTGTTGTTGCCATATTTTGCTTTCACAATGAAGCTTACTCTCAATGTTGCAAGCTGAAATAAACCCTTTCCTCCCACAAGCTGCTTTTCATAGAGGGTTTTGACCCAGCAATGCAAGGTAAGTGCTATAAGATGTAACTATCATTTCTGCTTCCTTGAGGTCACAATATTGTCATCATTCCTCACAGGACACAGTATTCTCAATGTTTGCTACCTTCTCTAGGGCCTGGGAAGGGGCAGTTTCAGAGCTTATGTTTGGCCTTTTTCACTACCACAGCTCTTATTTCACTTGCCAAGAAATGGACGTGAGAATTGCTCTACTGACAAGTACATCAGTTCCAATCTGTACATATGGGAACTTAGGAAATGAGCATTCGGCATATGTGTACTGGACTTTACTGAGGTCATAAATTGGGATTTTATTTGATAATTATTCTCCATATCCTCCCAGATTTATAGGTAACAATGAAAACACATTAGTTCTGCAGTGATAAGATCAGTTGAGGGCCTTTGTTAAGTTGCAGATCCAAATATTGGAGAGTTTTCTTTTCTCACCATATATTACCTTTATAAATGACCATGGATTTCTTTAGAATAGTGGATGCAATGCTGTTTATATTACTGTGAAAAAAAATACCTGACAAGAGCAGCTTGAGGAAGGAAGTATTTATTTTGGCTCATGGTTTAATGGTACAGTCCATTCTAGCAGAGAAGAAATGTTCATAGTAGTGCTAAGTGTGTGATCCATTGGATCCACAGTCAGAAAACCAATGGAGGTAAATGCTCAGGTAACTTTCCCCTTTACTGAAAGATGTGCCTGCCAGTGCAATGGTGGCACAACTGTTATGGGTTCAGTGAACTTCCCTCAGACTGGAGGAAATGACATCTGTTATTGCAATACTGTCAGAAATCCATGGCTGGGGAGATCATAAGTCCTAGTGGGGAAGTTATGGTTCTGCTAAATGGTTATGATGTCTTTATCAATTTGATTTTTTATTTATTATTATTTTTTAAGATGAGGTCTCCCTCTCAACCAGGCTGACCTAGAACTCACTCTCTAGCCCCAGTCTGGCCTTGAACTCAGAGTAATTCTCCAACCTCTGCCTCCTGAGTGTTTAATGTTGACATTAAAGGTGTACACCACCATGCATGGCTTCAAATTGCCTTCTTTTTTATTTTGAATATTTATTTATTTATTTGCAAACACAGAAAGATAGAGAGGGAAATAAGCAGACAGAGAGAATGCATGCACCAGGGTCTCTAGCCACTGCAAACAAACTCCAGATGCATGTGCCACTTTGTGCATCTGGTTTTACAAGGGTGTTGGGGAATCAAACCAGGGCTGTCAGGCATTGCAAGCTAGTGCCTTAACTGCTGAGCAATCTCCCCAGCCCTTGAATTACCTTCTTAATATTTGTGTTTATTTATAGATTATTACTGCAGTCCACCTTAGTCAGGGAAGCTTCTTTCTGCAATGAGCCACGGCAACTGCAGATTCACAATCCCGACACGTTTCTGAGAATGTGACTGCTGAATGCTCAGCCCTGAATAGGATTGACATCTATATCACTCTCTCCAAGGTAATATCACAGAGAAGGGGACAGAAAGAACAGAAGAGATGGAGAAAAGGGTAGAGTTTTGTATAATTGTAGAACACTGTCTGCTAGGCATGACATAGATGTAGCATTTTTGAGCTCTCGGCATCTATAATTGCTTGCATGAGAGCCACACAAAAGTGAATCAATCAATGTTCAGTCATGGACAGGAGGCAGGTTTCAGAAGCTCCAGTCATCTCAAAGGATATATAAGCAGTTATAAGTTCCTGGGGTTTAAGGGGGTGTGCAATTTTGTCTGTGGTGTAGCTGCTCAGAAGTTGTCCACTGTTCTGTAGGCAACCCCTTGCCCATACTCTTGTAAGTAACCCTAATTCAACTCATTGACTCTCCAAGCTAGATTTGGCTGGAATCATTTCTTTGCTTTCATTGGTGCCCTTGCTGGAATGAATAGATGTTTGTTCATCTTCCCAGTATAGTTCCTACAGCAGAGGCATTGCTTTCCACTGTTTCAACCTTGTAAATGTGTACCCCATGGCCTTGGGCTAGGTATGCCAAAACTGTTCCTATTACCTTTCCTTCTTAAATTATGATCAGAAACTGAGCATGCTAAGAAAAATTATTGCTTAACTGATTGTTCTCAGAAACAGGCCAATAACCTACATGGTTATGTGTAAGTTCCCTATGTAAAACACCCCATGATTCTTTTGTTCAAGGAGTACGTTACTTTGAAAATATTCCCCATGCTTTCCTTACCTGCTGTTTGTAATAAATCTTCTGCCACTCTGTTATATTTTGGTTGTGCCTATCTTGACTTTGCATACCCATTGCATTCAGTTACAATGTCAATGTCCTAGAATATACGTGTTGAGATCAGGTTAAAAACTAGTTAGCATGCAGTTATTAAGTATGCTACATTAATATAGAATTTGATGAGAAAAAGGTCAAAGATCACATATATAAGTATTTGCATGAATTTTTCCAATGAAAAAAACATAAGAAGTAGAGTTACATAATATATATAGCCCCCCAAATGGATTTTGGTTTGGCTTATAATATTGAATGCCCAGTGAATTCAGTCAAAAATATCAGTCTCATTTTGTTAGTTTTTAAATATTTTTATTGACAGTTTCCATGCTTACAGGCAATAAACCATGATAATTCCCTACCCTCCCTCACTTTCCCCTTCACAAATCCACTCTGTCATATACCCTCCCTCTCTCCATTAGTCTCCCTTACTTTGATACCATCATCTTTTCCTCTTATTATGAGGGTCTTACGTAGGTAATGCCAGGCACTGTGAGGTCAAAGATATCTAGGCCGTTTTATATTTGGATGATAGCATTGTGAGCAGTCCTGCCCTTCCTTTGGTTCTTACATTCTTTTTGCCATCTCTTCCACAATGTACCCTGAGCCTTGGAAGGTGTGATCAGTCTCAGTTTCAAATGACTGAACCACTTACTCATTAAGAAATTTAAACACATCAAAGAGCTTCTATTGCAACACTAAAATTCTGGGGCAAAAAAAAAATTTTCTTTGGTATCCTCTGCCAAAGAACTGAGAATATCCTTTGCAATCAACTTTGTAAATCTTTATCAGTAGGTAATAAGCTTTCATGTTTTCCTTATATTTCTAAATTTGTAGTCTTAGATGTCCATAGATTTGTTTTATTTGGGGTAAGAATGTCTTGATAATTTCTCCAGTTTGGTCTCTTAGTCTTAAAAGATCTTTCTGTCTTAGCCTCCTTAGTAGCTAGGACAGTAAACACATGCCTCTGCTAAATTTGTGTGCGTGTGGTACTAGGGAGTGAACCCAGGGCCTCATGCATGCTAACCACACACAAAGCCCCTCATCCTAAATGTGCACTTAAGCAGTCTTAGTTTTCTGTCGCTGGAACAATCGCCCATTATCATTTTATAAAAGAAAAGTTTATTTTGGGTCACAGTTTGGAAGTTCTAGTTTATGATCATATAGACCCATTGCTTTTAGGCTTCATGTGACCTAGTGAGAGCAAGTGATGTAACAAAGACAGTTCTCCTCATGGCTGGGACACAAACCAGACAGAAAGAAGAAAGAATGAAGTCTCAATATCTCTGCAAAGGCTCTATGATGACTGAAAGACTCTTCCTTTTAGACTTTATCTCTGTTACCTCACCACCTCTCAGCAGCATGGGTTATGGACCAAGCATTTAATACCTAGACCTTTGGAATATACTTATCCAAATCATAGCATAGCCCTCCTCCTGTAAGACTCAAAATTCCTGAACCTTAAATGAAAGAGACTGGTGGTAGCTAACATTTGGGGGATATTTGCTAGTTTGCACAGGATGATTATATTGCATGATTTATATAATCCTTATATTATCTAATAAAGTAACTATAAGTTAAATTATCCCTTATTTACAGATATGGAAATGGATACTCTGTGATATGATGTATCATACATAGATATAATAAAAGCAAGTCTCAAGCTCAGCTCTAGATACCAGAGACACAGCTCTCTTCATAGCTGCAAATGAACTGGAGATGTGAAACATGTGACTTGAATCTTGTTACACTTTCATTGTCATTGTCTTTATATAGTGAGACCAATTTCTAGCACATGAGAAGTTAACTTAATCCTTAAGATAAGGACCTTTTACTCAAGTGTGACCCACAGGCTGTGGCAAAATGCACACTGTTTCAATTGGTCATTTTTTGTTCTGAAAAGGGCAGGGCTAGAAAGATGATGTAGTACTTGCAAAGTGGCTAAGATGTCAACTGCCTTTATGACTGTGCAAATGGTAAACCTTGAAGTGCTGGCTGCCTCTGACCTGAACCCAGCAGCTTTATTATTATTCTATATTTGCCCCTCTGCTCTTCATAATGTCAGGTGCTCCCAAGTGGACATGTTCTATTTTGGGGCAATGAAATGCTGTAGATGAAGCAACACTGAACATTTCCTCCAGATTAGAATATATGTGGTCCCCAGTCACCCCTGGCTCAACATTGTGCTCTTAGAGAACATTTGACAATAGCCCTCAATGAAGGTGTTATTGCTGAGTTTCACCATGGTTCTACTGTAATGTGAATACAGTCACTTGATTAAGTCAGGAAATCCCATTGTAAAGTGGCAGCATGGCTCATGGATATATGGTATTGGGCAAATTCCGGGCATCTGGGCAGATGACAGACCTCCAGTGAAGTTAGGTTATTGATTAAGGAAGATGTTCACTTGTTCTGATATTATACACTTAGGGCTGGATTGCCTGGGGAGAAGCCAGTAACTCTTAGGAGAAGACCTCTCCTAAGGGTTTTCTTCTGCTCAAACATACCTTTTGGCTATATTTCATCAGGACTAGAAAAAAGAAATATTAGGCTTGGTGGAAATGGTCTAGCAGTTTAAGGACTGGGGTCACTAAAAACCTCAGTTTGGAACAGACTGACATGTGGGTCAAGAGCTGTTTCTTCTGTCATCCCAAATTGTAATTTCCAGCCTTTTTACTTTGTATTTGTTTGTTTATTTGAGGTAGGGTCTCACACTAGGCCAGGCTAACCTGGCACTCTGTAGTCCCAGGCTGGCCTCAAACTCACAGTGATCCTCTTACCTGTGCCTCCTGAGTACTGGGATTAAAGCCATGTGCTCCCACACCTGGCCTTTTTTACTTTTTCATTCAGACTGTGTATTGTGTCCTCAGCCGACAAAGCGGTGTACAGAGGGTGGGAACAACAGAACAGAAAGACTCATCCACTTCCTATGGTCTGCCACTTAATCTGCAACCCAGGGGACTTAGAGGCAAATGGTCAAGTGAGGAGGGATTTCTAGAAAGACTTGATAGATGGACCATTGAAAAGGCATTTTTCCAAGTTTAATATTTTGAGGTTCTATACTCCATCCAAAGAAAAACTAAACAAAAAGACTTAAAAATATCAGTGAAAAATGTTTTTACTGTCTATTTAAATATTTCCTTTTGGGTGTGTTTTCAAAAGGAATTTCAAGATTTATTTTACTTTCTAATATCAAAAGAACAAGTATAAGGCTGGAGAGATGGCTTAGCGGTTAGGCGCTTGCCTGTGAAGCCTAAGGACCCGGGTTCGAGGCTCAATTCCCCAGGACCCACGTTAGCCAGATGCAGAAGGGGGCGCACGCATCTGGAGTTCGTTTACAGAGGCTGGAAGCTCTGGCGCGCCCATTCTCTCTCTCTCTCATTCTCTCTCTCCCTCCTTCTCTCTGTCGCTCTCAAATAAATAAATAAACCAAAAAAATTTTAAAAAAGAACAAATATATATATATATATATATATATATATATATATATGTATATATATATAATTTAAAGGCTATTAAGCAAATATTTTCTGCAATAAATTGCAATATTAATGGTGACATTTTAAAGACAACAGCCCTTGGTATAAGAGATAGGAAGAGGAAAAAATAGCGTGTGTGCAGGAAATCTGATCAGACATCTATGAAATGATGCATGTGGTGGTTTGATTCAGGTGTCCGCCATAAACGTAAGTGTTCTGAATGCTAGGTTCCCAGCTGATGAAGGTTTGGGAATTAATGCCTCCTGAAGGCAGGGTCTTGTTGGGGGCAGGCTTATTGGTATTATAGCCAGCTTCCTCTTGACAGTGTTTGTTACACTCTCCTGATGCTGTTGTCCACCTGATATTGGCAAGGAGGTGATGTCCACCCTCTGCTCATGCCATCAGAGAATTTCCCCTCAAGTCTGTAAGCTAAAATAAACCCTTTCCTCCACAATCTGCTCTTGGTCTGGTATTTTCTGCCAGCAATGCAAACCTGACTGCAAAAATGTATAAACATACATTATTATGCTAATATCAAATATTCCTGACATCACTTCAAGTTGAAGCCTTTTTGTCAAAATTTTGGCTCTGAGTATATTCATTTCCAAGTGCTTTACTGACAATTAGCTAATTGCTCCTGTGGGGTAGGCATAGAACTCAATGAATGTGATTGTCACTAAGCTCTTTAGACCCTCTGTTTTTTCATGAGAAAATCTGATGTATTTAACAGCTAAAGGAAGCAGTGATGCCAAAGTGACATGCCAGCTGTGAAAACCCTCAGGGCTGTTATTATTATGAGAGAGTAGCTCTCTCATTTTACATGCATTGAATCATCACTCACTGAGGGTCTTGTGTCAGTCATTAATTATGAAGTGCCGGCTTTAGTATGTGCCTGCCACTAAGGTCTGCCAGTCTGTGCAGTCTTTCAACTAATTTTCTTATTTACCTACAGCTCTAGCATGCTCTTTTAAAAAGAAGGATGGAAAGAAATTGTTAAGTATCCTGCTCGTGGGGGGAAAAAAAACTATGTACAGATGGCAGACTAATGTTTGCTTTTTTTCTCATCATCCAGTATTGAAGGATAAAGGGATTTTCTTGCTGCTCTTACAAAGAAAAGAACAACGAGATACATTTGGATATAGGCTTGTATACTTTCAAAGGAGAGAGGTGTTTCATTTGTTTTCTTTGCTCTTGTTCGTTATTGCCAGTGAAGATGACCAGGTTCTGCTTCGTACTGCTGCAAGTGCACACCGATACTTATGTGACCACAGAATTATGTGACCAGCTCAAAAACTTAAATGATTCATTTCATTTTTAGCTCATCAGTGAAAGCGAAGGATATTTGTATTGAAAGGCATTTCCAGAATCTAAATCCATTACCTTTTTGGGATTTCATGTCTAAAACATGTAATAGCCCATTTATAATTATGGTAATAAATTCTTGCATGCTCACTAAAGTGGAAATACCTTGAACTGAAGCAACTTCTAAGCTTGATTTCCACAGACAACCTTATACTATTAGAAATAATTTTACAATTCATACATCATTGAATAAAAATTAGTGAAACAGTTTCCCAACCCATCTAAATATTTTCTTATGTTCCATACTCTAGATTTATTTAAACTTATTTTTTTCAAGTGCTACTTTATAAAAACATAAAAATGATACATATTTATGGGGTACCATATAATGTTTTATCATTCCTTTATGGTGAAAAAACATTTAAAATCTTTCCTCCTAGCTTTTTAAAATGTTAGCATTATTTATGATATGTAAAATATTTATCACTGAAACTTAGCAGTGAACTTATTTTTTAAAAGCAAAAATATTGCATGGTAACATGCATCATCAATTCTATTATGAAAGAATAAGTGGAAACATGCTATAGTTGATTACCTTTATTGTTTCTGACAATTTTATACATGCGTATATCTTGATCATAACCCCTTCTCATTACCTTCTCTTGAGCCCCTCCTATTCCTTTTCTACTGAACCTCTTTTGCTTCCCAACTAGCCCCTATTCTCTTTTGATGTCTCTCTTTTGTTCCTGTGTATGAGTATGACACACCAAGTGTAATTAATGCTGCCTGCTTGAGCATGAGTGGGGGATTATTTACCAGAGCTCATGAGTCTTACTTTGAAGCTTTGAAGGGGGTAGAGTGATATAAATGTCCCATTTAGCACTGAACACTCCATCGTCATATATTCTCATCACTTTGATAAGATTTGTGTCCCCTCAGTAGTAACAACCATCTGCAAAGAAAAACTCCTTTAACCAAATATTTAGAGGGCAACTTCATGGGCACACAAAATATCAAACAATAATAGTAGCTTCCTTCTTAGGGTCTATAACTTCCCCAGACGTATAGGCTTTTGACTAGGTTTTCAATACCAGGCATGAGTTCACTCACATGAAATGGGGTTCAAATACAAACATAGAGAAATTGGTTACCCCCAGAGCATTCATGCCATTGTTGCAATGGTGGGTGCCTCTTGTCTGGCTAGTCAGTCAGGTAGTACATACAGCTGTTCTACAGTTAGGTAAACCTGTTCATGAACTTTCTCACCGAGCAGCTTGCATTAAACATTCTGTATTTTTTTTAAATTTTATTTTAGAGAGAGAGAAAGAGAACGAGAGAGAGAGAGAACTGGCACACCAGGCCACATACACTGCAATTGAACTCCAGATGTTTGTGCCACCTACTGGGCATGTGCGACCTTGCCTTGCTTCTCCTTGTGTGTCTGGTTTATGTGAGATCTGGAAAATCCAGCAGGGGTCCTTAGGCTTTGCAGGCAAGTACCATAATAGCTAAGTCATATCTGGAGCCCTGCATTACACTTTCTACTACTATGACAGCTTGTCAGCAGGGAGGAAACTCACAGCTCTATTTCCGAATAATTCCTCATTGTCCTGACACCAAAGCATATGGTGTCTTCAACAAAAGACTTACCATCAAGTTTTGGTGGGTTACCAAGAGCTTTGGCAATATCCTGTATTGCCTTGGGTGTCTCATGAACAACAGTTCACTGGGAAATATTTTACCCCTAGCACTGGGATTTTCATATAATAACCTATGGCTTCTTGGAGTATCATTATCCACCAATTAAGAATGCCTCTTTATTTTTTTTAATTTATATTTTTAATTAGTTAACAAATAAGTGGGTTTACATAAGCCTCTTTCATATGTCTTTAGTTTTGGTTAACTTTCATCTCTCTCCTCCATCCCCTACTCATATCCCAATTCAAATCTTTCTGTCCTGAGTATTCTGCCCCTCTACTTTCAAATTGCTACTATCCACTCTCCTTGAACATTTCCTCTCATCCCACTTCTTATGGCTTATTTCTAGCTTCCTAACCTTTACTGATTCTTATTCTGACTTATATAAGTATCTAAAAATTTAGATGTTTTAAAAATTAGGATCCACATAAGAGAGAGAACATACAGCACTTGTCTTTCTAATTACCTCAGTATAATCCTTTCGAGACCCATGAATTTTCCTGAAAATTTAAATTTTCTTTGCAACTGAATAAAACACAATTGGATATATTACTGTATCATTGTTATCTATTCATCAGCTGGTGAGCATCTAGGCTGATCCCATTTTATATTTATTTTGAGTAGAGTAGCAGTAAATATGAATGAGCAAGGATCTCTGTAGTATACAGGGTATGTGGTCAGAAGTAGTATAGTAGTATTATATGGAGTTCTATTTGCAGATTTTTGAGAAACATCCACACAGAAAGACATAATGGCTGTATGAGTTTGTACTTCCTCCAACAGTGAATAAAATTCCCTCTTTCTTCACACCCTTTCCAGCATTACTTACCAATTGCTTTTTGTAGAGTACGAGGGAATCTCAAACCAGTTTTAATTCACATTCCCCTGATGCCTAAGGATGTTGAGTATTTAAAAAACTATTTATTGGCCATTTGCATTTCTTCTTTTGAGAACTCTTCTGTAGCTTAATTTTTTATTTGGTTGTTCATTTTCTTTTTTATATATACATTATATTATATTATTTAAAAATTTAAAATTTAAATATAAACAAAAATACTACTATACAGTATTAACATTACCAACTTAATGTTTCACTCTTCAGGGAATTCCACTGTTATGATAAAATTGAATATATACAAAGAAACATTAGCCACTTATGATTCTATTTACAAAGTACCATACCTTTTACTTTTTTTTATGCTGCATTACTACTAATAACAACATATTTTGTATGGATACATCATGTGTTGGTACTCTCTTTTCCCTCATCCTTGCCCCCATCCCATTGGGGACACTCCTCAGTGGGGTCACAGGTATTCCCCATGGGATTGGGTTGTAGTTTATGCGTTGTGGGAGCAGCAGTCAGTTATTTTTTGAAGGAGATAATGCCTCTGGGCATGATGTCTCAACCTGTGCCTCTTACAATCTTTCTGCCCTCTCTTCCATAAAATTCCCTGAGCCATAGTGGGTGAGTTTGAAGTTTACTTTAGTGATGAGCGCTTAGGAACCTCTGGATCTCTGCTTTGGTAGGTGTTGAATATCCTTAGGGTCTGTCTCCTGCACCCTGGGTCTGATTATTGGGTTCAGCATGGAAGCAGCACTCATGCTAGTCTCCCCAATTCCTCTGTGGATTCAGCTGTGGCTTGGGTGAAGTGCAAGGGGTAGTTTATCTCCTCCAGTCTCACTACCTTCTGAAAAATAACAGATTCCAATGGTGAAGTCAGCATAGTTTAAGTGGAATAAGCATTATTAATTTAAGGAGAATTTGATGTATGTAACTCCTCTTTTAGCCAAAGACTAGTGAGAGCTTGACATTGGAGGACATAATCTTTGTGTCCATAGGATTCTGATCTGGTTCCCAATTCAAGATATGGGTTCCTTTACACTGAGTGGATCTCTTAGCCAATCAGAAAGCTATTGTTAACCCACCAAGGGTGTGTGTCACTATTGCACTGGCATATAGATACTGTCAGGGTGTTTGCTTCTGAGGAGCTTAGACCTCTGGTTGCTCAGACCATTGCTGTCCACTTTCCCCCAGTAGCTCATGTAGTTCTTTCCAGCACTAGACAGGCTAAATGTCTGGAAACTGGCTTTCTTCTGAATTCCAGCCAGGTCTCTCTGTGCTCTGTGTCAGCAACATATGTTGTCTTCAGCAACAGGGTCTCAGCATTTGCCTTAGGTGGATAATCAAGTGCTTTGACAGAAAGTATCTTGATTTGGGGACCTTGAGGTCACTCTAATCAACAGCTCAATGTGAGTAGCATGTTCATTTTCTTAATACTGACGTTTTGGAGTTCTTTCTATATTCGAGGTATCAACTGTCTGTCAGATGTACAGTAGGCAAAATTTTTTTCCCATTCTATAGGATACCTCTTGGCTTGGTGGATAGTTTCCTTTGCTATACAAGAGCTTTTCAGTTTCACGAGGCCCCACTTGTTGACAGTTTGCCTCTAATGGTGGAAATGTCACCCACATAGGAAGGGGAAGGGAGAAAGCAAACTTTTGGGCCCAAACTCACTGGTGGGACCCTGAACCCAATAGCAGAAACACAGGGAACCCACAAAACATTCTAAGAGTTTTTCTTTTGAAAAGAACCAGTCAAATCCCCACCTGTTCAAAATGCTACCGTACATCTGAGTATGATTCCTATGGTCCAGGAAATTATAAGTGAAGAAGATACACAGACCCAAGGAATAAGAAAATGCAGACACTTGAGTTGATGTGTACCACAACAGCAATGGCAGATGTGTCTCTTCTTGGCATTTCTAACTGGCAGGCTGACTTGCTTAATTATTCATCCTCTATTTGCCCTGTTGTTTTATGCACCAATGCCATTGGCAGAAGTCCTGCTGGGACCAATTTGATGCCAGCAAACTATCAAAGTCATCTCAGAGATTGAGCTGGTATGAGCATCACTAGTGTCCACATGGCCATATATTCTGCATTTGCTCAGGAACTATAAATATAAGCACAATCTCTATGTTCAAGTAGCTTTAATCAGTTTTAAAAAGTACCTGAGAAGAAGACAATGGTATTGAGATAATTCCTGTTCTAATGCTGTCTAGAAGTATTTAGAACAATGCATTCTAGTAAGTTAATGAAACAGGTAAAAAACTAATTTTAATAGCACACGTTATTCAGTACAATATTCTAAATTGTTCATATCCTACTTGTAATAAATAGGAAATTATTGTTGAAAATTTTTGCATTTTTTCATATTAACTACAAACTGTGAATAGATTTTAACTTAGAGTTCATCTCACTTTGGACAAACTATTTCATGAAAAATACAAATTACTGTTCCAGTCAGGGCTCTCATCCAGAGATCTTCCTCTGTGGATTCTACCTATCACAGATTGAAAATATTATTTTTAATTATGTCTATAGTGATCATGTATAAACATTTTACTTATGAATATTCACCAAACATTATAGTATTTACATAGAATAGATATTGTACTGGGAATTATTAGTAATCTAAAGATCATATGGAAGACATATATGGTTTCAAAAATACTACGCTAGTTGATATAAAAGACTTGGTATCCACAGGGAATCCTGGGATGTATCCCTTCTATATACCAAAGAATGACTGTGTGTAGTAAAAGTCTAGATTGCAAGATGCAAAGTTTTGCATTATTCCATGAAAACATGTGACATAATGTATTTGAGACATCATTTATTCTTTTATTTTTATTTTTAAATGTATTGTTTAATTTTTTTCCTTCTTATAGTTTATGTCCTTGGTTGATGTAATTCAACAGTGGCTTTTCAAGCGGTGACATATTTTAACGTTTATGACCTTATTCCCCAACATAGTACTTTCTTGGAGTCTTAATCAGAAATCAAAAGATTAGTTGAGAATTAATTAAGTAGCTTTGATTAAGAATAAGGTATGAGGGCTGGAGCAATGGCTTAGTGGTTAAGGCACTTGCCTGTGAAGCCTAAGGACTCATGTTTGATTTTCCAGGTCCCACATAAGCCAGACGCACAATGTGACACAAGCACACAAGGTTGTACAAGACCACAAGATGGTGAACGTGTCTGGAATTAGGTTACAGTAGCTGGAGGCCCTGGCATGTCAGTTCTCTCTCTCTCTGATAAAATGAGAATAATAAAGAATTAGTTAAGAAAATAAAAACAAGCAAGTCAGTAAGAAGCCTCTGAATTTATAAATCTTGTAGAACAAAGTGGTCTCTCCTACTGTTATTTTCTGTGCCTTTTGTCATCTGGACTTTACATCTGTTCTAGTGTCTTTGCTCTTCCCTCCCATAAATATTTCCAATGATCCAATTATCCAGAATCATGTTTGATAACACTCAAGCCTGTAAGATGAAATGCTCACCATTATGTTACAGATAAATATACCTATCCATGAGGTTAAATGCCTTGCCCAAGCTCACAAATGTTCTAAGTGATAAAACTAGGAAACAGATCTTAAGGTACCTGCTCTGTGCACTTCTCACTTTACATGGACAAGCCAGTTTATCAGACCTGAGCCACTGAGGAAAAGTGTTTTTAGTTCTTTACATAGTAAATTGAGTAACTGGATCAACAGACACTGTGGCTGCTGGTTTGAGTATGACAAGGAAAATGTTTTATTGCATGCATTTTAAGGTAAGTTTTGTAGTAAGATACTATACACATTCACCAAATACAAAGAATGAAGGAATTAGGGTTTTGTTTCCATCTCAAAGCATATGTGTTTAACTTTTGTTATTTTAAAGGCAAATCAGTCTAAGTGCCTGACAAGGTAATTTGAGGGAACATTTCAAATGATGCTTTTGAAACTACTGTTGTGGCTTTGGGTTTTTTCCTGTTGTTTCCCTAAATGCAGTGTTTTATGTGAGTGAATAAAAAGATTCCTTTTTCATTTATAACATTGCTGGGATGAAAAGAATGAGTCTGTTAGTGAACAAACACTTTAAAATAAACACTGTACAACAACATAGATCACTTCTCAGTTCAGAAATGGCTGATTTTATGGTTGTCCAATCTGTTTACCACATACTTCTGCTTGAGTCTTCCTATAGTCCTACCTGAAGCAGCATGTAAATAACACTGATAAATTGAAATGTAAATTATTAACATATGTGGATTCTATTTTACTAAAGCTTCCTCATTATAACTTATGGTTGTTATTATTTGAAATAATACAGACATGGATTGAAATGCATAAGAAAGGTAAGAACATATAATCTGCCAAGCATTTTAGAATAGTGTGGAGTGAGTATAAAATTCACCTAATTAGCTAACTTTAAGATATAAGATGTGGTTGAATAGTGATCACAAAAGTATAGCCAATTCCCTAGTAATGTGTAAGAATGAGCTCCAAACAGAACACAGTCTGGTTGAGAATGACTGTGCCTGATGAGGCAGGGCAAGCCAGGCAAGAAGGTGATAATACAGTGTAGATACAAATAACACAGTATAGCATATTATTGTTCATATTATTTTGAGCATACTGATACATTGAAATGTCACAAGGATCACAATCTGGGCTCCCCTATGTGCTCATGTTCTTGTAATTTTGTTGAAAGAATTCAGACAAAACATACAGAGCGTAATGAAGAACACAGAGTTTATTACAGAATAAGGGGAGCACACTCTCAAGGGATGAGAGATTACAGTGACTAAAGGGACCATTGTTCATATATATATATATATATATATATATATATATATATATATGTGTGTGTGTGTGTGTGTGTGTGTGTGTGTGTGTGTGTATTTAGGGAGGCTTTACATTATTTCTAAAGCCACTAGAATAAGTAATCTATTATGAGAGACTTTGTCCTGTCCAGGTGATTGCCAGGCCCATTTGAATTGACTTAGAGACAAAAAACTATTGCTATGTCTTTGTTCTTTATCAGAAAGCCTCCTGCTAGATAGTGATGTTACAAGGTTTGGAGCTCCTAAAGCCAGGTTTTGATAATTATCTTTTAATAAGCTATGGATAGTTCAGAATGCCACAGCTTCTCTCAGGCCAAGGATGACTTACCATTCCTCTCATGCATAATTAGAGTCTTGCAGTTCCCTTTGGTTTTACAAGTTGCTGAATGTAAGAAAGAGTGAGTACACACCAATGTCTTCCAAATCAGCTAATATCTAACTACCTAACAGAAAGATTAGAGACCAAGAAAATACCAAGCATTGGGCTAGAGAGATGGCTTAGCAGTTAAGATGCTTGCTTGTGATGCCTAAGGACCCAGGTTCAGTTCCGCTGTACCCATGTAAGCCAGATGTACAAGATGGTGCATGTATCTGAAGTTAGTTTGCAGTGGCTAGAGGCCTTAGTCCAATTTTTTTTCTCTCTCTCTCCCTATTTCTTGCTTAAATAAATAAATCAAATATTTTTAAAAATAAAGAAATAGGAAGCATGAAATGGCTATTTGAAGGAGCAGCCCTCTCACTGGATACCATAGAAAGGATGTTCCAAATCAAGACGTGTAAAGATTCCAGGTCATCATCACAATGATTGGGTAGTTGATATCAAAGTGTATAAACAGTCACTGCCCCAGCGATGGAGCACCGTCAGCTGGTCAGTTTCAGATGAACAGGGATTCCTATATGTCCCCAGGTTATTTACAAAGGAGCAAACAGAAAAACAAGGACACATAAGTAGTTATTAAAACAAGTCATTTTCATTAAATACTGAATACATCAGCACAAAAGTTTGATGTCTGAAAACATTCTACTCACAAGAGAAATAATAAATATGAAATACATAGGATCTAAAAATAATAATATTGAAATACTGAACTATTACAATTTAAAAGAACTATTGAATAAATGAATGGGTATACCATGTTTCTGTATGATCAAAGCTGATATTCTAAAATTCCCTATTAACAATCCTAAATTAACATTGTCATGTAATTCTATTCAAAATACAAAATTGATTCAGTTGAAATTAAGGTAATAGCCAGCCCTCATACAGGCATGATCAACATGGGCTAATGAACAATTGAGGCATTCTCTCACAAAGATTTAGACAAAAGATGAAGACACAAGCCAACCAATGGTACAGGTGAAAAAATAAAGTCAGAAGGAATCTGAACCACAGTCCAAGACCCCTTTCAGATAGCAGTGTACCAGTGGTTCATTTTAAAGAAGTTTCTAACTTGCTTGTTTTTGTTTCTGTTTAACTGAAACTTTTATTCTGTTTCATTTTTGAGACAGTGTCACACTTATCACTCAGGCTGGCCTTGTATCCATGGTTATCCAGCTTCTACCTCTTAAATGCTAGATTATAAGTGTACACTATCAAACCTGGCCCATTATTTGAGAATTTTTGACATTGCTTATTGTTTTCTTTGAATAAATTCTTTTATATTATGCTAGGTTGATGAGTTTCTACCAGTTAACCAAATAACCCCTTGGCCAGGTGGTTATTTCTGGGTAGTGAACTGACATTTTTTTTCTCCTTTCTGCTTTTCCCATTTTAACATTAATCTCCAATATCACTTTATTATCAGTACTTAAAAAGAGCCATCATTTGTAAAGCTCCCTGAGTCTTCAAGCACATGATAGAGATGTAGCATTTTTTGCTCAGCACTCCATATCCACAGACTCTTAGCACTTTGATGAGTATTGTATATCCCCAGTAGCCTTTGCAAATAAAAGTTTGCCTGGCAAACAGCAAAAGCAGCACTAATTAATGGGCATAAACATAATATAAATTTTTAGGGAGTAATTTGATGCGTATATCATGTCCATTTAGTCAATCTACAGAAGTACTTCCTCCTGAGAGTCCATGACCTTCTCAGCCATAGTCTTTTGAGTAGTTTTTCAGCACCAGCCTATATTCCCACCCATTGAGTGGCCTCAGATAGAATCAAAAGAGCAGTTGGTTACTCCCAAGCCAGTCACGCCAGTATTGCACCAGTAGGTACATATTGCCTGTTTGGTCAGTAGTATCACAAACAGGGTGAATCTACCATTGAGTAAAAATGTTGATGACTTTTTCCCCAATCTACCTGTATAGCCCATTCCATCACTATGACAGCTAGCCAGAACAGTGTAGGCTTCCAGCTCAGTTCTAGCTTGATTTCTCAGTGTCCTGCAACCAAAGCATCTGGTCTCTTCATCATTAGGGTCTTACCATCTAGTGCTTGTTAGAAACCAAGAGCACTGGTGTACATGGCTTTGGGGGCTTAGTGGGCCTCCATGACCAACAACTCACTGGGAGCTTTTCCACCCTAGCCCTGAGAGTTTCCTGTAATAAGTTATGGTTTCTGTGCACAGCATTCTCCAACACTAAAGCATACTTCTGCCTAAACTCTCTTTTTGTAACATATATATAAAATTTTAAACTAGCTAACAGAGAAGTAGGTTTCCATATGACATTTAGTTTAAGGTTACCCTTCCCCTTCTCTGTCCTCTATTTTCTTCCCCTGACCTCCCCCTTAGCCTTTCCACACCCAGTACTCTACCCCTCTACTTAATAGGTCTACTATCCTCTCCTGTTAACCCCACCTCACTAAAGGATAGGAAGGAGTACTAATGGATACTATCCTTCATATTCAGGACCTCATGGCAGGCAGCTGTTGGCTGTCATTAACTCTACTAAACTTGCACAAAATTGTGCTCATTCATCTACATTACAACATGGATAATAGAGAAAGGTTTAAAAAAACTCATCAAAATAGCAGCAATTAGTTGGAAATAAGGGATTTGGTGGGATGGAGTGGGTTTGGGGACAGAAGAGAAGTTAATGGGCAGGGATTATGATTAGAGTATGTTCACATACGAAAATTCTCAATAAACAATTTGGACATCTTGAGTCACTGTCTTGGAAGAAGAGGTAATGAGCAATTAGACAGCTTACAATAAATTGACACACCATGCTGGGAGCCACATTTACATTAAAATTATCACTATTCTTTTTTTAATTTTTTTGTTTATTTTTATTTATTTATTTGAGAGTGACAGACAGAGAGAAAGAGGCAGAGAGAGAGAGAGAATGGGCGCACCAGGGCCTCTAGCCACTGCAAACGAACTCCATATGTGTGCGCCCCCTTGTGCATCTGGCTAACGTGGGTCCTGGGGAAACGAGCCTGGAACTGGGGTCCTTAGGCTTCACAGGCAAGTGCTTAACCACTAAGCCACCTCTCCAGGCCAAATTATCACTATTCTTAACTTCATGTAGCAACTTCTTGAAGGTGGAAATAAAATTGTTTGACGTATCTTATCTAAATTTGTCTAGTTCTCACCAAGATTCTATCTGGACCAGTTACATTTTTGATAATCAGTTTAAGGATGGAACATGTGCAGAGCACCAGACATGGCCTTGGGGTGACAGTGGTGAATGGGGAGGGGTCTGGCTAAAAATGAAGATGAAACTTTTCACCAAGGTCAGAGCTGGAACAGGGGTTTAGGTATTCATAGAAAGCTTGAACTCAGAATTTGTCCACGAGAATTTTTTCCATGGGGTGATATGAACACATTATCTATTCACCCCAGATAGGGCACAAATGACAGACCAAAGTGCATTATGCCAAAGCCAGTTTTGTTGAACCAGTGAATTTACTGGGGTTACTTACAGAGACGGATGAGGGGTTACTTACAGTAGCAACGAAGAACCCAAAGCAGCCATTCCAAAAACATGTCTCATCCCATCCTGGATGATGACCACCCTGTAGCTGCTTAGGTGGAGCTCCCTAGGTCAGGATTGCCCCTGTCTGTCTATGCTCTTCCGTCAGCCTCAGGGTGAAGGCTGACTTACAGAATAATGGTCGACCCACAGGCCACTACATCACCAAAAACCCCACCCCACCATAACAGACGACTCACAGAAGTGGCATCTCCGGAGCACACTGCACCACTTTGAGTCAGCTCAACCAGTCTCCCTCCAAGCATTTGTTTTCCCTTTATATAGCCCTAGGGCAAGATCTTGCAACATTTTCCCAGACTTGTTGACTTCCTGAGTGTATGAAACTTCCTGCTCTGGCTTCCTCACTCCTCCCCACCTCCACACACAAGAAGAAATGTTTCAGTTTCTAAATAATATCACCTTGGGGAGATGTTTAGTGACTGACATTTCAGGTCTCCCAAACATGACTTCTCCTCTGTAATAGAGAATATTTCAATATTTCAGTTGGTTGAACTCTGCCACACAACAGGGTAACATAACAGCGCTGCCAAACATGGGACGGCACAGCCCAGGGCAAAGGGAAGGTGTGTAGGATAGTTCCTAACATGAAAAGTGTCATTGCATGAGAGTACAAAATACATATATTCTGGGGCTCAGAGGTTAAAGGCACTTGCTTACAAAGACTTCCAGACTAAATCCATTTTCCAAGCACCCGTATAAAACCCAACATAAAGTGGCCCATGTCTCTGTGATCCCAGCACATCTCTCACAATGTGAAGTAGAGCCAGGATAATTCAGTTTCTGGGCCAGACTCCCTTGCAGCAGTAAGAGAGGCTGCCTCAAGGAAGGTGGAGCACAGAGAACTCTGCTGATCTCCACACGCATGCCATGGCATGTGCATACACACACACACATGCACACACACACACAAGCACATAAATAAATAAATGAAATAAGTGTCAACTTGCATTCATATTTGGTCCTCCTTTTATTAACTTTTTATTGACAATTTTCATACATGTATACAATACATTTTGATTATAATCTCCTAACATATTTCTTTAGCTCCCCCTCCCCCATACTCATTCCAATAACACCCCTTTGCATTTTTTTATTTTGGAAAAAGAGAGGGAAAGAATTGGCGCTCCAGAGCCTCAGCCACTGCAATCGAACTCCAGATATTTGCAACACCTAGTGGACACATATGATCTTGCGCTTGCCTCACCTTTGTGCATCTAGCTTAAGTGGGATCTGGGGAGTTGAATGTGGGTCCTTAGGCTTTGCAGGCAAGCACCTTAGTTGCTAATCCATGTTTCTAGTCCTGTCCCCCCTTTTTATTTCCACTTAATCTATAATATAATTTTATATTTTGTTTTGTTTAGTTTGCCTTACTCTCTTGTCCATTATGATATGTTGATGAGCCTAATGTTGTGTGGGTTATGTTATGACAGCTTCTGTGAGGTCATGAATGCAAGGGCCACATCATGTATGGAAGACAGAGTTTCAAAGCACTCCTCTCCATCTTCTGGTTCAATGTTACCTTGAACTGATTAACACTGTTGATATTTTTTTCTCCCCCAGCAGCCTGTATAGCATTGTGACAACTAGCCAGCAGCAAGGAGACTTCCAGATTGACTTTTCGGTTTCCTGCCATTGAAGCATATGGTGTCGTCAACAATAGGTTCTTACTGTGCAGTTCTGATGGGGTTCCAAGAGCACTGGCAATACTGTGTATTGTTTGGGAGGCTTAATGGGCCTCCCCAACTAACACTTCATTGGGAGGGTTCAGACCCCTAGCATTCAGATTTTCCTGTAACAACCTAAGTCATCTGAGTATAGGATTCACCATCCCATAGGGTACTTCTTCCCAAACTCTCTTTTTGTAAATTATATTTTTAATTAGCTGTAGGTTTACATATGGCTTATTCATATATAATCCATATATTATTAAAATATGATTCATAATCTTTTGTTTTGGTAAGCCTTCCAGTAATCTCCTACTGTCTTCCAACCCCTCCTCTGACCCACCTTAAACCTTTTCACTCTTAGTGTCTGGTCCCTCTACTTACATAACTACTATCCTTTCCCCTTAAAGCCTCCCTCTTTGTCCTCTGCCATGGCACCTTCCTATCTCCCTACCCTGTAATGTACTACTGACTCTTAATCCAACTTACATAAAATCTAAAAATTTAGTGTTAATCACCAAATATGAGTGAGAACATGTGATATTTGTCTTCTCTATTACTATTATTCTGTATTACTTAACTTGTTATAATGTTTCCAAGATCTACCCATTTTCTTGTAACTTTAATAATCTAATTTTTTTACTGAATAAAATTTCATTATGCACATGTACCACATCATCATTACCTATTAATTAGGTGATGGACATCTAGCCTGATTTTCTGGCTTGTGTCAAGCAGCAATAAAAATTGATGAGCAAGTGTCTCTATAGTAGAGTGTAGAGCATATGCCCAGGATGCTTATTGCTGGGTCACATAGTAGTTCAATTTGCAGCTTTTTGAGAAACCTCCACACTGATTTCCATAATGGCTCAACAGTTTGTACTTTGATCAGCAGTGAATAATGGTTCTTAGCACACAATCTCAACAGCATTTGTTATCATTGATTACTTGATTGTAGCCATTTTGCTTGGAGTGAGATAGACTTTCAAAGTAGTTTGAATTTGCAAATCCCTGATGGCTAAAAACGTGAAAATTAAAAATATATATATATTGGATATTTGTACTTTTTCTTTTGAGAAATGTCAGATTCATGGCCCTTTTTAATTTGGTTGAATTGTTTGACAGTTTAGTATTAATTTTTTGAGTTCTTTTTATATTTGAGATACTTATCCATGGTCAAATCTTTAGCTAGCAAAGATTTTCTCTCATTCTGTAGCTAGTATCTTGATTGTTCTGGCTATAAAACTCACATATACTCCAATAGAATAGCGTATCAACCATAACTTCAAACATTTCCCTCTACCTTCCCTATTTCTAAGATCAGTTTACTGCAAGAAGACTGCAAAAGTCACTTTGTGTGTCTTCATGTTTAGTCCTTACAGTCCATTTTCTGCACATCAGCAGTGTGAGGTGTTTTAATTCTCTAGCTTACTACTAAGCCACTGACTTCTCACACTCAAATTTCCATTTCAGGATGTGAGGGTGATCTGGCTAGGACATCCGTCACCTCACTGCTTGCCAAGGTTGATTCGGCTGATCTGGCTGGCTAGGCAGGTGTTCTACTCCTCCATCACTGCTCCTTGTACCCCATTTCCAAAGCTGTGAACTCAATTGAAGAGAATGACCTTCCCCGAGTACAGAAGTACTGCTCTTTGGTCAAGAGTATATGAGAGGCTTCACATCCCTGCTACAAACTTCAAAATACTCTCAAAATTTCATTACAAGTTCAGTCACAGCTTCTAGGTCTGCCCAAACTGGAGCCTTTGAATGCATTGCAAATGTGCCTGATATCTCTTTCTGACTTCTATAAACCCAACAAGCACATTTTGTCAATCACTTTGCCATGTCTGCATACTTTCTGCATACATCTTCTCTGGAAATGCTTTGCATTCTATTAAGATCTTTGTTTAAATCAAACTTGCTTAGCAAGCTCTTCTCTGATCAACTCAGCTGAAATAGATTCCCTGGTAAGTCTCCATATAAGTGCTTTATTTTTCATTTCTCACTTGATGTTTCATACTCTTGCTTGCTTCTCAAGAGCCATTGAATATGTTGAACTACTACATATTATTGCATTGTAAGAGTATCACATAACTTATTTTATTAGTCTCTTTATGGTAGGCATACAAATTGATTCCAATTTTTTGATGACTCCTAAATTGTGGGTGGCAGTGTGATCCAGGAGCAAGCACATATTGAGTATAGACGATGGGAGGTTGGTTTTCTTCTTCTAGAAATTATCTTACATGCTGCAACGAATATTTTCTTTGCATCAGTTTTAAACAGAATTTTATTTATCCAGTTCCCAAATTTATAAAATTACATTTGGGCAAAAATTTCCCTATCCTGTCTTGCTGTTTTCCAAATGATTTCACCTTTGATTTGTTTTCCTATTCCTTTTTAGATTCTTTTCTAAAAATTAAACCACTTTGTATTTTCTTTTCAGAGTGGAAGAATTTTGAAGAGGAAGGGTCTTCCTGGATTTGTACCAAAGGGTTCTCATTGCCTCAAATAAAGATGTTGTCTGTCTGTCAACCCATTTAAGTTTTTTTTTTTTTTCTCTTAAGGTATGACACGTACTTGAGAGCTTTGTGGAGAGCCATTCTAGGAACAAATTTTGTCTGAAATCCTCAGTTACAGAAAGACATCTTCTCTACCTCTACTCATGTACCTTTTGCTTCTGCATCAGACTTCTTAAAATTTTCCTTGTTTGAATTTATAGATCTCTCCTAGTTAAATTGCATATAAGTTCTACTTCTATTTTTCACTTTCTTTTTTATAACAGGTTAGGTAACAATGTCTATGTGTGCCAATTTTGATGTTGAGGTATCATATTTCAGGCAAGGCTGACTGTGGTGTGTCTTAAGGGCAAGTGAAACCCCTAAAACCTGAGCTGGAGGCCAGAGAAAGCATGCCAGTGACTGTGCTGGACAATTCTTCCTTATATTTTTCACCTTACACAGATGTCAGAATTTGTACAGTGTGTTGGCATATGTGTTCAAATTTCCTTATACTCAAAAGCATCAGTCTTTAGGTGATGGCCTTCTGCTGCATGAAAGCCAAGGGATCAGTATCTCAGCACTCTTTGAATCATTTCATACAACACACTTGCAACTGATGGAGCAAGGAAGCCCTTCAAGTAAAGACTGGGCAAGAAATAAGATGGAAGTTCTTCTTATTGGAGATATAAGAAGAATAGAGATGGTAATCAAACATGGAATTATGATAGGAAAGTAACCTGAGATGTTGATCAAGCGTTACAAAACTAATCGGTTCTGACTCATCTGGTTCCTGAAATACTGTGAAAGGGCTTATGTTAAGAGGACATGGAGATTTCTTAACCTTGAGTCAGTCTTATGCCACTGTAGTGGTTCATCTTCATTGTTATCTTGACCAGATTTAGAATCACCTAGGAAATGGTAAGACATATTTCTTTGTGTAACTGTGAAGGGGTTTCTGGGCAGAATTAATTGAAGAAAAAAAAAACTCATCCAGACTGTCAGTGACAACATCTCATAGGCCCAGATGGACCAAAAAGTACAAAGAAAAAGCCAGTAGAGTGTCAATATTCACGGCTATTTTCTGAAGTATCATGATATAAACCAATCTCCCCAAATCTTTGAAACTATGAACCAAAACCAATCTTTCCTCTTTTAAGGTGTTTTGATTAGGGGGTTTTCTTACAGTTATGCAAAAGTATAGCCATGGGTAAGGATGGCAACCGCCTAATTGCGCTGAAACTCCTTGGGAAAGAAAGGCAAGGCATTAAGGGTTCACTGGGTGTTTAAGGGGAGAGAAATATCTAATAGATCACCAGTGGGAGGTTGCAGAGGGGGAAAAAGAGGGAATCACTGATTCCCTCACTCACAGGTAGCCCACCAGTCCTCCAACACCCCCAAGAGCCACAGTACCCACAGTCCCAGCTTCAGGATACTCCCACACTTACTGTAGGAAAGGGGTCCCTGGCCAGCATAATTCCACTTACCTCACTGCTCAGGGGCGATCACGCTGCTACCCGCCCAAGTGTGACCTTGGGCAGGCTCCTCCCACTGGCCCACTGAGCTCAGGCTCCACCATCCATCTGCCCGCCACATGTGTGCCTCCCATCTCCGCTTGTGCAAGCTTAGAGTGCTGCCCATTTGCCCACTTACTGCTCCGGCCACCACCCATCCATATGTGAGCTCAGGCCCATTCCACCTGCCCATGCAAGCTCAGGCTCATTCTGCCTGACACCCGTGCAATCCCTTGTCTGTCTGCTGCTCTGGCCACCCACAGGTGTCCTGTTGCTCATGAGCTCAGACTGTGTCCCACTGTCCTGCCACATGCGAGTTTAGGCTGCTTTGGTGCTTGGTGCATCAGCACCCAGCTCAGGCTACATCAGCGCATCACCACCTGAGAGCTCACGCTACTTTGGCACCCCTGCCACATAGGAGCTCAGGCTGCTTGGGCATTCTACTAAGTGAGTGCTCAGACTGCTCCAGCATCTGGCCTAGGCTGCTTCAGCTTCCACTGTGCATGAGCTCAGGCTGATCCACCCACCCACCCATGTGTTAGCTCAGGACCACTCGGCCCATCTTGCCTGCCAGCTAGCTCAGGCCAGCTCTGCCAAGAGGCATCACTTCCCCTGCCCATCATAGCAGTTCTACTCTCCCAGCAATACACTGTGATGGGCAGACCACAGTACAAAAGAAATAACATGAGAAATCAAATGGAAGAAAATCCAGTTAGATCACCCAGTCCTACAATGAACATCTCTAATCAAAACATAGAAGAGTCATTAGGATCAAAACACCAAAATGAAGCTATGAGCAATGCAACCCTGACTAAGCTACTGGTAGAACTTGCAGAAAAACAACAAAGGACCTATAATTGTGTGGATGCTGCCATCATTATACTAGACCTAATAGATAAGAAAATGGAAGGAGTTCAAAGACAGTTAAGAGATATGAGGGAGAGTGAAAAAAAGAGGACCTCAAAAATCAGCTGGCAATGCTAAATGAAGACATAAAGAAATGCAAGGATGAATTCCAAGAAGCATCAAGAAAATCAGAAAATGATATGCAAAAGAAGCTTGACAGAGGGATGGAAACTATGCATAGAAAGTAGTAGAAAATGCAAACCTAATTGAACAAGTCCAAAACTCTCTAGAAGCTATCAATAATAAAGTCAGCCATGTGGAGGATAGAAACCCTGATCTGGAAGACAAGACAGAAGAATCAGTTCAAGAGTTCAAACGTTTCAATAAGTTCAAAAATTTCTGTGAACAGAACATGAGGGAATTGTGGGATACCCAGAAACATCCTAATGTCTGGATCATGGGAATACCAGAAGAGGAAGAAATTCAGACCAAAGGCATGGAAAACTTATTTAACAAAATAATCGAAGAAAACTTCCCCACTCTCTCAAAAGACATGCCCACCAAGATACAAGAAGCTAACAGAACTCCAAACACACCAGACTAAAGGAGAAACTCTACAAGACATATTGTCATTAAGACTCTAAACATTGACACCAAGGAGAAAATCCTAAAAGCAGCTAGGGAAAAACAGCACACCACTTTTAAAGGGAACCCCATCAGAATTACTTCAGACTTATCAATGGAAACCCCAAAAGCCAGAAGGGCCTGGAATGGAGCACTGCAAAGTCTAAGTACCTATGGCTTCCAACCCAAACTATGTTACCCAGCAAAAGTATCTCTCATAATAGATGGTGAAAGAAAAACTTTCCATGACAAATCTCAGCTTTACAATTATATGAACACAAAACCAAACCTACAGAGAGTATATCAGGAAAAAGAAGAATCAAATACAAATAATCAACCTCAAATGCCTACAAGAAGCAGATCACAATAACCAAACTCAGAGAAGGCACAAAAAACTTAAAAGTCCATGAAAACATCAAACTACATATACAACCACAATATGTCAGGGATCAAATAAAACCTCACAGTCATTACCCTAAATATGAATGGCCTTAATTCACCCATCAAGAGACACAAGCTAACAGGATGGATCAGAAAATTAGACCCCTCAATCTGTTGTCTTCAAGAAACCCACCTCACCACTAAAGACAGACACCTCCTCAGGGTGAAAGGGTGGAAAACAATATTCCAAGCAAATGGAAATAAGAAACAAGCAGGCGTGGCTATATTAATATCAATAAAATATACTTCAAACCAAAAATAATCAAAAAAGACAAAGAAAGCTGGGCGTGGTGGCGCATGCCTTTAATCCCAGCACTCAGGAGGCAGAGGTAGGAGGACTGCCGTGAGTTAGAGGCCACTCTGAGACTCCATAGTGAATTCCAGGTCAGCCTGGGCTAGAGTGAGACCCTACCGCAAAAAACAAAACAAACAAACAAACAACAACAAAAAAAAAGATAAAGAAGACCACTTCCTACTTATCAAGGGAATGATAAATCAAGAGGATATCACAATCATAAATCTGTATGCACCAAACACAGGGCCATCACAGTTCATAAAACAAAATCTACTTCACAATAAAACAGAAATAACCACCAGTACCATCATAGTTGGGGACTTCAGTAAACCATTATCATTAATAGACAAATCATCCAAAAAGAAACTCAACTGGGAAGTAAGCAAGCGCAACAAAACCATAGATCACTTAGACCTAATGCACATCTATGGAACATTCCATCCCAAATCCACAGACTACACAGCAGCCCATGGAACATTCTCTAGAATAGATCATATACTGGGTCACAAAGCCTGCCTCCATATATTTAGGAAGATTGACATAATTCCCTGATTGATATCAGATCACAATACTATATTTCTAGAAATTAACAACAAAAGACCCACCAAGAATCCCATCAGTGCCTGGAAACTGAACATCACACTTTTGAACAATAAATGGATAGTGGACAAAATAAAAAATGAAATTGTGACATTTCTAGAAATGAATGACAATGAGAACACATTGTACCAAAACTTATGGGACACAATGAAGGTGGTCCAAAGGGGAAAATTCATTGCACTCAATGCCTTCTTAAAAAAGACAGAAAGGGGGCTGGAGAGATGGCTTAGCAGTTAAGCGCTTGCCTGTGAAGCCTAAGGACCCCAGTTTGAGGCTTGATTCTCCAGGTCCCACGTTAGCCAGATGCACAAGGGGGCACACGCATCTGGAGTTCGTTTGCAGTGGCTGGAGGCCCTGGCGTGCCCATTCTCTCTCTGTCTCTCCATCTGCCTCTTTCTCTCTGTGTCACTCTCAAATAAATAAAAATGAACAACAACAACAACAAAAAAGACAGAAAGGTTCCAAATCAATAACCTAACCATCCACCTAAAGGCACTGGAAAAGCAAGAAAAATCCAACTCAAAAAGCTCCAGAAGGAAAGAAATAATTTAGATCAGAGCAGAAATGAATTGGAAACTAAGAAAACAACTAAGAAAATCGAAAAAACAAAGAGCTGGTTCGTTGAGAAAATAAACAAGATTGACAAACTCCTGGCCAATTTGATCAAGCAAAAGAAAAAGAAGCACTTCAAATTAACAAAATTTGAAATGAAAAAGGAGAGATCACAATGGACATAAGTGAAGTTTGGAGAATCATCAGGACTTATTTCAAAAACCTCTACTCCACAAAGCTGGATAATATGGAGGAAATGGATAAATTTCTGGACACATACCATCTATCAAAGCTAAACTCAGAGCAGATTAATCTCCTAAACAAACCTATCACCCATCGAGATTGAAAAGTAGTAAAACACTTCCCCAAAAAGAAGAGTCCAGGACCAGATGGCTTCTCAGCTGAATTCTATCAAACCTTCATGGAAGAACTCAAGACAAACTTTTCTTGAGTTTGAGAACTGGGAAAGCTCCCCAACTCCTTCTATGAAGCTAATACCCCCTAATTGAAAAATCAGGCAGAGATACCACAAGAAAAGAGAACTACCAGCCTATTTCCTTAATGAGCTCAGATGCAAAGATCTTCAACAAAAGCCTTGTAAACAGAATCCCACAACACATCAAAAGCATTATCCACCTTGAGCAAGTAGGATTCATCCCAGGAACACACGGATGGTTCAACATACGGAAATCTGTCAATGTAATCCACCACATAAACAAGGTTAAACACAAAAACCACATGAGCATTTCCATAGATACAAAAAAGGACTTTGACAAAATACAACATCACTTCATGATCAAAATGACTGGAGAGAATTTGTATGTTTGGGTCATATCTTAACATAATAAAGGCAGTATACAAAGCTCCTAAGGCCCAAATAATATTTAATGGAGAGAGACTGGAGGAATTCCCATGGAGATCAGGAACAAGACAGGGGTGTCCACTCTCACCTCTGCTCTTTGACATGGTACTGGAAGTCCTAGCTCAAGCAATAAGACAGGAGAAAGAAATAAAAGGGATACAATTTGGAAAGGAAGAAGTTAAGTTAGCTCTATTTGCTGGTGACATGATAGTATGCATAAGAGACCTGAGATACTCCATCCCAAAACTCTTCAAGGTGATTAACTCCTATAGCAGAGTAGCAGGATACAAAATCAATGTCCAAAAAACAGTAGCCTTTCTATAGGCAAATGACAAAGTTGCAGAGAAAGAAATAAGGGATATTGTCCCATTTTCAATAGCAACAAAAAAATACCTTGGAATAGTGTTAACTAAGGAAGTGAAAGAGCTATACAAGGAAAATATAAAAACACTCAAAAAAGAAATTGAGGAGGATTTGAGAAAATGGAAAGACCTCCCATGCTCCTAGATAGGCAGAATTAACATTGTGAAAATGGCCATCCTACCAAAGGCAATATACAGATTTAAAGCAATTCCAATTAAAATCCCAACATTGTTCTTCACAGAGATAAAAAAAAAATGATCTCAAAATTCATATGGAAAAGCAAAAGGCCTCGGATATCCAAGTGTATCTTCAGCAAAAGAAATATCTCTGGGGGCATCAACATACCTATCAAAATCTATATTACAAAGCCATAGTAATAAAAACAGCATGGTACTGACAAAAAAACAGGAGTATAGACCAATGGAATAGAATTGAGGACCTGGACTTTGGGTCACGCAACTACAGCTACTTCATATTTGACAAAGGCCCTAACAATATAGGCTGGAAAAAAGACAGCATCTTCAACAAATGGTGCTGGACAAAATGGTTAATCATATGCATGAAATTGAATCTTGATCCACACATCTTGCCATGCACAATACTCAAGTCCAAGTGGATCAAAGACCTCAGTATAAAACTGGAAACTCAGCTACTACTGGAAGAAAGTATAGGAGGAACTTTCCATGATATAGGAATGTAAAAATATTTCCTGAAAAAAACCCCAGTAGCACAGGATCTTAAACAGTCACTCAACCAATGGGATCACATGAAGCTGAAGGGTTTCTTCTCAGACAAGCATATGATTACCCACAGAATGGGAGAAAATGTTTGCTGTATATACAACTTACAGAGGCCTAATCCCTAGAATCTATAATGAACTCAAAAACCTAATCAACCCACTCACAAAATGGGGCAAAGAGCTCAACAAGCAGTTCACAGAGGAAGAAATACAAATGGCAAACACACACTTAAGAAAATATTCATTATTCCTAAGAATCAGGGAAATGCAAATTAAAAAAACTATGAGATTCCACCTTACCCCAGTAAGAATAGCAAACATCAAAAAATCAAATGAAAATAAATACTGGCAAGGATGTGGAGAAATAGGAACACTCATCCACTGTTTGTGGGAATGTAAGATGGTACAACCACTTTGGAAAGCAATATGGAGACTCCTGAAAAAGCTGACTATAGAGTTACTAACAGACCCAGTTATTCCCTTACTGAGGATGTACCCTAAAACTTAAAACTCAGTCCAGAGAGATTTGCTCAACCATGTTTATAGCAGCTCAATTCATAATAGCTCAGAGCTGGAATCAACCCAGATGTCCATCACTAGAAGAATGGATAAAACTAAGATGTGGTATATCTACACAATGCAATTCTACACAGCAGTAAGAAAAAATGACACAATGAAATTTGAAGAAAAATGGTTGAACCTGGAACAGATCATTCTCAGTGAACTTAACCAATCACAGAAAGATAATCGCTGCATAGTCTCACTCATCTACAGCACCTAGCCTGAATTTACCCAAGATGCCTTACATACCCAGCAAGCGTCTTGAGGACTAGACAATAGGGTGGGTGGGGAGGGAGGGAGCAGCAAAGGAGGGAGTGAGGGACACAAAACTTGACCCAAACAGCAATGGTACCATAAAATTCTACATCCTAAAAGGCAGACCAAGTGGTTGAAACTTCACCAGGCCCTTAGAGGGAACACCTGGGTCACAAGGCACTGGAGAGGGTACAATGAAGACTGACCTTAATCTTCTACAGCATCCATCTCTCTCTCTCTCTCTCTCTCTCTCTCTCTCTCTCTCTCTCTCTCTCTCTTCTCTCTAACTCTTTTATATTAGTTATCTTTTTCTTCCTTCTCTTAGTGGGCACTGAAGTGTAACTCCCAGTACCAGCAGGTGGCTATCATCCACAATGAGCTTTTGATCAGAGAGTTCTACAAGGTTTCCTATGAGAAAGAAAATTTCTGTCAGAGTACTTGATGACCCACCAAAGGTTAGTAGTAAGACCCTACTGATGAAGACACCATATGTGGTTGACACATAAAATGGAAGGATATGGCTGGAAGCTGGAAGAGAGTCAATCCCCAGGCAGTCAGCACGTCTAGTGCCAGAAGGTGCTACATGGGTGACTGGGGAAAAATGACAAAAAGCTGTCCAAGCAACTCATGATCTAACCTACTTAGTACCAAATAACCTGTCGTGATGCTCACACAAGTGCAATAGTGGTGCACAGCCATGGTGGGAATCCAACTGCTCTTGATTCAGCTAACTGACCCGCTCAGTGGAACGGGACCCACAGCTGGAGCTGGGAAACAAGTAAGAACCATATCCAAACATGAGCCTGCTCTCCATTATCAAGCTACCACCAATCATGGGCTACAAGAGGGCCTACACCTATTAAATTCTCCATTAAAAAATAAGGGTTATTCCATTTGTCTTGTGCTAACTTTACTCTCTAGTGGAGAATCTGCTTGTCTTTTTCAGATAGATGCAGATTCTAAGGAGAGAGCCACCCCATCATACCTCAAAAGGGCCCCAGTTGAAACTAAGAATAATTGTCAAAACAAGCAAGGGTTCTGTTTTCTTGGTGAACTGGGTACCAGCACAAGGGTAAGGAGATCAACACAAAGAACAATCAACTGCTACCAAATCATATATCCAGAGACAGAGAGGCTCCCAACACCTCATCACTGAAGCAGACACAAAATGAACCCAACATGGCTCAGGGTAATTTTGTGGAAGAGGGGGTGGAAAGAATGTCAGAGCCACATGTTGGGTCATGATACACAGAGACATTACTCCTACCCATAACTGTCAGCTAACTCCACAACGCATGACCCATATACCTCAATAAGGAGAGGCCAGGGGGAGGGGGTAGGGCATGGACAAGCCTAACAATGGTACCAACTTGACTGTATTCACTGAGTACAAAACTAATTAATAAAAAAATAAATTATATAAAAAAGTATAGCCACTGTTATGTGGCACAATTCTAAACTTGAAGAAAGATCTAGTAATCAGTTGGCATTTTTCCTATTTCCCCATTAAAATCACATGTTTTAAATACAATGTGTTTAGGATGAGTTATTCAGATAATCACTTTTTCAACACTCTGTTCATGTATGGCTGGCCATGTGGGAGACTGAATATATGGGTGACATAAGAGACCATGAAGAAAAGGAAAACCAGAAAACTCAACATCTTCTACCTATTGTTGTACATCTAACACCCCCCCCCCTCACCAAGGTTAAGGACTGATCCCAAGACCTTGAGCATTCTAAGAGAGGTCTCTTTTACTGAGCAAAATCCTGAACTCCTCCACTGTGCTTTTGAAAGATGGAAGAGGAGAGGGACAAAATTCCAACACTCTTCAGCTAGCCTGTTCTGTTTTGCAGCAGGAAGTCTAGTAGTCACAGAGCACATGGAGGGAGGACTGTGGAGTGAGAAAAGGTGAAATAACCACCTTTGATTTATGTCTGCATGACTTCTGATTCTCCAAGTGAGCTCCTACAGAGAGGCCATCGGGAGAATTGTATAAATAACTTCATTTTTGGACCTCTCTTCTTTAAACTAATTTTAAATGTTTTTTTTCATCGTCAGTCTAGATGACCCTTCATGTACAAAAATCTAATGTGTGTAAATTCTGCTCACATTTCTCTGCTTCTTAATCCAAATGGGAGGCTCTCACTGGACTCAGACATTGGTAAAACAATTGCAGTACACTGGACAGTTGGTCGTCATTTGGAGTGAATCTTCATTAGATTTCTCATTATTTAGAAAGGAAGATTTTTATGCAGCATGTTTTCCCTATTGTATATTTTTCTTAACATGAAAAGATTTATTTATACATCCTCATTATTGATTGGATTTTTTATGAGGGAAGAATAATTTTTTATCTATTGTTTAAATTTTTGTCAAAACGAAGAGATTTAGTAATAGTATAGCATTTTAAACAGTTTGTTTTAGTTGCTTCTCCTCCTCCTAGGCTCTATCTCCATCATATCATACTCTTTTTCTGTTTATGTATCACATATATCCTTTTCCCTTCTCCACTTTCTTCTTTGGCATCTCTTGGCATTTGCCCTAGGTCATCGTTCTAGCTATTTAGGTGCTATCCATGACCAACATTTATATACATACATATTACAAACTTGAATACTCATATGAGAAAGAACATGAGGTTTGGGGTGTTCTGAGTTTGGGTCACTTGGCATAATATAATTCTTTCCAGATCCATTTGTTTTCCAGCAAATTTGAAAATTTTGTCTTCTTTTAATATTGAGTAAAATTACGTTACATATGTGTACCGTATGTTTATTATCTGTTCATCAGTTGTTGGCCCTTCAAGGTGAGTTCATTTCCTAGCTATTGTGAATAAAGCAGAAATAAACATGGTGTGCAAGTATCTCTGAGGAGATCTCTAGGATATCTAGTCCTTTAGGTATATGTTGAGGAGTGGTATAGCTGGGCTATATGGCAGTTATATTCACACATTTTAAAGAAAACTCCATACTGATTTCCATATTGGCTGTTTAGATTGTACACCCACCAACAGTGAGTGAGAGTTTCTCTTTCCGCATACTCACACTGGCATTTGTTATCAGTTTTCTTCATGATAGCCATTCTGACCTAAGTAATATGGTATCTCAAAGAAGTTTTAATTTGCATTATACTCATGGCTAGGGATACTGAACAATGGTGAAGAGAATGGGTATACTTGCTGCTGGAGTGGCTCTTGGAGGAAAGCAAAGGTAATGTCAATGATGCTGAATAGGGCACAGATTCCAAAGGCACTACACCAGCTGGAAGAATAACTATGATGAGTCTTTATGTGAGGCTCAAAGACTCATCACATGGTTTTGTCTCATTGAGAGTCTAGAGGACACACTGTTCACCATGGCCACAAAGGATGCATTGGTAAGAGGGGAACTGGCTTCATTAAGAAGCTCATAGTGATGTCTTTGCTCCTTGGATGATAGTAACAGGAGCAGTCTCAGACAAGGCTTATTGTATCCATAGGAATGATGGCTGCTAAAAAGCCCTGGGCAGGGCACAAACTTAACAGAAGCCAGGCTTCCACAATCACCATGAGTGGCAGCAACAGAGGAATATCCAATAAGGCTTCGCCAGCAGGGGTTTGCATCTGGCTAATAATGGATGACATTTCTGGAGATAAAACAGAAGGACAGCTGATGAAGATCTTATTGACAGCTATTGTGGTAGAATAAGTTTAACAAAAAAACCAGACCCAGATGATTCTCTAAGACACAACTTCTATTATACAAGCTTTACCAGGGAGACAGCATGACCCTGAGTCTCCTCCCTATCTATGCAGCTGCACCCTGTGTGCATGGTATCTGGTTAGTGAAGCCACAGACACAAATACCCCTGAACAAACAGTTTACCATTCTACATTTGTACTTTCTTGTTACTGATTTATTGCTAAGGAATTTTCTGTTTGTTCCCCAAAAGGATGGAACCTTAAAAAGTTGTAAACTACCAATGGTATAAAGAACTCAATATGTCAGACTGCCTACCATACTAACTATAAAAACTATGAATTAGCAGATCTCAGTACTCAGACTTTAGAAGTTATTCCTTGAGTCCATGTCAACATGAAAAAATTTTCTTGTTCTCCGTTCTACCTCTGGTTTCCTGTAACACTACAACCAACCTGACAAAA